>JAWNPD010000509.1:0-1200000 GCA_035045305.1 Drosophila maculinotata | reverse complement strand
GTGTGGGCAGAAACTAACACCTGTCCATGTCAACTGTTGACGTTCTACAAATGCTGAATTCTAAAACATTTTTGGGATAACATTTTGTGTGCCTTGTCAGCACACACACACACACACACACACACACACACACACACACATCACAACCACAACACACACACTCATACATTTACATAAAATATAATTAAAAATAACAAAAGACACGACGTGGAGACGTGGGCGTGGCTGTTACCCCAATCTAACAGCTGCAAATTTGTGTAGCATACAATTTGGGGCACAGATTTCTGGCATATTTTGCGAACAATTTTAGTGCAGCTGTACCTTGAATGCAATTATTGTTGCGATTATTTTGCAAATGCAAACAACTCACAAAATAATTGCTTTATTATAGTTGTGGCCTTTATTCTTGTTGTTGTTGTTGTTGTTGCATTCACTGACAAATAGTCAGCATTATGTTTGCTTGGTTGTAACCAAGTCTAATTGCTAGCATCAACACTGGAGACAATTGAAAATGTATTTTAAAATTAATTCAGTTTTGATATCCTTGGATTTTGTTTATTAAGTGATCATTAGAGACATCTTGGTGACCTTATATAATTTTATTTATCAATTTATTATAATCTATTAATTAAATAATAATTGTGATAATAATTTACTTATATCAAACTGTTATAATATTCAAATTGGAATTCTGTGGCACATTTTCCAAATGTAAGCTAGGGTATTATATGGTCGGTCATGCGAAACCATTTGCACTTGTTTTATTTGAATTTATATTGCTGCAGCTGCAGTTGAAGTTGACTGGCTTGCCAAAAAATCAAGTATACGCCCACGCAGTTCAGTTTTTACTCCCTCGCTTGCTTTGTTTCGACTCTGGCTAAGCCAAATGACAGCTAAACCCGAAAAATTCACGCTCGATTTGAAGTTCATCCCATGGTCGTTGTCGCCTATCAGACGCAGCAGAAACAGAGTCAGGAGCAGGTCCTGCTGCTGGTGCGGGTAACATGAGGACACGTAAGCGACACTTGAATGGAGCTCATCTCAATGACCCAACGACAAACAGTCAGCACAGCTCCACCCTTTCCTCCCCCACCACACTCATTAGATAACGCCCAGGTCAGACTAGCTTCTGTGCTGACAGCCTCTTCTCATGGAAAACCAGATCCGTTTTCTCTTGTGGGTTTAGTGAATTTTTGTCGCTGCTTATTTCGTCACTTAAGAGCCGACCCATTGCCAAATTGTTTTTGCATAAAGAGTGTGCTCCTCAGTATCAAAAACGGAAGCTCGTGTTGTTGTTTGCCCTCTCGGCAACATTTTGCCTGCAGGGGCCAGAAATTGCTTGCAAAAGTCGGATGCCCTCTACAAGGGGGAATAGCTCGATGAGCAACAAAGGTTAACCAATTTTGAAGCAATCTACGGTGTGGCTATTGTTAGTGTCTTATGATTATGGGCTATCATTGTTTAAAATTGTTTTCAAATTGGTTGAAGATTAACCTAATTCGCAGACAGTTTTCAAGTGATGCTAAAGCAGTGAAAAGGTAGCATTTAAATCCAGATGTTGTCTATCTTTTTAGGGTATATGTAGAAGAGTTTTCAGAGTTTTTTATACACTGAACCCATTAAAAATGGGGAAAAAGGTATAATGGTTTTATGCAAAAGTATGAAACAGGCAAAAGGAAGCATCTTCAACCCCATAAAGTATATATATTATTGATCACTATCAATAGTCGAGTCGATATAGCCATGTCCGTCTGTCTGTCCGTCTGACCGCCTGTCCGTCCGTCTGTATGAGCGCGCGTTTTTTAGAGACCATTTGTAAAAATTCATTTTTTGCGAAAATATCATGTACCCCCCCTTACTCATTTTTTGTTGCCAATTTAGACTTTTGAATAGCCATAACTTTGCCAAAACTGAACCGATCGTGAAACCTTAAGGCATTTTCTTCATGGCTTGTCGTTGTTAAGAATCCTACATTTAAATTATAGCCATTTGTAAAAACTAGTTTTTTGACCTTTAAACTGCCATAACTTTGCCGAAACTGAACAGATAGTGAAACCTTATGGCATTTCCTTCATGGCTTATCGTTTTTAAGAATCCTACATTTAAATTATAGCCATTTGTAAAAACTCATTTTTTGCGAAAATATCATGTACCCCCCCCTTACTCATTTTTTTTTGCCAATTTAGACCTTTGAATAGCCATAACTTTGCCAAAACTGAACCGATCGTGAAACCTTAAGGCATTTTCTTCATGGCATGTCCTTTATAAGAATCCTACATTTAAATTATAGCCATTTGTAAAAACTAGTTTTTTGACCTTTAAACTGCCATAACTTTGCCAAAACTGAACCGATCGTGAAACCTTATGGCATTTTCTCCATGGCATGTCCTTTATAAGAATCCTACATTTAAATTATAGCCATTTGTAAAAACTCATTTTTTGACCTTTAAACTGCCATAACTTTGTCAAAACTGACCCGATCGTAAAACCTAATGGCATTTTCTCCATGGCATGTCCTCTATAAGAATCCTACATTTAAATTATAGCTATTTGTATAAACTCATTTTTTGCGAAAATATCATGTACCCCCCCTTACTCATTTTTTGTTGCCAATTTAGACCTTTGAATAGCCATAACTTTGCCAAAACTGAACCGATCGTGAAACCTTAAGGCATTTTCTTCATGGCATGTCCTTTATAAGAAACCTACATTTAAATTATAACCTTTTGTGAAAACTCATTTTTTGACCTTTAAACTGCCATAACTTTGCTATTTTTATTCCTATTAAAAATGGGAAAAAGGGTATAATGGTTTTATGCAAAAGTATATAACAGGCAAACGGAGGCATCTTCGATCCCATAAAGTATATATATTCTTGATCAGTATCAATAGCCGAGTCGATATAGCCATGTCCGTCTGTATGAACGCCTGTTTCTCAGAGACTACAAAAGCTAGAGACTTTATATTTAAAATATAAGTTCTCGTAGTGCCGGGTCAATACAAGTTTATCATTTCGATATCTAACCCCGTTTAAAAGTTATCGATAAATTTCGATTACAGACAATTGTTGTTCGGGCATAACTTGAAAGTCATAAAAGCTAGAGACTTAATATATAAATTTAATATATCGTACGGCCGGCTCGATGCAAATTAAGATTCTAGAACAGTGTTTTGAAGGTATAGCCTTAAAGTTCTAATAGGTAGAGGGACCAAGTTTGGTACTTATATTCTCCTATAGCATACAGAGGTTAAATACATTTAGGAGATAGGGAGATAGGGAGATACCTCCCCCCGATCTCACAGAAATGGAAAAATACGTAGTTTTAGAGGTAAGACCTTCGGATTTAACAAAGTCTCACATTTATATGACATCTGTATGTCCTATAAATTTCATTGCGGAATATATGATAGAAGACAACCATAGTTAAATAATAATAATTCACCTACTTCAATCGATTTTTAAGTATTTATTTGCGAATATCTGCATTTAATTAATTATTTATTTATTCTTACAGAACTTTCCTGGAAATTTGACCAACTACCTTAATCAGTTTGAAATAATTAAACTTCAAAGCATTTTTGAAAACTTTTCATGAAGTAAAATCTCCTGGTAAGTGCTTGAATATTTTATATAATCAATTAAATTAGCCACAGGCGATTATAGAAAGCAGGCAGATCAAAGTCTTCCATATTTAAACTTAATATACAATTTCAAAATATAGAAAGTTTTCCATAAGAGTTTTCTCATTAAATCGCTGGCAATCTTTTAAAGGTAATTGAAGGCTGTGTACTTAAATTTTCAATCGTGATGCTTTTTAATATGCATTTGGTGTGCAATCACCGCCCGCACCTCCCTCACCACACCTCCCCCACTCCCACGCTTTGTACCATCGGTTTATTGACGCCGGCAATTTGCAGGCACTTGCAGCGTTACCCATTGCCCTGGCATCTAATGAGATTATGGAATTATGTATTCATAGAGCAAAAATGATGTCAGACGATGACTTAGACAATGGCCGCTGGCCAGGCGCGGATGGGGCTGGGGCTGGCAATGGGAAGCATGGGAATGAAGTGAGCAGAAGACAAACGCAAATTGCATACAAATGCAGAAGAAGAAGATGCAGCCAATTTCTTTGGTCCGATCTCCTCGCCCCACCCCGTCCCGACCCATCGAACTCCAACTTTTAACTGTCCACGTTCAAGTCGTGGCATCTTATAGCAGTGCTTAGTTTAATGTATTTCCCCAGCTGCCTGACTCTCGACTCCTCTCCTCCTCTCCTCCTCTCACCTCGCCCTCGACCTGGACCTCGTCCAGGACCTTTGCTAGCTTACTTCCGTCACATTGCAGCCGTTTTATTTGCAAATATTTCGCCATGGAAACGTCTGCCTGCACTTTTCTATTTCTATATCTGTTTATATTTTTCCCTCTTTTCTATTTTTTTTTTTTTTTTGTTTTGGGGCAATGATAGTCGCGCACAATGACAGCGGGCGCTGACTCCCGCAGAGGGGCCACAGAGAAATGCAGTTACAAAACAATAAAGGGGCCAACTGATAAATGTGCGGGGCGCACTTTCAAGTCGTTGATTTAAAGGGGCTGCTTTAAACTTACAGTGGAACCACTGGAAAATGCACTTGAAGTATATATGCTTATGTCAAAAGTTGCTTACAGTTGACAAAATATGAATAGGAAACAACAGTAAAAAAAAAAAAAAAAAAAAAAAAATAAAATTTAAATATATTTTTTAAAGTTACTTTTTAGAGAGAGTTGCTCGATTTGATACACCCCCTTGTGACGTTCAATCACAGTTAATTAAGCAAAGTATATGCACGACCCACTTGGGCACAAGCACTCAAATCATTGGCTCTTGAGATGCATCAATTTTTGGGGATTTCTCGCAAAGTTTGGGCCATAAATTTCAAGTGACTGACTTCAACTCTTTAGTAGCCTCGCTTTCGAGCTCTCACTCCGGCGTCGAATGACGTATGATACTCTGCAGCATACTTTTTGGCGCATTGCCTTTAAAGTCAGCGGCGTCATAAGTTTTGTGTTAGTTGCGTCTCTTTGAACTCGGAAAGTATAACCGAAAGTTGGGTATACTGTAAGGCGCCCTTTAGGCCCGATTGCCAAACTAGCTGAGCTTTCTGCGAGATGCTTAGTTTGATAAGCGTAAAAAGTTTTAATTGAATTTTTCGTTTGCTTTAATTGCCTATTTTTTGCGCTCAGCTTTTGTGTGTTGGCCTAAACAAACTTGTAACACAATTTCGGGCCTATCTAAATAGCAACTCAATCTGACACGCTTTATCTCTCTCTCTATCTCTCTCTCTCTCTCTCTCTCTCTTGTCTCTCACTTTCACTTGTTGGAACTATTATTGAACATTTGCCAGTTAGTAAATTAGAATATTATAAGTTTTGGCACGCGGCCACAGCCTTTGCATAATTTAATTAAGCGCTGCTCATGAATATTTCATGCAAAAGCTTTTAAACGCCTCTTTATTTATGTATTTGGCGTAACAAACACCCCAAGCATTCACTTATTTGTGCACCCCAAAATATATAATTTTTTGTTATTGAAAGTGCCAAGAAAGTATGAACCCCCTCTCAACCCCCCATCCCCTACCCGCCTCTTAACACTTTCAATGTGTTTTTCTCGCGAATTTTAATTAAATTTGCCTTCGTACTGCTCGGAAACAAAACAAAATAAAAAAAATAATTTACGAAATTACATTTTCGCTAATTGGCAACAGAGAGTTTTCCAGCAAATCTCCATAACGGCGTTTACTCAGCCATAGATTTTCAATTGCTAACCAAATGGGACACATCGGTTTTTGGACATCGCTTTCTGGGCTGCGGTTGTCGTTTAGATAGGCAGATAGGCAGCATACAAAATTGATAAACAAACATATGCCCATGCATTGCCCATCTGCACCTATTAGAGCTGACAGCGTGTCGTGCTTTACGGCGTGACACGAGCACGCTTTAAGTCATCGGAATGTTGCATTGTAAAAGAAATCGGTTAAAAACTTTGCTTAATTTCACATGATTTTAGGCAAGTTAATAAAACTAGACAATTATAAAAAGTATATATATTAATGAAATTTAACTAAAATAAATTTAAATATATATTTAAATTATATTGAGTAAGAACTTAGTTCAAGGCTATACATATTCATATTATAACTTATTATAATACATTTTTTATTTCTCACTTATTAAAAAACTAAAAATCACGATTTTTCACACTGATAAATTTTACGTGCATTCAATGCGTTTTAAGTTTTATTTCTGTGGCATCAATGATATTAAATTTAAGGTGAAATAGCAAAACCATACTTGAAAATCAAACAAAAAACACTTTTAAATATTTTAAAAATATTTCACTTGTCACAAAATGTTTCTGGTTAAATCCATTGTTTTGTGTTCGTGCTTTGATGTATTGAAAAAAAAGCAAAACCCAATACACGTCCATCTCTAACGGACAGAGATGCATATGCATGTAGGCATACATATATTTGCATCTGTTTGTGCTCTTGCATTTGTCTCTCCGTGTGCTTGTGTGAGTGTGCGTGTGTGTGTAGGCGCGGGGACTTAAAAAAGTGTTCGCAAGCCAATATTGATAGCATTTCCCAGGCGGTAAGTGTGCAGCGAGAAGGTTTCACCGGGTAGGTGCTCCGATTGCTGCCCAGCAGGGGGCAGGGGTTCCTATTGCTCCAATTACAGCAGCGGCATGCCAGAAAAAAGAGCAATGAAAATATTGCGCGCTATGTGTGGAAATTGTTGGATGTCCACGTTCTCGTCGAGCATCGCTGGTCAGCGGCAACTTGGCAAACTGGCGAACTGGCAACTGCTCTGCATGCACGCCTGGCATTTCAGTTTGGTCCTCTGCATGTCCTTCTATATGTAAAACATACGAATATACATATCAATTGCGCTGCGGTGGTCTCTCTGCATGTGTGTGTGTATGTGTGTACATGTGTGTGTGTGTGTGTGTGTGTGTGTGTGTGTGTGTGTGCGTGTGTGTGTCTGTGTACTGAGGCGTGCCTGCGTTTATACTGTGTCTACTGATGCCTAATAACATTTTTCTCTTCACGTTACGTTTTTGGTGCAAATTCGTCAAATTGTTAAATGCACTGAAAAATATTTGAAAATATCTAGCATAACGGAGAAAAAAGCGTTTAAATGCACAGTCGGTCAATTTAAGCAGCAATTTTATTGCACATTTATAGCCAAATTTATTGCTAGCTAAAAGCTGCAAAATATTTGACAACATTTTGCAGAATAAATTTAAATTTTCAATAATTTCTCTTTGAAAAGTGTTCTAGTTTTCTAGTGTTTTTTATTTAATATTATATTTTGATTGCTTGAAATGTGGAAACGAGTTTTGATCATTATTTATTATAAGAAGTATTCTTTTTGTTAACTTTTGAATTTCTTGCATAATATTAAACTTATATTTTAAAAGATTCTTAATTTTAAACTGAGCTAAATTTAGGATATATACATTTTTAGTCCAAGAGTCTTAGTAGGTTTAAATTTTGTTAATCAGTATTGAATAAGCACATATAATTTTCACATATATATTATCAACCACACACCTTCGGCAAAGTCTAACCAATTGGATAACCGCTTGAAATTTGGGTTTTTAAGTCAATTAATTTATTGGCAATTGAAGCACTTGGGCTAATTACAAAACATAAAGCGTAAAGTTGGCCGGGCATTGAGTGCAGCAGACAAACAGCGAAAGAGCTGCAGAAAAAGCATTGCCTATTTATTGGGGCAAGCTACGGCACGTGAATGAGTGTGTGTGTGCGTGTGTGCGGGAGATTGTGAGTGTGCATGTGGCATTCAAATTTATTCAAAACAATTTTATTCAAATCGCAAAAAACTAATTCGGGGCACGTACGCGCAACAGCAACAACAACAGCAACAACTACAACAGCAGCAACAACAACAACAGCATCAACAAAAACAACTATAGACGATTGCTAATAAAAGGCAAGCCCCACATGCTTTGCTAGTAAATTCATATATCTATGCTGGCATGCGTGTGTGTGTGTGTGTGTTTTTGTGCCTGTGTGTGTTTGTATTTATTGTTAGTTTTTGCCAACGTTTCACAATAGTTTTGCCCCGCCATCTACCACAGCTAAAGGGAATATTTGGTGTACTGCCCAGCAAATTATGCCATTTCGCATATGTATTGGTGTGCGTGTGTGTGTGTGTGTTTGCCTATGTGAGTGTGTGTTTGCACTGATTGTATTCGTTTTTGTTTGTAGTGGTGTGGAGGCAGTTCTCTTGTAATTATGTCTAATTTTATTGCCTCCGCTGTCCAAACCACAACGGTCAAGAGGCAGTAGCCATTTTATGATTGTTATACCCTGTAATCTGTGCAGCTAACAGCAGGAACTTTCCGACAGCAACTGCAAAGTATGTTATATATTATATATAAATAACAAAATTAATAAAAATAAATTATAGCCATTATTTTAAAGATATTGCTTGCATATTTTAGCTGAATTTACATTTCTGCGTCAAGTGTATTTTAATTAAAGGGCATCTCTTAGTCACACACTATTTTTATTAATTGCTAATTTTGTTGTCGCATTGATTTTTGCCTGTGCTAATTGTTGTTTGCCCATAAACTATATTGATTTTACGCCTCTGTGATAATTTCTATAGCTGTTAATTAATTGTTTTTTGGGCCCTAAACTTTAACCCACAATCTGCTGATTAAATTCTGTTTGCAATCTGTCATTTCGCTGCTCAAATTCATTTGACGACGTTATTTAGTAGCTTGTAGTCATTTAGGATTTGAAAATATTATCCAATTATTTTGAAACGATTTTTGTAGTAGTTTCTGCCTCGTAGTTTTCTTTTTAAATTGCTTGACGTATTAAACTATAAATACAACATATTTTAAACTTTTATGCTTTTACGAAATGTAAGTACAATAATGTGCCTTAAAAATTATTTTAAATTGAATTTGCCATTTGTGTTTATTATTCTAATTTAATTTGATTAAATTGCATATTTAATTTCTGTCAAAATTGACTTAAACTATAATAAGTCAAAGTACCTAAAATATACTTTTTACATGCTCGAAATAAATTTGAGCATTTATGCTAAGACTTAACAAATTTGCTAAAATAAATCAATTATTTCAACCTGTACATTTTTGCTGCTGTTTATTTATTTTTATAACAAATTTCATTTGAATCCATCAGTTAAAACTCAACTAAATTCCTCTTGTGCTTAGTGCTTTTATTACGTTTTAATTAAATTTGTATTTTGAATGGTTTGACATTTCAAACATTTTACAATTAGTCGAGTCTGTGAGTTGGCTAAAACAAGAACGTGGCCAATAAAATGACAAAAAATATAAAAATGAGTGAGCAGTGAAAGAAGAAGAAGCAACTACATAAAATCAAATAACAGCATAAAATATATGAGGGGAAAATGTTGTCGACAGCGAACAAGCGCGCACAATACACACATAAATTGTAATCGCGAGCGTGTGTGTGTGTGTGTGTGTGTGTGTGTGTTGGCATTTAGGTGTGCGTTAACAAGCCAAGAGCCGTGTATAATATTTTCTAATTTCTCAATTTCCCGCACATTGACATCCGAAACTAATAAAAATAAATCGCACTTTGATATCCGCTTTGCAGTGCATTTGTTTTTCGTTTCGTTTCGTTTCGTATCGTTTTGTTTTCGTTTTCGTTTCGCTGCCTGCCTTTTCCGCTACTTTTTCAATAATCGTTACACACACACAGATACACACACACACACACACACACAGGCAGATTTAACGGCTGTCATAGCCGACTGCTCTGCCTTGGGCAGCGCCACAATTTTTATATCATTTTTAGTATATATTCCTATATTTTTTCTCATTGTTTTTGCCACACTTTTTGGCCTGGCAAGTTAGCGCCAACAATAAATAAATGTGCGCACAATTTCACCGACACAGCACACACATACATAGACACAGCCACACTGGGAATCGGAAATTTATAGATCTGACCGGATGTGCGTCTCTCTGGTGACATATACAGATACCGGGAGTAATACCAGCAGAGATACGAACTTATAACTGTAGACCACTGTATCTGCGTGTATGTGTGTGTATGTGTGCGCGTGTCTATTACAAATACAAATAACAACAAAATGACCAACTAAATAAATAGTTTTTGTAACCACACACAGACACAGGCAGGCAGACACAGACAGGAAGTGGGCGTTGGTATTCAGTTTTATGTGTGGGCAAATGGAAAACTCTATACTCAATGGGCTTCAAAATGGTGCTGTCTGTATATGTATGTGTGTGTGTGTGTTAGTATAAAACTTTAGTTAGCTGACAACGAAGCTGATAAACTCTAAATGGATGAGTGAAAGTCATTTAATTAGAGCGCAAAAAGAATTGCTTAAGAATTACAAACTCGTTAATGCAAACGTGAAATGTTGTCAATTAATTATTACCGTTAAACGAATCGGTTTGCAACTTCAATTAGAAAACATTTTTAAAAAGTCAATCAATTTTCAAATTAATTACAGATCGATATTGAGTTTGGGATACCTTGATTGTATTATAACAAATATATTTTTACGTAAATTAAATATATATAATACATAAAAATTTTAAAAAATGCAAAGCTTCTAGAAAAAGAATACGAAAATCTTTAACAATTTAATTCGCTTGGCAATAGTTTCAAATGCCTCCAGGACGTGGCTTAGTCTGGTGACATTTTTGGTCTTAAATAAATAAAGTATAAAATGCCTCAACGTCTCTTAACGTTTCATTTGTACATGTGATTTATTTTAAGCAGCTCGTTGTTTTTTTTTTTTGTATCTCACTCACTCGCGAACCGTCTCTTTCTAACCCATTTGCTTTCATCCCTACTTGAAATAAAGACAGCGTTGATGCTGCCTGCTGCCTGGGTGCATCGTAAATCCAGGCAAAAATATATATCCTACACAATACAATATATACTTATGTAGAGACGTGGACCACACACACACACACGCACACACACACAACACACACACACACGCAGACAAATGCAAGATGGAAGAAGCAAGCGTATTATTGCTTCAGTTTTTAGGTCGCAACACAATAAAATAGCTCAAGTTGATGATGGAGCAAAACTGTTGTGTGTGCGTATATGTGTGTGTGTGTGTGCCATTGTTTGTATGGCATTAGATAGAGCTAACAGTAGTTCTGAACCCAACACTGTCTCCCACGGTCGGGCAACAAATGCAACAAAGCTGCTTATCGCTTAACGCTCAGTGTAATGCGTTTAAATTTGATGATTGATTCTGAAACACACACACAGTTACCCCGCAACCCCCAACACCAAGCCCCACAACAGTGCCATCCACCATTGCTGCAACTAAGTGCAGAGGGGTTAACTGTGTTAGTTTCTTGGTCAAAAACTTTAATGGGAACTTGCTAGGCCCGGCTCTCTGTGGTCGAGGGGCCAAAAAATAGCCAGGAATAATGCCACGGCGCCATTGTTCGTACATTTTATGTTGTTGCCTGCGTTTTATTGACTCCGATGGTGGCGGCGATGGCCGCCATTGTGCCCTAAACTAAAACAAAGTACCGTTAGAAGCGCTTTATACTATATATGTCACACTCTATGCACTATACGTGTGTGTGTGTGTGTGTGTGTGTTTGCTAGTGTTGGTTATGGCTCGTTATGTGCGTGCGTGTTACTGCGCAAAGATGGCTCATAAATTTCGCGCGTTTTCGCCTTCAATTTTTTCCGTTTTTCGAGAGTTTTTTTTTTTGAATTCGCTTCTTTTTTTTCACTCTGTTCCCAAGGGAAAAGAGAGTATATTGGTTTTGTGGAGTGTCCATCTATCTGTTTGTATGCACGTTATTTATTTTTAGCGGTTTTATAGCTAGATATATGCTCAAAAATTCGAAAAATATTGCCACTAAAAGTTAAAGTAATTATTTGCAAGCTTGCAGTGTGCTTGTATAATATATATTAAAACCGTAGCATGCTTGGATTATATTTAATAATAATAATTTTAGAGTCAAATTTGATCACCTTAAGTTTTTTTTTTTTGGAATTTTTAACACTAGAAACAGCGTATTGTAACTTTGGTAGATTTCGACAGAAAACGTTTATTCATGTTTTATTTGTTTTTTTTTTTTAATATATCTCACAATTATTTTTGGCTGCCAAACGCTTTTTTGTTTTGCCATTTCTTCTAAATTTAATGACGCTGCCGGCACTTGGCTAGTAAATCAAATTGTTACAGTTATTTCGTATTTTTTGCTAGCTGTCGTTTAATTTAATTATATGTTCGCAGTCTGACATTTGAAATGTGTAACGGAAACCGTTTGCTGTGCCGCTCCCTTGAGTTTAAAGGCAAAAAGCAGCTGTAGGCTCAATATTTATGAGCATTAATTAGGCCAAAAAAAAGAGACTGCCAGGCAGGCTGGCGGATTGGCGGATTGGCAGGCAGGTCCTCTTCACATGAGAAGCACCGCAAAATCAAATTTGAAATGATGCACACACAGCAACAGAATCAAATGTACACGATTGCCAGAGGAAATCAGCGGAAACCAAGTGGTTGCTGGGTGGGTGGGGTAGGGGTAGAGGGAAGGAAGGCCGCAGTGAACTTCCGCCAGTGCAGTGCAGGGAGGCGGGGAGGCAGGCAGGCAAAGCTCATTGCCGAAATGGAAAGATGAAAGAAACCGGAATTGAACTCCAAGCACATACATTTTTATCATAAATGCAGATAAACACGAGCAAACCGAAATCGTATTGCTGTGCATGAACCGTGTTGACTCAGTGTAAATGTAGCTGAAATATGTACATATTTATCGTAGCCACGCGTTCTCAATTACAATTTCGCCAGAATAAGCCAAAAATCTATCTTAAAGTTATTTCAATCTAAACCAAAATTTTAATATAATATATGCATACTTTCTGCTGCATATTTCTTAAAACTAAATATATTTTAACCAGTTAGCAGAACTAACTTTAATAACTGATTACATATATTTGAACAACCTTCAAACTTTATTGGTGAAATTGGGCAGATTTCATTTTGTAAAATTGTTTTTCGTATACATTTACAAGGCCAAGTATATTCGAAATATTTTCGCATTTCAAGAATTTACGATCCGAACGACAGTTGAACACTTTGCATGCACTCAACTTATGCAGCGACTCGAACTGCGGCTCGAACTGCAACTGCAACTGTAAACTGTTAACTGTAAACTGTAAACTGTAAATGCCATTGCTGCGTTTGCTTGCATACTTTCTGGCATTCCATTTAACACCCCCGCATCCACCCCAAGCTGACCACAATGCACACGCGCCTAGGCTTATCCCATGCAATCCTCAGGCGGCAGTTGCATTTCCCCATTTCCCAATTTCCACAGCTCTACGGTTTTAATATAGCTGCTCCCTTTCTTTTTTTTTTTTTTTTCGTTTTCTCTTTTTCCCTTTTTGATTTTCGCAACGCCTGTTGGTCTGGTCGGCTTGATGATAAAAGGACGGCGGCTCAGGTGGCCTTAACACTTGTTTAAAAATTTGTTATTGGGTTTCTTTATTCGCGTTGTTTATTTGTTGTCCGATGCCATCGACCACAGAGGTCAGCTCTCTCGCTCTCTCTCTCCCTCGGAAATGTTGCACTGTTGTCACTTTGCCTTGGCTTTATCGGATTTCACGTAATATTGCTGACAAATTGAATACAATTGCGTTTAAGCTGAAAAGCTCATTAACGAAATTGGATAGCAGCATTGCACCCATTGGAAATTAAGGCTGCAAAATTAATTTCCACCAGCATATGCAGAATAAATATAATAAATGTGATACAACTCGACTTACTCGACTAACAGATACTCAGTACTGGGGTCTGAAAATTTGTATCAATAAGAAGAGATCTATTTATGCCTTTTCTGTTTATGGCATCCGAGTACCTATATTAAAATTATCTTGCTATAATCTAATTTCAACACATTTGGTTGAAAAGAAGTTTCTATCAATTTAAGGGGTATATATCTACTTAAATTTTAATGGGTAAATTTGATATTGTTGAATAAGCCTTATGCAAAAAATTAATCTGCTCAGCGTGAACCATTTATGAGACTTGTAGCAACTTTACAATTTGTTCCCTCCTTTTGCAAGTCGACAAATTAATAAATTAAATAAGTTACTCTAACAGCAAGCAACCAGCTTTAGAACTAGGAATGTTTGAATTATGCTATATCTTATATGCTTCTTTTAGCTTAGCATTTTACTAATTGACATTTGAATTTTCGTATCTAAGGAACTCTAAATGTGTAAACTTTTTGGGTAGTCACTTGTGCCCTGTAGCTCTTTATTTGAAGGGGTATATTCAGTGTCTCTGTAAATTTAATGAATTTGTAAATAATGTTAAAAAATATCATGTTTATAGAAAGGTGATTAGACCAAGGACTTTGATTAAAAATTTCGATTCTGGATTTAAATAAAGAGGCTAAGCCAAGACAAAAAGACATTGCCGTTAAAAATTTCAGTTCAGTTTTGGCCAGGTTAAGGGAGTTTGAAGTCCGGGATCGTTTCAGATACAAATATATTCAGTATGAACCTATATTATGGGGTACATTTACAGTTTATTTGGACATACTTGACTATGAAATGATGTAGTTGAAATGTCCGTTGTTGCACATATGAGCAGTAGTAATAGTCGGGAAGAGGAAGAGAGAGAGAGGACTAGCAGACAACTAGCCATGGCCAACGAGAAGTAAATTAAGTTAATTACAAGCGAATGAAATATGAGCAAAAGTTTGCATTTAAATGTTGCAAATGCTTTCAGGCAAAGTTGAGCATTGCCAAGGACGACCGCTGTTGTTCATGTTTAGTCTGGCTGTCATCAGTAAAAGCTGTTGTTTTCCTCCTTCGTGTGGCTGTTGTTGTTGCTATTGCAGTGGCTGTGGCTGTTGTTGTTGTTGTTGCATAATATTTGCGTATTAAATTGTTGAGAGCCGCACACGTTTTACACTTCAGCAACATTTCCGCCTGTTAAATGTTTGCCCATTACAATGGCATAAAATCATTTTGTTGCTGAATTTAAAATGCCAACACCACCACCACCACCGCCGCACCACCAATACCAACACCACCACCCGCAAAGCCACCCACCCGCCGCATTGGACACTGAACAGCTGCGCGTAATTTTAATGAGAATATTCATTGGAGCCACAATTGAGACAACCGAAGTGGAGTCACGTGGATTCACTTGCTGCCCCTGCGGCTCTCTCACCCTCCCTCGACCCCTCTCTCTCTCTCTCTCTCCGTGGTGGTTGCGTGTGGTCCGGTGCGTAAAGTTAGTGAAAGATTGGCCGCAGCTCTTTCCGGTTATGGCAGGCAGCAACAGCACCACTACCAGCAACAGCAGCAACAGCAACAGCAGCAGCACTTAATGTAATGTAATTTTATGCTGTCGGTTAATTATTCAGCGAATTTTCTGTGGAGCCGTAAATTGCGGGCGGTGGCAATCGCTATTTGATGTCAAAATGTGTAGGTTAACATTTATTTATATTGTATTTCCATACAATTCGGTACAATTTGCTTCGTCAAATAGTTGACAAACTGTCAGGCAAGCGTTAAATGCTGAAGTGGAGATTACTAAAAACAATATATGGTTTTAGTTAACAGATATTTTGCAACAGCGTTCGCTGACATCCATTAGACTAAATCGTTATTGTAACATAAATCGATGGATTATACATTTTATATATTTTATTTAATTAAATCCTTCTTTTATTGCGCTTGTTTCTAAACTGCCTGTTTTCATGTGCTTACAGCTTATATTAGCTAGAAACCCATCTTGACTTTTTCCAAAAAGTGAATTTAAACTTATTTTATTAAACCGTTTGCTACTGAGTTAAAAGAGTTTTTTATCATAAATACTTGTATTTATATGTATACGTATACGTAATATTATTTCTCTCTTATGTTTGCCTAACGTTCTGCCTGGGAACGCGTTAAAAATTTGCAACATTTAACTTCCAAATTTAGTTAATTTGCCCTCAGTCACGCACTGAGATTATCGTCGGATTTTGTACTTTGATTTCCCGTCGCATTTGATGTGTGCTTAATTTGATTTTATTTACATGTTGTGCTAGAATATGAAATCATTTAAAATGCCTCTTTTCGCATTACACACATTTGCGATGATTTTCAACTTTATATGCATACATATTTATTCGTTTGCAAATTGAATTATTTGATGTATTAAATTCAATTATATCTCATATGATACATTTTAACAAGTGTTGTACAACTTCATATCGCTTAGACATTAATTATGCAACACCTCAAATTGATTTCAACTTTGTCGTACAAAAAAGTGGGAATATCGCAATAAAAGCTGCACTAAGCCCGCCCTCAAATGCGTTTGCCAAACTTTTGTGGTTAGCAGCGGCACAGGAGCTGCAAAGAAAAAAAAGGAAAAAAAGGAAAAAAGCATCCCGTCAGCGTCCTGCCATAATTTTTGTCGTTTATGGGGCAGGTGCGTGGACTTTGGCCGGTGTGGCATTAACAAAAAGGGGGGTGGGGCTGGTCTGGCTGTCGGCCACGCCCACAGCGGCCGCTGTTGCTGCAAAATTAAAAGCAAATTTCCGACACTCGAGCAGCGACCTCAGCCGCTGCTTGGCGTTGTCCTGGCAGTTTTACGAGCCGGCTTTAAAATCACGTTAATGATATTTACAGCGGCGGTCGTGAGAACTGAGCTGCAAATTCGAAACTGGAGCAGCAAGCGAGGGGGGTAAGGGTCAGGTAGCGTGATGCGGGGGCGGGGGGGCTGCCTTTGACCAACGCCCAACCGAAGTCTCTTTGCCATGGTGTTAACTGTGTGAATTTTGCGTTGCCGGCACAAGTCATTTGCATAACAAAGTTGGCCACGCCCACACAGCAGCTCGGCAGCTCGACAGCTCAGCAGCTGCCCCCTCCACACTCCGCTGGTATTTACAACATTTAAATTAGACATTAAATTTGAAAGATGGGCTGCCGTACAACTTTTGCTCCACCAGCGCAGCCAGGTGTGTGCGTCTCTGACTCTGCTCTCTCTCTTTTTATGAGCCTGCAACACTCCAGGATTTTCTTAGCTTTTTTTGTTGTTTTTGTAATAAGCTGCAGATAATTTGAGGGCAAGCGAAACTCGCAAAATGGCTGGCCTTGATTTACTTATTTACTTTATTTTTATGGCACTTAAATGGCACTTGGCATTGTTGTCTGTAATTTGGCTTTGTTAGCCCAATGTTGTTGTTGTTGTTACTCTTGTCTTTCTTTGGCTTGATTTGGTCTCTGATAAGCGTAATTTCTCTTTTTATTTTCGTTTTTATTTCTTCGTGTTAACGACATTTTTGCTGGCCAGTTCATATATTAACTTATTGACAACAATTACGTGAGAGATACGCAGCTGCCGAGTTGGCAGTTGAGCTCTGTGTTGAGCTCTTTCCCAGATTTATGGCTATTGAAAATGAAAATGCAATCGCTTTTCACATATATTTTCAATAAAGACAATTCTATTCCGACAAAATTTATCTGACTTTTAACCGACTGTAAGTTTAAAATTACATAAAAAAGGCTTTATTAGTTTTCGATTATTTAACAAAATTTCCTCAAGTTTATATTTTTTCTATAAATATATTTATATATATTTTTACCACAAATATATAAATTTTCTCAATTAAAATAGTTTTGTTTGCACCATCAGTTTTTAAGGCGATAATCGCTTCAGTTTTGAGTGAGTTGTTTTATAGTTTTTATAACACATAATTTATCAGGTTTCAACATTTTCTGCTCATACTTTTAGCTGTACTCTTATTATTGTGCGATTTAAATTTCATTCTTTTTTACACGGCACTTGCTGCGTGTGCTGCTTCCTTCAGGCAACACCCAACTTGCCACCGCCGCAATGAAATGGCCAACTCAAGCAGATTTTGTGGCACAAAATATGCCTACTTATGGCCATTAGGACTAGAAGCTCAACAAAATACAAAATACAGAGGACGAGAGCTCAAATTAATTTTCATACAAAATGTATTTCGCGTTCTGAGAAAAGGCGCAGCAACAGTGGCAACAATAAATAAACATAACAACGTGCCACACAATATGCCTCCACAACAACAACAACATCAAGAACCAGAAAAAGGAATAACAACAATGAAATCAGCACATTTGGTTTTAACGACTATGTGAGGTTGTTTTTTCTTACTACTCTCCCCGACAAGATGTTACAGTTCCTTTTTATTTTTTCGGTATCATTCTTATTTCTTTTTTTTTTTTGCTGCTTTTGTTGTTGTTGTAGTTGTTGCTTTTTAATGTGCATTTGCGCTGCCGTCGGCGCCAACGTCGCCATTTGTATATTCCAGCATTACAAACGTCACGCAATCTTTTGGAATGAGACAAGCTTTTTGCGACTGTTGGTTTTAATGGAACTGACAATAAAAGTATGATGAATTCCATAGACTGTTCGTAACGCATGCCTTGAGAGTCTTGAGTAAATATCAGCTAAAGTGCCTGCTTTTCACTAGTTTAAAATTATAGCATAGTGTGCAATGAGAGTTGTTCGATTTTGGTATTGATTCAAAAGTATTTTCTAACAAAATTTGATTACTAAAGCAGACAACCTGGATTTTTAGAATTTTATCAGCATTTCAGCTTCAAGGGGTATTAACTGATTTAAATTAAATTTACTTTGTTTTTTTTTTTTTTTCTTTTTCGATTTCTCAATTAACCCTATTTATTTATTTATTAAACTTTCATTTACTTTGTTTTATAATAATAAAAGCATTTTTGGTAACTAAGCAGCATAGTTAATTGAAAAATCAAACTAGTCTTAGTTATACTAAATTTTCTGCATTTTATTTAGACTTACCAGTTACCAATACTGAAAATTAAAAACATTCTTAAAACTTCCATAATTGTATACATAACAAAATATTTATTTTAAAAAACAATCGATAACAAAAAAGTGCAAAACACTAATACCAACAACTTCAAGTAATAATTAACAGCATGAAAATATGTTGCCTACTTTTTGGGGTTTCAAAGCTCGTATTCTACAAATATTCATAATTTAAGTGCAGCTACAGTTCGTCTATGCTCGACTTGATTACATTTATTCTTTCTCTCTTATTTTTGGCGTTGCCTGCTTTGTCTGTGAATTTGAGCAGCTGATTTTGTGTCTGCAAGCAGATGAGGCCAACATCATTTCATATCCGCTGTGGCAGCCAACAACAAACGCCAACCACACACCAACCCCCACCCCAACTTGAGACAATCCGCCACATTACAGAACCAGAACGAGCTGAAATTGTTATTATGCAAACAAATTACTTGGCCGAGAATTATGTGCTGCAGCGTCGTTAAATTCTTTGCGTTTCGACGTCTACTTTCATTGCTCGCATTTGTAGCTTTCCGCTGTTATTATTTGTGCAATTGTGACTAGTGTTTGAACACATGCGAGTGATTTGCCCCTTTTGTTTACAGAGCTCGCTGTAATTAAAATATCCAATTAGCGATCTGCATAAGCGGAGCGCCGCTCTATCCAAGCAGGACTTCAGGACTTTTATGTGCTGCAAATATAACTAATGACCGACCACACACAGAGCTCTCTACCTCTCTCTCTATCGTCCTGTCGTCACTTCGTCCTGTCCAATCCAGTGCTGGACGCTTTGCAACATAAATTCCCTTTTGGGAAAAATTAATAAAAATGATTGCAGGCGGCCGCGTCGACGAGGCGGGCTACAATGAATGAATGGCGCATGCCAGCTGTTGGCCAAACATGCTTTTGATTGCCAGCAACAACAACAACAGCCACAACAACAACAAGAACAAGAACACCCATAGCAATAGCAATAGCCACAACAACAGTCCAAGCCATAGTGGTTACTCCAAAAAAAAAAAAAACAAATAACATGAAGTTTGCAGTCGAAAGCAACCAGCTGAATGATGCTCTGTTTTAAGTATAATAAATGCTAATGGGTGCTGTGTATATTAAGTCATTATTTCCTCGCCTTGATCTATATATATTAATTCTACATGTAAATTTTCAACATTTACATTTTTGGAGTTTTTCTGTTACAAATCCAGACAGATTTGTTGGAATGAAACGTCCCGAGTCCGTAAAAATGCACATCCATGACTTCTAGTATGTATATGCAAACATTCTTATTTGAAAGACCTAAGCAGCAGTTCAAGGTATTATCAGTAATCTATTAAATGTAATATTGTGTTGACAACCCCTTTGCCTGCTGCCAAATAGAGTATAAAGCGAAAAAAATGCCTTTCATCAGCGTGTGCATAACAAGCGAGCAGCGTGACTGGTAACTGGTAACTGGTAACTGGGAAAACTTGGGTGCTATCCGTCGCTCACTCACATCTCACATATCACATCTCACAGCGCAGAGCTGAGAGCTCAGAGCTCATGATGACGATGACGAGATGCCTCCAGTTGGTCCGCTTGTAGCCCATTTGGCTGTGTCCTGCTATGTCCTGCTATGTCCTTCGCTGTCAAGCCACTGCAAAATGACAAACAACGCGAAGAAAGAGTGAAAGCAAGAAAGAGAGAGAGAGAGAGAGAGAGAGAGAGAGATGAAAAAAAAGCACACAAAATTGCATTTGTAGCTGAGGTAAATGAACATTTAGCTGGGGCTGAAAGTATAGACTAACCAAATTCTTCCATTTTGCCGTTGGCTCCAGCAAATTGCAGCAAAATCTGTTAGATGATAGCACTTCCTGGTCCTCCACCTGCATCCCGCTGCCCCACCGCTTGCACAAGCACCCTGCATTATAAGTATTTCACATCTAATCAATTATGCTATATGCACATTGGCTGCGGCCTCTTTTACTCTCTCACAGACTTTGAGCACTTGGCTGGCAAAAGCTGCCACACCAATGGCCACATAACATTTAAATATGCATGAAGGCTTTAAAATGGCCAACAAAAAGGGAGAGCCAAAACGTGGAATATGGCCAGACAAATGTAACTGTAACTGATATCGCCAAGCCACACAAAACGTGGCACCGTAAACAACAACAACAAAAGCCAAGCGCTCTCGAGTCGAAAATGCCCTACTTGGATATACCCTGTACTCAGCTCATATATTGCATTTTCGACAAAGCTTTGGCAGCTTGAAGTCTGGGATGGGCATTTGTTGGGAGTTTCAATTTCACATGACAACATTTTTGTCATGATATGCGACATATATTTTAGTTTGTCAACTTTAAATGTATAATCAAAAATAATAATAATAATAATAATAATAATAATAATAATAATAATAATAATAATAATAATAATAATAATAATAATAATAATAATAATAATAATAATAATAATAATAATAATAATAATAATAATAATAATAATAATAATAATAATAATAATAATAATAATAATAATAATAATAATAATAATAATAATAATAATAATAATAATAATAATAATAATAATAATAATAATAATAATAATAATAATAATAATAAATAATTATCATAATAATAATAATAATAATAATAATAATAATAATAATAATAATAATAATAATAATAATAATAATAATAATAATAATAATAATAATAATAATAATAATAATAATAATAATAATAATAATAATTATCATAATAATAATAATAATAATAATAATAATAATAATAATAATAATAATAATAATAATAATAATAATAATAATAATAATAATAATAATAATAATAATAATAATAATAATAATAATAATAATAATAATAATAATAATAATAATAATAATAATAATAATAATAATAATAATAATAATAATAATAATAATAATAATAAAAGTATGTTATATGTCCGTCCGTCTGTCTGTCGGTTCGTCCCTCCGTGTTTGGCATATAAGTTCACGTATTGCCGTCTCAGTACAAGATTATATAATTTTGTCGATAGTTTCTCCCGCTTAAAAGTTATCGATACATTTCGAGTTTAGACAGCGTTAGACAGCATACCTTGAAAGTTAACTTATATTCGAAATATTGTCGCTCGATCAGTAGGCATAAAAATTCTCCGTCTATGACATATGTATATATATTTTTGCCACTTAAAAAAATTTGTAAAATTGTTCGCAAAAATTAAAAATGTGCTACGAAAGTGAATGTTTCGATCACTGCTCGTGCTCGCTACACGCAAAAGCACTGACTCACGCCATATTTTCAATACTCAATGCCTTGTTTTATTTTGCATATATTGTCGCGCAAATGGTAACACTTGGTAAGTATTCACAAAAAAATGCGTCATCTTGATTATAAAAACTAATAGCAATTGCAAACATGTATTCGCATATTTAGGAATGACCCATGGTTCAATGTTCCTCTTATTACTTAGTGTTATGCATTTAATTGGTGGAGCTATGCTGCTAATGGGCGTGATGCAAGTAAGTGCTTAATAAATTATATTCTTATACCCAATAACACTATCTGCACTTTAATTTGTACTTGTCTCATATTTATTTCTTCTCGCACAGGCACGGGGTACTCTATTTCACATTGGAATATTTATGACCTCTGCGTTTCCCTATTTCCTATTTTTTACGCTCTATTTCCCAAGTAAATTAAGACATTATCAGCAAGAATTAAAAAAGTATAGTAATTATATTTTCAACTCTGCTTACAGTCGTTCAAGGTATCTTCACCGCAAGCTCTTGCAGATACTATAGAGTTACATTCCGTGAAAAGTAACGTAACAAATGGATTATTATCCAATGCTACAGCGATTGTATATAGCCACAAATTGAGCCGTCGGAAATATCTAGAAACAAACTGTAAATAATGCTTTTTCCAAATCAATCGATAAATATGTGTATGTGACAAATAAGTTGACAAGATAAGTTATATAAAAATCCTCTGTAATAATTAGAATAATAATAATACTAATTTGATTTAGGCATTTTCCAAATAAATTGATAAATATACAAGATAGGTAGCTATATTAAATGTTTCAATGCCTGTCAATGTAAACAAATTGTATTAGAGTATATTTGTTTTTCTTTTGCCATTTCGGATTGGGCAGGGAGGGGGGTACTGGGTGCAGCGTGTGGCCTATCGCAACAGATTAACTTGCTTTCGCTGGGCTTAAGTACAGCGTAAACAGCGACAGATAAACTCAGAGATAGAGACATGAAGGGGCAAATACGCTCGAGAGCTGCCCAAACGTGGAGGCCACACAAAGGCAACGTTAATTGCATTGAGGGTACACACACACATAAGCCACGCCCCCAGCGCGCCCAGCCCCCACGAGCCAACATTCACTTTAAATAAAAGAAAACACACGCAATCGACTGTTTTATATGTGGGATTTGCTTGTATTTTTTTACATTAATTGGATTTCAATGTGTTTGCCACACGTTGCAGCCACATTGGTTGGTAGGGGGTGGGAATACCAGTAGCCCAGAAATCCAATACATACATAGCTGGCCAAAAGGGGAACCCCCCATTTCAATTTCCATCCAAGCAAGGCAGTGGCCAACACAGCCAAAAAGGCAAAGAAACATTTTTGTAATTTAACATTCACATTACGAATGTATTTTCCGTTTTACATCTTTTTACCAGCGCATCTTTGCGTGTGTGTGTGTGTGTGTCCATACTGTTTATCAAAGAACGCTTTAAATGTATTTATACTTTTGTTATGTTATTTACTTAAGAGTATATTTCGTTTTCACATCAGGATTATTGCCAACTCACTTGATTTTGTTTTTAAATTATTATGATTTTATTTTTATTAGCTGTAGAGGCATTTCCTTGAAACTTCATTTGTACTTTTATTTAAAAGTATGTTAGGAATCTAAAATTATTGTATGAGCTCTTGGGCAATTGAGTCAATGTTTTTCCTGCACAACCGCATAAATAACAAAATTGTTAAAAATCTTTGGCATCTTTTTGGAATTTGAAAGCAGAGCAGAGATAATTCACATGTTTTATTTATTTTTACTGTCTCTCCCCTTATTTTGTCATGTCTCTTCAATATTTTCATTTGTGCAAACTGCAAACTGCAGCTGGAATTCAGGAGTTCAGGCCAAATGCAACAAACATGTTTAGAAGCAATGCACTGGAAATCCAAAAATTGCTAACAAAACAAGCTGCAAATCATTTAAAGCACTTGGAATTTGACTTTTGCAACAAAGAGCACAATATGCAGCCGGCCGCTTGAGGGCGTGGCGGTGCCAACTACAAAATGCATTCACACACACACACAGACACACACTGACACACACACACACCGAATAAAAGCACCAACGAGGCAGCAAAAATCATTGGAAAATCTTTTAGGCAGCCAAAAAAGTAGCACTGAAAATTGCATTTTAAGGTATGCAATAAAAGGCCAATGCATACATTTTGTTTTTGTGTGTGTTGGCAGACAAAGGGGCTCCATCCATTGAGGCACAAAATAAGATTATTAACGTTGTTAAAACGAACGAGTAGCGGAAGCCAAGAAGCAACAGGACAAACGGCTCCAACGGGGCGTATGCAGGTTGTCCTGCCTGTCCTGCTCGTCCTGCTCGTCCTGCTCGTCCTGCTCGTCCTGCTCGTCCTGCCCGATTGGCTACGAGCAGCACAGCAAAGCGCTTGGCTTGTTTTGCTGTGGGACCACAGCAAATGCGGAAACTGTAAAGTAGAAAAAATTTATTTTTACTGCAGCCACACAGCAACAATAACAACACAAATAACACTAACAACAACGACAGTAACAAACAACTGACTGCAAGTAAGAGTAGGAAAATGGCAAGAGGCAAACAATTTAAGAAAACCATTTCTTAGCTAAGCCTTGCAGCTAAAATCAACAACAACAACAAAACTAGTACAGAATAGTTAATGGTAGAGCCAAAGCTTTAATACTCTTGCAGACTTTGGCAGATAATTTTACACTAATCAACCTATCGCTGATCAGCTTTCTTTTGCTCTAACATTTTTATTTACATTTATTTTTTATAATTATTTTTCAAGAGTTTTTTATTTTTGCTACATTTAAATATGGATTATTTTAAATTTATTTTAGTTTTTAATTTAATTTTTATATAAAACTGATTGTATTTTTAATATAAAAAAATGTGTATTTATTTGCTAGGCCATTCTTAAGTCTATAATTCTCTTGAGAACAAATCTATTTATAATCGACAAAGAAGCAGCAGTACAAAGGTTCCTTAAACTACGTTACAAATTTCATCAAAATATTCGAATACCCTGTGTAGAGGGTATATGAAATCAGCATACTCTCAGTGCAGTGAAGAAATTGTAAAGAGTGCGAGGACAGCAGCAACAAAATGGCAAGCTAACAACATTTTAAGCCGTCGTCTTGGCCTGCTCAACTGATAACTTCCGGCTGCTCTCGGGGGTTGGTTAGATGGGATAGTGGGTGGGGTGGGGCGGGGCTGGTTTGGGGGTACAGGCATCATAAACAGCCACTTGGCACAATGGAGTTGCGTTTTCTGTTTCCTCCTTTTTCTGTTGAACAACCGCTTGAGTTGATCTTTGGCAAAAAGGCTGCAGACATGATGGATGAACCCCACTGACGAACGGACTCGACCTGATGATGTAACCGCCCCTCTTCACACCACCCCATCAACAGCCCCGCGCTGTCTATATCTCTCCTTGCCGAACCATAAATTGTCGCCCCATATGCGGCATATGTTGTCTAAGCAAAGTCATCTTGAGCACCATGTACCGCTAAATCTTTGGGTTTTACGCTCAATATGCGCTGCCCCCCTTTTCCTATCCCCCCCTCCTCCTCCTCTCTCACTGTCTCTGTTCTCCATTGTCATTGTCCTGCTCTGACAGGGTTCATTTGTTATTGTCCGCCACTGCACTTGGCTGCGGTCAGGCTGTAGTCCTCTCTACGCTTAGTCCTTAGTCGCATATCCTTACAATGTGTCTGCATGTATGTACATATATAAATATATGTGTGTGTCTGTGTGTGTGTGTGTGTGTGTAAGCAGCAGATACTCATCATCGGCTTACTAAAGCCCTCAAGAGTTGCGCGTGTTCTGCTGCATGTTGCGGCTACTTAATTAAATTTCGCTATTAGTTTTAATCTGAACGTTAAGTGCACACATGATGCACATTTTCATATGGATTTAGTAGAGTTTTCGTAGGTGGGCTACAAAGTTTTAAACCTTCTACAATTAACATGGCTGTGCTATGTTCGCAAAAGGCATACAAATTAGAAATATAAATCCCTGTCAGACAACAATTAATAGCCTAAAATTTGTATAAATGTTAAGTAAATAGTTTGTGCTATATATTAAAATTATTATAGTTGCCAATACTCTTGACTCTGATTTATATTACGGCTAATGATTATTAAAGATTTATCTATTTTAATCTTCTACTTATAGTCTAATGCTCTCGTTAAAAGCCAAACGGAAACAAATGCATAAGAAAACAGGAAAGCATAAAAAAAATGCCAAATAACAAGCACAATTCTATCAAAACATTAGCAAAGTGAAATAAACAATCAGATTTAACAAAAAAAAAGGAAAATACAAATATAAAAAGGAAGCTGGCATTGCGAGCACTTCAACAAAGCGGAAGAAAAACAAGAAAATGGAGCACAAACTCAAAGTCAGGTGAGTGAAATCCCTTTAACCAGATACAGTACGGTAAAAATTAAACACCAACGAAAAATAACAAAGCAAATAACATACAAAACAGCAAACTGAGTGTTTGCCCCAGTTGTAAACAGACAGTGTGGAATAAATAAATAAAATCAGATTTCGGTTTCGTCCTTTTTTTGCCTTTCACGTTAAAATAAATAAAAAATAAAACAGGTGCAAATGAAATGCAGTGAAGCGAAACTCCAACAATAAATGGCTTAGATAATGCCCTAAAATATTCAATTAGTTTATGACCATGTTTGGGACATGCCTACCCAAAGTTTTTGGCCAACCTCAAGAGCAGCAACAGCATCTGAAACATAATCATCCAAAATGAGATGAGTTTCGGCACGTTTGCCTCCCATTATTATTATTTTATTTTTTCTTGTTGTTGTACATTTTGTTTTTCGTGTGTTTTCACGTGCCACAGCCCTTTTAATGGGTAGACGGAAGGCAACCGTAAAAAATGTGCATTAAAATATTTTTATTGCCTGCAAGAACGCGAGAAAATTCTAGGATTAAAGAGCGTAGCTAAAAAAATTGAAATAGGCATTAGATAATGAAGCTGGGCATCAACATGAGCTTTAACAGCTCGTTAAATGAAGCTTTTGGGATAGCATATAATGAGGCAACACAGAAATAGTTAATTCCTATTTCAGTGTGAGGGAAGGCTGCAGGAAATGACTCTGCTTTTGACATTTAAATTATATTCCTGGGGTGCGGCTGGCACTATAAATGTTAATGTGACGTTAACATTAAGCTGGCATTAATGTATCCGGAAGTGAAGCTCAAGAATACTTCTTGCAGCAGTCGTAAATTTAGTAAGTAAAAAATGTTAACCATAATATAAAGAAGTATATAAAAAAAAATTAGATTATCTATAATGAATTGTATAGTCGGCAATAGTTAATAAATAAATACTTAGTTCAAGAATAAATCATTTTTAATCGTCTCACTTTTTCTTTCTATATTTCATATTGTAATTTGTAGTATCCATATAAACCTTCACTTTGAAGTGTTGGAAAATCCTTTTTCGGGACTTGAAACATCACATGCCACAATTGTTGTCATGATTTCTGACAATAAATCCGAATTTCAAAAGTTTTTAAACCTTGAATGTAGTTTTGACAAAGTTATGGGTGTTTGAAGTCTGGGAAAAACATTTTTCGGGACTTGAAACATCACTTGCCACAATTGTTGTCATGATTTCTGACAATAAATCCGAATTTCAAAAGTTTTTAAACTTTGAATGTAGTTTTGACAAAGTTATGGGTGTTTGAAGTCTGGGAAAAACATTTTTCGGGACTTGAAACAATTGTTGTCATGATTTCTGACAATAAATCAGAATTTCAAAAGTTTTTAAACTTTGAATGTAGAATTGATAAGGAGGACAAACCATGGACAGACCGCTTTCAAGAATGAAGATCGGATTAGTTTTGACAAAGTTATGGGTGTTTGAAGTCTGGGAAAAGCATTTTTCGGGACTTGCCACAATTGTTGTCATGAATTCTGACAATAAATCCGAATTTCAAAAGTTTTTAAACCTTGAATGTAGAATTGATAAGGAAGATAAACCATGGACAAAACGCTTTCAGTAATGAAGATCGGATTAGTTTTCACAAAGTTATGGGTGTTTGAAGTCTGGGAGAAGCATTTTTCAGGACTTGAAACATCACTTGCAACAATTGTTGTCATGATTTCTGACAATAAATCCGAATTTCAAAAGTTTTTAAACCTTGAATGTGGAATTGATAAGGAAGATAAACCATGGACAAAACGCTTTCAGGAATGAAGATCGGATTAGTTTTGACAAAGTTATGGGTGTTTGAAGTCTGGGAAAAGCATTTTTCTGGACTTGAAACATCACTTGCCACAATTGTTGTCATGATTACTGACAATAAATCCGAATTTCAAAAGTTTTCAAACTTTGAATGTAGAATTGATAAGGAGGACAAACCATGGACAGACCGCTTTCAAGAATGAAGATCGGATTAGTTTTGACAAAGTTATGGGTGTTTGAAGTCTGGGAAAAGCATTTTTTGGGACTTGAAACATCACTTTCCACAATTGTTGTCATGATTTCTGACAATAAATCCGAATTTCAAAAGTTTTTTAACCTTGAATGTAGAAGTGATAAGGAGGATAAACCATGGACACAACGCTTTCAGTAATGAAGATCGGATTAGTTTTGACAAAGTTATGGGTGTTTGAAGTCTGGGAAAAGCATTTTTCTGGACTTGAAACATCACTTGCCACAATTGTTGTCATGATTTCTGACAATAAATCCGAATTTCAAAAGTTTTTAAACTTTGAATGTAGAATTGATAAGGAGGACAAACCATAGACAAACTGCTTTCAGGAATGAAGATCGGATTAGTTTTGACAAAGTTATGGGTGTTTGAAGTCTGGGAAAAGCATTTTTCGGGACTTGCCACAATTGTTGTCATGATTTCTGACAATAAATCCGAATTTCAAAAGTTTTTAAACTTTAAATGTAGAATTGATAGGGAGAACAAACCATCGACAAAATGCTTGCAGGATCGAAAATCGGATTAGTTTTGACAAAGTTATGGGTGTTTGAAGTCTGGGAAAAGCATTTTTCGGGACTTGAAACATCACTTTCCACAATTGTTGTCATGAATTCTGACAATACATCCGAATTTCAAAAGTTTTTAAACCTTGAATGTAGAATTGATAAGGAAGATAAACCATGGACAAAACGCTTTCAGTAATGAAGATCGGATTAGTTTTGACAAAGTTATGGGTGTTTGAAGTCTGGGAAAAGCATTTTTCGGGACTTGCCACAATTGTTGTCATGATTTCTAACAATAAATCCGAATTTCAAAAGTTTTCAAACTTTGAATGTAGAAGTGATAAGGAGGATAAACCATGGACAAAACGCTTTCAGGAATGAAGATCGGATTAGTTTTCACAAAGTTATGGGTGTTTGAAGTCTGGGAAAAGCATTTTTCAGGACTTGAAACATCACTTGCAACAATTGTTGTCATGATTTCTGACAATAAATCCGAATTTCAAAAGTTTTTAAACCTTGAATGTAGAATTGATAAGGAAGATAAACCATGGACAAAACGCTTTCAGTAATGAAGATCGGATCAGTTTTGACAAAGTTATGGGTGTTTGAAGTCTGGGAAAAGCATTTTTCGGGACTTGAAACATCACTTTCCACAATTGTTGTCATGAATTCTGACAATAAATCCGAATTTCAAAAGTTTTTAAACCTTGAATGTACAATTGATAAGGCGGATAAACCATGGACAAAACGCTTTCAGGAATGAAGATCGGATTAGTTTTGACAAAGTTATGGGTGTTTGAAGTCTGGGAAAAGCATTTTTCGGGACTTGAAACATCACTTTCCACAATTGTTGTCATGATTTCTGACAATAAATCCGAATTTCAAAAGTTTTTAAACCTTGAATGTAGAATTGATAAGGAAGATAAACCATGGACAAAACGCTTTCAGTAATGAAGATCGGATTAGTTTTCACAAAGTTATGGGTGTTTGAAGTCTGGGAAAAGCATTTTTCAGGACTTGAAACATCACTTGCAACAATTGTCATGATTTCTGACAATAAATCCGAATTTCAAAAGTTTTTAAACCTTGAATGTGGAATTGATAAGGAAGATAAACCATGGACAAAACGCTTTCAGTAATGAAGATCGGATCAGTTTTGACAAAGTTATGGGTGTTTGAAGTCTGGGAAAAGCATTTTTCGGGACTTGAAACATCACTTGCAACAATTGTTGTCATGATTTCTGACAATAAATCCGAATTTCAAAAGTTTTTAAACCTTGAATGTAGAATTGATAAGGAGGATAAACCATGGACAAAACGCTTTCAGGAATGAAGATCGGATTAGTTTTGACAAAGTTATGGGTGTTTGAAGTCTGGGAAAAGCATTTTTCTGGACTTGAAACATCACTTGCCACAATTGTTGTCATGATTTCTGACAATAAATCCGAATTTCAAAAGTTTTCAAACTTTGAATGTAGAATTGATAAGGAGGACAAACCATGGACAGACCGCTTTCAAGAATGAAGATCGGATTAGTTTTGACAAAGTTATGGGTGTTTGAAGTCTGGGAAAAGCATTTTTTGGGACTTGAAACATCACTTTCCACAATTGTTGTCATGATTTCTGACAATAAATCCGAATTTCAAAAGTTTTTAAACCTTGAATGTAGAAGTGATAAGGAGGATAAACCATGGACACAACGCTTTCAGTAATGAAGATCGGATTAGTTTTGACAAAGTTATGGGTGTTTGAAGTCTGGGAAAAGCATTTTTCTGGACTTGAAACATCACTTGCCACAATTGTTGTCATGATTTCTGACAATAAATCCGAATTTCAAAAGTTTTTAAACTTTGAATGTAGAATTGATAAGGAGGACAAACCATAGACAAACTGCTTTCAGGAATGAAGATCGGATTAGTTTTGACAAAGTTATGGGTGTTTGAAGTCTGGGAAAAGCATTTTTCGGGACTTGCCACAATTGTTGTCATGATTTCTGACAATAAATCCGAATTTCAAAAGTTTTTAAACTTTAAATGTAGAATTGATAGGGAGAACAAACCATCGACAAAATGCTTGCAGGATCGAAAATCGGATTAGTTTTGACAAAGTTATGGGTGTTTGAAGTCTGGGAAAAGCATTTTTCGGGACTTGAAACATCACTTTCCACAATTGTTGTCATGAATTCTGACAATACATCCGAATTTCAAAAGTTTTTAAACCTTGAATGTAGAATTGATAAGGAAGATAAACCATGGACAAAACGCTTTCAGTAATGAAGATCGGATTAGTTTTGACAAAGTTATGGGTGTTTGAAGTCTGGGAAAAGCATTTTTCGGGACTTGCCACAATTGTTGTCATGATTTCTAACAATAAATCCGAATTTCAAAAGTTTTCAAACTTTGAATGTAGAAGTGATAAGGAGGATAAACCATGGACAAAACGCTTTCAGGAATGAAGATCGGATTAGTTTTCACAAAGTTATGGGTGTTTGAAGTCTGGGAAAAGCATTTTTCAGGACTTGAAACATCACTTGCAACAATTGTTGTCATGATTTCTGACAATAAATCCGAATTTCAAAAGTTTTTAAACCTTGAATGTAGAATTGATAAGGAAGATAAACCATGGACAAAACGCTTTCAGTAATGAAGATCGGATCAGTTTTGACAAAGTTATGGGTGTTTGAAGTCTGGGAAAAGCATTTTTCGGGACTTGAAACATCACTTTCCACAATTGTTGTCATGAATTCTGACAATAAATCCGAATTTCAAAAGTTTTTAAACCTTGAATGTAGAATTGATAAGGCGGATAAACCATGGACAAAACGCTTTCAGGAATGAAGATCGGATTAGTTTTGACAAAGTTATGGGTGTTTGAAGTCTGGGAAAAGCATTTTTCGGGACTTGAAACATCACTTTCCACAATTGTTGTCATGATTTCTGACAATAAATCCGAATTTCAAAAGTTTTTAAACCTTGAATGTAGAATTGATAAGGAGGATAAACCATGGACAAAACGCTTTCAGTAATGAAGATCGGATTAGTTTTCACAAAGTTATGGGTGTTTGAAGTCTGGGAAAAGCATTTTTCAGGACTTGAAACATCACTTGCAACAATTGTTGTCATGATTTCTGACAATAAATCCGAATTTCAAAAGTTTTTAAACCTTGAATGTAGAATTGATAAGGAAGATAAACCATGGACAAAACGCTTTCAGTAATGAAGATCGGATCAGTTTTGACAAAGTTATGGGTGTTTGAAGTCTGGGAAAAGCATTTTTCTGGACTTGAAACATCACTTCCACAATTGTTGTCATGATTTCTGACAATAAATCCGAATTTCAAAAGTTTTCAAACTTTGAATGTAGAATTGATAGGGAGGACAAACCATCGACAGAACGCTTGCAGGAATCGAAGATCGGATTAGTTTTGACAAAGTTATGGGTGTTTGAAGTCTGGGAAAAGCATTTTTCGGGACTTGAAACATCACCCACAATTGTTGTCATGATTTCTGACAATAAATCCGAATTTCAAAAGTTTTTAAACCTTGAATGTAGAATTGATAAGGAGGATAAACCATGGACAAAACGCTTTCAGGAATGAAGATCGGATTAGTTTTGACAAAGTTATGGGTGTTTGAAGTCTGGGAAAAGCATTTTTCGGGACTTGAAACATTACTTTCCACAATTGTTGTCATGAATTCTGACAATAAATCCGAATTTCAAAAGTTTTTAAACCTTGAATGTAGAATTGATAAGGAAGATAAACCATGGACAAAACGCTTTCAGTAATGAAGATCGGATTAGTTTTGACAAAGTTATGGGTGTTTGAAGTCTGGGAAAAGCATTTTTTCGGGACTTGCCACAATTGTTGTCATGATTTCTGACAATAAATCCGAATTTCAAAAGTTTTTAAACTTTAAATGTAGAATTGATAAGGAGGGCAAACCATCGACAAAATGCTTGCAGGATCGAAAATCGGATTAGTTTTCACAAAGTTATGGGTGTTTGAAGTCTGGGAAAAGCATTTTTCAGGACTTGAAACATCACTTGCCACAATTGTTGTCATGATTTCTGACAATAAATCCGAATTTCAAAAGTTTTCAAACTTTGAATGTAGAATTGATAAGGAGGACAAACCATGGACAGACCGCTTTCAAGAATGAAGATCGGATTAGTTTTGACAAAGTTATGGGTGTTTGAAGTCTGGGAAAAGCATTTTTCGGGACTTGAAACATCACTTTCCACAATTGTTGTCATGAATTCTGACAATAAATCCGAATTTCAAAAGTTTTTAAACCTTGAATGTAGAATTGATAAGGAAGATAAACCATGGACAAAACGCTTTCAGTAATGAAGATCGGATTAGTTTTGACAAAGTTATGGGTGTTTGAAGTCTGGGAAAAGCATTTTTCGGGACTTGCCACAATTGTTGTCATGATTTCTAACAATAAATCCGAATTTCAAAAGTTTTCAAACTTTGAATGTAGATTTGATAAGGAGGATAAACCATGGACAAAACGCTTTCAGGAATGAAGATCGGATTAGTTTTCACAAAGTTATGGGTGTTTGAAGTCTGGGAAAAGCATTTTTCAGGACTTGAAACATCACTTGCAACAATTGTTGTCATGATTTCTGACAATAAATCCGAATTTCAAAAGTTTTTAAACCTTGAATGTAGAATTGATAAGGAAGATAAACCATGGACAAAACGCTTTCAGTAATGAAGATCGGATCAGTTTTGACAAAGTTATGGGTGTTTGAAGTCTGGGAAAAGCATTTTTCGGGACTTGAAACATCACTTGCAACAATTGTTGTCATGATTTCTGACAATAAATCCGAATTTCAAAAGTTTTTAAACCTTGAATGTAGAATTGATAAGGAGGATAAACCATGGACAAAACGCTTTCAGGAATGAAGATCGGATTAGTTTTGACAAAGTTATGGGTGTTTGAAGTCTGGGAAAAGCATTTTTCGGGACTTGAAACATCACTTTCCACAATTGTTGTCATGATTTCTGACAATAAATCCGAATTTCAAAAGTTTTTAAACCTTGAATGTAGAAGTGATAAGGAGGATAAACCATGGACAAAACGCTTTCAGTAATGAAGATCGGATTAGTTTTGACAAAGTTATGGGTGTTTGAAGTCTGGGAAAAGCATTTTTCTGGACTTGAAACATCACTTGCCACAATTGTTGTCATGATTTCTGACAATAAATCCGAATTTCAAAAGTTTTTAAACCTTGAATGTAGAATTGATAAGGAGGATAAACCATGGACAAAACGCTTTCAGGAATGAAGATCGGATTAGTTTTGACAAAGTTATGGGTGTTTGAAGTCTGGGAAAAGCATTTTTCGGGACTTGAAACATCACTTTCCACAATTGTTGTCATGATTTCTGACAATAAATCCGAATTTCAAAAGTTTTTAAACCTTGAATGTAGAAGTGATAAGGAGGATAAACCATGGACAAAACGCTTTCAGTAATGAAGATCGGATTAGTTTTGACAAAGTTATGGGTGTTTGAAGTCTGGGAAAAGCATTTTTTCTGGACTTGAAACATCACTTGCCACAATTGTTGTCATGATTTCTGACAATAAATCCGAATTTCAAAAGTTTTTAAACTTTGAATGTAGAATTGATAAGGAGGGCAAACCATCGACAAAATGCTTGCAGGATCGAAAATCGGATTAGTTTTCACAAAGTTATGGGTGTTTGAAGTCTGGGAAAAGCATTTTTCAGGACTTGAAACATCACTTGCCACAATTGTTGTCATGATTTCTGACAATTAATCCGAATTTCAAAAGTTTTCAAACTTTGAATGTAGAATTGATAAGGAGGACAAACCATGGACAGACCGCTTTCAAGAATGAAGATCGGATTAGTTTTGACAAAGTTATGGGTGTTTGAAGTCTGGGAAAAGCATTTTTTCGGGACTTGAAACATCACTTTCCACAATTGTTGTCATGAATTCTGACAATAAATCCGAATTTCAAAAGTTTTTAAACCTTGAATGTAGAATTGATAAGGAAGATAAACCATGGACAAAACGCTTTCAGTAATGAAGATCGGATTAGTTTTGACAAAGTTATGGGTGTTTGAAGTCTGGGAAAAGCATTTTTCGGGACTTGCCACAATTGTTGTCATGATTTCTAACAATAAATCCGAATTTCAAAAGTTTTCAAACTTTGAATGTAGATTTGATAAGGAGGATAAACCATGGACAAAACGCTTTCAGGAATGAAGATCGGATTAGTTTTCACAAAGTTATGGGTGTTTGAAGTCTGGGAAAAGCATTTTTCAGGACTTGAAACATCACTTGCAACAATTGTTGTCATGATTTCTGACAATAAATCCGAATTTCAAAAGTTTTTAAACCTTGAATGTAGAATTGATAAGGAAGATAAACCATGGACAAAACGCTTTCAGTAATGAAGATCGGATCAGTTTTGACAAAGTTATGGGTGTTTGAAGTCTGGGAAAAGCATTTTTCGGGACTTGAAACATCACTTGCAACAATTGTTGTCATGATTTCTGACAATAAATCCGAATTTCAAAAGTTTTTAAACCTTGAATGTAGAATTGATATGGAGGATAAACCATGGACAAAACGCTTTCAGGAATGAAGATCGGATTAGTTTTGACAAAGTTATGGGTGTTTGAAGTCTGGGAAAAGCATTTTTCGGGACTTGAAACATCACTTTCCACAATTGTTGTCATGATTTCTGACAATAAATCCGAATTTCAAAAGTTTTTAAACCTTGAATGTAGAAGTGATAAGGAGGATAAACCATGGACAAAACGCTTTCAGTAATGAAGATCGGATTAGTTTTGACAAAGTTATGGGTGTTTGAAGTCTGGGAAAAGCATTTTTCTGGACTTGAAACATCACTTGCCACAATTGTTGTCATGATTTCTGACAATAAATCCGAATTTCAAAAGTTTTTAAACTTTGAATGTAGAATTGATAAGGAGGGCAAACCATGGACAAACTGCTTTCAGGAATGAAGATCGGATTAGTTTTGACAAAGTTATGGGTGTTTGAAGTCTGGGAAAAGCATTTTTCGGGACTTGCCACAATTGTTGTCATGATTTCTGACAATAAATCCGAATTTCAAAAGTTTTTAAACTTTAAATGTAGAATTGATAGGGAGAACAAACCATCGACAAAATGCTTGCAGGATCGAAAATCGGATTAGTTTTGACAAAGTTATGGGTGTTTGAAGTCTGGGAAAAGCATTTTTCGGGACTTGAAACATCACTTTCCACAATTGTTGTCATGAATTCTGACAATAAATCCGAATTTCAAAAGTTTTTAAACCTTGAATGTAGAATTGATAAGGAAGATAAACCATGGACAAAACGCTTTCAGTAATGAAGATCGGATCAGTTTTGACAAAGTTATGGGTGTTTGAAGTCTGGGAAAAGCATTTTTCGGGACTTGAAACATCACTTGCAACAATTGTTGTCATGATTTCTGACAATAAATCCGAATTTCAAAAGTTTTTAAACCTTGAATGTAGAATTGATAAGGAGGATAAACCATGGACAAAACGCTTTCAGGAATGAAGATCGGATTAGTTTTGACAAAGTTATGGGTGTTTGAAGTCTGGGAAAAGCATTTTTCGGGACTTGAAACATCACTTTCCACAATTGTTGTCATGATTTCTGACAATAAATCCGAATTTCAAAAGTTTTTAAACCTTGAATGTAGAAGTGATAAGGAGGATAAACCATGGACAAAACGCTTTCAGTAATGAAGATCGGATTAGTTTTGACAAAGTTATGGGTGTTTGAAGTCTGGGAAAAGCATTTTTCGGGACTTGAAACATCACTTTCCACAATTGTTGTCATGAATTCTGACAATAAATCCGAATTTCAAAAGTTTTTAAACCTTGAATGTAGAATTGATAAGGAAGATAAAGCATGGACAAAACGCTTTCAGTAATGAAGATCGGATTAGTTTTGACAAAGTTATGGGTGTTTGAAGTCTGGGAAAAGCATTTTTCGGGACTTGCCACAATTGTTGTCATGATTTCTAACAATAAATCCGAATTTCAAAAGTTTTCAAACTTTGAATGTAGATTTGATAAGGAGGATAAACCATGGACAAAACGCTTTCAGGAATGAAGATCGGATTAGTTTTCACAAAGTTATGGGTGTTTGAAGTCTGGGAAAAGCATTTTTCAGGACTTGAAACATCACTTGCAACAATTGTTGTCATGATTTCTGACAATAAATCCGAATTTCAAAAGTTTTTAAACCTTGAATGTAGAATTGATAAGGAAGATAAACCATGGACAAAACGCTTTCAGTAATGAAGATCGGATCAGTTTTGACAAAGTTATGGGTGTTTGAAGTCTGGGAAAAGCATTTTTCGGGACTTGAAACATCACTTGCAACAATTGTTGTCATGATTTCTGACAATAAATCCGAATTTCAAAAGTTTTTAAACCTTGAATGTAGAATTGATAAGGAGGATAAACCATGGACAAAACGCTTTCAGGAATGAAGATCGGATTAGTTTTGACAAAGTTATGGGTGTTTGAAGTCTGGGAAAAGCATTTTTCGGGACTTGCCACAATTGTTGTCATGATTTCTGACAATAAATCCGAATTTCAAAAGTTTTTAAACTTTGAATGTAGAATTGATAAGGAGGATAAACCATGGGCAAAACGCTTTCAGGAATGAAGATCGGATTAGTTTTGACAAAGTTATGGGTGTTTGAAGTCTGGGAAAAGCATTTTTTGGGACTTGCCACAATTGTTGTCATGATTTCTGACAATAAATCCGAATTTCAAAAGTTTTTAAACTTTGAATGTAGCATTGATAAGGAGGATAAACCATGAACAAAACGCTTTCAGGAATGAAGATCGGATTAGTTTTGACAAAGTTATGGGTGTTTGAAGTCTGGGAAAAGCATTTTTTGGGACTTGAAACATCACTTGCCACAATTGTTGTCATGATTTCTGACAATAAATCCGAATTTCAAAAGTTTTTAAACCTTGAATGTAGAATTGATAAGGAGGATAAACCATGGACAAAACGCTTTGAGTAATGAAGATCGGATTAGTTTTGACAAAGTTATGGGTGTTTGAAGTCTGGGAAAAGCATTTTTCGGGACTTGAAACATCACTTGCCACAATTATTGTCATGATTTCTGACAATAAATCCGAATTTCAAAAGTTTTCAAACCTTGAATGTAGAATTGATAAGGAGGATAAACCATGAACAAAACGCTTTGAGTAATGAAGATCGGATTAGTTTTGACAAAGTTATGGGTGTTTGAAGTCTGCGAAAAGCATTTTTTGGGACTTGAAACATCACTTGCCACAATTGTTGTCATGATTTCTGACAATAAATCCGAATTTCAAAAGTTTTCAAACTTTGAATGTAGAATTGATAAGGAGGATATACCATGGACAAAACGCTTTCAGTAATGAAGATCGGATTAGTTTTGACAAAGTTATGGGTGTTTGAAGTCTGGGAAAAGCATTTTTGTAGAGCATATTATTTATATCGTATAAGGTGTATATATTAAAATAACTTATTAAATTTCACTGAATAATAAAGTTTGTTGACTTTATTCGAAACTTGAAAGCAACATGATATACATCAAATAATGTACAGCTTTCGATCTACAAGTAGGTCGATTGCATTTGCTTCATCTCACTGCCATATATCATTTCAGCAAAGACAAACTCTAGGAGCAGCTTATGGCTGGGGCTCAGCTGCTCATTATTCACGCGTTTCGCTTGCGCCACACGACAAATTGCATTAGTCTATGAGGACGTTGTGTGCCAGGTTCTGACAAATTAATGCACATTTGCGACAAACATCTTCAATTCAAATCACGTGACATGTCACATTTGCTGTTGTTGTTTGGAGTGCCATTGAAAATCAAGCAGCAGCTCATTTGCTGCATCAACTGATGCTCGTCTCCACATTCTCTCATCCTGATGATGCTTCCCATCATCCTCATCCGCATCCTCATCATTGTTCTTGTTGTTGTTGTTGTTGTTGTTGCTTGTTGTTTGTCTCTTGCTAAGGCCCGAAACTCTCATTTGTGCCCCTGCCCCCCCCACCATAGCTGTGGCTGGCGAGATGTCGCAAATGCGCAACAATTCGTTCAAGTGTAAATAAAGCATAGAGCAGCGTCTCTGAAAATCGAGTCTGGGAGATTGGTCCTCTGGAAATGGAGATGGAGATGGAGATGTAGCCGTAGATGGCGACTGTGGCGTAGACTCTGCTCCTCTGCTCCACTTCGGCTTCAGAGCGTCTGTGGCGTTAAAATGACAAAACACCTGCACCTGAGCAGCAGCAGCAGCAGCAGCCTGATGCTGGTTATCTTTTGTCATTTTTTATAGCAAGTGGCAGCTGGCGCTCTTCACGCCCCTTACACCTCCACACACCCCCTCTCCACCACACCAGCTGCATTCATTGTCTTTTCTCTATGTTTGTCGCGCACGTGCTCCAACCGTAGCCGGTGTTAATGTTTTTGCCAGTGCCAGTGGGCCAAAGTGGCTACAACGGCGAGACGGCGCGACTACCAGAACTGTGAGCCGACTACGACTTCTGACTTGGTACACCCTTTGCAGAGGGTGATTTAATTTTCTTACGAAATATGTAAAGCTTTAATATGCAAAGCTTTAGTTTTGACCCCACACAAAGTATTTGTGGTATATTAATATTATCTTGAGCTCTTGACTCGATAGCAGTTTTGAAATTATCTTTGAGTATAGTTATTTTAACTGAAGGCAAAACATAGCTGTCATTTAAGCTATTTGTATAAAAATAAACTCTTTTATGAAAAACTGTTTTGTCTTTCTAAGATACCTTGACAAAATTAAGCAGCGTCCTATTATGATTCTAATAATATTTTCACTACTGTTCTTCTATATCTCAGATCAATTTTCACATACAACCAATTAATAAATGAAAATTTTGATATTTATTTAAATTGGAATTATTTTTATGGAAAGGAACAAAACCAAATATTGTTTTGAATTTTTAATGTGTATACAAATTATTCTGAAACATAAACAATTTATACACAAGGCGTCAACTTAAAAAATATTGATTACAATTTTTGTAAGCTCTAACCTCCAAGCTAGAGTAGCAATTAGTCGAAAAGTGAGCTGTGTGGCAGGAATCAGAAATATGTCGAACCTCTTTGTTTACCTGCACACTTATCTAATATCAAATAGTAATTTTATAGCAATTTAGAAATTCTCTTAATTTACTTTATATGCAAGGGTATTAAATCTTCGGCACCCCACACCTAGCTGTTTCTTCTTGTTTTTGTCTAGCGATGTCGCACTATGGCGCCATTGCCGTTGTCAACTGTCGTCTGCCTGTGCATTTTGGGGCAAATGGGCAGAATGGGCAGGTGGGCGTGGTGTAGGCGAACCAACGTGTTGCCACAGCACAGAGATAATAAGTCTGGCGTAAATTAGTTTGCCATTTTGAGTTATGAATGCGCATTTCACCGGTCTACTTTATAAGTGTAGGTGTGTGTGGGTGTGTGTTGCAGTGTGCACTGGATCACAATGGATTAAAACTTGGCTGCGTATTACTTATGAGTATTTCTCCCTTTACGCTGACAAACTTGCGAGTGTTACACATTCGCCGTGCTAAAGCTGGCAACATGCTGAAATATGCGTCTCAGTTTGGGATTTGTTTGTCAAAATCGGATGTGAGTGAAGATATTGCCTGGTTTACATAGTAAGCTACTTAGCAGATAGTTGAAAGTGAAGCATTATGATGATGAGTATATAATGTGCATACGTGGGATGTGCATGCGTATAAAGCCTAAGGACTTTTCATGTTTACTAGTATGTACTATGAATATGACGAAATATTAAGTATACGACTATATATGGTAGATATAGGAACATTATTAGATATAAAAATATATTATTTATTTATATAAACGCAATTTTCAAAATATTTTATAACCGATATTTATTTTAAATTTATTACTAATTGAATTTTATTTGAAAACCCAACAGAAATTTGTTTGTCAGAGAAGTCGATTTTATATATCTCAGTTACATTTTGAAAATGTTAAATGGAAAGTGAAGTCCAATCAAACTAAGTGTTTTAGCTCTAGCTGTAAACTGTTCTTTAATTGATTTTATTTGCTACTTTGAATCACCGTTTACTAATTTAAATTACCTTTTTCAAACGTTTATTTGCTGAGTATTTAATTTCCGAGTCTCAACAACGACAGACACAAAACCAAACACAGACAGAGTTGAATACTTGACCCTAAACGGCTTAGAAAGTCAACTGTTGGACAAGCAACTAAATTTGGCTAATAAAGCATGAATTAAATGCTGCCTGACACACAAACACACATACAGACAAACACACACACACACACAGACAAGCAGACATCAGAAGGCATAATTAAACCATATGATTGTTAGACAGGGGGCCAGCGGCGACCTTCATGACTAATATGCCCAATCATAAAACTAATCTACATGAAAAAAGCTCATTAAAATAACGCATACGCCTCGTTGGCCGCTGTCAACAAGCCAGCCAAAGGCGAAACAAAGCCGAGAAACAACAGCTGAAGATGAAACCAAAGAAGTCAAGCCGTTTGTCGACCGGCTAACAAATGTGCATGTGGCCTGTGGCCCAATAGATATAGTAGTTGTAGTTGACTGACTGACTGACTGATTGACTGACTGACGACTGACTGCAAATGCGTATAGTAGCCGCTCTTCACTCACTGGTTTTTGTGGCGAACCGAGCAAATTAACATAAATGAATTTGCAGCTGCCGCTCGTAAAGTTATTACACCGTGCCAGACAAATGTGCCCAAGAACAAATCACACTGACCCAGTAGTTACGTTTGTATCTGTCTGTGTGTGTGTGTGTGTTTGTGTGCTGCCCGCCCGCCTGAATTAAAGATGAATGGAAAGTCGTGAGGCTGTAAACATGTGGCTTTAATAACGCCACATGAATCATTTATGCTATGCTAAATCCAAATACTAGCAGCAGCAGCATCGAAGAAGGTGCCAAGCATATTAAGTAATACGCAGCGCGCTCCGAAATAGCGTCGCGACTTTAAGGACGAGGCACTAACCTACTACAACAATGCCAAGCAACAAAAACTGTGTCAGACCGAGCCGAAGCAGCGCTGAGAGTAGCATAGTTTTTGGGGCATGCGCATTCGCCAATAGCATCCACAAACAATTCGAAATGACTAACATTGACCAAGAAAAAAAAGAAGGGACGCAGCAACATGCCACATGCCACAGCAAGGCAGCATCCGTCGTCAGTCAAACGGCGTTGCTGTTAACGTGCACAACACACAAATCCTTTTGCCACAGGCACCGCTTTCGTCCTGTGCGAAAACTCGCCAAAATCACAAACGCGTGTGTTTCCAACCGGCTGCAGTTTGTTCCCCGAAATTTACAAAAAAATACAAAATTCAAAATCAAATAAAGGAATTGAAATTCAATGCTCAATCAGGCGCAAATAATTGCAGCCACTGTTAATCAAAATCAAAATTAAAATCGTAATCGTTATCAAAATCGCAATCATCCAGTGGTGTGGAAGTTTTTTTGGGGCAGGGCAGTACTGGGCAACATTTCGTTACCTTAGACTTGTTGCCACAATTCCGCTTGTCGCTGTGGAGTAAGAAGTAGCCACGCCTCCCAACCCCCTAGCCAAGGCAACTAATCAGCATCAAAAACGATTTAAAACAAATTAACAAATAATATGCACAGCGAAAATCGAATCAAATTTGATAAACAAACACAAAACCAAATGAATACAAATTATTAATAAAATTAAATGACATAATTAATATTAAAATTAAATAGTCGTGAATAATCAGCAATTAAAATCAAACAAAAATCAAAGGCCAAACCACATAAAATAAATAAACAACATTAACAAGAGCTTCGAAAATTCATTAAAAATACAAATATTAAAAATTTCTAATTGCAACCATTTAGAAACAAAAGCCGCTAATTACAATATTCAGCATAAGCAAATCAAAAATTGAATATCAAATGCTGAAACAAAAGGCACAATAATAAATAAATTAAATATAATTGCATACAAGTGACGCAAATTTATCGTAAAAACAAGCGCTTGCCACATATGCTGCCACACACAAATATATTTGTGGCATAAATAAAAATTAGTCAAGAGCTACTATAAAATATGCAAATAACAATCGAAGTTTAATCAAAATTTTTGACGTTCTGACCTAATTACAAGCCAAATATATAAATGCTATTAACGACATATGCAAATATAGCAAGTTTTACAGATAAATTATAGAAATATGATACAAATTTTCAAATGGCAAACAGCAATAAATCGATGTCATAAATGTGTTCAAGTGTTGTTATCAGCTCACATCTAACGGCAGTGCGAGCTTATCTGTGTGTGTGTGTGTGAATGTGTGTGTTTGGCAATAATTGAGCACGCATTAAAATAAAAGTCATCTACATAAATAAATTAATAACGTCCATAAAATAAAAAGGCTTGCTTGCATAATTTAGGCATATAAAACATTTAAAGCCGCGGCACGTTCAATATATTTATATATATATATATATATTAAAAAAGTTTCATATCAATACCGTGCTTACACATGTGTGTATGTGTGTATCTGTGTGTGCTCGCTAAATGCTTTAATTAAATGCCAGGCATAAACAAAACGCACCATTTGGATTATCAGTGGGAAAATCCCTGTGGAAAACGGTCGCTCTAAAGCAAATACGCGTAAGTAACTGTCTGCGAATAATATTTATGAACTTACAAAAAAATGATAAAGGTGGGAGTAGCAGATGAAATACTCTTGCGGGAAAATAGAACAACTCTTCAATAATCGAATCAAGTATATATGTATATGTTTATATATAATAATTGTTTACGTTGTCTTCTTCCAAATGTTACATATTTCGTGAGAAAATTATGCTACCCCTTTGAAGGGTATACAAAAATTATTTCGTGCTGTCGAACAATGCATCACATAAAATTAAATATTGAATACAAAATATTTTGAACAGCACAAAATAAATATGAATAATTAATCATAAAGTTTATACAAGAGTGTTTATTATCTAAAAAAATTACAAGAATATACAGATGTAAATTAATTGCTGTAATTTCAGAGAACACAATAGAAAAACCTTATGTTCTAGTAAATAACTTGGCTATAATATAAATTATTCATTGTTTCCTTAATTGCTTGAGGGTGCGTTGAGGATGGCAAATAAAAACATTTTCTAATGTAATTTTTTATTGATTTTTCGATGCCATGGCATACAAATGAAATTAATTGATTTCTGATCTTAACTTGAGAAAATCCACTGAAGCGACAAGGCAAAGTAAACAGCAATACACACTTGACAACTTCTCTGCTTCCATTTTGTGTGTTTTTCCTGCTTTCGTTTTCTGCGTCCCAATTTTTGCTTGCTAGTGTTGATTTTCAGACAAAGTCAGTGAGTCGACTTTGCTGTTATTTGCTGTTATTGCATGTAATTAATTTTGCTGCCCAAAGTTGGCTGGGCAACGAGATAGAACATGCTCTAAACTGGGCTATAATTAATTTAAATTAAGCTTAAATTGTTTTGATATATAATGTAAGATGACACATGCGCCCCAAAACACAAAACAACCAAAAAAAAAAACAACCCCGCTAATGCTTTTGCCCAGCGGCTGGCAACACGCTGCGTATGCGTAATGTGTAATTGTCTGTGTCTGCCTTGAAGCAAAAGCTCATTTACATTAATTGCTGCTGCCCTGAATGTTAGCTTGGATGTATTTTCACAAGAATTTTCCACAACTTGTTAACTATTTGCAAAGTAACATCGAGTTTTTCCTAGTAATTTCTCTGTGATCTCTAACTGTAACTGGAGTCTTGGGTATAGCTATTGCATCCAACCTGGATACAGCTGCAACTGCAACTGCGATTTGATGGACTAGCAAATGATTTGCATAATTCAAATTAAATGCCTTTGCATTTCCTTTTATGCATATCAATATCGATTTCTACTACTACAGCAGCAGCAGCGGCAGCAGAACAGACAGGCACTGATTGACATTGATTTATTACCGTTTTATGCATGCGGAAATATATTATTTATGATTGGCATGCGTATAGCTACTTACTTTTTATGGCCTAGTTGCACTTGGGTCTGTGGGCTACTGATATACCTCTCTGCACAAATATATTTATCTTATATCTGTCATCAACATTTTTTCATAAAAACAAATATAATTTGAATTTTATGCACATGAGATTTCATGAATTCGTAATTAAACAACTAAAAGTTACACTCTGAAAAACTTTGATATGCGATATTCGAACTTAAACTATTTTTTTTGCCACTGAAACAAAACTAACGGCTAACAGAATTTAATATTGATAAATTTAAAACATTTTTACTAAATGTGCAAATTATTTTGAATACAAAATGAATAACATTTGTAGAGCGGAATTTGTAAAACCAATATCAGCTTGAAATGAATACCGGTATACAACAAAGAAATTTTCCGTTTGTTATTAAAATAAAATGCAAATCGAATTGAATTTAATGAGGAGAATTGTATGAAATAAATATGTTATTTAATTGTGACTGTATTTGAACTACCTGCTTATTTTAAATTCAAATAAAATGCGCTCATTTTAGGAAATGCGCTCAGTTGATAAATCATAAAATAGATTATGATTATTGCCAGGTTGCTGCTGCCACTCGCGCCCCCTTTTTGCCTTTTAGCCCAGTTAAATAAATTCTTTTGCCTGGCTTAACCCCCAGCACAGGCCGGGCACCGCAAATGCCGACGATGCTCAAGTGCTTGACAAATATGTGGAGGCGTGGCAAAGGCTTGGCGTGGGATAGGTGGCAGGGGTGGGGTTAAACCATGCAAAAGCAAATCCCGCAGCTGCCAGCTGCGTTCAACTGGCAGCTGCTACAAGCATAGCCATTACCAGCACCACAGCTATCTGTGGCTTAACTCTCTTTTTGTGTGTGTAGGTGTGTGTTTGTGTTTGTGTGTTTGTGTGTGTATTGCTGCATCTGCTTTGCTGTGTGCATTGGTTCAGTGTAAGCTGAGACCAAACGACGTAAACAATTTGTAAGTCATGTGTAAACATCATAAGTTACGCGCATTTTCTGTTCAAATTATAAGCACTTAATGTCCCAACAGGGACGCAGCTAGCTACACAGAGAGAAAGAGAGAGAGAGAGAGAGACTCCGTGTCCGTCTACGTATACGTTATACGCAAATATTACGCATACGCCACGTAACGCTCGGGCTGTCGTAAAATCAAACAGAAGCACAGAGACACAGCTGCTAATGCTGTCTGTTGCTGTTGTTGTTGTTGTTGTTATACTCATTGTTATTGTTGTTGTTGTTGCCTGTCTCAGTGGCGCTTCTCGTTACTAGTTAGTTAAACAGGAGCCAAGTAATTAGATTTTTCCACATGATGGCAACGGCGGCACAGGCAGCAACGCCAAGCGTGCAAATAGTTTCAAGTGTAAACAAAGAGCTCGCCTGCCACGCCCACAATCCACCCACCCATACCCCCCCACAGCAGTCGCCCATACAATTCAATTAAAAAGCAAACTCACTGCGAAAACTTAATGCGTTTAATGCGTGAGGGGCAAGCAAATGGATTAGTGTAGCTGGGGCGACCTGCCTGCCTGCCTGCCTGCCTGCCACATCTTCCCCTTGTCTTCCCTTCATCTAAGGACCGTCGTTAGCTATAAACTTTATCCATATGCCACATGCCACATGCCAAATCTCCAAAGTGTGTACCGCCAAACTGCGCGACCTCCTCCGCTGGGGCGTTTTGCAACTCGCTTTTCATACGTGTTGTTGCCTGTCATGCCGCGTGCCAAAGTTATGGCTTATATACCCATTGTAGACGCCAAAAATGTATGCAACTCTTTTTCACGCCCATGTCGCCCCAGTTACGTGTACGGCAAAAAGTTGTCCCTTACAAAAAAAATTGACAACGATTTTTTTTTTTTTTTGTATATTCAACATGCATAAAAGTTTGCCCTGCTAAATTTGTATAAATGCCCCAAAAGTTCAGTTGCCTGTTGAGATTTACCGTAATTTTCCAGCTGGCTGTTCGCTTTAAGGTTGTCATCACTTGTTCATTAGTTGGGCGGAGTTGCATTAGCTGCATTCATGTCAAAGTTGAACAATTGCATATTTCAACTACAATAAGAAGGAATTTCTAGCTACAGTTTGTCAAGCGCTTGTGAATAAAATTATTATTGAAATTATTTCCATGTCAAAAATACGATATAGTAAAATGTTCTATAGAGTGATATTTTTCAACATATTTTACAATATAAACAAGTTTATTTTTACATTTGAAAACTAAGAGTTTCTATTAGAGCCATTTGTAACAAGACTTCGCTTTTGGCTTAATTAATGTAGGATTCGTATACGGAAAAAAACAAGCTCGTTACGTGACAATGTAAAAATACCCACCACCAGAACATAAAAATAAATAATAACTTTGCATATAATGCAAACAGAATATATATAAAAAATGCAAGCTGAAATAAAATAAAATAACTAAAATAACCTGCGGCTTCATATGGAAAATTTAAAGTCCACTTTATGCATATATTAAATAATGTGGACTTTATTGCATGCACAAAACTTTATGTGTGCTGTGGGTATGTGTGTGTGAGTGTGTGTGTGTGAGTGTGTGTGTGTGAGTGTAGGTAAAATGCTGGCGGTTTTATATTTGGGCTGTGAACTGGAGAAGCTGCAAACCCAATGCCCAAAATATAGAGCACTCCGGTCTGGTCTATGTGTGCGCTGAGCAGATAAAACAGCTGCATATAAATCATGTCATAGCCAAGATAAAGAGTGCAAATAGCCAGGAAAAGAAGAACCTAACCCAACAGAAATGCAGACTTACACTTGAACTGCAACTGCAACCGAGTCTCCGAACTGAGACAGCCACTGCAACTGAGACTGGTATGAAGTTCACAGTTAAGCCAGATATACAGTGAACAGAGACACCAGCTACCAGTTATACATTGTCTGATTTACTCCGCTTACTTTTAAATGGCTGAATGCTAAAATATATACAATTGAATAACTTTGTCGCAACCGAACCGATTTCCCTTCCTTAGAAATGCCATTCCTAGACTTCAAACTGCCATAACTTTGTCAAATCTCAACCAATTTTCGATTCCGAGGGCATTTTGGTCATGGTTTGTCATCTTTAACAATTCTACATTCAAAGTTGAGAAATTTCCAAATTTAGGATTTCATGTCAAAAATCATGACAAGTGAAGTCCCTAAAAATGTCCTATTCAGACTTCAAAGTGCCATAACTTTGTCAAATCTCAACTGATCTTCAATTCCGAGGCCATTTTGGTCATGGTTTGTCATCTATAACAATTCTACATTCAAAGTTGAGAAATTTCCAAAATTTGGATTTCATGTCAAAAATCATGACAAGATGTTGACAAGTGAAGTCCCTAAAAACGACCTTCCCAGACTTCAAACTGCCATAACTTTGTCAAAAATTATGAGATCTTCAATTCCGAGGTCATTTTGGTCATGGTTTGTCATCTATAACAATTCTACATTCAAAGTTGAGAAATTTCCAAATTTAGGATTTCATGTCAAAAATCATGACAAGATGTTGACAAGTGAAATCCCTAAAAACGACCTTCCCAGACTTCAAACTGCCATAACTTTGTCAAATCTCAACCGATTTTCGATTCCGAGGGCATTTTGGTCATGGATTGTCATTAAGATTAATTTTAAACTTTAAGTTTATTCACAAAGCATTTGCATATTTTTCCTATCTATCATAGCACAAATTTCTGTTACTAAGTAAAGCTTGACAATAAGATTAAACATTGAATTTGATATAAAGAGGACACTTGAGACCCATAATTATAAGTTGAGGAACGCAGCTTCCGCTCACAGCTCACAGCTGAGAGCTTTCAGTTGCCTTTTATCAGGGCAGCAAACTTCAGGCAGTCACGGACTTGCACAACAAAGGCAGAGGACTGCTCCCAGGACGAACCTGCGAAAATGCTCGCTAATCCCCAAGTAATTGTACGCTTTAGCGCTGACTGTCAATTTATTGACTTGTACAGCAGTCGCACCTGTCACAGTTGGTTCAGAGTGTCGTTTGCTGTTATTATTTCCATTACCTTTGATTTTCCACATTTCCTTGGCCTCAGCAGACAAGTTTATGGGTTTCCTCTTCTTATTTTTGGCTTAGAAGTTGGCAGCACACACAGTTAGCACGTCGCAAAAGTTTTCTCCACTTCAATTTTTATTATGCGATTTTATTTATTTTGATTTTACCCCAGAGAAAGTTTACCAAATGCCAAAATCACCCCCCTCCCCTAGTGCTATTATAGACAGCAACGTCTAATGATGTTAACAGCCAAGGGCTTATCCGTTGAGTAAATCAGCTTACGATCTAGTAACTTGATTAAAGCTTGAGCCACGAGTCCTGGCAGCCGTAAATGCCTGGCGAAAGTTTTGCAGCGAAATTTTTAAACCTTCACCGACTTTTAGTGCTTAACTATTGGTCTTGTCCTGTGCTTAATTAATACCAACCTTGCGAAAATTTTATGTGCTTCTCGCCCATATGGAATTTCAATTTTCTTTTACTTCTGCCAAAAAGGAAAGCAATGAGCGAAAATGCAATTATTTTGCGCTCTTCCACTTACACGGCTGCCAGCGCGAGTCCTGCTGCAGGACGCTGTGTCGCTCGCTTCCGACGCATCGATGGTCATAAATTTTGAAACAACTGAAATTACAATTACTCGGCACCCAATGGCGCCAAATGGGCGAAAAATGCATAATGAAGGCAATCCATATTAAAATATAAATCACGCCATGCAGACAGCATATATCTGCCTGCTATATGTGTATGTGTGTGTGTATGTATATGAAAGTCTCGCTATATGGGAACAATAATAATACGCCCAGCTGTCAGTCAGCAGCACACCCGTGGCAAATAATTAATTGGCTGCATTATGGACCCAACCAACCTACCAGTCAGAGAGAGCGAGAGACAAATGGATGGCTTGGGTAAACATTTTAAGTGCGGCCACCTGTCAGTATCAGGCTGAGCTTCCAGTCGCAGTTCCCAGTTGCACACCCGGTTCCTCTGCCTGCTCCTCTAAAGCTTTCGCTCCAGTCTGTGGCATTATGGGTCGCATAATTTTCAACTTGTTGTGGCCGCCCAATTGGCGTTCATTAACAGCGCGTAATTGCGGCCAAGTGGTTTTCTGAAGTGGCCGCCGTGGATCGCTTTGTCAGCTAGTTGCCAGCCACATGCAACTCAGACTCATATACATATACATACATACATACCTTTTCTGAAATTTAAAATTCAATTTCAATTTTTATCAAATAAAAGTACATTAGAAAATACTCATACTTAATTGTAGACAGTTCAGAAAAATACTAATAAAAACATAGATTTATAATAAATTATATAAATGTTTATACTATAAATCAAAAATCAGAAATAAGCAACTGAAGTATAGAATAACGTATACATCAAATTTGTTGCCTTCAAAAGTAACTTGTCATAACAAAAGTTTCAGAAAGTGAGAAAGTAAGGGATCAATGTGTCATTAGGAAAATCTCAAAAAACCAATTTTAATGCTGTGAGCAAACACACTACTATTTTGTTGCACACAACTGTATATATATATTTCAGAATCAAAAACCAGAAATAAGCAACTGAAGTATACAAAATCATACAAATGAATATGACTTCATTTCACAAAAAAAAAAAACTTGTCAAAACTTATGTTTAGTCAATAGTAAGTCTGTTGATAAAAAAATAGCCCAGAAGTAAACTAGAAATTTCATTCCCTATTTACTGCAGGCAGCCAGAACTGGTAAAATAATTGCAAAAACAATTTACAGCTAATTGTTATGCTGCGCACAGTAAGTTTTCTTTAGTTTATTTCTGCGAAAAGTTCTTATTGAATTTGGCAGCAGAAGTTCCGCAAAGAGCCGTTCGCCCGGCCAGGATATTAGACTTGCATTGGGCACAGATGTTGTCATTGTCGCTGCTGCTGTGTGTCCTTGTTTTTATAAGCTTTGTTGCATGTAATCAGTTAAGGATATTCATGGACATGACTATGATTTTAGTGTATATACACGCACACATACATATACCCAGACATAAAGCACAACGAGCAATGGCGCCAACTCACAGCGGGTCCTTGTTGCGCGTGTTGCTAAAAAACAAAAGCTAAACAAGTAAGAAAACTGCAATGCTATGCAAATCCTGTAGCAACAGCAGCAGGAGCAGCGGCAGCAACAAGAAGCTCTCAACACGACATCTGCTTGGTGATGAAAGCACTTGCTTGGGCCGTCATCAACATGCCTCAGCTGGCCAGTGAGTGTCCTTCGTCCTGTTCTTGCCCCAGCCATATATGGCCAGTGCAGTAGCTATGGCTTTAAGCACATAATCAGGGCGATTTGCAGGCATTATGACCGGTCAGCCGGACAACGAGACAGCTGTCATCCCCGAATGCAGGTCCATAAGCTTTTGTGTTTTTCGTCCTTTCCTGCTGTAGCGCCTTAGAAATGTTTTGCGTGCATATTTCAGAATTGCCAAACTTCTTTAAGATGTTGGAAATTAGTATACAGAAAATATTAGATACAAATTTATATTCAAAATGTATTTTATATATATCTTTATTCACATATCTGTCATTAAAGAAACTCTTTGAGAATTCAGGATTTTATTGCAATAAAAATCTTGAATTTAAATGAATATGTTGGGCTCCCTAATAACTTTATTATAATATTAAATAATGTTTTCAATATGGCTTATAGCAATATATTTTAATATTTTATAATTTGTTATTAGCAATAATTTCTTGAACTTAAATTAATCTATTTAAAATATTCATATTTATTTCATGAATTATTAGAGATGATAGAAATATTTAACACACATTTAATAACTTTACTAAGCAAGAGTAGGGCCTACACAAGTCAGTATAATACTTGAGTTAATTTTCTCAGTTTCTCGGTTGTCGTCTGTATTTTATGGGCATTGTTTCGCTGAGCTGCTTGTCGACATCTCGAAAGCTACACGCAATCTAGTTAGAAGACACTCAACTCTCTGACACAAACTTCCCAGTTTAAAGCCGCTTTGCTCTCAACCGCACAGATTTTGCCATATATTTCCATTTGGGTTTTTGCCTGCTTCTAATCTAAGGTAGTAGTCTCTGCAGCAAACACGAAAAAACCCTATCATCTCTGACTATCTATGTGCCATATGAAAATCCGTTTCTTTGGCAAACTGGCCTTCAAGCACACACACACACACACACATATCATGCAACGTTCTCTTTTCCATTCCGGTTTCTAAACTATGGCGTACAGTACATATGCTGACATCTTGCACAATTTTCCGGTTAGCCCCGTTTCCCTCTTGGTGACAGTTTTAGTCTCTCTCTCTCTCTCTCTCTCTTTCTGTCTTGCTGAGTTTTTTATGCGCTTTTCATTACGTCTGGTTGCCATTGCCCTTATTTTCTTGTTACACTTGCTCAAAGAATTATTGCCTTTGCATATACCATAGATCGTTTTGTATTTTTTTTTGCTACATTTTTTTCTTGCATTCTCCGCACCAAAATGACAGCTGACACTTGCGTTTAACCGCACAGATTTGCTCTGGCCACTGCCATTTCCCATTTCCCGTTGTCGCCCCTCTCTTGCCATCTCTGTCTGTCGGACTTTATATGTCTGTCTTTGTTGGCCATCAAATTGCGGTCCATCTGTTTGTACGTCCATTTGAAGGCAAGCTGTAATTGTCGTTTGTATTACCACCGACGAAGTTAAGCGTTGGGTTTGCGGTTTTCCTGCTCAGAACGTGGCTTGCATTGCCAACAAACAGCTGCCACCCCCTGACTCCGCCACATTCCCATGCCCATCCCCATCTGGTTGCCTGTTGCCAAATGTGAGAGCTGAAGACAGCGAAAAGTCCATAAAAAACTGCATGCTTTTGACTGGACAGATTTATAGCTGCCACAGATTGTAAATTAAAAACGTGTTGGCTTCAATTTCCCGGCTCATTTATAAAATGTTGAAGCACTAATATCGTATATTTAAATATTCGTATTTGTATCTTTTGCTTATTATTTTGATAGGTATAAGGCAGATAACCTTAAATTTATTTATAAAAATTATATATTTTTTAAATTGATTTTTATTAATATTATTTATATTATAAAAAATATCATTGATTTAATTTTAAAACATTAAAAATATTATTTTATTATTATACATATAGATTATGTTATTATGTACTTTCAGTTCTTATAAAAATGAGTATTACTTTTATGCGCTGATTTTGATCAAAGTAGATTTGCTTTTATTTTTTAATGAATGCTATTTTCTATTTATTCCATTTGTAAATCCGCAGGTTTTTACCATTTGGACGCTTTATAAATATTGTTATTGGCTTAAAAGTCACCGAGGAGCACATTTGTAAATGAAACTCGGTGTCAGCTGCTGTGCCAACTGTTGGGTGCTAATGTTGTTGTTCTGCCTGTTGTTATGTGCATACATTTGCATTCAATTTGAGTTACACAAACGGACTTACCCTTTGGGTTCACCACAGCACCACAGCACCATAGCATCTCCCCTCCCCTTCTTCCTGTTACTGTAAATGCTGTTGTTGTTGTTGTTGTTGCACGGTTCTGCTTACATATTTGCTTACTTCGGCTGAGAGGCCAGCTGAAATTTGCATGACAACCCAACCCATGCTGGCGCACAGCCCTTGGTTCATTCCATTCATCATCACAAATGCTCGTCGCACTACACTGCGTATGCTCGATTTTGCGTCTCCTGGCATTGCTGGCAATTGGCATTGTTTTATTTTTCACACTGTTCAACTATCTTTGATATACAATCGATATATGTGTACAAAACTTTTTTTTTTTATTTTTATTTATTTTATTTTCGAACTGTACTCTACTTCCATATTTGGTCCGTTTTGAAGTGCATAAACCGTCAAGTGGATTATTGTTTATTGTTTTTCCTTATTTTTTGTTTTTTGTTTTTGTTTTTAGTTTACTTTTTTTGCACTTTATAATTGCTTGTATGCGCTGCAGCTGCCCTTGGACATGGTCATAAAATATGCCAAAGGATTTGTGTTGGCTCTGCGAATTTTCGAGTGCTTTATGTGTGCTAATAGAATATTCTTTCACCTGGGGATTTGACACGTTCAATGTTAGATATTGTGTTGGTGCTAAAATCCAAACCAATCAATTTGGTGTTTTAGAATCTCTGTTAGTTTCCCTTTATTTTTAATTGATTAAAAAGTGTTATCAATATTTATTTATTTGTTATTTAAACATATCAAATGTAATGGTCTTTCTCTTAAATATAATCAACTCTTAACACAAGCTTAAATTGTATTTACTGGAGCAAACTTTGTAATCATCCACTTTGGAATATTGCAAAGAAGAGGCAAATAAACATAAAGTCCAAGAACAAATGGCTTAGAAAATGTTCGCTAACAAATTGACATAAATAAGACGATGGGCAAAGCCAATATGAAAGAAAATAAAGGAATTATTGACAGCAGCGAGTAACGACGATGACAACAAGGACAACCAGTCAGCAGGGCCGACAAGGACAGCACCAACTGACAAATAAACAAATAAGATTTGGCTCAAAAATTTATTTAATTTCATTTTATTGGCTAAAGTCAAAGGCGTCTGCCAGACAGCTGAAAAAAAGAGGAAGAGAAAACAAGCTGAATGCCGCTAAGTTTGTCGTGACGCAACAAAATGTTTTCAACGCCGCGCGACAATCCAATGAGAAATCATTAATCTTTTTGTGCTGAATCAGCTGCCACAAGAGCTTGCCACAAGAGCTTGCCACCAAGCCGATTGACCCCAAAAAGTCAGACTGACTGAATTTGCCTAGTCACTATTCTAAGACTCCAACCGAGACAGAGACAAACATTCTTTGCCATTTGCAAATGAGTTGACGACGTTGGTTACTACCACGATTTAATGGCTACCCAGCCTGTTGGAAATATACAAATTTTCACTGTGACTAACTATGAGATACTCTCTCTTTAACTTTTCATATTTATGTAGATATATGATTTTAATTATTTATATTTATATTTTCAATACTTTGGCTCCTTTGATTTCATTGTGCCTTTACGCAATTCTCAAAAATTCAAGCCCACAATATTTACTTTCCTTACAGGGTATAGCAACTACTAATTGGGCTACAATTTTGCTTGGTTCATTAACGGCACATTTTTGGCAAACGTCTCTTTGGCTGTTTATTTATTCGCAATATATTTGCGCGGCTCGTTAAATTTGTCGCAATTTATTTATAATTATTTTGGCCTGTTTGCTGACAGCGTTCATATTGAGTTTTTGGGCGCTCGCATATTTGGGCAGCTCTTGAGCATAAGAACGTAAGAGACGTGGCACTTAATTTGCGCCATGCAATTGAAATTAAAAATTTAAACGCAACATGAACCCTCAGTCGGGACCCGAGGGCCCATCGCAATAAAAATGAGAAATATGCGCCTGTTAACTTGTTCATTACCCTAATGGAGCGTTTGCCATGTATTGTGCGTGGGGACATCCTTGGGTCCGTGTACGCATCCGGATCGGGGTCTGAGTTCGGGTCCGTGTGCGGGTTTCGGGTCCGTTGGCACTTCAATCCCGTTGCCATTGTGAGAGTTGAGTCGAGTGTTGTCTGCTTTGTGTTGGGTCTTCTGTTGTTGCCTACTCAAAGTTTGCATCTCGAGAGTCGCATCTCCTTTCTCCTTTTGCTGTTGTTTATTGTGTCCCTTTTCTGAAGTGTCAGCCGTGGCAGGAGTGGCACATTTTTCAGTGTTGTAGCCTCGCTGTTATATTTCATTTAAATGACATTTTAATTAATGTCAACATTTTGTTATTGCGGAGCATTTCTCCCTTGTTATTAGGCGTCTCTATCTCTATCTCTGTCTCTGTCTAATTTCAATTTTATTTTGGTGCTGCCAAAAATTGGAATTCTTTTACCCTAATATGATTATTTAATTATGCAATTATTGCTGTTTCTTATGTCTCAATATTATTAGAATTGATTAAAGTATTTGTTCTAAGAAAATGTCCTTTTAATTATGATTTGTATTTTAAATTCATACCAAATTTGTAATCTGAAAAATACATTTTTGTCCTGAATACAATTATAGAATATATTTTCAAATCAATTATGTAATTTTTTGTAAATGTATCCCTTGTAAATATTTTCCAAGCATGCTGATTATAATTACGATAAATCGCATAATCTCTTTGGAATATTCGATGAACCCAAAGCATGGCTATTGACATCAAGTGATTTATAGTTAATATTCTTAACTGCAAGTGCCAATTCAAAGGACTTAACCGCAATGCACAGATTTATACATGAAAGGGAGCGAATATGTGTGGAAGGGTTGCGCACAAAAGTCAAAAGCAAGTCGACTACTAATCTTGAGCTTAACGTCAATTTTAATCCCCAACAAAGTCCACGCTGACAGTTGAAACTTTGCCAAAGTAAAAAGTCCAGCTGGAACACACACTCACACACACACACACACAAACACACACACATACACACATTTGGACAAGCAACGCTCTATAAAATTGTACACAAGAGAGCAACAAAAAAAGAAGAACAGGCCAAACACAAAAACTTTTAGTTACAATAAATTATATGCAACAGTTTAAAAAAAATGGCCAAAATATAAAAAAAATGGACAAAAAAAAATAGAATAGAATGCGAAGAAAGCAAAGCAGAGAAACCAAAGAGTTAACAACGAGGCGGCCGACTGAAATGTTTGCCAAATAAAGCACTTGAGGGAATTGCACATAAAGCGAATGCCATACGGGAGAGCGACCGAGTACCGTTAGGCTCGTCGCCCTTTGTGGGCGGCCACATCAGAGGCCCATCATTGGCATGTGGCGAGAAAAAAAAAGAGAAAAAATGGAAAGAAAAGCAAAACGAATCCTTTCATTTGGGAGCGCAACGTGTGTACAAAGATTGGCATGTGTGCGCTCCAAATATTTGCAGGTAAAAATGGCATAGCGCAAAAGGACATAGGACAAATCCCAATGTGGCAGGCACTTTATTGCAATCCCTTTAAATAAGTTTTTTTATTATTTGCTGCTACCTGTTATTTGCCTGACCAGAGATCTACGTGCAAATGCGCAAACAAATGTGACTGCTTTGCTCGCTGGGTTTCTTGCCGGCGACCTAGTCCTAGTTCTAGTTCGAGTCGTTGTTGAAGTCGAAGTCCTTTTTTTCAAATCCTTTTTCTTGGCCTTGCCATCGAGCATACAATGCTAACGCTGTATCTCAACTTGGCCAAAGCCAAATAAAATATGGAATTACTTAACGGCAAACGAGCTGAAGGCAGTCAGTGTTTGTATATGTGTGCTTATGTGTGTGTGTGTGTATGTGTGTGTGTTGGTGTGCTGGTGTATTTGCGTGTGTCTATTTGTTGGCGGTTCGCTAGATCTTTTGTGCTGACTTTAGCTGGGATTTTATTTGCCCCAGATGTGATTTGTTTAGCAGTCGTACTTCGCCTTACACCCTCATACACACACACATGCATAAAACACACGAAGATTTACCCATATGTCAGTTTGTCTTTAAAGTCGAGTGTGAAAGGTTTACTTTTGTGTCAGTTTCGACCCCACGCCGTAAGTGCTACATGTGTTTCCAGGGGCTTTAAATGTAATGTTGTTTTTCAGAAATTGTTTTCAGGGACTTCAAGTAAACAGTAAGCTCATTGAAGCGTGGCAGCTGTTGCTACAAACGGTACCATGCGTCGTATGATTGATATTTGCGCTTTGGGGCAAGTGTCGAGCAAAATATTTGGTCATTGCTTAAGCGCAAATAAGTTGAATGCCAATCATAAAAGAACTTTCGCATCTGATCAATAATTTAAGTGGAAACCAGTTTATTAGCTTTTACAGCGTTTTATCGCACAAAACATAAATAATTCGTTGGGAAAAAGTTTCTTTCGCAACTATCTGGGAAAACATTGTCGTTAGGCTCATTAAAAACTTTTTGGCTGAGCGCATAAATTTTTCTATTAAAGCACAACATTTTGCACGCTTCATAAAGCCGCTGAAAATGTCGCAGGACGAAAGCAAACTGAATGACAGCAAATAAGAATACGGCCTGAAAGGATTGCTGCTTTATATGTATATGTGTGTGTTTGTATGTATATGTAAGTAACGTCACAGCGCCTTGAGAACTCATCAGAAATTCAGCGTGCGTGGGTGAATCTTATGAAAACTCAATGCCATCCTGATGACATTCATTGTTTTGTGTGAAAAGTGTGCGGGTAGGGCTGAAAATTTGCCTTCCAGGCATTCTTTTCACAGCCACATGTGAGCGCTACTCGGGGGCCCTCAAATTTCAGGCATAACTTCTCAAAATTCATATATGTATATGTAGTAGTATGAAATTTTCCGGCTTTCAGAATGCTTCTGCATTTACTCACTGTCTTTTTATTTGCGCTTTCTTTGTTCGCCTTTTACAAAATTTGTTAGACATTTCTTCTTAGCGGCAAGTGACTTTTCAAGCTCTCATTTCCTTTCTGTGCACAGGTGTTGTTGTGCTCTGCTTTACACACGCCAAAACTTTTCAAATGAAAAACTCAGCTGCTGTCATCTTAGGATTATGTTTTTTTTTTTGTTTTTTTTTCTTTATAAAAATGCAACTGCATAAGCTTAAAGTTGTGGAATGACAATCTGATGGGAACAAATTTATGAATATATATGATTTACATTTATTTTAACTCGTATTTCGAATTGTAGCCTGCAGTTTTGCTTTGCTTGGCTACAAATTTTCCACTGCCATAACTTTGTCAAAAGTGAACACGATTTTTGAAATAAAATCCTTTTTGGTCATGGTTTCTTCTCATTTAAATCTGGAAATAAAATTTTTGTATCAGAATTCATGTTCAGCTCTTATGTAATTTATTTATGTAAGTCTATTATCTTGTCTTGTCTACAACTTCAACATATTTCACTGAATGGACTTTGGCCTGAACTGCAATTTCATTAAAGCCTATCCTCCGACAATTTATTAAGTGTCCAGCGTTAAAACAGATCTCCATTGAGTGGTGTGGCGGGATGTGGGGTGTGGTTTCTTGTGGTGTGTGGGGTGACTTACAGAGTGCTGAACAAAATGAAGCAATTTTAATTTGCTGGGGGGTAGTAAAACATCAGCATCAACAGCAACAAGCATAGCAGAAACGAGCCGCAGCCGAACCGAAACTTGTTTGCAGACAAAATGCAAAATGCAGTGGCCGTTGCCATCCAAGTGTTGCATCTCATAAATAAAAGAAGAGAAAGTGCGAGAAAGAGGTGAAGAATGGGGTGAGGTGGCAAAAGGGTAGCTGGGCAGCTGGGTAGCTTGGTAGCAGAAGTAGCAAACTATGTAGAGCTCTTGGCCAGTGTAAAAGCATATTTTCTGCTTTTAATTGCAATATATTCTTTTAGACAAAATGACTGATGATGGCTGAGTTGGTTGGCCAGCAAAAATATATTGCCATGAAATTTGCACAAGGCAGGAAGCGGAAAGCCAACCAACGGGGACAGCGTCGTTGTCCTCGTCGTCGTCGAATCCGTTTGACTGCTAAATGAACAAGGCAAACTCATCCGCCCCGTTGGCCGCGCACTGCCTCCAGCTGAAGCTGTGCAGCATTGTGGTCGCCAGAGTTGTTGTTGGTTACTGCGGCCGCCCTTGCATCTGAGATACAAATAACTCTCCGTCTGAAAAGTACGGGAGCTTTGTCTTAGCCAACGCCATTTTGATGATGAATAAATGAAGGCCTTTGTATTCGTTTGTACGTGGCCAACGAAAATTTACCACCACTTGCATTCAGTCGGCACATTTCTCAGCGATGGAATAATTATAATTGCTTCTGCCAGCTGAAAAATCGCACAAATCTTTAAGGCTCAAACTTGTCGTTAGCAAACTATGATAACTCACACACACAACTATGCCAGGCTATAATTCTCTTCATTTATTTAGTACTGATTTGCATGCTGCCACAGCTGCCATCCATTTGCCGTAGACAAAAGCTGCCGAAATTTGTTCAACTGGAAATAAAACGGACAAATCGCTGAGGAATATTTTTTCAATATTAGCATTGCCAAATTCAGCGACAACAACGGCAATAACCAAGATTTTCATTATATATACATTTTTTTGTTGGGTAATTTTTAGTGCACTTTTCAACAAACTATGCAAACTTTGAACTGCCGCCCGCTCTAAACCAAATGATTAATGAAGCTTTGAAAAGTTGAGCAGAAATTTAATCAAGCGCGAAAGCAGATCGAAACAATCGTAAAAAATGGCAAACTTATAATAAGCTTCAAATTTGTACAATATGCTGAGGGAAGACGCAAAACTACAACAACAAGAACAACAACAAAAATAAGTAAACTCTGGCTTAGAAAATAAATTATGCTATGGTAAGGGAAATGCCGTTATTCTTGGGTCGCTGTGATTTATTACGCGATTTTTGACATGCATTTATTCAGTATTGTTTTAGTAACCGATTCTATAGGGATCGAGTGGCCTGGGAATCAAGTGTAATGAATTGCTGTACACTTTTGAACATGGCAAAAAAACGGTTGTTTATATTGGCAGTTAAATTTATGTGTAGCCGTTTTTTGTTTCATACAAAACATAAGCACTGGCTGTTAAATTATATAGTATATAATATATATATATATATATATGTGGGGATATTCAACAATAATTTATTGTTCATAAATAATAAATAAATATTCAAATTCATATATTTAAGCCACAAATTTGCATGCTTGTGGCGTCAGCAAAGATATAAATTAATATATATAGATATATATATATACTTATTTATTTGCAAATTTATGCTGTTAAAAAACTTGACTTTTTGCAGCAATATGAATCAACTGTGCTTTTATTAAAGCACGAACTTTTTGACAGTCTTATTAAGGTGGGTAATCAAGTGGCAAAAATGCCACTTTAAACAATATTCATATTTCTTTGAGAAGTTTCATTCTTCTTTCTTATTTCATTCATTCACAACTTTATCTTGCAGCACGTGCAGCAAGTCAACCCAAAAGAATAGAAATGAATATGCACGAAAATACACGACTTGAGCAGTCGGAAACATTCATCATGGCTGTCAGTTTTATGTTCAAAATTTCATTAAACTTTTGACCGGTGTAGATTTGTTGGCTGCCCCTCATCACTGGACAACTTTAATATAATCAAGTGCCCCATTTCATGCGTATTTGTTTTTGACGTATTCATGAGCACCCAAAAACACCATCAATTTGCTAGCCTACAAACAAACATGACAGGGGGGGTTGGTGGCAACTAACTTTTGACACGCCCTTTGAGCCAAAGTGACGTTGAAAATTTGACAGGTCCAGGCCGTATTGACAGCAAATGGGGGCTAACCAGAAGTCTGTATGGCCAATTATTATCATAAGCCCAAATGAAGATGACGTTGACAACGTTGACCGCCTGCGAAACTTTTAATGATACTGTTAAGGTTCACTCCCCCCCCCCCCCTCCCACCAACCGCCAACTGCGAGGGGGGGTGGGGGCAATTAATCACAGTCGCCAACGACGAAATTCAGTCCAGCGTCTCCATTTGAGTGTCACTTAGTTTTTATGGCCGGGCGGCAGCGTCGCACGTTCAATTGTTTTATGCCATCTGTGGGGTGCTGCGAGTACTTCGAGGTACTCGCTCAAGTACCTTCCACAAAACGTACCTCATTCGGCTCTTCATTCCTTTTATGATGTCCTTGCTGATTGCTGCTTCTGTTGCTTCTGTTGCTGCTGTTGCTTTTGCTTGAGCCATTTGGAGTGCTGTGAAACTTTTGTGTGCTTTGCGAACGACAATTTGGTCAAAATATATGTACACTGCAAAAAAATTGAGTATCATTTGAAACTATCAAAAATTAAATTAACGACTAAAATTTAATTTCAAGAAAACAGATTGTTAAAAATATGAAAATTTTTGATTAACAGTTAATTATATTGAATAACTAAATAATCATTAAGTGAGAGCAAATTAAAATAAGAGAGAAAGAGAAAAATAGAGAGAGAGAAAAATTCTTTTGAAATTTCATGCAAAAGAGTAAAAAATATAGATAAATTTTGTACGGTGTAGCCACAAATGGGGAGAAGAGGAGGTTTTTAATGGCCATTCGAGGCAGTTTATGCAGCTGCATGCCCCAAGAGAGTGTGTGTGTGTGTGTGTCTGTGTGTGTGTGTGTGTGTGAGCGAAGACGGTCAAGTTGTTTGTTGCTATTATTAAATTAGTTGCGGCCGATTTGCGGTAATTAGTGTGAAATTTTACGGCCCTTTGAACTTGTAGTGGCTGCCATTACAGACGCCGTCTGCTCTTGACTTTCTCAGCATATTTTATAAGTTTCTGCCATGCTGCATAAATCTTAATTTGAAGCAATTTGCTGGCATTTTGCATATATATATATAGTTAGATTTCTATTTGCCAGCATGTCTTTTGTTTATACAATTTATTTTTGAATTCATTAATATCAGCACGATTTATTTAGAGATGTAAACTCTTAAGAAACGTTGATTGCCAGCAACTACTTAAAGTTTGCAATCTCTCAATCAGAAATTCTTTCAATAATCACACTCAAATATAACAAAAAGTAGTATAATTTTATGCATATAAAGCGCCTGAATACTTCACATGCGATTCTTAATCAATATCAAAAGAAAAATATATATATATATATATATATAATACTTACGTACACATATCTCAACTCATAGCTGAGGGCTCGACTCGAAACTTGAACGCTTATCTCAGCTCTGCGCTGAGATGCCGTTCATCTTCATAAAGTTGAGCTGTCTCGCATCGCAATGTGTCCGTGCGTGTTGCTGAATCTTAACCGAAGCATCATCATTTATTTATGCTCGTATAGCTGCCACGCCTTGTGTGCTCCTCTCCCTCCCTCTTGTCCCATTGGCTGCATGAGTATAACAAGGAGCAAGCTGACAGGGACGACAACACCTGGCAAGAAATCTGACGTAGGTGCTGTTGATGCATTCGTGTGGCTGCCGTGTTAATAACACGTCAACAGCAGAGCATATCAAGCATACGCCATGTTGTGTGCATGATACATACTGTTGCGCGTTGCGCTCCACCAGTGAAGGGCTGCAAGGGGTTAATCGGGCGCTGCCTGCTGCTAGACTAAACGCACTTTATGGCTCACGTTGCGCTCTTCGCTGTTGGCAATGAGCCATCGACACACTTTGCCCTGCAAATTGCAATTAATTAATTGAAGTACTTAAGCGACTCGCTGCAACCGTTGCATGCAACACCATTAATGGCAGCAGCAGCAGCAGCAGCACCAGCAGCCCTTTTCAAATGGGTGTCACGTGTCTCTTGACGGTGTCTCAATGTCTCAGTGTCTCTCAAATGTTTCGTATATGTCTGTCTGGTAGCCCGCTGAGCTGCCTTATTGATGTGGCTTTGCATTGTGGCAGCTATTACGGTTGCACGGCGCCCATTAACAGCAGCAGCAGCAGCTGCAGCTGCAGCAAATACTCCTTGTCGTCTTCCTCTTGAGTTTATTACTTCAATTTACGTAATTTCTTTAGAATTCTTCTGCTGCATTCGTCTCGTTGTCAGCTCGAATGCAGGTTGCATAATTGACGTATTTATTATGCTGCAAGCGCTCAATTATTATAGTCAATATGGCCAATCAAGGAGCGAACCTCGGGCACATATATCTTGTGTAAAGAAAACAGATGGAAAATCATCATCATAAATATTTCAATAATTCAGGCTGCCAGACGAAAATGTGGACACAATGAATTTTTAATTTCGAATACTCTATAATCATTAAAAATCAGTCAAAAAGGGTATAATAATGTTTTGCATGTGTATATCAAAGACAGATGGAAACTTTTTCCATAACAAAACAGTTAATAAAGTGATAAATACATTTTAAATTATTTTTGATTTTTAAGTTGCCATGATTTGCACAATTTTAATACTAAAGTCAAGCACTTCGTTTCTGGTTACAGAGTATCTACCAGTACAGCCCTTTTCACTTTATCATCTTGACATATTTTTCTTTCGAGGCGTCGGTCACAAAATTAAATGAAAATGAAAAACACACAAATGAATAATTCGTGTACATAATGGGGCGAAATCGTGAAAAGCTTAATGACACCCGACGAATTGCAGCTGTCATGTCAGCCTACTTACATAACATTTACATACTTCATTTTGAAAGAATTGCATTATTCTTATTAATTTCGATTGAGCCAACGAAATCTCAATTTGATTATACATATGTTTGTATAAACATATAGGCAATCAGATACATTCAGCGACGGCAACCTCAAAAACAATATTTATTGTAATTTGTTTTGCTGCCGTGTAGTAATAAAAATGAATTGCAAGAAAATAAAAACAATCATTGAACAGCAAAAACAAAAATTGTAAAATGTGCTCACATTTAATATTCATTGAAAATATATTTTGCAACAACAATAATCATGCGGCATGCGGCATGCGTATAGGCAATAACAGCAACAACAACGACAATCGCAAAGCGGGCAATATTAAAAAGAAATACAAAATAAACATATTCCGACATACATGTTCACCCATATGACAGACGAGAGTTGGCTGATAAGTTTTCAGATAAAGCCATAAAAATACACAACTTATTTTATGGCTCAATATAATAAAGTTTTTAAATGTTGATAGCCCAGAACCCTAAAAAAATATTATCGCTTTCGCATATACTTTTTATTAGGCCGGAGATTAAATATTTGAAAAAAGAACAAGCACAATTTTTGTAATTTGTATCGATTACAAATATTTTTATCGATTTTCGATTACTTATGAAACTGACCTCGCATAAAACGCGAACAATTCGAAATGGCAAACACGTCGAAAAGGGCCGGAGGTTGGTGAACGTGAAACTGTTGGTTAAGGCGGGATCAACTTAATTCCTGGTGTAATGTGATTCCGAACAAAACAGTGCCGAGCAAAGGACAAACACAGGACGACACTGCATATACAAACATGAGTGCTTTTCGGTCCTTTGTTGGGTATTGAATGAGATTTTCAAGCAGTGACAAGATAATTCCGTATTTAATTCAAATACAGCTGGAATTTAAATTATGATGCGAGATTGATTATAAAGTTCAATATTACTAGTTTTTCTTTGAAAAATAATGAAAAATCATAATTTTGATAATAAATTATACAGAAACTTGGCAAAAACAGAGTAGAGTTCTGTCCTCTGTCTTCTGTAGAGAAAAAAAGGGAGACTAGAAAAATACGAAATGAGGGAAATGATTTACAGAGATTTTTGGCATATGTGATAGTAAAAGAATAGCATTACGATGGAAAAATTTTGCGAATTAAGGCTTGTTTTCTTTTGCTTGCTTAGATGCCATAAAAATAATAAATATGACAGGCACATGACTCGCTTAATTTAGCAACTGAAATTTGTGGCACTCAGCATGATATTTAATATGTCGAATAAAGCATTTGATTAAATGCCCATTTGAAGCACATGCTTATGTATATGTATATGGTATATATATATATATATATATGTATATATATATACTATAACATGCATATATATATACTACAACATGCATATATATCAGCCATAATGAATTCAATTAATTTACTCTTGCCAAACACTCGACGCATGCTTTTTATGCTCATTCCAGGACTTTGACCTTGTCTCGGCATCATTATGATGACTGATTATTGCTGTCAGTGTGTGTGTGTCGATGTGTGTGTGTGTCTAAGATTCACTTCATTCTCCTGCACTACATGGCTTTCACTTTCACTTTCGTTTCTTTCTTTTGTCTGACGCACGCTCCTGCGGTTTTATTAATGTGTGCTAAATGTGCCGTCAAAGACATCGTCTGCCATATAATAAATATAATACTCGAATACTTCTTCACATTCATAATAAACCCACTTGTGCAGCGACTCTGCCTCATTTTTATGAACACGACGCGGTGGCTGACTCTCCTCCTTACATACATGGTTTATTTAGCCAGGCTGAAAGGACACGCCAAGGCCATCTATCCATCTATCTAGAGTCTACACTCCAGTGCGTGTGTTTGTTTTTTTCAAGTGCCAGCAATTTGCAGCTGTCTTTTCAAACTCAATGTACATATTTGCCGTTAAACAACAAACATTTAGTTAAACCATATGTCTATTAAAAGCAATGTCCATGAGCGCTGACGCTTAATTAGTTACAACTTTGTTGTTGGGCGCGAGTTTTCACTTTGTTTTCAGTTTATACAATTTTGTAAAATTGTCGCCGCAAATTTATGCAATTAAAAGTTGTTTTTTTTCCTATTTGAGTGACGAAATACCAACGTTGTGTGTTAGCCATGTTGCGGCTAATTGGCAGCACATTAGTTTTGCCACACACACACACACACTTACACATGAATTACGTAATTTCGAGTACATAATTTTGTGTATGTTTTTGGCAGCAAATATGTTTGCCATGTTGGGTTTTTTTTTTGGCTACGTATACGTAATGCGTCTATTTGCCACTTAATGAATTTTCCAATAGCCGGCCATAAGTTGGCCATAAAGTGAAATAGGGGCGTGGCGGGCAAATGGCAAACCTGTGTTATGTTCTCGGCCAAACTCTTGACTCGGCCTGCCAACTTGGCAAACTTCAGCGTGCGCAAGTGGCAAATAAAGTAACGCGCCGCTCAACAAAGTTTCTTAGTTGCTGCAACTTTTTGCATAGTTTATGCTGCTGCTGCTGTGCAAAAGAAAATACGGGTAAACAAAAACGTCGACTCTGTCGACTGTCGCAGTGCAAAATTTCCGGCTTCGGGGCTGTGCCAAGTTAAATGTAATTGTAATTTTTAATTTTAAGTGCAAGCCAAAAAACAAAAAATATTGTATGCTAAAGTATTTTGTGCCAGCAATGCAAATGTTAATTGCGCAACACATAACTCATACAGCGAAGCGGGCAAGCAAGAGAATGAAACAGTGCCAGAGACAGAGCCAGAGACACAGGCAGATGCAGATGCAGATAGGCAGGCAGATAGTTAAGTATATGCTGCATTGGGGCAGTGAAAACCCCCCTTCTTTAAATGAGCTCTGCACCATCATAATTGGTTTTGCTGCACAGCAAAAGACAACTTCAAATGTTGCCAGCTGCAGGTTTTTACTGCTGCTGCTGCTGCTGCTGCTGGTACATAAAGAATAGCCAGCGAGTGCAGTGTTCCGAGTTCCATAAATCGCTTGCTCCACCATTTCGCTAAATATTTCGGATGGCTTATCTTGAAGTTTTCTTGTGCAACTAGAGTGATAATATCTTTATTGCCCAGTATTTTATAGATCACCTCAAACTGAACTATATGATACTGAAAAAAGTTTTTCCCTATTGCACAAATTTTCAATATTTTCTAGCTTTTTTTGTATTAAATATAAATCTAAACTTTAATTTTAATTATTAATTTATTTTAATATTTAAAAATTGTAAAAGGCTTTAATATTAATTTTTATAAACAGTTCTCAACACAATTCAGTATTCATTTGTCTATAATAATTTATATTTTTAATAAAAATCCTCAAGTTAAACTATCCCACATATTTAATATTTAATAAATATTAAATAAAAAAAATATATTACAAGTCAAACAGAATTATATAAGGTATCAAGAATTTGATCTTTAACATTTTTAAGCAAGAATTACGAGCAATTTTTAAAGCTAAACAGTCTGAGAGAAAAAGGTTACAATTCGTATAGAAATTTATGAGAGGAACACTTGGGTATTTGGCCCCAGGCCGAGTGCACACACGCGACGCTTGGGGCAGGTTTCAATTGCTGGCAATTGTCAGCGAGGCGACAAAAACTGACCCATGTGTGCTGATCCTTGTGTGTGTCTCTCTCTGTGTGTCTGTGTGTGTGTGTGCTTAGTGTAGCCGGTGTTGTATCCAGGCGCTTGGCTGGTTCTCTGTTTCTCTGGCTCTGGCCTTTTGTGCGTTACTTATGTGCCGCATTGTGTCTGATAAATGCGTCGCGTTTGCTGCCCCGCCTGCAGGACAATGCATTAATATGGTCCGGTTACAGCTGCATGATGCATGCTGCATGCTGCATGCGGCACGTTGCACGCTGCCCACATGCCCCATTGTCCTTAAGAGTCCTTTTGCGACTTGCGCTCGCATTGCAATTGTTTTTTTTTTTTGTAGCACATCGATGATATGCTCATGACTTTGTGAGCGTTATCTTAGTCGCTCCTCGTACACCACTGTGCTGTTATTGCTTTTTTGTTGTTATTGTTGCTGCTGTTGTTGCTACGTTTAATTTCCACTCAGTTGCCCCACACGGCAAAATACAACTGCGATTTTCATCATCCGTGTCATGCTGTGGCAGCTGGGGCAACTGGGCGGAGGGGCACTTGCCTCTCCTGCAAACTGATTGTGTGCTGAACTTGATTATCGCTGCGATATAATGGTTATATGGCACATGGCTGCAGGGCTCCATTGTTCACTATCAATTTGCTGTTTATTAAACGGCAATAATGCAATTTTTAAACGAGACAACAGCAACAGTGCGATAAACTCGGAGCAACTTTCACTCAAACACTAAACGTACCTTTAATTAAGTGCTGTTGCTGCTTCAATAAAAAAACTATTTTGCAATTACGCTTAATTGTTGACAGACATACGTTAGTCAAGAAAATTGATGAGTGCATCGAAAGCAAATAAGGACATGAAATAAAATTGATGTTTATATCGAGTACTCTTCAATTTGTAGTCACACAAAATAGAAACTGAAAAAGTAATAAACAAAAAACTATTAATAATTGCAAGTCAATCAATTTTGCACAATTTATTAAAAATCATGCAAATACTTTCGTATCAATACGTGGTTATTGAAAACTCGTTCAGCTATTCATTTTTAGAATGCTTTTCACCGATTTAAATCTTTATTGTAGCTTGAATTAATTCCAACATATTTTGCCAGCTTCATATTAAAAGTTGGCTTCAAAGTGTCGTCAATTCTTGTGATAATCCATGCCCATCCATTTAATTGTAATTAGATTATGTAATGACAAGCTCAAACAATTTTATTCCAGTCCAACTGTCGTCAGTTCTTATTACGCTTACTTATGCCAACTGTTAATTACCGTCTAGCTCTTTTGGCTCTTTTGGCTAGTTTTGTAGTATTTTTGCGGCACTGGCGATGAAATCTGCGGCAGTGCTAATTTATGCTGTCGGTTCCACATTTGCTCACCATTCAATTGCCATTTCGCTGAACATTCCACGTCTGCTGCTCATGAGCATTACGGCCTGGCCACATACACATTCGCATTCACATTCGCATTCACATTCACATTCGTATTCACATTCACATTCACAATTCAGCGGCAGTCGTTGCCCATTGGCATTCACAATCAACCACTTGGCAGGCCATAAATTTAACACACACCTAGCCACATAGTGCTTTGTGCACATACACACACACACACACACACACACACACTGACATACACGCACACAGAATTTCTGGGCGGAAACCAAATCATTAGCCAGAAAAATTGACCAAGCCACCGCCCGCCCAGTCAGGATACTCAGGATACTCGTGTCCTGGCCGGGACACACACAAAATTTGGCGTATATTGAATTTTCGGACAGTAAAGAATAATTTTTGAAGCCAACCAAAGCAACGCAGTTTGGCAACCGCATCCGGCAGCCGCTGGCCAGCCCATAATTATCTAACCAGAAATATGCGACTGCAATTTGTAGCAGCATCATTCTATACCAAAAACCAGCCCCATATGTCCGGCCCAAAGGACACATGGCCACAAAGAGGTCACACAGCTGTAAACAGTTGCCACATTTAACATGAATTGTCCTTTTGGCCGCGGCATTTGCCGCCGTTGTGATTTGTTTTCTGTGGCTGGCGATTTATTTCAATTGAATGTCAAATACAAATTTAATAGCTATTAAAAATCACGCTGGCTGGTAGCAGATACCAAAGTGATCAATTATGTGTATCATTTTTATTTAATTAATATATACATAATTATTTGCCTGTATGCATATTTTAAACCACATTTTATTTATTTATAACGTTATTAGCACTTAGCGTGATTTTTTTTTAAGTAGTGCTGACAAATGTTGATTTATTTACGATTTGCGCTGGTAATAATAATAATAATAAGTCTTGAAATATCGAAATTTATTTATATGACGCTAAAACACTTTAATGGATCTGGATACCCCTTACTAATTTTTTCAATATTTTTTAATATTACTTGCAAATTTAGATCTTTAAACTCCCATTACTTTGTTTAAACTGAACCGACTATCAAGTTTAATGCCATTTTTTTCATGGCTTGTCTTTCAATTAGAAGCATTTTTGAAATTCCACGTTATCGAAAAATATAAATATCAGGAAGTTAGCTTTTATTCTCGTTTTGTTCTTCAAAAGTGAAAACATTTTTAAATTTGGCTTACCAATTTCATTATTATTATTACCACAATAATTATATAACCACAAATTATATTTTAAGCATTCAATTAAATGTGCATCGCTTTCGGCCCCCACAGCAAAATATAACATGGCCAGCAAGGATTCCATTCTAATGTACCCCATTCCTAATGCCTAGTTGCTGCCGTGCAAATATTTGGTCATTTGCGTGATGACTGTAAATGCTGGCTGGCATATACTCTGCCATTTAGCTTGTAGTCTGAAATACCAACTAATGATCAATCCCATTATACAACAAATTAAATCCCCAAACTAATTTCACCAAACGCAACGGGAGTTGCACGCAAGAGTCCTTGTCTGGACTGCTTGCCACACACATAAATACTTGTCCGCATGTCCATATGTGTGTGTGTGTGTGTGTCTGTGTTTGATGGGCTGTGTGTAAGCCCCAATCGGCAAAGTTGACAGTGAGTGTTGGGCATTTAGCAAGTGTTGGCTTACATGTACTGCAATATGCACAGGCGATTGAATCAATTAAAACTTGACAATGTCAACACCCCACAAAATGCAAAGGCATCCGACACAACTAAACATGTGTGCTCGACGCGCAAATACCCTATACCAGTTTTCTAATACCCAGAAAATCATACGAAGGCAAAACTCCAAACTTTCCACTGGCATAACTATAACAATACTACATTCAAAGTTGAAAAATTTCCATATTTCGGATTTCATGTCAAAAATCATGACAAGAAGTGACAAGAAGTAAAAATTACCTTCCCAGAATTCAAAGTGCCATAACTTTGTCAAATCTCAACCGATTTTCAACTCCGAGGACATTTTAGTCATGGTTTGTCATCTATAACAATTCTACATTCAAAGTAGAAAAACTTCCCGATTTCGGATTTCATGTCAAAAATCATGACAAGATGTTGCCAAGTGAAGTCCTTAAAAATGACCTTCCCAGACTTCAAAGTGCCATAACTTTGTCAAATCTCAACCGATTTTCAACTTCAAAGGCATTTTAGCCATGGTTTGTCATCTTTAACAATTCTACATTCAAAGTTCAAAAATTTCCCGATTTCGGATTTCATGTCAAAAATCATGACAAGATGTTGACAAGTGAAGTCCCTAAACATGACCTTCCCAGACTTCAAAGTGACATAACTTTGTCAAATCTCAACCGATTTTCAACTCCGAGGACATTTTAGTCATGGTTTGTCATCTATAACAATTCTACATTCAAAGTAGAAAAACTTCCCGATTTCGGATTTCATGTCAAAAATCATGACAAGATGTTGCCAAGTGAGGTCCTTAAAAATGACCTTCCCAGACTTCAAAGTGCCATAACTTTGTCAAATCTTAACCGATTTTCAACTTCAAAGGCATTTTAGCCATGGTTTGTCATCTTTAACAATTCTACATTCAAAGTTCAAAAATTTCCCGATTTCGGATTTCATGTCAAAAATCATGACAAGATGTTGACATGTGAAGTCCCTAAAAACGCCCTTCCCAGACTTCAAAGTGCCATAACTTGGTCAAAAATTATCCGATTTTCAACTTCGAAGGCATTTTAGCCATGGTTTGTCATCTTTAACAATTCTACATTCAAAGTTCAAAAATTTCCCGATTTCAGATTTCATGTCAAAAATTATGACAAGATGTTGACTGTGAAGTCCTTAAAAATGACCTTCCCAGACTTCAAAGTGCCATAACTTTGTCAAATCTCAACCGATTTTCAACTTCAAAGGCATTTTAGCCATGGTTTGTCATCTTTAACAATTCTACATTCAAAGTTCAAAAATTTCCCGATTTCAGATTTCATGTCAAAAATCATGACAAGATGTTGACATGTGAAGTCCCTAAAAACGCCCTTCCCAGACTTCAAAGTGCCATAACTTGGTCAAAAATTATCCGATTTTCAACTTCGAAGGCATTTTAGCCATGGTTTGTCATCTTTAACAATTCTACATTCAAAGTTCAAAAATTTCCCGATTTCAGATTTCATGTCAAAAATCATGACAAGATGTTGACAAGTGAAGTCCCTAAACATGACCTTCCCAGACTTCAAAGTGACATAACTTTGTCAAATCTCAACCGATTTTCAACTCCGAGGACATTTTAGTCATGGTTTGTCATCTATAACAATTCTACATTCAAAGTAGAAAAACTTCCCGATTTCGGATTTCATGTCAAAAATCATGACAAGATGTTGCCAAGTGAGGTCCTTAAAAATGACCTTCCCAGACTTCAAAGTGCCATAACTTTGTCAAATCTTAACCGATTTTCAACTTCAAAGGCATTTTAGCCATGGTTTGTCATCTTTAACAATTCTACATTCAAAGTTCAAAAATTTCCCGATTTCGGATTTCATGTCAAAAATCATGACAAGATGTTGACATGTGAAGTCCCTAAAAACGCCCTTCCCAGACTTCAAAGTGCCATAACTTGGTCAAAAATTATCCGATTTTCAACTTCGAAGGCATTTTAGCCATGGTTTGTCATCTTTAACAATTCTACATTCAAAGTTCAAAAATTTCCCGATTTCAGATTTCATGTCAAAAATTATGACAAGATGTTGACTGTGAAGTCCTTAAAAATGACCTTCCCAGACTTCAAAGTGCCATAACTTTGTCAAATCTCAACCGATTTTCAACTTCAAAGGCATTTTAGCCATGGTTTGTCATCTTTAACAATTCTACATTCAAAGTTCAAAAATTTCCCGATTTCAGATTTCATGTCAAAAATCATGACAAGATGTTGACATGTGAAGTCCCTAAAAACGCCCTTCCCAGACTTCAAAGTGCCATAACTTGGTCAAAAATTATCCGATTTTCAACTTCGAAGGCATTTTAGCCATGGTTTGTCATCTTTAACAATTCTACATTCAAAGTTCAAAAATTTCCCGATTTCAGATTTCATGTCAAAAATCATGACAAGATGTTGACATGTGAAGTCCCTAAAAACGCCCTTCCCAGACTTCAAAGTGCCATAACTTGGTCAAAAATTATCCGATTTTCAACTTCGAAGGCATTTTAGCCATGGTTTGTCATCTTTAACAATTCTACATTCAAAGTTCAAAAATTTCCCGATTTCAGATTTCATGTCAAAAATCATGACAAGATGTTGACATGTGAAGTCCCTAAAAACGCCCTTCCCAGACTTCAAAGTGCCATAACTTGGTCAAAAATTATCCGATTTTCAACTTCGAAGGCATTTTAGCCATGGTTTGTCATCTTTAACAATTCTACATTCAAAGTTCAAAAATTTCCCGATTTCGGATTTCATGTCAAAAATCATGACAAGATGTTGCCAAGTGAAGTCCTTAAAAATGACCTTCCCAGACTTCAAAGTGCCATAACTTTGTCAAATCTTAACCGATTTTCAACTTCAAAGGCATTTTAGCCATGGTTTGTCATCTTTAACAATTCTACATTCAAAGTTCAAAAATTTCCCGATTTCGGATTTCATGTCAAAAATCATGACAAGATGTTGACATGTGAAGTCCCTAAAAACGCCCTTCCCAGACTTCAAAGTGCCATAACTTTGTCAAATCTCAACCGATTTTCAACTCCGAGGACATTTTAGTCATGGTTTGTCATCTATAACAATTCTACATTCAAAGTAGAAAAACTTCCCGATTTCGGATTTCATGTCAAAAATCATGACAAGATGTTGCCAAGTGAAGTCCTTAAAAATGACCTTCCCAGACTTCAAAGTGCCATAACTTTGTCAAATCTCAACCGATTTTCAACTTCAAAGGCATTTTAGCCATGGTTTGTCATCTTTAACAATTCTACATTCAAAGTTCAAAAATTTCCCGATTTCGGATTTCATGTCAAAAATCATGACAAGATGTTGACATGTGAAGTCCCTAAAAACGCCCTTCCCAGACTTCAAAGTGCCATAACTTGGTCAAAAATTATCCGATTTTCAACTTCGAAGGCATTTTAGCCATGGTTTGTCATCTTTAACAATTCTACATTCAAAGTTCAAAAATTTCCCGATTTCGGATTTCATGTCAAAAATCATGACAAGATGTTGACAAGTGAAGTCCCTAAACATGACCTTCCCAGACTTCAAAGTGCCATAACTTTGTCAAATCTCAACCGATTTTCAGCTCCGAGGACATTTTAGTCATGGTTTGTCATCTTTAACAATTCTACATTCAAAGTTCAAAAATTTCCCGATTTCGGATTTCATGTCAAAAATCATGACAAGATGTTGACATGTGAAGTCCCTAAAAACGCCCTTCCCAGACTTCAAAGTGCCATAACTTTGTCAAATCTCAACCGATTTTCAACTCCGAGGACATTTTAGTCATGGTTTGTCATCTATAACAATTCTACATTCAAAGTAGAAAAACTTCCCGATTTCGGATTTCATGTCAAAAATCATGACAAGATGTTGCCAAGTGAAGTCCTTAAAAATGACCTTCCCAGACTTCAAAGTGCCATAACTTTGTCAAATCTCAACCGATTTTCAACTTCAAAGGCATTTTAGCCATGGTTTGTCATCTTTAACAATTCTACATTCAAAGTTCAAAAATTTCCCGATTTCGGATTTCATGTCAAAAATCATGACAAGATGTTGACATGTGAAGTCCCTAAAAACGCCCTTCCCAGACTTCAAAGTGCCATAACTTTGTCAAATCTCAACCGATTTTCAACTTCAAAGGCATTTTAGCCATGGTTTGTCATCTTTAACAATTCTACATTCAAAGTTCAAAAATTTCCCGATTTCGGATTTCATGTCAAAAATCATGACAAGATGTTGACATGTGAAGTCCCTAAAAACGCCCTTCCCAGACTTCAAAGTGCCATAACTTGTCAAAAATTATCCGATTTTCAACTTCGAAGGCATTTTAGCCATGGTTTGTCATCTTTAACAATTCTACATTCAAAGTTCAAAAATTTCCCGATTTCGGATTTCATGTCAAAAATCATGACAAGATGTTGACAAGTGAAGTCCCTAAACATGACCTTCCCAGACTTCAAAGTGCCATAACTTTGTCAAATCTCAACCGATTTTCAACTCCGAGGACATTTTAGTCATGGTTTGTCATCTATAACAATTCTACATTCAAAGAAGAAAAACTTCCCGATTTCGGATTTCATGTCAAAAATCATGACAAGATGTTGCCAAGTGAAGTCCTGAAAAATGACCTTCCCAGACTTCAAAGTGCCATAACTTTGTCAAATCTCAACCGATTTTCAACTTCAAAGGCATTTTAGCCATGGTTTGTCATCTTTAACAATTCTACATTCAAAGTTCAAAAATTTCCCGATTTCGGATTTCATGTCAAAAATCATGACAAGATGTTGACATGTGAAGTCCCTAAAAACGCCCTTCCCAGACTTCAAAGTGCCATAACTTGGTCAAAAATTATCCGATTTTCAACTTCGAGGACATTTTAGTCATGGTTTGTCATCTATAACAATTCTACATTCAAAGTAGAAAAACTTCCCGATTTCGGATTTCATGTCAAAAATCATGACAAGATGTTGCCAAGTGACGTCCTTAAAAATGACCTTCCCAGACTTCAAAGTGCCATAACTTTGTCAAATCTCAACCGATTTTCAACTTCAAAGGCATTTTAGCCATGGTTTGTCATCTTTAACAATTCTACATTCAAAGTTCAAAAATTTCCCGATTTCGGATTTCATGTCAAAAATCATGACAATATGTTGACATGTGAGTCCCTAAAAACGCCCTTCCCAGACTTCAAAGTGCCATAACTTGGTCAAAAATGATCAGATTTTCAACTTCAAAGGCATTTTAGCCATGGTTTGTCATCTTTAACAATTCTACATTCAAAGGTAAAAAACTTCCCGATTTCAGATTTCATGTCAAAAATCATGACAAGATGTTGCCAAGTGAAGTCCTTAAAAACGACCTTCCCAGACTTCAAAGTGCCATAACTTTGTCAAATCTCAACCGATTTTAAACATCGAGGGCATTTTAGTCATGGTTTGTCATCTTTAACAATTGTACATTCAAAGTTCAAAAATTTTTCGATTTCGGATTTCATGTCAAAAATCATGACAAGATGTTGACATGTGAAGTCCCTAAAAACGCCCTTCCCAGACTTCAAAGTGCCATAACTTGGTCAAAAATTATCTGATTTTCAACTTCGAAGGCATTTTAGCCATGGTTTGTCATCTTTAACAATTCTACATTCAAAGTTCAAAAATTTCCCGATTTCGGATTTCATGTCAAAAATCATGACAAGATGTTGACAAGTGAAGTCCCTAAACATGACCTTCCCAGACTTCAAAGTGCCATAACTTTGTCAAATCTCAACCGATTTTCAACTCCGAGGACATTTTAGTCATGGTTTGTCATCTATAACAATTCTACATTCAAAGTAGAAAAACTTCCCGATTTCGGATTTCATGTCAAAAATCATGACAAGATGTTGCCAAGTGAAGTCCTTAAAAATGACCTTCCCAGACTTCAAAGTGCCATAACTTTGTCAAATCTCAACCGATTTTCAACTTCAAAGGCATTTTAGCCATGGTTTGTCATCTTTAACAATTCTACATTCAAAGTTCAAAAATTTCCCGATTTCGGATTTCATGTCAAAAATCATGACAAGATGTTGACATGTGAAGTCCCTAAAAACGCCCTTCCCAGACTTCAAAGTGCCATAACTTGGTCAAAAATTATCCGATTTTCAACTTCGAAGGCATTTTAGCCATGGTTTGTCATCTTTAACAATTCTACATTCAAAGTTCAAAAATTTCCCGATTTCGGATTTCATGTCAAAAATCATGACAAGATGTTGACAAGTGAAGTCCCTAAACATGACCTTCCCAGACTTCAAAGTGCCATAACTTTGTCAAATCTCAACCGATTTTCAACTCCGAGGACATTTTAGTCATGGTTTGTCATCTATAACAATTCTACATTCAAAGTAGAAAAACTTCCCGATTTCGGATTTCATGTCAAAAATCATGACAAGATGTTGCCAAGTGAAGTCCTTAAAAATGACCTTCCCAGACTTCAAAGTGCCATAACTTTGTCAAATCTCAACCGATTTTCAACTTCAAAGGCATTTTAGCCATGGTTTGTCATCTTTAACAATTCTACATTCAAAGTTCAAAAATTTCCCGATTTCGGATTTCATGTCAAAAATCATGACAAGATGTTGACATGTGAAGTCCCTAAAAACGCCCTTCCCAGACTTCAAAGTGCCATAACTTGGTCAAAAATAATCAGATTTTCAACTTCAAAGGCATTTTAGCCATGGTTTGTCATATTTAACAATTCTACATTCAAAGGTAAAAAACTTCCCGATTTCAGATTTCATGTCAAAAATCATGACAAGATGTTGCCAAGTGAAGTCCTTAAAAATGACCTTCCCAGACTTCAAAGTGCCATAACTTTGTCAAATCTCAACCGATTTTCAACTTCAAAGGCATTTTAGCCATGGTTTGTCATCTTTAACAATTCTACATTCAAAGTTCAAAAATTTCCCGATTTCGGATTTCATGTCAAAAATCATGACAAGATGTTGACATGTGAGTCCCTAAAAACGCCCTTCCCAGACTTCAAAGTGCCATAACTTGGTCAAAAATGATCAGATTTTCAACTTCAAAGGCATTTTAGCCATGGTTTGTCATCTTTAACAATTCTACATTCAAAGGTAAAAAACTTCGCGATATCAGATTTTATGTCAAAAATCATGACAAGATGTTGCCAAGTGAAGTCCTTAAAAACGACCTTCCCAGACTTCAAAGTGCCATAACTTTGTCAAATCTCAACCGATTTTAAACATCGAGGGCATTTTAGTCATGGTTTGTCATCTTTAACAATTCTACATTCAAAGTTGAAAAACTTCCCGATTTCGGATTTCATGTCAAAAATCATGACAAGATGTTGACATGTGAGTCCCTAAAAACGCCCTTCCCAGACTTCAAAGTGCCATAACTTGGTCAAAAATTATCAGATTTTCAACTTCGAAGGCATTTTAGCCATGGTTTGTCATCTTTAACAATTCTACATTCAAAGTTAAAAAACTTCCCGATTTCGGATTTCATGTCAAAAATCATGACAAGATGTGAAGTCCTTTAAAATGACCTTCCCAGACTTCAAAGTGCCATAACTTGGTCAAAAATTATCCCATTTTCTCCGACGGCATTTTGACCATGGTTTGTCATCTATAACAAATCTACATTCAAAGAAAAAAAATTCCCGATTTCATGTCAAAAATCATGACAAGATGTTGAGAAGTGAAAAAATTACCTTCTTAGACTTTAAACCATATTTCGTCAAACCTTAATCGATTTTCAATCCCGTTTATTTATTTATGGTTTGTCATGTACATAAATTCAGCATTTATGCATTTTCAGTTATGGCTTATCCGTTTTATCAACACTTCATTTCAATCTGGAATCAAAATTCGCGCATAACTCATGCTGTTAGTACTGGGTATAAAGTTAACTTGGTGATTCTTGAAAATTCGCAACAGTTGTGCCAATTTGTTGAGTGCGTGATCCGTAAGTAACTTTATTTGATAGGTATTGGCCACAAGTTGTGCCAAATATTTTGAGCACGCTTTATTGCCCAATTTGCGAAGATGGCAGCGACTGTTGCACTGTTGCACTCCTTACTGATATTGCAAACTTTTCTCACAACATAAAGTTCTGGCGGACATGACCGACAGTTCACAAAAAATATCCCACAAAATTGTTGCTGTATGAAATTATAAACAACAAACAACTGGCAAGTGTAAAATAACTTTGTTTAGTATCTTAGTATCTGACAAATAGCGAAAACAGCTGCTAGCAAATATTTTATTGAGAGACACCTCAAGATTTGTTTGATTGATTTCCTGCTAAAAGTTTTGGTAGTTTACGTGCATTTGTATCTGGAATAACTCACAACTATTAAAAACTGTACAATTTGTATTGGAATGGAAAGCTAAAGAAAACTTGAATCAGCAAAATATACTTACTCTGCACAGTTAGCAGTCTACGCCAGCAATAACAATTGCGGAAACTTAGTTACAGGCCGCCCTCAATAAAATGTAATGCAGTGCAAAATGACGACGCTGATTTAACAACTGAAGAATCTAATGAAATTCAAGGCACACTAAGAAATAAGAAGTAATTGGCATGCAATAAAAAAAGAGATATAAATGAAAGAATTCTGCTGCACAAACTCTAACTGTCACACACACACACACACACACAGACTGCTGTTTGTGCTTATGTTCAATCTATTTGCACTAAGTGTTCGTTAGAAAATGTTTGCATAGCAGCACTCAACGTCATTCAAAACACATGTAAAGCAGCACGATGTGAGCTGCTTGAGCAGAGCCACTGTACTAACTGTATGTGTGTGTGTGTGTAAAGAAAATCAAAGAAAATCAATAAAGGCAAATTGTCGTAGGAAAACAGAAATGTGCATCATTTTCACTTTATGCAAATTGCAAAATGTGTGATGAAGTCGACTCCAAAGAAGCTGAGGAAGACGAAGGCGAAGACGAAGACTTGCAATGAGGCTGCCAACAGAGAGTTCTTTGAATGAATACACAGACACGACAGTTGAAGTAAATGTGCCCATTTCTCTCTGTATATGTATGAGTGTGAGAGTGTGTGTGTGTGTGTGTGTGTGTGTGTGTGTGTGAGTGTGTTTGCCATGTGTAAATGCTGGGCTGACAAAAGGCATTTGCATATTTAATGTTATTACGTTATTTTGCATGCCACACACAAAAATTTATGATTGCATTCACCACGCCCAGTTTTCAACCCCTTCCCCACCAACTTTCCTGTTTGCATTCCGCAAGCGCATATACGTTATATTTTCCACAAATTTTACAATAATTCCGTTACAACTTTTTAGACCCACATACCCGCACCACCCAACCCAACCCAACCCAACCCATCCTGCACTGCACTGCACACTGTTTCACACTCCACCTGCACCTTCTTGTCCTCGTCGCCGTCGTCGTCGTCGTCATCGTCATCACCATAAATAATAAAATTATTTTGCTGTCAGTTTGAATTTACGCCCACTGTCACGCCCAAAACCAAGGCAAATATTGAAAAATGTAATGCATAAAAAGTGCCATTAAAATCTCGTTTCACATTGCAATGCAAGTCGCAGACAAACAGAAAGACAGAGAGAGAGAGAGAGAATTGCAAATAGTGAGACAGCACAGAGCATTTGTGGGTGTCCTCAAGTCAAAAATTAGAAATGTGACAGCATAAAGTGCTCCTGACAATAACAAAGTAGTCCTCTCCAGTGAGTGATTCATTTATTCTGATATTGAAATCGACTATTCGATTGCATAATGGCAACAATTGTTGCTCAAGCTATTTTTGTTTTTGAATCAAATAAATTTGCACGCATTCACAAAATATTTACTTGTTATTATATTAAAAGTTTAATTAAATTAATTAACATAGTTAGCTTAGAAAAATAAAATAGGTCGCTTACTTAACTAGATTATTTTTTACTTTTATGTAGTAGAATAATTATTTTTACATTTAACTTATTATACTTCTAACTGAAATAAGCTGAATAATACTGAATAAGCCGTAAAACTATTTTCCTTTTTCGAAATATTATGACTAAATTCTCAGCTATATAAATTTTATTTTAATACCTTTTCTGTAGATGAGATTAGAATATTATCTTGTACATTTTCCAAAAGTCAGACATAGTATTTAATCTAATTTAATTTAATCATGCTCTATATGATTTTCCCACTTAAAACATAAAATTAGTTGAATAATCCGCTTTCAAAAATATATTAAATAAAAATTACAATTATAGCCAGGTCATAAGGCAAAATGCAGCTAAAAGCGCAAAGACTTTAAAGCACAAAATTTCAATTTAGGAAAATTAATAACAATGCTTTGGGGCAACAATCATGTTTGCCAAAGTTAAAACCACAGCTGCCACATGGCAACGCACAGATTGGCCGGCCGGACCCCCCCCCCCTCCCCCCCCTCCCTAAAAATCGGCCAAACAATGAAAAGGCCAAAAAGCTATGAGTGTGACTTTAGTCACTTGAAATTGCCGGAAACCCGAGGCCAAAGCCCTGCTCTCAATATAGTTGGTATAGTCCCATTGTATATAGGAAGCAATACGGAAGTGTCGAACGAACGCACACACACACACACACACAGACATAGAACACAGAGAGGCCGACAATCATAGCAACCGCAAATCATCATAGATATTTCGAAAATTTCATTACACTGGTTTGGTTTGGTTTGGTTTTGTTCGGTTCGGTTGCCCAAGGTGGATAATCCTCGAGAGCATTTGGCTGAATGTTATCTACAATGCTGAATGATGTCAATGAATGGTTAGATGAGGTGTGCGCTTCATCTCTCTGTGCACGTGTGTGTGTGTGAAGTTATGTAAGCCACACAGACACACACATGCATACACTGACAGCAGGCACGCAGTTAATGATGGCTCAGCCTCAGCCTGGCTGGCATTCAGTAGTCGACTTATGGGCGGAGGTCCTTGGAGCTCCACATCCGCATCCACCTCTAGCTTAACTCTGTCTGCCGTTTGTTTTTCCGTCCATGCCGTTGTTATTGTTGTTGCTGCTGCTGTTGCTATTGCTGTTGCTGTTGCTGTAGTCGTCTATTGTCTCATTGTCTGTTCGGCCATGTATGATTTTTTATTATAAATAAGCTTGTAGGCATGTGTCGGCTGGCTGTACATGCCAGCTAAACTACGGCCGTAATCTAAAATGGCAAGCAACAACAACAACAACAGCAACAACAGCAACAACAATATTAATGTCTGACAATCATGTTTGCTGCTCGGGCATCCTCGACATGCCATACAAAATGTTTTGTTCGATTAAACTTTAAGATTTTGCAGGAAACATTGAACGATATTACGAGTATTATATAACAAGTTTTGCTTCCGGCTTTAAAGTTGTGGAGGCATAGAAATTAAGTCAATTCTAAGCAACTTTTATATATACAATATTTAAATATGCCTTGTAGTAAAATAATCTGTAATTCCTTATCGTTGCAGGTCAGCAACAAAAAAAAAAAAAAAAATTGCTACGGTAAGTCGAAATATTTTTGATAAATACATTTTTAAATATGTGAAAATAATAGCACGATATTATTTATCTGCAATCGTTAATGCGTATAAAAATTAAATTCAATGGAAATTTGTTACAATTTGATTGCTATCAGGCTGGAATTCTCGAATGTAGAGCTTAAATGAAAATGAAATTTAATGCAAATTTATAATTGTATAAAGCAGTTGAGTTATGTTAAAATAAATACCATTCGGCTGTTGAACATGAGAATCCGTTAGATTTGCATATGTTTTGGGCAAATGTTGCTATCTTCGCCAATTATTGCACGTAAATGTTGCATTTATCAAAATTGAATAGTGGAGTGGAATAACTGAGAAACGAGTGGTTAAATGCAATTTTTAATATATCATGCTGTCTGGCATTCCTTTTAGCAAAATTGTTATAGCTATCATTGTTTGAAGTTTAATATATAAACCAAAATGAAGCTTTATTGAAACGAAATCAACGTTTTTATCGAAATTTTGTTGGCTAAATTGTTTGTTTTTTATTTTTCTTTTAAAACCACCAATGAACTCGAAGTAAACGAGCCTAAAATTGGCAGTGCCAAAATCCAGTCAATTTAATAATGTCTAAAAACACCTACAGCCTGTCACACACACACACACACACACACACACACGCACACACACACTGACAGTATGCAGTGCCAACCAATCATCTAGTGACATGTCTAGCTACTTGGCCTGTAGAAACCAATTTTGGTTTAGCTTATACATTTTGGAAAATAACATTTCACTCACACACAATTTGTATACTAAATCGCAAACAAATCGATGCCAATTTCGGTACACCCCCCCAACCCCCAGTCAACTGCAACAAGCCGCAACACACAACAACGCCCCAGGGGTAGATAAGGCCGGGAGGAGCTGCTGCTGAAAAAGAAAACTAAGTACGAATTGTTCAGGATGCTGCCTGCGGTATTTCGTCGGCTGTGCAATGCAACACTCTGCTCAATCCCAGGTTTAAATGAATAATGGCAAACGCCTTCAGTTGGCTTAGATTCCGTAAGCCACCCGTTCCACTGCGACTGAGATTGAGGCAAGGCGAGGAGAGGTCTAAGGCTGTGGCTGTGTCAATTCCATCAGTTGATTGCCATTATGTTGTTAAGGTGAAAAGCGCAGTAGCCTTGTTGCTGTTTGTTATTGTTTGTTGTTGTTGTTGTTGTTGTTGTTATTTGTTGCCTGTGCCGTGACACTCTCGAGAGTTGCAGACAACGTGTGCAATGAATTGCATATTGTTGTTGCCTCCTGTTGCCTCCTATTGCCTGCTGTTGAGTGGAAAATGAGTTTACACTTAAGTAAATCATTTGCGTTTTCATATTGACAAATCAGATTTGCTGACGTTGAGCGATTGGCCACACAGCAAAACAAAACATGGCAATAAGTTGCAATCTTTGCACGTAACACATTACGTATACGCAATGTATGCAATTGCGTATACGCAACGTGCAACGGGTGTATTGCTTATACCCTGTACTCATTTGTAGTGCTCAAAAAGGGTTAACAAAATTAAAAATAATAATGAATATATAGTAAAGATTAATAAAGATTTTATTAAGACTCAAAATTATCGATATATATACCATACAAGATATTATTCCGAAGAAAAACAAGCAGAAACTATTTTAATAATTAATTTCAATAATTAAAATCAAAGGAATAAAAAAGCAATGAACATTCAATTTGTCATGACTGCATTTTACCGATTGCATAATTTTTTCGCTTTACTGAAATCAATAAAAATCATTGTCATATTCTGATGTTCTGAATATTACAGGGCCTCTGCCCGTCGAGCACTCTCTTACTTGTTGTTGGCCTGCTGTTGACCCTTGTGACGTGGCAAAAACAAAATTTGATTTTAAATTGGCAGGTCTGAAATGTTCAGCTCTGTGCCTGACACACACCCAATTTGCTGGCTAATTTAATATGCAGACTGCAAAAACGCCATGAATTCAAGGAGTACGCATGTCATAAGGCATGCGCCAACGTAATTGGGTTTCAAACTTATTGTCTACGGTTTTTTTCGGTTGTTTTGTTTTTTTTACACATTTCCCAATTTGAAATATCGAAAAAGTTTTGCACTGTGTGTTGTACAAGAGTTTTTACTTTGTTGCTCCCGCTCCAAGTCTGTAAAGGGTTGAAAGGGGCTAAGATTAGTTTCATAAGAATTGTATAAGATACTCCCCATTGGATGGATAGTCAGAGCATGAATGTTAAGTCATGGCTGACCAAGCGTACCAAAACTAAAACTTTGAAATGACTTTTGCCTACTGCTACGCAGACGTTTCTATTTGCACTTGACTATTATTCGGGGCCCTTTCTCATCTGTATACGTATGTATATAGGGGCCACACAATGCATGCATATGACAACAACAACAACAGCAGCAACAACAGCAACAACTTTTGGCAGCCTCAAGTTTAGTTTAATTAAAAAAAATGTCAGCTTTTCTGCTGCTGCTGCTTCTTCTATTTTGTTTTGTGGCAAGTTTCGCATGCATTTTGTGACTTGTCGACAAAACTATTTCAATTTATGTAACGTTGCAACAATTTGACTTGAAGTTTTTCTAACGCGCTACTAAAGAATTTATGTAACATGTGACGTGTGTGCACTCAAGTGTGTATAGAACTTGTTTTCACAACATATTTCTTCAATTCTCAACTATTTTTGGCACTGGCCAATTATTGAGTTTATTTTGTAAAACTGTCGGTTTGCTTTCACATTTTATGAATATTTCCATTGTAATTGTTTTAAATAAACTCTCTATTATATTTGATGTTTATTTACTATATTCATAATCTTTTCATTTTTGCATTGATTTAAATCAACAACATCTGCTCTGCATGCGTATATTTATACTCTGTAGCTGAAAAATATGTTGTAAAAGCATATTCAATTATTTAATTGCTACAAAATCGGCTAACTCAATTTGTTTGTAAAGATGAGGCCTAAAGTAGTAAAATTTCAATATGTTTTTAAGCTGAAATAATTAAAACTGTCAAAAAGTATTTTCAATTATGAAATAATGAAAGTATTGCACCTTATTTATTGTACAGATCATCTTCCAGTCGATAACTTTAAATTTGAATTTTGTTGCTCAAGGCTCAATTTGTTTAATGTATATGAAATTTACAATTTTCCGCAGCATTTATATATTAAAAATACATAAAGCCGCTGTTCTTTTATAACAGTAAAATAACATTTAGTTGCAAATCGACAAAATGCTATTCACATTAATAGCTCGACTTAAATACATATTAAGGCATTTAAAAAGTTGTCAGACCCCAAAAAACTGGTGCTCATTTCACTTCAAAAAAAAGTTAAGCGTACACATGCAACAACTTTTCAATACCGTACATATTAAACAACACACACACAACATGAGCAAAACTTTGGCGCAGACTTGTTTCATGCGTGACATAACTTGTCATCTACAGAAAATGACTTGAGCGATCAACAAAAAAAAAAAATCCAACAAAAAATACAGCTAACGTGACGACGTACTTTTTGGCCCAAAAGTTTAAAAAAACTTTTATTTGCCTCAGGAACACAGAAACTCGCAGCCATGTGCAGCCTGCATACTCACACATTTATAAACGTGTGTCTGTGTGTGTGTACTGAGTATTTGCAGGGCTCTTTTGACAGACGTCTATAAGCCTGTTTCTGGCTGTCTCCTGTCTGCCTTTCATTACACGTTTCTTGTTGTTTTTTTCACCTGTAGACAGTGTGTTGCAGGTGTGCACACTAAAACAACAAGTTAGAGGAAGACGCATTACAGTCTGTTGATTAGCTGTCATTAGCAGCAAATATTTGTTGTAAATATAAACGAAGGCAAAGCTGTCTAAATTTGGAAACCCAAATGTTTAAAATCTTTGCTGATGTATTTCATGAAATTATTCATTTGTTGGCTATTTGATTATGTAAATCATATTTGACTAGATTTTTTATTATTTGGAATTGTCAATTTTTGTGGCTTGAAGTAAACATGAATTTGGATCGAAAATTAAGTTTCTAGATTTGAATGTAGTATTAATAATGTGGCTGAAACAAAACCAAAAAGACATTGCTTTAGAAAATCCATTTTGTTTTCACAAAGTTATGGCGGTTTGCAGGATTTTAAGGGACTTGGAAAATCACATGTCAACTTTTTTGTCATTAAATCTGACATAAAATACAAAATATTTTTGTTTTTCAACTTTGAAAGCAGAATTCAACTGGTTGACAAACCATGACTAAATTGCCAGTTTTGACAAAGTTTTGGCCAAGAGACAATTTTCCTGTCTGTCCATATGTATGAATCTGTCTGCCTGTTACCAAAAATTACACAGCTTTACCTTTTTACATATTTTTAATTGGTATTAAATTATTGGAGGCAGTGTAATGTTTGTTTATTTCAAATAATGGTGTAATTACAATGTACTCAGTAAGGTTATATAAATGAATAAATAAAAATGAAAGGAGGTGTTGCAAAGTACTCAAAGTGAGTACTTATTTGTAGCTGTGGAAATTTGTAGTTTTGGTTATTCTCCTCTATTATTTACCACCAGCTGTGTTTAGTAAATTCCGCCGCACAATTTCCGGCCGCCGGCAAAAAGGCAGCAAACCAAAGCGCTGTCATTTTTGTTTATATGCGCACACACACAGAGAGAAAGAAAGAGAGAAAGAGAGAGAGGGGAGACAGGAGACATGCACAGGAACATGTTTTATGCAGACTTGTTTATAATGAAAATGTGAAAAGTGCAGAAATAAGTTGCAAGTTTTTACCATGACGTCCCGCCCGTAGTTATCTATTGCATGTGTGCTTTGAACCTGCCACCTTCCGTTGGAATTCAAAACAGTTTGTTGCCACTCCGATAACGATGTGTGTGTCTTAGTGTGTGTGTGTGTAGTGTCGGTTGTCTGTTGTCTGTTATCTGTTATCAGCTGCTTCCTGTTGTTAAGTTTTGTTGGCCAAAACTTTGCGCAAAGTGCTCTAAAAACGGGCAGCGTGCAAGTCAATGCGGAATTTAATGCCACATTACACAAAATGTTGCATGAAAATCAAAACCAATTCAATTTTAAGCAACACACACTCACACACACACATAATGCTGATGCTTATTGCCCGCTCGGAGTGCTCTGCATTTGACTGTTGCAACAATTGCATAGTGATAATAAAAATCAAATGTTATTGAAGGGCTCCCAGTCATGACAACGTGAGGCATGCAACCAACCGAGACCGGAGATGCAAAGCAGCATTAAGAAGCAGCAGCAGCAGCAGCAAAGCAGGCAGCCAGCTGGCAGGCAGTATGCAACATGCAACATGCAGGCAGGCAGGCAGGCAGCTGTAAAAAGTCAATATGCCACACTGGTGCATTACTCAAGTAGGTAATGCTCTGGAGCTATGCATGAAAATGCCACACTGGCAAACTGGCTTATGGGCAAACGTGGCTGAGGGCAACTGGCAGGCCAAGGACTTGCCACAGACTCCTCCTCCTCTCCCTGGCAACAACACAACACATATGCGAGTATTCATGTTGAAGCCAACTGCATAATACTCTGTTCCCAGTGTAATATGAGCTGAAAGCAGGCAAATCTTAGAAAAAAGTCATCAGTAATTTACTTTCCAAATTTGCTGACTTTTTCTCTACAATTATGGTTTTTTTTTATAGATTTTTGATTGGACCTTGTCTCTAGCTGCAATAGCATTATACAAAATAACACAAAAAATAAATATACTGCCTTTATCTTCGTTACTAGGGTATTTAACTAAAAGTTGCATTTTGAGCATTCTATTCTTGCAACATCTTACTTTTCAAGTCTCGCCCACCCCCCAACCCCCATTTATTGTTAATCGGCTGCAAAAAGCAATGTACTCGAGTGGCAAAAGTTCAGGCAGCCAACTGGAAATGCAAAGAGATTCAGTTTCTGATTCAAAATGTGGTTTGCGCTACGTGAATTTCACACTGAGTGGAATTACACTTTCTGCTTCTGGCTTGTCGGCCAACTTCAAAAGAGGGCTCAAAATCAAGCCATTAGGTAAAAACAACAATGAAACTGAGGTTATTACAGATTCTGACACATGTTCAAATGCAGCTGGAAAATGCTTGTTATCAAAAATTAAGAAAATGCCAATGTTGATGAAATATGTTGATATGAAGACAACACATAAAGGTTCAAAAAAATATTGTTTGCAAAGCATATGAGACATTTTGCATTTATAAGGCCAAGTCCCAGTCTACGAAGACCCATAACTTTGTCAAAACTGATCCGATCTTTGATCCTTAAAGCATTTTGGTTATTTTTCGCCCTACTTATCAATTCTGCATTAAAAGTTGACAAACTTTTTATTTTCAGATTTCTTGTCAGAAATCATGACACAAATTGAGCTAGAGGCACCCAATTCGCAATGTATATCTCTGTATAGTATACAGAAGCACACGTGTTTCACATTTTGGATACCTCCCCCCGATCCCCCAGATTTGGCATACTCACATATTAATATGTCATCTTCATGTCCTAAAAATTTCATTACAATCGGACAATTAACAAATAAGTTATTAAAGATTCAGAAGAAAAAGCACAGCAATTGCATCAAGAGGGCAGCTTGTGTTTGTATGTGTGTATTTGTGTGTTTCTATGTATGAATGCAGATAAATAATTATAAATGAACTTAAGCGCTGGGCTCTGGGTATTTCCTAGTCGGACACTCTCGACTAGAGCACTCTTGCTTGTTAACATTTATGTTTGTGCAGGCAAATATAAATGTATCTTTTGGTGAAGCACAGTTGGCCACAGCTAAAAATCGATATGGTCTCATTTTGCTTGAACAACCGGCCGTATACTTGATATGCATTGAAATCAGATCAACCGAAAAGATATATATTTTGTGGCGGTTGGCAGTTGTCGGCTGGCAAATGAAAGTCAAAGTTCATCAATATCAGAGCAGAGTTCACCTGAGCACAAACAACAACAAAGTTAGATATGTGCTTTGACCGTTGTTTGAAGTTGTTTTCAATGAATGCCAAATGTGTTCTTAGAGCGCTTGGTCAATACATTTGAAGTGCTAAGTTCTTCTTGTTGTTGTTGCTGCTGCTGCTGCTGCCGTTTGCTTGTAAAATAAATGAACGAAAAGCTATTAGGACTTGTCGTAAGTTCAACAGTTTATTGGCTGCTTACACACTTGTCCATTTGCCCAGACTTTACGATGGGTGCAAAAGTGCAGCCAAATATTTTGCCGTACTTAATTGAAAATGCACTTGAGCTCTCTCTCACTCACTCTCTCTCTCTCTCTCTCTTTCGCTCTCTTGGACACTTCTCGTCTCGACTCAAGCATTTCTAATGAGCACTTAACAATTACGTACTTAACCTAGTCCTCAACAATTCCCATTGCAATTCTCTGCTCTCTCTCGCTCTTTCTCCTCTTTGCGCTGCTCTTTTCTCCAGCATTGGCCAAAGTTTATCACACACTTTTGCTCTAGTTTATGGAGCCATTTTGCACATTTAATCAAATGCAACTTGACCAACAATAAAGACACCGTCTCCATCGTGGGATTTACCTGGTTAAAGTGCACTCATTTCAAATGAAGTGCACCTGAAATCACCGTCGAGTTACCCGCTGTTGGCATTGATTGATTCGCACTCGTGAAGGAGCGCTGTGTAAATGTTGGCTGTTGAATATTTACAACAACAACTAACTCTGCGGCGCTATTATTATTGCATGGCAAAATGACATAAGCTCGACTTGACCCAATAACAAATTCAAGTGCAGCTCCGCCTTTTATGGCGCCTCGCATCGTGATTTTTTTGACCAGGACTAAGTGTACGGCGCTTCCTTACGGCCAACGGGCTTAACAAGTGGCTCGTCGCATGTCGCTGTCGAATTAATAAACCAGAGACGGCACCCAGCAGCACTCAGCACTGTTCGCTCCCCACCCTTGACCACCTCTTGCACCCCAACCTGTACCACACGAGTTCACCTTCAGCTGACGTTGCGTTACGCGCATAAAACCAAAACTGTGATTTTAATGCCCTGCACGCAGTAAAAGAAAAGCAATGGGTATCATGGTAGTTTTATTTGTGATAAACAAGCAAATGTCGTCTATAAATAAATGTACAACTAAGTGCAGGTATATAATAGAATTTTGCTATACTATATATACTTTATATATACTGGCGATTTCCTTGCTTCGAAACTTATTTTTTATGCACTTCTAACGTTGATTTAATGTGCAAAAAAATAACAAATTACTTTAATGTCACAAATATGGATATTTCTAACTTTAAATTTGTACAAGTTTTTAATTTTTCAATTTTCATTTTAACATAATTTTTTTAGTTGATTAACCATTTTTTTTTATATTTATTTTTTAGGTCCATTTTCTATGTCTATTGCTGCTAGATAACATTTAATATATAAATATAAACCATGTGTTTAAGCTGTATTAAAAGTTTTACAGTTATTTATTTAAATATATAATTTCCCGAATTAAATCACAGTGTATGCAAATATCTGTGCTTGCACAAAAAGGGTATATTATAGTCGAATACCATAAGATAAAGTCGCCTTTTTTCGTCATATTTTTTTTTTGCCATATTACGATGAATTTATGCGGCTTGCACGTTAATGATATGACCACGTCCACTTCTCTCAGTGTGCGTGTGTGAGTGCTTGGGGAGTATCAAGAGCAAAGAGCTTTCTGTTAATTATGCACGTGTGTGTGTGTGGGGTGAAGTAGGAGGCTAGGGGCGGGGCCAGCACTGGCAACATTAGTTGTATTTTTCTATGTGTGTGTTTGTTATGATAATGAGCAGCAAAACAATTAATCGTGTAAGGCGGTCCCGCAAATGCGATAAAGGCAAATGAAGTGTGCGCGTTAAACCAATGAAAAGGTCGAGAGAGGGACAAAGAGATGGAGAGAAAGGGAGAGTAGTAAGTAGAAGAAAAATATTCGGAAAATGCGCCAACATTAACAGAATGAGTACGCTCAGTTGTTAGCTGAAATGGCCAGCCATTCGCACAGTTGCACACATAAGTATGCGAACATGCATAGTCAATGGCAGGGGGCAGGGAGGCGTGGCTGGCTGCCTGGTGTGAACTCTTTTTAGCCAGTGTTGCCATTGCGATTATTGCGGCAGTCATTGCCGCTTATGGCGCACTTTACACTCGATTGTTGTTTGCAACAATTACAATGAGTGCCACGCCCACAAGCCCTCCCACACACACACACACGCGCACACCAAAACAAACAATGAAAGTTAAAAAAAGCACTTAATTTTTAATAACAAGCATTTAAATTAAAGGCCTGGGTCATTAAGAAAGTTGAGTGTATTCAAAAGTGGGCGGTGGGCGTGGTCGTTTAATTTTCACTTCATTCACATGTCACTTACTCGAGTCAACATGCAATCAATCTGATATATAAAGCAACAATTGTAAAATGATGCCAATTATGATGACATTTCAATGGGTAAAAATATGTTGGATTTATTGCAGGAAATGTGTAAATGTTGTTGCTCTTTGTATGGTAAATTAATAATTTTGAATCGCATATTTGAAAAATTTTAAGTTCAGCAATATTTTATATATTTTAAATAAAAAAAATTAATAAAATTTGTTATATATAAAGTACGTTTAGTTAAATATGAATTTGAGAAAATGCGATAAAAGGAAATATTTATTAAGTTCAATTAAATATTTTTAAGGAATAAAAAAACTACAAGTAAATATTTTGAAGGAATAAATAAAAGTTCAATTAAATATTTTGAAGGAATAAATATAAGTACAATTAAATATTTCGGTTTTCATAAAGATTCGCAATAACAAAAAGACTTGACCATAATTCAAATAAATGAAATCCTATACGTACAACAGAACTGAACAGGGTCATTAATAACTGTAAATGCTGTTATACATATCTATATTTATGGAGTGCTGTACACAAAAAAGAAAGCAAGCAAAATTATGGCGAAAAACATTGGATCACGTAGCGTTTGGGGCAATTGATTGTGAAATGTGTTGAGTTGGCATCGCCACTTGGTTCAGTTTTCTCAATTGGCGCAAACGCGAACCCTGAGCGCTGAGTGATTTCGTAATTAACACAGCATGGGTGGTGGCGGGGGGAGATCGGTAGGATCCGGTGGCAATACAATGCCTGCCGACACGTAAGCATAAAAACCTCTGACACGCATCAGGCGCAGACAAATGGGTGCTTGAACTGTAGGTCCATGTGGGTCCAGGCACACAACTTTTCCGAGTGCTGCAAGGTAAAGAGCAGGGAGGGGGATGTCATTTGAATGGTGGCAAGTTTGCTGTTACCCGTTGATGGCACGCAACGAGCGATGTCGACGTGACAATAAAGCGCCGAAGCGTTAAACTATTGTGTACCATAAGGATTAATGACATTTACATAATTTGCTCATGTGCCAATGTTGTGTTGTTGTGTGTGAAGTTGGTCAGATGTTGTTGTTGCCTCCATCGTCGCATAAAACCAACAAAGCACACACACACACACACGCACACACGCACGAACAGCTGCTGCAACATGATTGAGCTTTCAATTTGTTGGCCATTCCCAAACCATTCCCATTCCCATTCCAGCAACCTAACCCCCACTTGCCACTCCCCCAATCTCATCAGGCATCAAGCAGCAAGCACACTTTTGGTCAGCAGCCCCACGGCGGGCGTGGAAGTAACCAACAATTTCTGTACATTGCCACGTGGTTGCCCTGCCTTTTGCCTCTTGCCTCTGGTTGCATGTTCATTTGCAACACTAAGCTCCTGACAATGAGTTGAATTAGGGGCGGTGGGGTGTGGCGCACTTATTTGAAGGATCATTCAGTTCTGTTATTTTCAGCGCGAATATACGCAAATTAAGTGCCTCCCGAGCTTTGCAATTTGATTGAAATAGTTTGTTCACTACATTTTTGTTCGATTTAAGATAAACATTCCTTATTACATTTTTTTTGTTTGTTCATTAGGATAAATTTAAATGTGCAACATGCGGAATTCCTGTAAATTTATTTTATCTGCCACAAAGTTTTGCGCTTTTTATTAGTTTATTATTTTTAAATTAGTATTAAGTGAATATAAATTAGTTTATTTATATTTTATGCGAAATGAAATATTTAAACCACTTTTATGTTGGCATATTTTAAAAACTTTACAGAGTTTGATAGTTAATAATTATAGTTTAATTTGATAAACAGGTTTTGTCGCATACTTTACAGAGTTTCTCAGCTCTCTAGTTCAATATAACTTATTCCGAATGGAAGTTAATTATAGTCCAAGTTCAGTTTAAATTTTAAAAACTAATTACAACTATAGTTTGTAGGTTAGAAAACTTAATTACTTGCTTGTAATTAATAGTGACATTTTTGCCATTAACTTTGAATGTTTCTCCCCAGTTAATAACTTTGACTTTGATCAAAAAGTCAGATAACAACAACAAGGATTCCATGTCCACTAGTTCTTTATTCTACTTATACAGTGCATGTGACGCTGTCTGGGACGACCATAATAATCGACTCCCCTGACAGATGTGTGTGTGTGTGTGTGTGTGTGGGAAGTTTTGACAATTACAGAGAGAACCGCAGGGCATTGGCATGCGGACAACGATTCGAGTCGCATACTTGCATGCAAAAATAGCTGGGGAGTTGTCAACAACAGTACTTCATCCAAAAAAGGGAAAAATGAAAAAAGAAATGGACGCTGTCGAACCACAATGGAGTCACTTGCTCCACTCGTGGATCACACTCACGCGCGTAGTATTTCTGACTTGGCAATGAGTGCAGCTCATGTTTCATTGTCACCCCCCCATGCCCAACTACAACATAAACCCTGATCCCAATCCCGAACTGACACATATCTCAGTTGCGACAATTGCAGTGAAAATTGGATTAAGCCATCATGCACCAAGGAAAACCAATGACAGCTGCCCGTAAAATCCTTGACTTCCCGTTGACATGACTGCCCGATGAGCTAACGCAATAAACGATGTTGCAACAGTGCTGCATGACACACACAGCACAGAGTTGTGGCATTTGTAATTTCCCTTGATTTTCGGCTTTAAATTCCAAGCTCAATTTAATTCTTCGGAATACTTTTCAGTCGGCATTATAATTATTGTGTATTAGTAGTACAATTATCTTTATTTAAAATAAAAACAAAATTAAAAAATAATAGTTGAATACATGTGTATAATTATATATAAATATCGATCACACAAAAATGGCGAAAATCGGTTTTTGTGTAAATTATTAAAGATGATCTCTGAACCTATAAAGTATATGTATGTATTATTGAAACATTATTTATTAAGTTCTAAGTAGAAATACTTATTATCGTTATTTTTATTATTCTTTTAAATTTATTTTATATAAATGCATTTTTTAATTTACTATTTTTTACCCATTTAGGTTTTATTGATTATTATGCCATTATTTTTATTATTATTATTTTTTATAGACTATTTTATAATTATAATTTATAATATTTTCAGATTTGGATAATGTCTTTTTTAATTTGTGCTGCTATAGCCACAGCAAAGTTTCCTTTGTTTTCTGCTTTCCATTTAAATAACACTTTAGTCTTTAAAAGTTATTTCTTCGACTGATTCATCAATTGAGCTGCCTGGCAAAATGAAGCGCACTTTAAAGATGGTTTGACATGTGCAACTATTTCACTTCACTTCACTTACTGTGCAACAACTGCAGCACATGAGCAACTAGATAGATAGATGCATAGCATTTTATACGACATCATGCATAGTTGGTTGCTGTCGTCGCAGCCAGTCATATTTCATGGTTTGTCCGCTGGCTACACAGTCTGCCTGTCTGTCTGTCTGTCTGTCTATTTGTCTGCCCCTGTCTGACTGCCCCCCGTCTCTGTTTGCTGTGGAAAATCTGCAGTTTTGGCCGTATGCGAGTTATCCACATATTTGAGTTTACGTTTCGTTGACGCGACGTGATGTGGCAGCAAGACTCTTGCCTGGTTGAGCATGACAATGCCATAAATGGCCAAACTGGCAACGTCTAGTCAAGTTCTTTTTATTTTCAATCTGGCATCTGCTGTATATATAATATATATATACGTTTACTTCTGGATTACACGTGTCAGTGGCCATGTCAATTGTCTGAATGAGTTGGCTTTTAATGTGGTAGGTTTGCCTCGGTTTGGATCGACACACTGCTGAACTGTGACAGCCAAAATAAGTCCAAAGGTTATATCGATATATGTAGTAGCATATATGCACTGAGAGAAAACCGCTATCATACATATTTAAAACTAATTGACAATGAAACGTTGAAAATTCCGTAAAAAACGTGATAGCTAAAATGCACTCTAAAACAACTAGGATATACCCTGATCCAGGGTCTTACATTCATGCATATTTATTTATCTGCATTCAGACATGGAAACACACACACGCATGCAAACACACACTGCGCGCGTCATGCAATTGCTTTGCTTGACAATAAAAATTGGCTTGTAAAGTGCCCAAACAACGAAAAGTTCCATATAAATGACCTTCCCAGACTTCAAACTGCCACAACTTTGTCAAATCTGAACCGATTGTCAATCCCGAGGCCATTTTGATCATTGTTTGGCATCTTGTTTAATTCTACATCTCAAGTTTATGAATTTTTAAAAAAATTCAATTTTGGGATTTTTTTTCCGAAAAAAGCATAAGGGGGGACCCTTACGATTTTTGATTTTTCAAAAAATAGAATCTTGAATTTTTACGTTTAATTGATTGTGGGTGTGTCAATAAGTATAAAAAACTATACGAAAAGTGATTTTGTGGTGTTTCATTTTTCTGTCAAAAATCACGCCAAAAGTGACAAAAAAATTGACTTGTAAAGAGCCCAAACAACGAAAAGTTCCTTATAAATGACCTTCCCAGACTTCAAACTGCCACAACTTTGTCAAATCTGAACCGATTGTCAATACCGAGGCCATTTTGAACTATATTTGGCATCAACTTTAATTCTACATTTCAAGATCAATAATTTTTCAAAAAATAGAATTTGGGATTTTTTTTGCGAAAAAAGCATAGGGGGGACCCTTACAAATTTTGATTTTTCAAAAAATATAAACTTAAATTTTTACGTTTAATTGATTTTGGGTGTCTCAATTAGTATAAAAAATTAGTATATAAAACGAGATGAGCGCGTTCATAAAGACCGACAGACTCGACTCGGCTATTGATAGTGATCAAGAATATATATACTTAACGGGGTCGGAGATGCTTTCTTATGCCTGTTACAAACTTTTGCACAAAACCATTATACCCTTTCTCCAATTTTTAATGGGTGCAGGGTATAAAAATATGGGACACCAACAATTAGATACAAATTTAGTTTTATTTTGCACACACTCATTTCAAAACTGATGCATTTGCTATTTAAAAAGTGACTCAAAACTTTATCAAAAAGAAAGCTCAGTTTTTAAAAATTAACTTTTGCGTTTGCTGCTTACTAAATATATTTTATTTCACCACGAAAGTTTAGTTTTTAAAACATGAGTAGTTCAGTGAAAAAGTGATCTATTTAAAGTATGGTTGTTAAATTAATATAAATTCTAGCTGAAAGCCTTGCAGCTAGTGTTTTTGTATTGTAGTAGGATTCATTGTTAACATTTTTATTAATAAATAAATAAAATAATATAAATTTATAAAAATTCTTAAATAGGAAGATTAATAATGTATAATTATCGATGAGGTGCCATCGATTGTGAACATACATCCATTAGACATACAAACTGTGGCGAAGCCAGTTAAACCACAGAATTAATCTACACGAACTATTACCACTAATAGCGAAGCCCGCACGTTCCTTCCATTTAGTATATAGTCGGGTCACAGGCGACAATCATCATCGCTGTGATTATCATAATCGTATCAGCATATCATCCGCTTAATTATCATAAGCCACATGCTGATTAAACCAGCCCACATAATCATAATCAAAAAGTTGTCGACCCCTCGCGAACTTTGCTACCCGCCACGCGTGGCGTGGCATTTGGCGATAATGAAAGCGAGCGCTAGATGGCGCCAGTTAATAATTTCTGCATTTAATTTAACCCCCAGTCCCCTACTGCTAACCGCTCACCGCATTTCTTGTCTCGATAAATGAGAAAACGTTTAATGTGTGGAAACAGAGCGGAAATTTCGGTCAAACTAATTTTGTGTGGCGACAGCAATGAGAAAATACCACCTCCAGTCGAAATACTTGCGATGATTTCGCCTTTGAGAGTGCGAAATCGAGTTGAACCGGAAACACGTTGCATTTGATTTATAGACGAGGTTTCTGCCATGCTCCCTTCCCACCCGCCTTCTCCATCCTACCTGTTTACATCTGCTGCAAAAAGTGGCGTCAAATTACTCGTAGTTTGATAAAAGTTTTCTGCTGCCACATGTGTGTGTTGAAATGTGTGTGTGTGTGTGTGTGTGTGTGATATAAAGTTTTTGCATAATTGGTTGTATGTGCTAGAGAATTTAATATCTCAAATATGTGGGGTCATTGTAGGTGCGCATAGGTATCCAGATAAACGTATGCTGAGCTCAGACATAAATACTTTTTTAAATTCAAGTACAAAATAAGCACCAAAATTCTTTGCCTTCCCAGACTTTAACCCAGCATAACTTCGTCAAAACATTTTAGTCATAGTTTGTTATCTAGATAAATTCTGCATTTAAAGTTGAGAATTTTCATGATTTCGGATATTATGTTAGAGATCATGTCAAAAAAGTTGACATGTGATTTTAAAAGTCCCTAAAAGGGACCTTCCCAGACCGATTTTCAATCCCGTTGGCATTTAAGTCACTTTGTGTCATCTAAATGAATTCTGAAGTCACAAGGAACCAAAAATGTTGTCGGCTATCAAGTTCCTAAAACTACGCTTTTCCGCCTTCAAACTGTAAATTTGAAATACATATTAATCTGATCTAAGGCTTAACTTAGTTTTGATAACTAAACCGAACACTAGGCAGTAATAAAACCCATTTCAAAAATGGTTCAGCCCCACTTTTAATAGAAATATTAAAGTATTATTTGCAGCTTTTGCATAATCACTGAATACATTTCCAACACTTTTCATATAAGTACTTAGCTTATGGGGCTTTCAGTTGCAGTCGACAACAATGAAAAAGTCGTCGGCGGCTGACTGATTTCTAAACTGTCCTTTGTTTGTGCGAAAAACAAAAACGCATTAAGTATATGATAACCATTGCCACAGAAATCCCCTTTCGTAAAGCGACTTGTTTCAGTTTCAGTTTCAGTGTTGAGCAACGCTGCAACAACTTTTGCCACAATGCACAATTTTTACGCGCTCTACTTCATAAATTAAATAGCAGCCGAGTGACATGGGACTGTCTTCCTCTATGTGTGTGTGTGTGTCTCACTGTCTGTGTGAGTCTCCTCTCTGGTTGTGTGTGTGTGTGTGTGTGTGTGTGTATTGCGTAATTTTCTATACACATACACTTACAGAGAGAATGCCATTGTCTTTTGCGGTTGTTAGCAAACAAAACGTCAAGAAAAGTAATTCACTGCACAAAAGAGACGAGACGAGACGAGACGAGTTATGCAATGGGATGAGCTGCGTCGAGACTAGGCGAGACAAGGCTCAACATTGTAATGCTTCTCGTCCTGACAAAAGCAAATGGCAACAATGCGATCGCCTCACCCACGACGAAAATTGAACCGATTGAAATTGACAGCTGTTCGCTTCGCGCCTTAAAGCCATACAATCTGCAGACATTTTAATTCCGTATTCCACGAATTGTTTTATTGACAAGATAATATATAGGTATATGTATGTTGCAGTTTGTTTTATTGTTCCTAATTTGAATTGAATTTAAATTGAAATTTCCTAGCATTCTTTTCATGCTTAAAAATCTATTTAATATTGCACAAACTTAATTAAAAAATGTATTGCGCATTCTAAAGCCTTTTGACTTTTACAAATTAATTTAAACAGCCATAAAATTGCCTTATTTAATTAATTAATTATTTGTGCACTTTATATGTATTTTTTTTCCACTTTGCCTCGTCTGCTTTAAAACTTATTTACTCAAATGTCAGTGGCGAAAAATGTGCGACATAAAACGGCAACTGTTTTCCAATATTACTTTGGTATTTATCACATTTTAAATCATACTTAATATTTCAGTTGTTTCTTTTTTGCGTTGTGTTTTTTTCGTTTTTGTTGCTGTTGTTGGTAAGCATAAAAAATTTGCATTTATTATTTGCGCTTGTGCAATATTTATTATGACAACATTTGATAGGACACTGTGGATTCAGCGTCATTCAGCCAGCCAGCGAGTGAGAGAAGCCTTTGTTCAGTACGCATAATTAACCAATAGACTCGGATAATAACATCAAAGTACCAGACCATAAACCACTCGCTTTATTTTTTATGAAAAATCAACTTTACATCATGTGAAAAATAATAAAATAAAAGGTTTTATGGCCCGTCCAATGCGGGCAACATGCAAAGGATTTTCACTTGTTAAATTAAATGCTTCAAAAATTGTAATTGCAATTATAGTTTTAAAGAACACTCCAACTTGTTTCTTGACAACTAAATAATTTATAACGACTGTTTTTTTTTTTTATTTTTCAATTAATTTGCTTTTTATCGATTAATTATGTGACATCGTCAGCTTTTCAGCTTTAAATTTAATATTTAAATAAATCTTAAATATATATTAATTCTCTACCATTTTCTTTCTCATTACAGTGTTGCAATATTAGAAATTCAATGCCACAAAACTGCAATACCAGGCTGCAATACAATCCCATTAACTGCAGACATTGAAAAAAGGCACAAAGCAAAATAAAAAAAAAAGGAAAAAATATAAAGAAGAGATTCGAAAAATTAAAGCAGCACCAGATAAAAGAAGGCACTTTGATTGCAACATAAAATTGCCACAGAAAATTGCATAAAATTGCAGAAAACGGCAGAAAGAGCAAGAACGCAACACAGACAGAGCGAGAGAGAAAAATAAAGAAAAAACCGAAAAAAAAGAGACGAAGATAGTCGAATCTAAACGGGGTCAGTAATTTGCTGCACGATTGCCAAGCGAGGCAACAACCCAACGAACTGGAAGTTTAATTGCCCCAGCTATTGTTGTTGTTGCTCTTTTGGTTGCTGTCGCTGCTGTTGTTGTTGTTGTTGTTGTCTGAAGCGAATGCAACAATTAAAGCCAAAAAGTTTTGGACAAAATGCTGCTGCCTACGCCCGGGCGCCAACTTGCTGAACAAATCCATCGACAACAACAATTGTGCAGAGCATAAAACACATAACCCCTAAATATCCAAAGAGCAGCAACAATCAGCAAAACACGAAGAAGAAGAAGAAGCAAAGGAACGAGTCTGGAAGTGGAGGAGGATAAACTGTCTGCTTCGTATTTGAATGGACTCAACAGCATTCGACATACAAATGCATATTTGGAAACTTTTGTTAATTGGTAAGTGACAGTTCATGTTCATTTCCCCTCGATGACAGCGAATACTTGACCCAGTCCCAAGCAACCAGTCAAGTTTGACTCTGTTTGTAAACAACGTACCCATCGCACACCAAATAAGAATGCTAATTTTCAACTCTCAACGCGCTGCATTCGTTAAATTAAACAGCAACAAAAACAAATGAAAAATAAGTTTAAAGAAAAACAAGTTGGCAAGAGCTTCTTCAGAGTACTGAAAATGTAATACGCTAGCAAAAATATACTTTTATTTTTTTATAAATAAAAATATATTAAAACAAGCTATATTTGTACCAATACTTCAACCTATATACTTGCTAAAGAAAATAAATCAACTGTTGCAATCTATTTTCAAATTATTCGCATCCATCAAAATATATAATATAAATTGTATTCTATGACAAAATAAATATACCCTCAGAAAGGGTATATAAAAAATGGCATGAGGCGAAGACAAAGTTCGAGAAAAAAGGGTTCCAAGTCGCAGGACACGTATATATCTGCTTGTGTCTTCGTCCTTTGCGCTCTTCATATTTAACTTGGCCTCCTGGCAGTTGCCTTCCGCTGTTGCTTCCTGGAGAGTCCTGCTTTTTTAAGCATACTTTTTTGCTTTTTGTTTTTGTATTTTATTTTTTTGCTACGCTGATTTGAATAGTACTTGTAGTTTTGCCTACTTGTTTCCAGCCTCGACTTGAGCAAGTTTCAGTTGCGTTCCTTTCGTCGAGTGTAAAGTGTCGAGTATGCCTGGAAGCTCTCGCTCTTCTCACCCCCCTCTCTCTCTCTCTCTGGCTCTTTGAGGTGTTTAATTATGAAGCCGCACAAGCTGCAACTTGTGGCCGCTTACTTAATTTGTTTTAAAGTTTTAATACTGACTTTATTAGACCCGAACTTAGCTTGAAACGCAATTTCCAGCCGTTGCCAGCGCAAATTAATTGCATACATATTGCACCAAGATAGCAGCAGCGTATGCTCTTATATATATATCATACTCTATATATATATATATAGGAATATGACAGCTTTTAATATTATTATTTTGCTTGGCTGAGAATTTCTGTGTATTTAAAAGTTGTAATTAGAAGACAGATTTCACATCACAGGTGAACTCATTATAAATAACAACAAGAGTGCACACGCTGCGCGCTTGATGCAATTGCTGTGCTTCTTCTTCTTTCATTGGTACTATGTTACATTGAATCTTAAATTACTTCTTTGTGATCGTAATTCAATACTCAATATTACCTTGAATTACCTTGAAATGACCCTTCCAAGACTTCAAAAATCCGTAACTTTATCATAAAATAAATAAATAATAAAGCAACTCTAAAAACGAGATGAATAAAAGTAACTAAATACCATGGAAATTATAAAAAATATTGAACAACAGAATTCGAAAAGTTTTATTGTTATAATTTTCATAGAAGTTGTTTTTTTTTATAACAAACCTTTATTCAAATGAAGTAAATACAAATTTGCTTACTTGATGTTATTCATATGTACAAAACTTTTTAAAATAAACTTCCAAAAAAACCTTTTTTATCAGTTATTGAGTTGAGCAAATAGAAAATCATTTATTCGATTGCTTCAGAATTGTTTGCACATACCTAACGGCTATTGTCATTTAAGAGTAACTAACTATTCTTACATGGGAAAGTAAATTTTGACAACAAAACTCATATGAGAATACTTATACAATTTTAATTAGTTCACATCATGCTTAAATGCATGCCACAGAAATTTAATGCTCATTCTTAAACGAATTTCTCGAGAAATGTTTCCTTAGAGCACATTGAAAATCATTTCCATTGAAATTTCAATGAATTTACCTCTGGTAAAATCCAAAATTGCCACTCCACATTAAGAACGGCAATTTGGAGCAGATTAATAATGCGCTCTAAAACGTTTTCAATTCGATACCATTCAGGCTCAATTTCAATTACGATTTCTGTATCCTCTTAGGTTGCTGCAAATGCAGTTTGAATCGAGACTGTTTTGTTCTCTTTTATCTGTCGTGCTTATAATTTTTTTTTTGTATGGCGCTTAACTTTTGAATAGACATCCTGGCAGGCGATGCTGTGCACTTAATAAACTTATATAAGTGCGACAAACTCGAGCTGAGGTCAAGTGCGGCAGAGTCGAGTCACTTGTGCGTCGCTCTCAGCTGATTGATGACATCGATAAGTTCTTATAAATTGCACACATGTCCGGTGTCCTGCTTGCCGACACTTCCTGCCAGATAAAACTAAACTTTGAACATATTCTGCAGTTTTGTACTAAATTACACACATCTTTGCATTGCTTGACCACGTAATATCTCAAGCATTTTGCAGCAGACTTAGTTCTGCTTCTTTTTTGTGGCATTAGGCAACACTGGATAATTATTCTTGCTGCACAAACTTACGCAGTGCTGCACAACAATAGAAAATCCACTGCACTTGAGACTTTGACTTAACGGCTAGCCGCCCAAAAGAGAGAGCGGGCGGGAAAGAGAGAGTGAGAGAGGGGGGGTGGAGGCAGAGAGTTTGGTAGCATTGCAGACTGTTGAACTTCTCTCTGATAGAGTGCCTCGCACAGAGCTGCATTTAAGCATCTACACTGAGACAAAATATCAGCCTAAAATGTAGACTATATTCTGAATTCAAGAATATTACGTTTTAAAGTGAACAAAGCTGTAAAAAACTTAAACTAATAATATATTATTAATTAAAAATAACAAAATTGAAAGAAGTTTATAGTATACTCACTTTGAGGTGGTAACAATCTCAACAAGCACAAAAAAAAAGTATATTTAAATATTTTTCTTAATTTTGTACACTTTTTCTTTTGTATTGTGAACTTTTTGAATACTTTCTTGATTTCAGAATGTAGTTATTATTTTTTTTAAGAATGAAACATTTTGAAATCAAAATTCGCAATTTAGGCTTTTGAGTGCATTTTTTCTCTCAGTGTACTTCTACTGCTAACCGACTGGTTTTTTGGTTTAAACAAAAGCCAAAGCAAAAGTCAGACGGAAAAAATTAAAAGTAAACAAACAAAACTGAACTGAACAATTAAACTTTGACTGAGTTTTGCAACTGGCAGACCAAAAGTGTTTTATAATGCACTTTGTAGACCTGCTCTGATATGCTAAACAAAATGGCTGCAAATTGCCAAGTGCATATAACTATATTCAAATAAATATATAAGGTAAATTCACATTTATACGCATAAGTGTGTTTGACACTTTTCGCCCAAAATGCTGCTGAATGTTTTGCTTTGGCGTGTTTATTTCGAAAAGTTTTCAGTTCTTAGAAAACGATAGCCAGGGGGACGAAAACTAATAGTTGCCTGCTCTGGTTAACTTTTTCAAACATAATAGAAGAATACGAGAGAACATAGTTTTGAAGTTTTTAAAGTAGTCTTTGTTATTTTTGGCAAAACAAACATTTTAAACTAAAAGTAGCGCAAAAATAATACTTAAAATATAAAATACGTTTTATATAACTCTTATACAAGATTCAAAAGTGATATATTTTATTGGGAAACCATTCAACATTTCAACAACAGGCAACTCTCCACTTTTCTAGCTAAACTTAACGAATTTACCGTTTTTATAACAACAAAAAGCTTCTTACCATAAAAAGCTCTTCTGTGTGTTGTCGAAGAGTTTTTCGAAATGGAATAATTTTATAAGACTTTTGTTATAAATATAAAATAGGAGACGTAGAGCAAAGCTGTTGGGCTTTTGACTTATATTTTATACCAACGGTGAAATATTTCCTTTCCATTTTCTTATACAGTCTGATACAATGTATAAGTTTTATTTGGACTTAACACTTATACAAAATGTTACAAGGACATTATCAAAAATTTGTAGAAGTGTTCTTATAAGCTAAATTTCCCAAAAGCATAATAATGAAGCAACTTATATAGTATACCAAATCCTAACATATTCAACAACTTATACTTCTTTTTATAAGTTAAAATCATAAAGCTTTCAAAGAAAAACTCCGAATTTAAAATCCCTGTATTTGGATATGTGATGGCAACGTTATTAATTTCCTTTTAAAACTTTGAATGCTGTATAAATTGAAGGCTATAAAACCATAAAAGATGCCAAAAATACTGTTATACACTTGCAAATTGAAGAGAAAACAAACTCTTAGCTAGAAACCGTCAGGAACATAAACGAACATAAAATAATATATTTAAAATAAATCTAGTACTATAGTCCTCATATTAATATGGCTTTTAATATTTTAATGCACTTGTTTTAAAGCAGTAACTTTATTGCAATTTATCATTAAAAACTTTCTAAAAATGAACATTTTCGCGACAAAATAATAATTCATGTTGGGCAGCCACAAATGTCAGACATAATAAAATGCATCTTCCACTATCGTTGCGCAATAGCATACGCAAATTAGATATTTCGAGAGTGACAAACCAAAGCAAGAGTTTTCCCCCCTAAACCCCTCCCTTGACCCCTCTAGCCGAGCAAACGACCAACCAAACCAGAAACAGCCAACAAAATGTTAACAGACCAAAGATAACAGAAGCAACAGCACCAACCGCAGCAGAACAGAGACGGGAATGGAAACGAGGGGAGGGGAGTTAAGTTAGCAAAAACTATAATTTGTGTGTTGCAGACTTACTCCTCCCCGCCAACCCTTACACTCACACACACACACACACACACACATAGACACACTCATGAGTATAGTTTTATTATTGTGGCTTCATTTGCTATGCACAAAGAGACCAACAGCGAAACAGAGAGAGAGACAGAGACAGAGAGTGTGCGAGCGAGAGGGGTAGCAGACAATTTAGCGACCGAATCTGAAATGAAAAATCTCCAGCCCTCCCTTTGATATATACACATATACTTATACACATACAGATGTACATACATATAAAGTAACATATAGACTTGCAAAATATTAGCAAGAAATAAAAGAAGTACAACAAAAAACCGGATGCGTTTGCCTTGGCAGTGTTGGACAACACTTGTGGCTTTTGGGTTACACGCATTTTAACTGTACATTCAAAAAAATTATATAGCAACAAATATAAAAATAATTTTCTTAAATATCAAAAGTTATTGATACAAATTATAATAAATATACATTATAATAAATGTACATTTACCTTAAGTTTTTAAATGTTTTAAAAAAAATAATAAATTTTTATAGTAAACTTTGCCTTTATTTGTGGCAGTGTATGCGTGTGGGTGCCAAAAATGGCCACAGATACAATTTGTGTTACCACCAAGTAAATGTTGACACTTGACATAGAAAAATACACACACACAGAGAGAGAAAGAGAGAGGGGGAGAAGGAGATAGAGAAAGAAAGAGAGAGTAAGTTAGAGAAAGAGAAGAGTTGGCAGCTAACCCGTTTGGAGTTTGTTTTCTGCTTCCGCACACTTGACATTACGTAGCTATTGCACATCCTTCCCCCCCCTCCCCTCCACCTTCTCGCATCCTCGCTTCGGCTCATTTTGCGTGTTATTTGCTTGTGACCAAGCGGGGACAGAGTGAAGAGCGGCCTTTTTTTTCAATTTCTACTTTGACTCCAGCACACTATGGTAGTAGTTGGGTGCGAGTCCTTTTTTAGGGGGGTAGGGGTGCGGGGGCAGTCAGTCCTTTGGGCTGGTCGCTGGCTCGTGACACTCCGATAGCGAATTATTACAGTCTGATGAGTTCGTCCTGCTGATGAATGTCGGGAGCCAATAAATTATGCTCTGGGCGCTGATAAGCCAAAAGGAATGAACGCAAACTTGGCCCAAATCCTGGCAGCCCCTTCTCGCTCTCCTTCTCTCTCTGTCTGTGTTTCTTTCTGGCAGTGGGTGGCACATAAATTTGTTTGCTTTATTTAAGTTTTCGGCTGCTTGTTTTGTTTCACAAAAAAGAAACAGGCATAAACTTGTTTGCATGCGCCTAAGTGCCACGTGCCTCATTGATGTGTCTTTGGGAGGTCCTGAAAATCAAATACAGTTGGTACCTAAAACTAAGCAGACACCAAACTTGATTCAAGATTGTTAATTCAAGAATAGCTGTATCGAGAATTAATACCTGATTTAAGATTGCTCTTTTAATTTTTTTCAATATGCAACTTGTATTGAGAGCAACTCAAATAACTTGCGGCAAGCTGTCAATGGTATTTTGGGGCAGAGAAATGGCAAAGAGGCAACTTAATTAAACAGCATTTAAATCTGGCAAAATGGCAACAGCAAGTGGCAAATGGCAAAAGCCAAATTAACCGCGGTGCATAACTCAAACTGCTTCGCTGCTGCTGCTTGCTGCTATTTGCTGCTGCCAGGACAATGCGAGGATAATGCCAAACCGCAAATGTGCGCACAGCGCCCCCAAAAAACTTGAGCGCGTTTACCACCCAAAAATATTTGCCAAGAAATTAATTACACCGAACGAAACTCAGGTGAGGCAGACAGCAAATCATGATTTGCCACCCCATATCCTTTAACCCCAGCCGGAGTCCTGTGTGTCCTGTGTGCGTGTGTGTGTGTGTGTGCTTTATGGTCGCCACAGCAGCAGGCCAAAAGATATGGCCGCTTGTTACATACCTGTATCCTGTGTATCCTTATTGGCCATATAATGCGCCTCAGCAACTGCTGCTGCTGCTGTTGCTGTTGCTGTTGCTGTTGCTGCTGCATTCCTTCGCCTGGCAGCAACCGCAATCCTTGCAATATAAACTACTTTGCGGTTCAAAGTTGATGCCCTGAAACTTTTGCTGAATGCTGCGCGTCTGCAAGTTAATTAAAGTGCTTTATAACCTGCTTACCTTACCGTATCCTTAATACCACCACCCTCCCCCTGCACCACCCTCCTTCTCCCTCACATATCCCCAGGTTTAGTATGTTCCGCTAAAGCAATCACAGCTGATGGCAGTTTATCTGCAGTTTGTTGACTTTCTCACGACTTTCTCACGACTTTCAAGCGATCTTAAACTCAACAACAACAACATCAGCATCTCTGCAGGGATTTAACCTTGTTGTTGTTGTTGTTGTTGTTAGTGCTGTGCGTTAATTACCGCAATTGTCTCGTGTCATATACATATTCTTATCCACTTTGTCAATCTTATTTTAATTACCTAAAAGCTAAATAAATTAGAAAGCAAAAATCACGAATATTGCATAAAGATAATCGCTGGCTAGAAATTTGATTTATCTTTTTATTTAACTTACAGAAAATAAGGCTAATTTATTTTTAAAGCATGACAAGCAGAATTTATTTTTAATTAAATGTCTTGTAATTAAAGTAAATTAAAAACCTCTCACTTTTTATTTTATATTTATTTCTCTCATTTGATTGTTTTAAATATTTCTGTGGAATTAAATGAAGTGAAGTTTAATATAGATTTATAGCAATTTGTTTAATTCTTGCATATAATTTAAATTACTTAAAAAATTAGATTCCATTCGTTGGATGGACTTTTAACTTTGCTGAAATAATATTTCTATTTACGAAAACAATTTTATTTATATAAATTTTAAACTTAATAAGCTTGTTGCTAAAGTTCTTTTTTTGTGCTTAAAACTAGTCATTTCTTTTGACTTGATTCGAGTTAATTCAATGCTTAAGCCAGCTTTGCTTATAGATCCATCTCGTGACTCCCAAGGATAATCCCCAACTCTTGAGGTGTTAATAGTTTCCAACCACAAAAGTGTGGGGTCGGTATTTTGGTAGCTAATCAAGAACCTGTTGGCCACAGAACTTGTATTCAATTATGCAAACGAAATAAGTACGAACTTGGCCCCGAGTAAAATGAACGTAGCTCACAAAAGCCACGAGTTTTGTCAAAGGCAGCAGCCAACAACAGCAGCAACAATTGCTCCCCAACAGCAATAGCAGCAGCAGCAAATTTTGTAGCTGGAAAATCTAGACTTTTGCTGCGTTGGTTACTAAACAAAAGCCAAAAAGCTGCAACTTTTTTACTTTTCTTTCTGACTTTTCAACAACTGAGGGAGGGGGGTGGGGCAGCAAAGGTAGCAAGAGCAAGCAGCAACTTTACATGAAAATTAAATAAGTAGCAGCTTAAATAACTTGGGGGACTGCTGGCTGGAAAAGCAGAAGCGTGAGCTGCAACTCAATGAAGGAGAGAGAGGGAGAGAAAGAGAGAGGGAGGGAGTGGGAAGAAGACGCAGTTTATAAAAAGTAAAAATCAAATATAAAGCAAGAATAAATAAGGGGGGGGTGGGAAGAGAACTCCACAAAAGGTCAGCAGTGCTTTGGAAAAGGTGCGAAATCAGTGCAGCTTCGAGGAGGCAGGCGACTATAAATGACAACTTGAAGGACATCAAAAGAAGGCACAGCAGGCCAGGACAGGACAGGACAGGACACGTATGCCAGCGGTAGGCAGGTGTAGGTCCTGTGGCCAGGCACGTGCATTGTTGTCAGTCCTTACACAGTTGGTAGCTTATCTAAATGGCCAGAAGAATTTATGCTACACAAAACTTTTGATTTAAAACAGTTGCCAGCAGTTGTTCGTATTGTTGTTGTGACAGCTGCTTGGCATTTTGATTTGGGTCTGGGAGTTTGCCAAAAATATATTTATTTAATTTTAACGACTCCCCCCTATTATAAACATATACACATATAGCTTTCAAGCAGCACACTGTGCCACATTATTTGCCTATTTACTTTGACAACAGAGCCAAATGTTTAACAATTTGGCACTTAATCAGAAAATGACATGCACTTGCACGTTTCACTAGCCTCAAGGGACGGGGGAGGGGTAGGGTGGTATCAACATTATATCAATAAGTCACACTCATCCTGCCAGCTGTGCGATAAGAACAGCTTGGACAAATTCTTTTGTCGCCTGTCGCACATTTATCATTTTCCCAGGCAACAGCTGCTCCCAATTCAAAAGTCTTTTAATCATTATGGCAACCCAGATCTACATATATAGCAACACTCTATCTATCTCAGTCAATAAAACAATTTCCGATTCCGCTTTAACTAGACCAACAACTTGAGTTTCGTTCAGCGTCAGCAAACTTTTCTGCTTAAGATACCCTGTAAGCGTTTAAGAAGTAGATGCATGAATTCGACAGGCAGCTGACATTATGAAGTATATTATTACTATTATTATATAAAGCTTACTTAGAGTCTAAAACTTTTAAGGTCTTGAAGTATATATATATTTTTATATTTTTTTATTATATATTAAAAAATGTTCTTTCACTTTTTTCTAGAATATTTTATTAGCTTTGTATCTTTGTTTTTAACATTTTATAGAGCATTATCTTAAAACAGGGTTTTTTGCCAGTCGAGCAGCGAATGGAAAATTTTCCAATAGAACATTTTCACTTGCCATTTTTGCTTCCGCTTCGCTTCACAGCTGCCGCTTGTGGTGCCATTTGGAGTGCTTCCTTTTGTCTCTTAGACTCTTGTTTTTCACTGCACATTTCCAGCTGCAAATTGGCGCATTAAAGATTGTTTTTGTGTGCCAACACTTGTCACAAATGATGTGGTATATTGTTACCTTTTTGGGCACAACGCGGCGTATGCGCAATGTCAACTATTTATTAATTATGCTGTTGTTGTTGTGCAGTTTTGTGGCCATGCGTTATGTTAATTAATGTTGTCTATTGTTGATTGGTCGAAATCAGTGCACATTTTCATCTCATTCGATCAGAGTCCTGCACAGGGACATTTACACACATTTACACACATTTGCAGCCATTATGAATGAGACCAGGACAATGGACAAGCACTTGCGTAACTGTAACTTAACTGTAACGTATGAGAACAGATTGGGGGGGGTGGGTTGGGACAGGTCATGTTGCATTTACATTTGTCAAAGCAAGGCCAATTGCCAACAAGTAAAAGTGCACGACTGGCAGATATCCTGTAATACACTTTTGTAGCTACTTCTTCACTATGCAGAATGACTTGTATTCTAATCATTATGAAATTGAAGTATGACACTCATAAATGGAAAATGCCATATATATCGCTCAACAATCGATATTTATTGATATTTATCGATAATAATAAACTTTTTTAGTTATGATAACAACATTTATTTCAAAATTGCAGTTCTTTTGCTTTTGTAGTCTCTTGAATCGTTGATAATTCTGTTGCATACATCAGCACAAACTACATGATACCCTTTAAAAACATTATGACAAAGGGTATATGAAAAGAAACAACGGTCGCAGGTAATGGCAGCAAAATGCATTAATGCATGGCAGCTCTTGCTATCTCGCTCTGCCTGACTTGCTCTGTCTCTCTCTCAAATTGCATTTGAAGCTGACCAACTGCGCGTGAGTGTGTGTGTGTGTAATGTGTGTTTGTGTGTGTGTAATGTGTGTGTGTGTGTGTGTGTTATGTGTGCAGAGGTCAGTACTCCAAACAATGGCCAATACAAAATAGCAAATAACAAAAGGCGGCCACACAAATAACTCACGACAATGCGACTTGAAATGAAGATGGATGCCTCACGGCATCTCTCTCACTCTCACTCTCTCTGTCTCTCTCTCACTCACTCATATGTGTATGAGTGATGCTGCCATAAAATGGTGGTATGCAGTGGGAGGTTCAGCTGCTATGTGACACACTAACTGCATGAGTGAGTGCATTGCATGAATGCCTGGACTCACTGACTGCCTGACTGACTCCCTGACAGCCAGTGTTCACTGTTCTCCCTCTCCCTCTTCCCCTTCCCCTGCCTCCACTCGCTGCTGCCAATGCTAGCCAACTTATTGTGCGTGACATCAAATGAATTGTTGTTTATTTGTCTCGTTTTGTCTGCCTGACAAATAGCTGACGTTATATTTCAAGCCATTTAACTGCCGCCGCGCTTTATGCAACACTAAATTGATATAAAGCACCCACTCGAACGCATGCCTCTCGCCACGAGCATCATTGAACCTTGAACACACTGTCAAATATACATACATACATACTATATACGCAGATTAACACTCGAAACAGCGACACACAATTAACAACCGCATTTTGCGATTTATCGAGTGTCGAGGAGCATTCTGAAAAAGTGACTTCAAGGCACTGTCTCTTGGCAGCAGCAGCAGCCCAGTTTCAAGGCAAGCGGTCTAAGGACCTACAGTCCTGCCACGGACGGCAAATCAAGGCAGCTCGGCTACGTGACAATGGCGAAATTTATGCGATTTCTTGCATAATGAGGCAAGCAAGCAAAATGAATTCATAAAAAAAAATGAACAAAATTGACATAAATTGCAAAAGGCCAAATAGCAAAGCTCGACGAATAAACCTTTAAAATGTGGCAAACATCAATTTAAACGTGTAAGAATGCGGCACTGTGACAGAGCACACGACGAGAGATACTCTGTACTCTGGATTTTATATACATATGTTTGTATGTTCAAGCTATCAACTTACATTTTCAGAACACAAATTAAAATAAAAAGGGTATCTGAAATTGGGAGAACACATTTAAATACGTTACTTGAAGTGAATTATTATAAAATTTTAATTTATTAAATGTTTAAATATTCTTAAAAAGTTAATATTTTTTTAATTTTATTTTTTTTTTAACTTTGAGTTGATTTTTGTTTATTTTATTTATTTGTAACTTATTTGGCCTTAAAAACACTACTTTTGTGGTATTTAAAGACGAAATTAAATAAAACTAAGCTACAAAAATTGTTATAAACTTAATATTATAAGTATTTGATGCTTATTATAAACTTACTGTTACCAATTTTATGTGTACAGGGTATAATTGTCAAATGAGGCAGTAAAGCGGTTCACACACACACACACACAAACATACACACACTCACACTCACAAACACATATGCAAATGCAATCTCTAGGTTTTTGGCTGTCGGTTATTTTTCGGAATAATTTTGAAAAGTTTTCCATAAACCGGACAAGCGTCATGTAAATATGTGATGGGTGCCAGCAAAATGCAAATATGTTGCAGCTAACAAAGCGAGCGGCTGCCTGTGTGTGTGTGTGTGTTAGTGTATATGTGTGTGTGTGTGTGTGTTTGCTGCATTTGCGCTCATGCATATCAAAAATAATTTACAAAATATTTATGCTAATATTATGGTAGCCAAAAATTGTAACTGTTGAAATTTACTCCATGTCTCTGCTGCGCTTGTTTTTGTTTGCCATAATTTCGCTTTTCAGTCAGCCTAATATAGCATATATGTATGTGTGCGTGTGTGTGTGTGTTGCCGTTAGTCCGCTTTAATTAGCCACCTGCCGCAGCTAATTATTGACTAGAATACAGAGTTGCAAAATGTTTGCAAAAGTTACACTTTTAATGAAGAATAAATATACATATAGCTATTTCAATGCATATTGTTGTTATTTGAGATGTAAACAAACCAATTGGTTTTTGACATTAGATTTCAAATTGTATGCAAATAAGTATTGAAAATGTGCAACCAATTTCCCAAAACAAATACAAAAGAATTGAAAAAAATTCAAATATAAATATATAAATAAATATAGAAAAAGGCATTTGATCATTAACTAGATTTATAATTAATATTGTGCAAAACAATTTCATTTATTTTTGCGCTAATGAGCGAAGTATAACAGAAGTATAGAAAAAGGCAATCAAATATATATAGAAAATAATATTTAAATAAAGTTGAACAAAACAATGGTTTAACAAGTAAGAGTAGTCTAGGCGAGAGTGCCCGACTAGAATATACCCTGATCCAAGAACTAACATTCATTCATAATTATTTATCTGTATTCAGACATGGAAACACACACACGCATGCAAACACAGTTCCTTATAAATGACCTTCCCAGACTTCAAACTGCCACAACTTTGTCAATTCTGAACCGATTGTCAATCCCGACGCCATTTTGATCATTACTTGGCATCAAGTTTAACTCTACATCACAAGTTTATGAATTTTTGAAAAAATAAAATTTTAAACTTTTTTCCCATTTTTAATGGGTTCAGGGTTAAAGTTAACATATAACTTAAAAATTGTGCTTTAAATACTGCAATGAAAATATTTTGCAAACCTGTTGGTGCTATTGTTTTCTTATCAAAACTCTCAATTTGGGTAATCGATAATTTATCGATAATTTTACAGCATTACTTGAGCAGATTTCATGTATTTACCTACACTCAATAAGTTTCCCGCAACTTTGCAGCACTTTTGATTCATCTGCATTATTGAGCCCTTAACACAGTGTTGGCATTTGCAAGCAACATTTTGCACAAAACTTCTCGCTGAATGGAACTGGATCACAACCTCAAATGTACCGAAAACAACGCCCCCCCTACCCACTTTATCTCACTAGCTCCCTTTGGCGCACTCTCCAGGGAAATGTCAGCGTGTCCTGGCTGTGCTGTCCTGAAGGGAAACGGCGACCAACACGTCGCATGCATAAATGCAACTTTTGCCCCGCACATGAATGCATCATTGTTGTTATTGTTGTTGTTACTGCTGCTCGTGTTGTTGTTGTTGTTGTTATTGTTGTTACTGCTGCTGTTGCTGATGTTGGCATTGCAGCTGAAGTTACTGTCATGTCAGTTCTTGCCGAGCAGAACGATATTTTAGCTTCATGTATACACTGGCAACAACAACAACGATAACAGCAACAACAACAACAATTGCTGCACTACTTTGTTGTGTAGTCGTATAATTTCGAGCTGCCTGTGCTGGGCATGTGTGTTTGCTCATGTTTGTTGTCGTTGTCTTTGTTGTTGTCTATGTTGTTATCGTTGTTGTTGTCAACATGTTGTCCCCAACTGGACACTCTTGAAAGTACTACTACTACTACTACTACTACCACTACCACTACAGCTTTCTGGTCAGGCCGATCACTTAGCTTAGCAAGAGCAACAACAACAGCAACAACAACAACCACAGCGGCGATTATGGGCAACATAAAACACATTAAACATGCCATAAACTCAAACCCAAACCAGGCGGCCATTAGAAGCAGCTGGCAATGAAGATGACTTGCTAGATGGGTCAAAGATAATATCATTTTAGATATTGTGTGCGGTAGATGAATACATATTGAAACAGATACAGAGAGAAATGGAAAATAATGAGAGAAAGACAGAGAGAGAAATGTATAAAATTATTTCATGTTAGCTATATGTTTATTTAATGTTGACACTGGAAAATTAATTAATTTGGCAAAATACAAATATAACAGAAGCAAATAAATTAAAAACAAAAAATTAATATAATAAATTCGAATAATTTATTGATGAGATATGCAATTTAAATGTAAATACCAAAATCTCTTTTAGCTAATTTATTTATTTATTGAAACGCATGCTTATCAAATTTCTAGCTAGTTATTCTAATGCACACAAAGTTTATACAGCTGCCCCAAAAATGCAGCAAACTTATTATATTTTAAATATTTATCTTTTACTTTCAAGCTAGCATGATATTAATTTTTAACATAATTTATTCAGCTGAGATTTTGATTCGTTTGAGACCAAAGTAGAAATGCTTTCAAGCCCTAAATTAAAACTCTTTGGCCTTATTAGTTGCCAAATTAAATGCTTAATCAATTGAGCTGCATAATTCGCGCAAACTGCGATTTGTTTACACCACTTCCAAATTAATGTCTCTTACAGAACTGGTAGTTACACTAGTCGCTGGCAAAGTGGAAATTGCAAATACCTCTTACCATTTGCTCGCTTCACATTTGGTAAACTCTGCTTTCTGTCTCTGCCAGCTGCCTTCCCTTCCCCCCTCTTTTTATACTGCCTCGCCACTTGATGCATCATGCAATGCATCTGAACTTTTATTGAGCATACTTTTGGGGGTCACTGGCATAATGTGTGTGTGTGTAATTTACATGGCTGTCTATGCTGCCAGCTTCGTGCAACTCGTTGGGCTGTCAGCTTGTGAACAACAAATTTGCAGTTTCGCATGTGCAGAAAATGCATAGAAAAGTTTCATGGCAGGCAAAAAGCGCAACCTTCAAAACAGTTGCATGCATTTTTCAATTTTTTCTGCTTTTTTTGCGGCACAAGAAACTCGCTGTGGCAGCAGCCGCTCTTTGCAGCAACAAAATTTCAACCGCATGACATTCATCACAGCAAAAACCCAAAAAAGCAAAAGAAAACCCCAAAAACCCCTGCCGCATCAGTTGGGCAGTTTGATGGTTTGTGGAAGGAGGGGGGGGGGGAGGGGTGGGGGGCGTGGGGTTTTTTGTGGGTGTCACTGGGTTTTTGTGTTGGCTTTAGATATTTGGGTTTGTTTTTCCACTTGGGTGTAGGGCATGTGTGTGTGTGCGTGTGTGTGTGTGTGTGTAGCCAAAACAAACATTGCAAAATTTATGTCGTCTCATAAATTTGTAGCATAATTCTGACGATGCTGCAGCCGCCACTTGAAAATGTTTGGCTGCAATTTTGCTTTTGGCCCCAATGCGACCCACTGGCCCCAAGACCCCCCCTCTCCCTCACTCCCCGAATGAACTCCCAGTTGTCTGTGCCAGCTGGCTTTGGCCTTTGAGCATTTGGCCCCAGAGAACTCTCTCGCTCTTGCCCTTTGTCTGCCAACCTACTCTCTCTCTCTCTCCCTCTCTCTCTATCTCTCTCTCTCTCGCTTTTTCTATTTCTCCCTCTGTCGCTATGTTTGTTGGGCTAACGAACCGCGTGAATGCCATTTCTTGGCTTTCGGTATTTTATGTGTTTTTTTTTTTTTTTTATTATTTTTTGCTCTTTGCCTTTGGCTAGAAAACTTCAAATATTTGGGCCTGCATAATGTTTAAGCTCAACTTTGTAGTTTTTGCGCACACGTTGCGATTCAAACATTTGCATAAGCCACTTAGCCCCCCAGCTCTGAGTAATGGCCAAATGCATGTGCATATTCTGTCGAATTTCAACGATATTCTCTATTGCATCTTCTATATATTTTAGATGTGGAACTAGGATTTTTGTACATGACAATTTTAAAATTTAATTTAATTAAATTGTATCTTTTTTCTCACATTAATTTGTATTGTTGAAATTTTAACTCTATGTGTAATTTGTAAAAATAAAATTATGTTTCTAAGTCGGTTTTAAATTTCTAAGTAGGAATTCATATTATCATATAAATTGTATTTTATTTATATTTTTCATATTTTTCCTCATTAATATTTAGCAGCATATTTCATGAAAACTCAGCTGCACCACTGCAAACTTTAAAAAGCAAACCACATGAGCGAATACACACAGGAGACTAGGAGACTAGGAGACAAGGAGACAAGGAGACGCTAAACTAGCGCAATTCCTTTGAGCATATTATTATTATTTCATGACCCCGTTACGACTTTACCGTTCAGATGCTAAGGGTGAGGCAAACAGCAGCTAAGCCAAAAAGTATTCCTGGAATTTCTTAGCTGTCACTTGCATTCGAACTCTTCACTGTTCTCGGTTCTCGGTTCTCTGTTCACTGTTGTGGTTGCTGGCTGCTGGCTGCTGTCGGTTACCTGCCCCGCGGTTGGCTTTGCGTTGCCTCTGCCCCTCATGCATATGCATAAGTGAGCAGTAGCTGAGTGACAGTCGAAGCTCACCGTTTGCTGCAGCTGCCACACGCTGCGTATGCGCAATCTCGCCATGTTTGGGCTTAGGGCATTCGGGCTTACCCTAATGCCACCTAAGCGCATTATAGCTCTGACTTGACTTTTACTGAAAGACATTCGCCTCGGCCATGCATAACTAATGTTTACTAATTGATTTATTAGACGCTTTGCCAACTGACTCTCAAATCCTACCGCAAACTGTTGCAATTTGCCAGCTGATTATGCAGTCTTAGCTACTATCCTCCTCCTGCATCCTGCAATAATTGATGATGGTCATATGCGTCATTCACTCAGTCACCGCGCGAATTGTTATTGATTAGTTTCTGCTTGATTTTGCACAGTTTCCACTTTTGTCTATCTGACACCGACAGCCATCTATTAGTATTCGAAAAGTTGGCAACTTGCTACTTGCAACTTGCTGACAGCAATTGGGGAATGCCTGACACCAACTTGCATCTATCAAATCGCTCTATTTTCCACTTTTGATATGCATAATTGTGGTAAAGTTACAATTGGCATTTGGCTTTTGGCTTTTGGCATTTGGCTGACGAGTTTGGTCAATTGCAGCAAGTCAGCCATAAAAACAAAATCGTAAATTGCATTGCATAGTTTTCCATTGATAACCGCTCGTTATCCCGCTTTGAATAGTTTTGGACAGAGAACAAAACTCCATCATTCCCAAAACAATATTTCTATTTCAATATTCACTATTTAATCAATGTAATCAAATCCAAATTTGACGTTATTTATTACCAGAAGTTCGCATGGATATTGATTACAATTTTGGCAAGTTTATATAAGTTTAAAGGTTTACTATTTATTTGGGAATTTTAAAAGTCCAAACAAAGATTTTGTCTAAATATTTTAAGATAAATCCGGCCTTAAAATCTGTTTAGTTTTGATAAAAAAAAAATAAAAATCTAGAAAAATAATACAATTAAAGCTTTGAACATTAAAAAGGTAATTTTCTTTAATGTTTATTTTAAATACTGATTAAATAATACTGATAGTATAATATTCTTAAACGTTTCAAGTCAAAAAGATAATAATTTACTTAGATTTGCGGCTTTAGAGCCGAAACTAATCCAAGGCGCAGGCTGCACACAAGTGGACAAAAAACAATGAGAATTTCAAGAGCTATGGCAAATTAGCTAAACGAGACGGGAGGCAGGAGGCAAAAGTTAAGAATAGTGGTAACCCTGGCAATTATTCTTGTGGTTCGGTGGCACAGAAAGACACAGTCCACAACAGGATGCTTGCGATGGCAGGATGCTCTCTCCGCCCTCATAACAGGCAGTTTAGCCATAAAAGTAAAAGCCTCGCTCATCTCTGAGTGGCCGAGGTGGGGCGGGTGGGTGGCGAGGCTGGGGGGGCAGGTCGCCTAGTTGACTTGCAAAATAGTTGAAATTTGAGCTACCCGAAACATGGCCGAGGCAGTCCCAAGACAAAGCAACGACAAAACCAAGCGGGCGTATACTTGATATGCAGACCGGCGCGCAATTTGACCTACATGCATGCGAAATGTTGTTTGTAAGCCCAGCAAAATGGTGGAGAGGGCGAATTTTAATAATTCACTGCATACATTAAACATTCACGAGCTAAGAACAAAACTTAAATACAGTTTGCTGCTCATCCCTTGCATTTTTTTCTTAGTTTTTTTTTATTGAATTTACATTTGCTTGCCAGTTTTGTCATTTATTCGCGGCTTAAAAATGTTGTGCAATTTGAGGCGGCTTTGCGGGCGCCTAAGCTTTGTCATTAATTTGGATTTTCAGGGAGGGTCGCAGACATTCCTTGCCTGGTCAGCAGATTTTGGCTTTAAATCCATTTTATGGGCGAAACATTAAAAATAAAATCATGCGACATGTGGGCCCTACCAGCAGCTGGCAGCAAAATGTTTATGATGTTGCGCATACGCCACGTGTGCCACTTGAAGAATTTCGTTGATGGCCTCGAGGTAGAAAAGTTTTGTATTTTGGGTGAGTTACGCACAACTTTGCTAGTTTGGCAGCCCTAAACAAAAAATCACGCATACGTCATGTTAAACGCAGTAAAACACACATTTTGGCATTGAAAACTTTTGCTCATTTATATGCTTATTAAATCAATGCCTGGTTGCTCCCAAAAACGCATTAGGAATGTAACTACTAAAAAGGGAACAAGCCAAAGGACTGACAGCGTATGATAAACACGATAATATCCTTTTTCAGGTGTTAAAATCATAATGAAATTTAAATTAAAATAAATTCAAACGCAATTTAAAATACTTTTGATATTTTATTAGATTCAAGCACACACTTTCTCTATTCAAATTATGCTTAATTTTGCTAACCAAAGAAATTATACAATTTCTCATGGTTTGAGCTACTGAGAATATAAGTAGATATGCACAATCCCAATATACCCATTAAATTCTTGATTACAGTGAAAAGAGCTGCCTCGCATAGTGCTGTAAAAATCATCAAAATAGAAATTGTTGATTTTTCGTCTCGTTGCGCATACTAACGAGTTACAAAAAAAGAATCTTTAACCCAGCCGGCACACACACACACACACTCACACACACACATAGAGGGTGCGGCTTTTACACCTCTTATAGTCTCACATTAATGGGAAAAACCAAACCCGTGACACATTTTGCCAGCGCTTTCGATTTCATTTCACATTTTTCAGATCTCGTCGCTTGGGCATTTTTTTTGTCACCAACTGGCGGCACTTGTAATTTCCGCTGTGTGTCTTTGTCTGTTTTTTCGTTGTTGTTGTTGTTGTTGTTGTACCGAACCCCTTTTTATGTTTTCCTTTTTCATTTGGATCCCAGCAGCCATTAAACCCTTTTTGTTGCCGCTGCCTTTGCTGCCGTTGTTCACTGCCTGCTAAACTGCTAAATGTCGCATAATTATCGTATTTTACTTGACATTTTCTGGAGTTCGGCATTGCTGCAGCATGGTCTCATTTCTGTCTGTTTCGGCTGCTTTTTTATTCAGGGGCCTTTTTCGGTTAATACGCGTACAGCTTGACAACATTAAATGGAATGTTTTTTTTATTAATTTCAGCATGTCTCATACTTTTATGTGTGTGTGTAGTATAGTTATGAAGGACTCTAGCCAAGCGTGGATGCTAATTTGAATGTTTCGCCTGACTGTGCGCAATGGCTTTGAATAGATTACCTGCTGAATGTGAATGGGTATTGTCTTTTTCGTATATAGAGTGAAATAGGCAAACATTAATGTTGGCTAAAATATATTCTGTCGAATTTTTGGGACCATGCAAAATGTGTAGAATGAAATTGAAAGCAGCTAATTACAAAAAGAGATCTTAGTCAAAGGAACTTGAGCACTTTTATTTATTCCTAATTACTTAGTCATTGATTAAAATTTGTGTATATTTCTAACTGATAAACATATAATTTAAATAAATTATTCGAATTTCTGAATAGAATTACTTGTGATTATTAATATTAAATCAGACAAGTAAGCAAGTTAAATATTGAATTTTCTCTCAATTAGATAATAAGATTCCTTACAAGATACATATATATAAAAGAGTTAAGTAATTAAATTGTGAGCTATCTTTATGCCTAATATGTGATTCAAATGTAATTTTAATTAACAAAATTGAAATCGTATAAATACACACATCAAATCAACTGGTAAACTTAGAGACTAGACAATGCCTGGGAGGCCTTACAACACTTTGACAGAGGCGCAACTTAATCTTATATCAATTATGCCCACAAAAAGGGTTGGCAACAATGGCCAGCTGGCTGGCTGGCAGGCAGGCACTCGTTAACTATGTGAAATGGCCAAAAACTTTTGGCCAAGAAGTGCGGCTGCCCAAAGTGCAATTAAAGCGCACAATAACAATTAAAATCATTTAAGCCAACTTTCAACTCACTACACAGTTATGTGTCAATGCCTGTATGTGTGTGTGTGTGTGCATGCGTGTGTGTGTGTGTGTTTGTGTGCTAGTGCAATAACCATAAACTATTTGCACAAACTTGCCCGACGCGACAACGTCAAGTGTGAGCATAAAACCCGCCCCAACAGAAAAGCCGCAAAAACTTTCAAAAGTCCCCTGCACTAATCGTTGGACCGAACACACACACACACATACATAAGCCGTGCGCACAGTGTGACCAGCGTGCCGCTTTTTATGTGTTAAACATCCAAAATACAAGACACCCTTTTTATAGGGCAACAATATTTGTTGCCTTGCCTCAAGTGCAGCCGACAACAATTTGGTTTGGTTTTTAGGCGCCAGCCTTGAGACAACCCCCCTTCCCCCCTCTGTGCACCACTCTCTGTGTTTAGGTTCGTGGCCAAGTTGCTGTTGATGTTTATGTCATGGCTTTTTACGAGCCAAAACACGCCAAAGTTACATTTCATTATTTTGTTACATTTTATTTCCGCTTTAAAGTTTTTTTATTTCCGCCTCCCGCAGCGCCTAAATCGCACTCCAGAGTTCGCTGCTGCCTTGCTCTCTTTTGCTTTTGAGAATTATTGTTTCTTGGCTTTGTTTCTTGTTCTTATCTTGGCGTTGTCAGTGCCTGCTCTGAAGTTGTGTCCTTTTCCAGGACGCCATCCTTGGCGTCTGTTTCTAAACGGTTTTATTGTTTCATAAATACTTAATATGTGTTGTAATTACTTTTAAGGATCTTATCATTGCCATAAGCGCTTTATATGTTCTAGTTGCCATTTCCGCCAGCTTCCGCCTTTAATTGCCTCTGCCTTGCAACTTAAATATGTGAACAGTTTCCGTTGATACAGAAAAAGGGGGACGGCTCTGTGGTTAAACACCAAATGGTCCCCAACACTTGAGGTCGATTGACCCACAAAAAAAACATATGTTGCTTCCCCCTTTCTCTTTGTCTCTTTCTCGCTTTATCGCCCCGACAGGACAAAGGATTTGCCACACCAGCCGAGTGTGAATTTAATTGCAATTTAACTGATGAGTATTCGTGGTGGCCAACATTAAAAATAGCTTTAGTTTTTAGAAAACTTTTGTTGTTTTTGCTTTAAATTCTATTCGAATTTAAATGAAATGCAGTGCGAGCTCTAAACTATGAAACAGCTTTTCTAAATAAATGCTGACTTTTCTATATATAAAAGAAAAATTTGAATAAATTGCCAACATATTTTCTCATATTTTTATACTCAAATTGGAATTTCATTCTTCGAATTGGAATTTTCACCCAGACAGTCTTAAAAATAAAAGATAACTTCTAGTGCTTTTTACTTGTTGGTGCACAAAGATTTTATTATAAAAAATATTTTTGGAAATTAAGTGACAAAGAAACCTTTTAGCAGAGTATCTTCCAGCTGATCAGTGAGCACTCTAGCATTTTTGTTAATTAAAATAAATTCGGTCCATTAAATGGACTTCTACACAAAAACAATCACAAATAAATTGAGACAAAATAAACAGAGTACGATTTCCATCTACAATTTAGTGCCATACAATAAAGATACCAAAAAAAAAGCATTCCAATAATCTCTCGTTTCTCAATATATCCCACCCCTTAGCAATCCTTTGTGAGGCAACTTGAAAAGTTTGCCAAGTCATTGCCAACAATTGTCACAATGAATTATGAGGCACTCCAGAAGTAACAAGTTCGCAAAAACCCAATAAAAGTCAACATAATAACGAGCAAGTGTAAAGCATTGCAATGTGCACATTCTAATCCACAAAACGAAGGAGAACATATACAAATATATAGATATATATATATATATGTATATATACTTCTGCAACAACAACAAAAGCCACGTAACATTGGTGCAGAGTGCAATAAATGTGTGCAATAAGCTAACAATATACAAAAGGCGACAAATGCCAAACGAAAGGAAGCGGTAGCAGTAGCAGTAGCATCAGCAGTGCAAGAAGAAGAATAAAGGGAGGAAGAGGAAGATGTAGAAGAAGAAGAAGTAGAAGTAGAAGAAATGTTGACCATGTTCCACGTACTGCCATGTTCCATATATGAATTGTAAAAAGTGGCCAAATAAACCCATAAATCGACAGACAATGCACCACACACAGACGCATACACAGACAAACACACAGATACGCACACACACACACACACACTCACAGAATCACGCATCAAGCAATGCCAGATGGTGTCTGTATGTGTGTATGTGTGTGCGTGTGTGTAGAATATAATAAAAATACAAGTCAGTGCAATGGCAATTGCATGTCGAAAACGAAATGGCCACAGCACAGCCCCCCTGACCATGAACCCCCACCCCAAACCACCCTCCAATCACCTCCTTCTCACCACCGCCCTCCACCACCGACATCACTTCACAATAAGCAAGAGATGGCCGCGTGTCGAAAAATTGAGAAAGCACAAATCGAATCGAAAGCATTTCAAAATTAATGCAGTGTTTCAAAAACAACTTGACAACAATTTTGATATATCAGCTTTCTAGAAATAACTTTCTAAGACATGCAGCCCCCATAACTTTGTCAAAACTGAACAGATTTTCAATCCCGAACCCATTTTAGTCATGGTTTATCATCTCAAACAACTCTACATTCAAAGTTAAAGCACTCAAAAGTTTCGGTTGTTGTGTCACGTTTCACGATGTTCAACTCCGAAGGCATTTTAGTCATGGTTTGTCATTTTTAACAATTCTACATTCAAAGTTGAGAAATTTCCCGATTTCGGATTTCATGTCGAAAATCATGACATGATGTTGACAAATGAAGTCCCTAAAAAATACCTTCCCAGACTTCAAAGTGCCATAACTTTTTCAAATCTCAACCGATTTTCAACTCCGAAGGCATTTTAGTCATGGTTTGTCATTTTTAACAATTCTATATTCAAAGTTGAGAAATTTCCCGATTTCGGATTTCATGTCAAAAATCATGACAAGGTGTTGACAAATGAAGTCCCTAAAAAATACCTTCCCAGACTTCAAAGTGCCATTACTTTGTCAAATCTCAACCGATTTTCAACTCCGAAGGCATTTTAGTCATGGTTTGTCATTTTTAACAATTCTTCATTCAAAGTTGAGATATTTCCCGATTTCGGATTTCATGTCAAAAATCATGACAAGATGTTGACAAATGAAGTCCCTAAAAAATACCTTCCCAGACTTCAAAGTGCCATAATTTTGTCAAATCTCAACCGATTTTCAACTCCGAAGGCATTTTAGTCATGGTTTGTCATTTTTAACAATTCTACATTCAAAGTTGAGAAATTTCCCGATTTCGGATTTCATGTCAAAAATCATGACTAGATGTTGACAATTGAAGTCCCTAAAAAATACCTCAACCGATTTTCAACTCCGATGGCATTTTAGTCATGGTTTGTCATTTTTAACAATTCTACATTCAAAGTTGAGAAATTTCCCGATTTCGGATTTCATGTCGAAAATCATGACATGATGTTGACAAATGAAGTCCCTAAAAAATACCTTCCCAGACTTCAAAGTGCCATAACTTTTTCAAATCTCAACCGATTTTCAACTCCGAAGGCATTTTAGTCATGGTTTGTCATTTTTAACAATTCTACATTCAAAGTTGAGAAATTTCCCGATTTCGGATTTCATGTCGAAAATCATGACAAGATGGGACAAATGAAGTCCCTAAAAAACACCTTCCCAGACTTCAAAGTGCCATAACTTTGTCAAATCTCAACCGATTTTCAACTCCGATGGCATTTTAGTCATGGTTTGTCATTTTTAACAATTCTACATTCAAAGTTGAGAAATTTACCGATTTCAGATTTCATGTCAAAAATCATGACAAGATGTTGACAAATGAAGTCCCTAAAAAATACCTTCCCAGACTTCAAAGTGCCATAACTTTTTCAAATCTCAACCGATTTTCAACTCCGAAGGCATTTTAGTCATGGTTTGTCATTTTTAACAATTCTATATTCAAAGTTGAGAAATTTCCCGATTTCGGATTTCATGTCAAAAATCATGACAAGATGTTGACAAATGAAGTCCCTAAAAATACCTTCCCAGACTTCAAAGTGCCATTACTTTGTCAAATCTCAACCGATTTTCAACTCCGAAGGCATTTTAGTCATGGTGTGTCATTTTTAACAATTCTTCATTCAAAGTTGAGATATTTCCCGATTTCGGATTTCATGTCAAAAATCATGACAAGATGTTGACAAATGAAGTCCCTAAAAAATACCTTCCCAGACTTCAAAGTGCCATAATTTTGTCAAATCTCAACCGATTTTCAACTCCGAAGGCATTTTAGTCATGGTGTGTCATTTTTAACAATTCTTCATTCAAAGTTGAGATATTTCCCGATTTCGGATTTCATGTCAAAAATCATGACTAGATGTTGACAAATGAAGTCCCTTAAAAATACCTTCCCAGACTTCAAAGTGCCATAATTTTGTCAAATCTCAACCGATTTTCAACTCCGAAGGCATTTTAGTCATGGTTTGTCATTTTTAACAATTCTACATTCAAAGTTGAGAAATTTCCCGATTTCGGATTTCATGTCGAAAATCATGACAAGATGGGACAAATGAAGTCCCTAAAAAATACCTTCCCAGACTTCAAAGTGCCATAACTTTGTCAAATCTCAACCGATTTTCAACTCCGAAGGCATTTTAGTCATGGTTTGTCATTTTTAACAATTCTACATTCAAAGTTAAGAAATTTCCCGATTTCGGATTTCATGTCAGAAATCATGACTAGATGTTGACAAATGAAGTCCCTAAAAATACCTTCCCTGACTTCAAAGTGCCATAACTTTGTCAAATCTCAACCGATTTTCAACTCCGAAGGCATTTTAGTCATGGTTTGTCATTTTTAACAATTCTATATTCAAAGTTGAGAAATTTCCCGATTTCGGATTTTATGTCAAAAATCATAACAAGATGTTGACAAATGAAGTCCCTAAAAAATACCTTCCCAGACTTCAAAGTGCCATAACTTTGTCAAATCTCAACCGATTTTCAACTCCGAAGGCATTTTAGTCATGGTTTGTCATTTTTAACAATTCTACATTCAAAGTTGAGAAATTTCCCGATTTCGGATTTCATGTCAAAAATCATGACTAGATGTTGACAAATGAAGTCCCTAAAAAATACCTTCCCAGACTTCAAAGTGCCATAACTTTGTCAAATCTCAACCGATTTTCAACTCCGAAGGCATTTTAGTCATGGTTTGTCATTTTTAACAATTCTACATTCAAAGTTGAGAAATTTCCCGATTTCGGATTTCATGTCAGAAATCATGACAAGATGTTGACAAATGAAGTCCCTAAAAATACCTTCCCAGACTTCAAAGTGCCATAACTTTGTCAAATCTCAACCGATTTTCAACTCCGAAGGCATTTTAGTCATGGTTTGTCATTTTTAACAATTCTACATTCAAAGTTAAGAAATTTCCCGATTTCGGATTTCATGTCAGAAATCATGACTAGATGTTGACAAATGAAGTCCCTAAAAAATACCTTCCCAGACTTCAAAGTGCCATAACTTTGTCAAATCTCAACCGATTTTCAACTCCGAAGGCATTTTAGTCATGGTTTGTCATTTTTAACAATTCTATATTCAAAGTTGAGAAATTTCCCGATTTCGGATTTCATGACAAGATGTTGACAAATGAAGTCCCTAAAAAATACCTTCCCAGACTTCAAAGTGCCATAACTTTGTCAAATCTCAACCGATTTTCAACTCCGAAGGCATTTTAGTCATGGTTTGTCATTTTTAACAATTCTACATTCAAAGTTGAGATATTTCCCGATTTCGGATTTCATGTCAAAAATCATGACTAGATGTTGACAAATGAAGTCCCTAAAAAATACCTTCCCAGACTTCAAAGTGCCATAACTTTTTCAAATCTCAACCGATTTTCAACTCCGAAGGCATTTTAGTCATGGTTTGTCATTTTTAACAATTCTACATTCAAAGTTGAGAAATTTCCCGATTTCGGATTTCATGTCAAAAATCATGACTAGATGTTGACAATTGAAGTCCCTAAAAAATACCTTCCCAGACTTCAAAGTGCCATAACTTTTTCAAATCTCAACCGATTTTCAACTCCGAAGGCATTTTAGTCATGGTTTGTCATTTTTAACAATTCTATATTCAAAGTTGAGAAATTTCCCGATTTCGGATTTCATGTCAAAAATCATGACAAGATGTTGACAAATGAAGTCCCTAAAAAATACCGTCCCAGACTTCAAAGTGCCATAACTTTGTCAAATCTCAACCGATTTTCAACTCCGAAGGCATTTTAGTCATGGTTTGTCATTTTTAACAATTCTTCATTCAAAGTTGAGATATTTCCCGATTTCGGATTTCATGTCAAAAATCATGACAAGATGTTGACAAATGAAGTCCCTAAAAAATACCTTCCCAGACTTCAAAGTGCCATAATTTTGTCAAATCTCAACCGATTTTCAACTCCGAAGGCATTTTAGTCATGGTTTGTCATTTTAAACAATTCTACATTCAAAGTTGAGAAATTTCCCGATTTCGGATTTCATGTCAAAAATCATGACTAGATGTTGACAATTGAAGTTCCTAAAAAATACCTTCCCAGACTTCAAAGTGCCATAACTTTGTCAAATCTCAACCGATTTTCAACTCCGAAGGCATTTTAGTCATGGTTTGTCATTTTTAACAATTCTACATTCAAAGTTGAGAAATTTCCCGATTTCGGATTTCATGTCAAAAATCATGACAAGATGTTGACAAATGAAGTCCCTAAAAAATACCTTCCCAGACTTCAAAGTGCCATAACTTTGTCAAATCTCAACCGATTTTCAACTCCGAAGGCATTTTAGTCATGGTTTGTCATTTTTAACAATTCTATATTCAAAGTTGAGAAATTTCCCGATTTCGGATTTCATGACAAGATGTTGACAAATGAAGTCCCTAAAAAATACCTTCCCAGACTTCAAAGTGCCATAACTTTGTCAAATCTCAACCGATTTTCAACTCCGAAGGCATTTTAGTCATGGTTTGTCATTTTTAACAATTCTACATTCAAAGTTGAGAAATTTCCCGATTTCGGATTTCATGTCAAAAATCATGACTAGATGTTGACAAATGAAGTTCCCAGACTTCAAAGTGCCATAACTTTGTCAAATCTCAACCGATTTTCAACTCCGAAGGCATTTTAGTCATGGTTTGTCATTTTTAACAATTCTACATTCAAAGTTGAGAAATTTCCCGATTTCGGATTTTATGTCAAAAATCATGACAAGATGTTGACAAATGAAGTCCCTAAAAAATACCTTCCCAGACTTCAAAGTGCCATAACTTTGTCAAATCTCAACCGATTTTCAACTCCGAAGGCATTTTAGTCATGGTTTTAACAATTCTACATTCAAAGTTGAGAAATTTCCCGATTTCGGATTTCATGTCAAAAATCATGACTAGATGTTGACAAATGAAGTCCCTAAAAATACCTTCCCAGACTTCAAAGTGCCATAACTTTGTCAAATCTCAACCGATTTTCAACTCCGAAGGCATTTTAGTCATGGTTTGTCATTTTTAACAATTCTACATTCAAAGTTGAGAAATTTCCCGATTTCGGATTTCATGTCAAAAATCATGACAAGATGTTGACAAATGAAGTCCCTAAAAAATACCTTCCCAGACTTCAAAGTGCCATAACTTTGTCAAATCTCAACCGATTTTCAACTCCGAAGGCATTTTAGTCATGGTTTGTCATTTTTAACAATTCTACATTCAAAGTTAAGAAATTTCCCGATTTCGGATTTCATGTCAGAAATCATGACTAGATGTTGACAAATGAAGTCCCTAAAAAATACCTTCCCAGACTTCAAAGTGCCATAACTTTGTCAAATCTCAACCGATTTTCAACTCCGAAGGCATTTTAGTCATGGTTTGTCATTTTTAACAATTCTACATTCAAAGTTGAGAAATTTCCCGATTTCGGATTTCATGTCAAAAATCATGACTAGATGTTGACAAATGAAGTCCCTAAAAAATACCTTCCCAGACTTCAAAGTGCCATAACTTTGTCAAATCTCAACCGATTTTCAACTCCGAAGGCATTTTAGTCATGGTTTGTCATTTTTAACAATTCTACATTCAAAGTTGAGAAATTTCCCGATTTCGGATTTCATGTCAAAAATCATGACAAGATGTTGACAAATAAAGTCCCTAAAAAATACCTTCCCAGACTTCAAAGTGCCATAACTTTGTCAAATCTCAACCGATTTTCAACTCCGAAGGCATTTTAGTCATGGTTTGTCATTTTTAACAATTCTACATTCAAAGTTAAGAAATTTCCCGATTTCGGATTTCATGTCAGAAATCATGACTAGATGTTGACAAATGAAGTCCCTAAAAAATACCTTCCCAGACTTCAAAGTGCCATAACTTTGTCAAATCTCAACCGATTTTCAACTCCGAAGGCATTTTAGTCATGGTTTGTCATTTTTAACAATTCTACATTCAAAGTTGAGAAATTTCCCGATTTCGGATTTCATGTCAAAAATCATGACAAGATGTTGACAAATGAAGTCCCTAAAAATACCTTCCCAGACTTCAAAGTGCCATAACTTTGTCAAATCTCAACCGATTTTCAACTCCGAAGGCATTTTAGTCAAAGTTGAGAAATTTCCCGATTTCGGATTTCATGTCAAAAATCATGACAAGATGTTGACAAATGAAGTCCCTAAAAAATACCTTCCCAGACTTCAAAGTGCCATAACTTTGTCAAATCTCAACCCATTTTCAACTCCGAAGGCATTTTAGTCATGGTTTGTCATTTTTAACAATTCTACATTCAAAGTTGAGAAATTTCCCGATTTCGGATTTCATGTCAAAAATCATGACTAGATGTTGACAAATGAAGTTCCCAGACTTCAAAGTGCCATAACTTTGTCAAATCTCAACCGATTTTCAACTCCGAAGGCATTTTAGTCATGGTTTGTCATTTTTAACAATTCTACATTCAAAGTTGAGAAATTTCCCGATTTCGGATTTTATGTCAAAAATCATGACAAGATGTTCACAAATGAAGTCCCTAAAAAATACCTTCCCAGACTTCAAAGTGCCATAACTTTGTCAAATCTCAACCGATTTTCAACTCCGAAGGCATTTTAGTCATGGTTTGTCATTTTTAACAATTCTACATTCAAAGTTGAGAAATTTACCGATTTCGGATTTCATGTCAAAAATCATGACTAGATGTTGACAAATGAAGTCCCTAAAAAATACCTTCCCAGACTTCAAAGTGCCATAACTTTGTCAAATCTCAACCGATTTTCAACTCCGAAGGCATTTTAGTCATGGTTTGTCATTTTTAACAATTCTACATTCAAAGTTGAGAAATTTCCCGATTTCGGATTTCATGTCAAAAATCATGACAAGATGTTGACAAATGAAGTCCCTAAAAAATACCTTCCCAGACTTCAAAGTGCCATAACTTTGTCAAATCTCAACCGATTTTCAACTCCGAAGGCATTTTAGTCATGGTTTGTCATTTTTAACAATTCTACATTCAAAGTTGAGAAATTTCCCGATTTCGGATTTTATGTCAAAAATCATGACAAGATGTTCACAAATGAAGTCCCTAAAAAATACCTTCCCAGACTTCAAAGTGCCATAACTTTGTCAAATCTCAACCGATTTTCAACTCCGAAGGCATTTTAGTCATGGTTTGTCATTTTTAACAATTCTACATTCAAAGTTGAGAAATTTCCCGATTTCGGATTTCATGTCAAAAATCATGACTAGATGTTGACAAATGAAGTCCCTAAAAAATACCTTCCCAGACTTCAAAGTGCCATAACTTTGTCAAATCTCAACCGATTTTCAACTCCGAAGGCATTTTAGTCATGGTTTGTCATTTTTAACAATTCTACATTCAAAGTTGAGAAATTTCCCGATTTCGGATTTCATGTCAAAAATCATGACAAGATGTTGACAAATGAAGTCCCTAAAAAATACCTTCCCAGACTTCAAAGTGCCATAACTTTGTCAAATCTCAACCGATTTTCAACTCCGAAGGCATTTTAGTCATGGTTTGTCATTTTTAACAATTCTACATTCAAAGTTAAGAAATTTCCCGATTTCGGATTTCATGTCAGAAATCATGACTAGATGTTGACAAATGAAGTCCCTAAAAAATACCTTCCCAGACTTCAAAGTGCCATAACTTTGTCAAATCTCAACCGATTTTCAACTCCGAAGGCATTTTAGTCATGGTTTGTCATTTTTAACAATTCTATATTCAAAGTTGAGAAATTTCCCGATTTCGGATTTTATGTCAAAAATCATGACAAGATGTTGACAAATGAAGTCCCAAAAAAATACCTTCCCAGACTTCAAAGTGCCATAACTTTGTCAAATCTCAACCGATTTTCAACTCCGAAGGCATTTTAGTCATGGTTTGTCATTTTTAACAATTCTACATTCAAAGTTGAGAAATTTCCCGATTTCGGATTTCATGTCAAAAATCATGACTAGATGTTGACAAATGAAGTCCCTAAAAAATACCTTCCCAGACTTCAAAGTGCCATAACTTTGTCAAATCTCAACCGATTTTCAACTCCGAAGGCATTTTAGTCATGGTTTGTCATTTTTAACAATTCTACATTCAAAGTTGAGAAATTTCCCGATTTCGGATTTCATGTCAAAAATCATGACAAGATGTTGACAAATGAAGTCCCTAAAAAATACCTTCCCAGACTTCAAAGTGCCATAACTTTGTCAAATCTCAACCGATTTTCAACTCCGAAGGCATTTTAGTCATGGTTTGTCATTTTTAACAATTCTACATTCAAAGTTAAGAAATTTCCCGATTTCGGATTTCATGTCAGAAATCATGACTAGATGTTGACAAATGAAGTCCCTAAAAAATACCTTCCCAGACTTCAAAGTGCCATAACTTTGTCAAATCTCAACCGATTTTCAACTCCGAAGGCATTTTAGTCATGGTTTGTCATTTTTAACAATTCTATATTCAAAGTTGAGAAATTTCCCGATTTCGGATTTCATGTCAAAAATCATGACAAGATGTTGACAAATAAAGTCCCTAAAAAATACCTTCCCAGACTTCAAAGTGCCATAACTTTGTCAAATCTCAACCGATTTTCAACTCCGAAGGCATTTTAGTCATGGTTTGTCATTTTTAACAATTCTACATTCAAAGTTGAGATATTTCCCGATTTCGGATTTCATGTCAAAAATCATGACTAGATGTTGACAAATGAAGTCCCTAAAAAATACCTTCCCAGACTTCAAAGTGCCATAACTTTGTCAAATCTCAACCGATTTTCAACTCCGAAGGCATTTTAGTCATGGTTTGTCATTTTTAACAATTCTATATTCAAAGTTGAGAAATTTCCCGATTTCGGATTTCATGTCAAAAATCATGACTAGATGTTGACAAATGAAGTCCCTAAAAAATACCTTCCCAGACTTCAAAGTGCCATAACTTTGTCAAATCTCAGCCGATTTTCAACTCCGAAGGCATTTTAGTCATGGTTTGTCATTTTTAACAATTCTATATTCAAAGTTGAGAAATTTCCCGATTTCGGATTTCAAATGAAGTCCCTAAAAAATACCTTCCCAGACTTCAAAGTGCCATAACTTTGTCAAATCTCAACCGATTTTCAACTCCGAAGGCATTTTAGTCATGGTTTGTCATTTTTAACAATTCTACATTCAAAGTTGAGATATTTCCCGATTTCGGATTTCATGTCAAAAATCATGACAAGATGTTGACAAATGAAGTCCCTAAAAAATACCTTCCCAGACTTCAAAGTGCCATAATTTTGTCAAATCTCAACCGATTTTCAACTCCGAAGGCATTTTAGTCATGGTTTGTCATTTTTAACAATTCTATATTCAAAGTTGAGAAATTTCCCGATTTCGGATTTCATGTCAAAAATCATGACTAGATGTTGACAATTGAAGTCCCTAAAAAATACCTTCCCAGACTTCAAAGTGCCATAAGTTTGTCAAATCTCAACCGATTTTCAACTCAGAGGCCATTTTGGTCATGGTTTGTCATTTCTAACAATTCTACATTCAAAGTTGAGAAATTCCCCGATTTCGGATTTCATGTCAAAAATCATGACAAGATGTTGACAAATGAAGTCCCTAAAAAATACCTTCCCAGACTTCAAAGTGCAATAACTTTGTCAAATCTCAACCGATCTTCAATTCCGAGGTCATTTTGGTCATGGTTTGTCATCTATAAAAATTCTACATTCAAAGTTAAAAAATATTCAAATTTCAGAATTCATGTCAAAAATCATGACAAGGTGTTGACATGTGAAGTTCCCAAGTCCCTTAAAATGCCCTTCCCAGACTTTAAACTCCCATAATTTTGTCATGGTTTGTCATCTTCATTAGTTGTACATATGAAGTACTCAATGATGAAATTTTTTCTTATATTCTATCGTAAATCCATTAATATTATTTATATTTAGTCTGCTTTTAACGTGCCACGAAATCTCTTTTGACACGTTCGCATCTCTAGACGCCAACAAAAATGAAATAAAATAAAAAATGAAAAACAGGTTGCGCCACAATTGTTGCAGTTGAACTTGTGAAGTGTAAAGAGTGAAGAGTGTAGAGAGTGAAGAGTGCCGTTTGGCATGGGGAGTGACAGGAGAGAATTATACACTTACTGGGCAATGGCAGAGACATCGTCGACCGCTCGTCGAACATTCTTCGAGTGCTGTGCAGTGTAGTGTTGTGTTGTGTTGTGTTGTGCAGTGTGCCATTCATCTGGTTTTTTAATAAAATTGCGGCAGCGACTCAAGTCCGGAGGCTTAGCGCACTCGACTGTATTGCTAAGATGGGCGTGGCCGTATTACTTTATGCTGTGCATTATAGTATAGAGCCGGCCAAAGTTAGCCACATGCCAATAACGGCAACGGGTAGCTGCAAAAACAACAATAATGTGAACAAAACACTGTCTGTATGAGGAACGGGGTGGGGGAAGACGGGCAACCGCACTTGACCACATTTAAAAAGAGTTATGAATATTGCAGCAAAGTCTGCACTGAGAGAGCGAGAGAGAGTGAAGGAGAAAGAGAATCTGTGTGTGCCACAGAAATTGTTATTTTTCTTATTTATTTCAATTTATGAGATTTTTATATGCGCACTTTTGTGGCTGTCGTTTTATGGCCATGGCTATAGCTGTGTCTGTGAGTGTGAGTGTGAGTGTGAGTATATTGCTTTCTAAACGAAGTTTATTTTACTCTTTTTTTGTACCCCCCACCTCCGTAACAACTTTCTTATAACCAACAAAAGCCGCTCAAAGTTCACAGCACAATCTGAGCTTTTAAGTATAATAAATAAATAACAAAAAATAAATATATATTTTGTGAGATTTCAATTTAGGCACTTGGTTTGCGTCTTGGGTTATGTACAGTTATTGTGTAATGTTCAAAGGTCACATGTTATTGGTAAAAGCTGCGTATACTTAATTAACCATCCATATAACTAAAATGTATATGAAGAGCTCTCTTTAATGACATAATTTTCCACATCTGTATAATTAAGCAAAGTGCTCAATTGTGAATGAGAGTGCCAAAAAATAATGAAAAATAATTGAGAGCAGAAAACTACAATTATTGACCGATTAAAAGAGCTGTGGAGAAAAAACAAAAAGAAAGAATGGCGGATAAACCTTATGAAATTATCGCGCTCATACGGAAGGTGGCACAGATCCACTCACAGATTGCTAAAGCAACTGGCAATGTCACTAATTCAATTTCGCCGACCACGCAAAACGACCAAAAAGAGAAAAGTGGAAGAAAAAAAAAGGAGAAAAGGAACTTAAAGTGACTGCAACTCGGTCACGAACTGCCATAAAAAAGAGCAAGAGAAGAATCAAGGCAACAACACAAAAAACAAGTAAGAGTGCTCTAGTCGAGAGTGCCCGACTAGGATATACCCTGATCCAAGTTCTGACGTTCATTCAAGTTATTTATCTGCATTCATACATAGAAACACACACACACATATACAAACACAAGCTGCTTGCTACGCGTGTCATCAATTGCTTTGCTTGTGAGACTATGTAAAATCCGAAGGTCATACCTCTTAAAATACGTATTTTTCGATTTCTTGGAGATCGGGGAGGGGTATCCAAAAAGTGAAATGCATTTAACCTCTGTGTGCTATTAGAGAGTATATGTACCAAATTTGGTGACTCTACGTCTTATAACTTTTAAGCTATACCTTAAAAACACTGTTTTGGAAACTTAATTTATCGATAACTTTTGAAAGGATTGAGATATTGAAAAAAAAATGATAAGTTTGTTTAGAGCCGGCAGTACAGTAACTTAAACCTGAATATAAAGTTTCTAGCACTTATAACTTTCAAGTTATGCCCGAAAAACACTTGTCTGAAATCGATATTTATCGATAACTTTTGAACGGGATGAGATATCGAAAAAAAATGATAAACTGGTCTTGTCCCGGCACCACGAGAACTTATATTTCAAATATGAAGTCTCTAGCTTTTGTAGTCTCTGAGAAACGTGCGTTCATACAGACGGACAGACGGACAGACGGACAGACGGACGGACAGACGGACAGGGCTAAATCGACTCGGCTATTGATAGTGATCAAGAATATATATACTTTATGGGGTCGGAGATGTTTCCTTATGCCTGTTACATACTTTTGCACAAAACCATAATACCCCTTTTTCCCATTTTTAATGGGATCAGGGTATAAAAAGCGAAAAAATGAAAGAAAGAGAATGAAAGCGAGTGTGGACGAATGTGAAAGGGGTAAAGGGATGGGAAGGGTAGAGAGTAGTGGGTAGGGGGTAAGGGGTAGTAGTGGTTATCCAGTGTATTGAAGTTGATATTTGCGCATCAGTGCGCACATTGAACTGTCAATGGCAGGCGACAGGCGACACTATGGGGGGGGGGGGGGGGTGTGTGGTATGACACTGGCCGGAGGGGGAGTGCGGGTTATTGCCAATTTATCAATTGCAGCATTGCATTGGGCCAAAAGGAGTCGCCACTAATGCAGCCATTGCTATTTGACCTGTCTAACATCGGAGTCGGGGAGGTGTCGAGGGAGGAGTAGTGAGAGAGAGAGAGAGAGAGTAGTCCTCGCTAAAATCGTCCCTTTTTTGCAGGGCTGCTCGTCATGTGCGTGTTGAAAAAGTAATTACATCGCTGACTGGCCCTATAAATAACTTGCCTTGAATTTTATTGCAGCTTTAAAGTGTCATTTGGGGCATAAATTCACGGGCACTGAGCACTGAGCAATTGCCGAGCTGCGTACGCCTCTTTTCAAATACCCTGCAAATAACAACAAAGTGCTAAAAGACATTTCTGACAACAAAGTAATGAATGGGATAATTAAAAAGTCTCAAATTACGTATACGACAAGTTGGCCATTTTCTCAAATTCAGTTATTTTAAATAATTTATATTTTATTTGACAATAATTTACAGCACAGGCAAACGAATAAATATGAAATAATATGCATAATTTTTATTAAAATAAAATAATTAATATTTTATTCCATAACTGTGACAAAGTTATTATATTATATTTCTTCATTTTTTTTTTCATATATATTATTTTTTACAAAGAAGCATATTTCAAAAAAGAATTATCTTTTTTGCGTTAGTAACCAAACTTGGTATATTAAAACGTGGTAACTCTTAGTCGCGTAGACTTCACTTATGTATTCTCTACATTTCATTCTGTAGTCTCTCTCTCTCTCTCTCTCTGTCTTTTTTCATCTGCTGACTGTTCGCCTGCATAAATCAACGCAAATGAATGCTATTTAGTTGATGGCAGAGGCCAGGAAATGCGCCGCTTAGCCAAACACACATACAAGCAGATAGAAAAGTTACTGCTGCCAGTTGGATTCGACTGTGTATAAGTGCATGTGTGTGTGTGTTACAAAATGCAGTTGGTTTGCCATTTTCCACATGCATTTCTCAAAAGGCGGCGGAAACCACGCCAAATGCAGGCAAAACTCTCAGGCAAACAACAAACGTTTGCCCCATCTTAAGATGTATTGCATTAGTCTGTGACCTGCAGCATACAGAAACATAGACATCATCACGTATGTGTGCAGTGAGAAAAATCAAGCAACTATTCAGGAGTTTATAGTTTCAGAATAGAAACTCTTGAAATAAAAACTTTAATTTAGAATCTTAAAATCAAAATAAGTGCAATAATCTAAAATGAGTATAAACAATCTAATGTTTTATATTATATAATTAAAAATTATGTCTGTTCATAATAAATTAAATTTATTTTAATAAATTGTTAAATTGTTGTTAGGAATTGATAACTTTCCTGCATATAATTTTCTTTGTTTAATTAATAAAAAATAAATTAAGTTATATATTGTTGCTAAAAATGAGGACAGCAAGCTGGATTCAAGTTTTATCAATGCAAAATAAACCTACTTAATCTTAGAATATTTTCAGAAAATTCCAGAATATACATATATTTTTGGTTTCAGTTTTTTGTCGCTCTGTAAAATTTTGAAACGTGGAATCAGGAATATATTCTTGGTTTTAGGTTGTTCGCTTTTTCGGCATGAGTGTGTGCGTGTGTGTGCGTGTGTTGTGGCACTTCCGTTTGATATTAGCTCCGCACTTAGATGCGTTTAGTCAACGGCTAGAGAAACATGGCGCAAAAGTGGAAACAGCTTCGCAATTTTGGGTACGTAATGCATTTCTGCGGTTGCTGCCAGCAGCCAAGGAAGCAAGACGACGAGACTGCCAGACTGTGAGACTGCCAGACTGCCAGACTGTGAGACTGTGGCGCTGCCAGCCTTTTCATTGTTGCTCAAGATGTGCCTCAAGTGGGTGGCAACATTTTGGGGCGGCCATCGACATCAACATCAACAACGGCATCGGCATCGGCATCGACTGCAGCTGTAGCTTCATATTTTGCATATTTGTGGCACTGCTCATAAATTCAGCCAGCAAATGTATCGCATCAGCAGCAGCAACTGTGGCAACTGTGGCAGCTTGTGGCAACAGCAGCAACTGTTGCAACAGCTGCGTGGCATGCCTCTAATATTTTGGTTTGCTGCACTGCTCTCTGTGCCGATAAGGTTGCCGCTTAACCCAAATGATTTGTGCACTCGCATCTAATGGCATCGCTTAAGGCCTGCTTATCTGGCCAAGACACATAATTCGGCTTCAGCATTGCCTATGCATTAAGCCATCATCTCTGAGTTTCGGTTTCGGTTTCTGTTTCGGTTACTCTTTCGGTTTCACTCAGTTTCAAATTAGCCAACCATTTGACAAAGAGGCATTCCCAATAACTTAATTTTAGAGATTTCAAGTGATTTTAATATTTTTTATTAATAATTAATTAATTATTAATTATATTTTTAAATACCCTACAATTATACATAAATCTTTGAGCTATACAACTTATTTTAAGTAAAAAAAAAATAAAAGGAAAAATAAATGTTAAAAATGATATCATCAAATTTGATGGCCAAATCAACCAAGAGATCATTCCATTAACAAAATAGTATTTATAATCCAAATCGCATAGGCTTTGACAAACTTAGTTGTTGAAAAAATCTGAAAGTTTTTCTTTTTAATTTAAGTATATTTTTATAGTAAGCATAATTGTTTAAGCTAACAAAAACTGTATTTAAAAATAAAACTTATTAATGGTCCGACAACAAATCTAATATAAAAATCAAAAAATATATAGAATTTTTTGAAATAACACCTTAAATTTAATTTTAATATATATATTAAAACTAATATTTAAAACCAAAGCTGCAACATTTATTTTATTTAAATACAATATAGTTTTTTATTTCGCCAGAAACATATCGATAATTTATCGTTACCATAGCTGCATTTTGTTGAAATGGCAAAAGGCTAAACTGAAAATGGGAACACAAATTATGTCGCCTGGTGACGAATTGAAATGTCAGAGTGAAATTAGTTTGTTTCATAATAAATCATTTAGCAATAATATTATTTGTATAATTGACAACTAATTAAAACTGTTTATATTTATCTCGCTCTAATTTGCTCTCATTCTCTCTCTTTTTTGCAGGTAAGCGAAGTTAACTTGTTGCCATTTGCTTTGCTGTAAGTAAAACATTTATTCAACCATTTGTTTGCACAATCTGGCCAAATGTCAATAATGTCAAATGCCCAATGCAAATAAGAGCAGTTTTTTCCATTTTTACAAAAACTACACATGGCACAAATAAACAGCAGGAATAAATTAATATACAGAAATATAAGTTTTTCATATAAAAACGTATATATATATATGAGTCAACAAAGTGCCATTTAACGGTAAACATAAATACTTGAGCAGGGCCCAAAGGTAAAAATAATAAATAAAAACAAGGGAATCTATTTTAAAGCGGCGAAAATTCAATTGTTTCAAAAATGTCGTCAGTGCTTCTTTTTGAGTGCGTGAAAAAGCATTAAAAATTACATTTAAAGTGTGTCTGCTATACATATATATATATATGTATGTGTGTGTGTGTGTGTGTGTGTGTGTGTGTGTGTGTGTGTGTATGTGTGGAAAAGCTTTCAACTTTTAACAAGCCAGCAGCAAAGGCATGCAGAATATTTGTTGTGAGCTTCTTCTTCTTTCAGGTGCGCTGCAGCAACCAAAGTCCCTTTGCCAGGACCTGCTATACATATACATATGTATATATATATATGATATTTATACTCATACATATGCATACCTTTGACATCGCTACATTTCTCGAGGAATTTCTGCCCGGGGTGTCACAACATTGTTTTATTAAATACAAAATAATAACGGCACTCCGAGCTGCATCAAGTGAAGGGCTTAAATCATTTAATAACTTTACACTTTATTTTGTATACACCGTTAAATGGGAACAGTAACGGTTTTCTTCGCAGCTTAAATACTAACTATGATATTTCTCAAACTATGTTCCATTCATACAAGAACTTAATTCTACACATTCTACAAATTTACAAAATCTAATATTGTTAAAATTTAAAAAATTTAATGTTTTTTATACTGAATCTCAATTTTTGACAAAAAAAAACTAACTAAAAATAATTTAAAATTTTTATAGAATTTAGTGTAATTAATTTCCTATGCCAAAAGAACAATTGCCAAGAGATTTTCGAAAAACCTATCACAAAAAGTCTTCAAATTAAAGTAATAATTAATATTTGTAATCTGCAAAACACATTTAAAGTCCTTAAAACTTATCAACTCTGTTAAATCTTGTTAAATAATGAGAACAGCTGCATTAATTGAAATCCCGTTACAAATCATAGCTCAAGTCTATGATTTGTTGCCTCCTTTAAATTTATGACAAATGAGTAAATAATAAATATGAGAATTTACATTTAGTTGGGTTGGCTTGCTAACAGTACGGCTGTTATCAAAGCTGACATTTCCCAGACATAGACTTAACAGCCAAAGAGCATGACGTTAAGAGAGTCGAAGCGGGCAATATATTAACAGTGCACAAGCAGAACATTTACAGCAATATGCAAGTTAAGAGCAACAGACATGAACTGTTAACAGAGACTGATTTCAAAGTGAAATCTTAACAGAATGCAAGCTGTAATCTAAGCTGTAATTGATGCAACTTATTTACTAGTTAGTATGAATAAACGAGTTAAGCTGGCTAGTTAAATATATAAAAGCAAACAACAAAAAAGTTTAGAAATATATTTGCTACGTCTTTAAACAGTCACTTTTAAATATAATAATTGCAAAATCATTTTTTATATGGCTTGATCTATTTTAAAATAGCGCTGCATTATTTCAAAATTAATATTATTTAAATATTTTAAGCTTAATGATTTGATTTACTTGTTGAGTTGAGCTAACAACAGCAGCTTAACAGCAGCGCGTGCTCTCTGTTGCTTAACAGACACCGGCTTGCTTTGATAAAAGAGCAAATTTCCCTCTGCTAATAGCCGGCTTGAATGTTAAGTGCAGTCAGTGGGTCAACCTACTAACCTACTGAGCGCACTTAACAGCGCAGCGCATGCAAACAAATTAAGAGCAGCAAATGCTGTGTTTTTTTGTTGTTCTGCGTTGTTGGCTGCTTATCACATTGTACCGGTTAGAAGGCATTTAACAGTAGCAGTAACTGCTACTGTTACGGCTACTGTTACTGTTATGGCCGCATCTGTTCTACATTCTACAGCATCTCTGCCGCTTTCGCTGCTGCTGCTTTGTCAGTTAGTACATTTTGAGTTGTGGACGGAGGTGCGCGCGTTTTCGGCTGCTGTTGAGCAACGGCACTTTATAACAGAACTCCATGTGATCAAAGCTAACTGTGTGCCCCGCGTGAAAGATTACACCGCAATGAAAAATTGAATGTAAAATTGTAAGAGGCAATAAATGAGTGTTTATGTGTCTGTGTGTGTGTGTGCGTGTGTGTTTGAGTGTTTCGCGAAATGCGAGCAGATAAATTATATTAATGTGATATGATAGCCCAAAATTTATGGGGCAACTCACATTTGAAGCGAGCTGCTGATAACGAAATTCATTGAAATGAAAATTTAAATTAAAATGAAAATGAATTAAATTCAAAATAAAATATACGCGTGTATTTTTATTTGTGATAATCAATGATAAATGATGTGTGAAGCTGCTGTCATTAATATTACAGTTAATCATAATCAAAGCGGGCGTGTAAATATAGTTTAATTATCGCTGATCATTATCATAATTATAATTATAATTATATTGATTCAACTGAATGAGATGATGACATGACAATCTGGAATACTTATCTGATTTTGATCAGCATGTGTGAAGCTGTTAATCCCAGTGATAATTAGCAGCCCGTTAATCACAGTTATAATTAACAGCAAATTAGTGGAGAAGCGAATAAATAAAAGAGGGGCTTGTCAACATTTAAAGTGATTATGAATGCATCATTTTCGATAATCAAAGCTGACTTAAAAAATTGCAAATTATAAAGTATAATCAAACTGACTTTAAAGAATTTTTAAATATTATAATGCAACTATTTTAATACTTTTAAAAAAGTATTTCAGCATTTGAATTATTTTTGGTTTTGTCAAAAATGTTTAAATTATTAATGTGACATTGAATGCATTCAATAATAATTTATTATTTTAATCTATTAAAACTGGCTAAACAAATTTGACGAAATTTAAAAATACAACTAAAAAGTGACTCCATTTAAAAAGCCAAAATCAAATAATTAATTTTAAATAAAGACTTGAACTAATAATGAATTTTCAATAAATTATAAAAAATATATAAATTTTCAAAGGTTTTCTACATTTAAATGAACTTTAGTGAAATAATTTACTAAAACAATTGAAATAATTCGCTCCAATTGAATTAATAATACAATATATAAAAACTAAAATAACAATATATTTTAATTCAACAGTTTATCAATTAACAATACAAATGCAAATTGAACAACAACAAATTATAGACACATATAATTAAATTATACAAATAATTGTTTTTGGATCAAAACTTCAACTGAAACCAAAGAAATAATTAGTAGAATAAATAAAAATGTGGTTTGGAAATGCAATTAAATAATTGCCTTGGCTGTTGACAATAAAGAGGAAGCCAAATGCTGTTAATATAATTAATAAACATTATCTAAAGCAGCAACAACAATGTCCTGTTGTCCCGTTGTCCTGTTGTCCTGTATGTGGCACAAGTCAACAAATGTGCGATTTACACACATGCACATAGAGATATAGATAGAAATATATATATAAAGATACATATATGATGTGGGGCATGAATGGGCAACGGTTGCCGCTAAGCCGCTTAAGTGCTATCATGTTGTATACAACGTCAATCCAGAAAAAAGGCCATCGGAAACATGATTAATCTCAATTTATGACAACGCCAGCAACAATAACCACAACAACAACAGCAACAACAACACCAAAGATAAAGTACAAAAAAAAAACGGAGAGAAAAGTTGAGGCTGCCAAAATCAACTTGGCCAAGAGTTTTTTTTTGGCAGCACACATTGTTGCTGCTGCTGCTGCTGGCCATGCTAACGATCAAGCCATCAATCAATCAATCCATCAATCAATCAATTTATCAATCAGCACTCGCTGCAAACTCTCTCGCCACCACCAACAGGGCAAAATTATAAAACTCATGGGTTTTCCTTCATTTTGTCGCTTGATTAAAGCATAATTGGCAGCATTTATGTAGTACTTAATTAGATATTTCGAGGGGAGGGGGAGGCACTTACTAACCTACTATGCACAGTCTATGATTTATGCAGTGGCCTAATTAGCATGTGTGACTAACAGTAATCTGTTATCTGTTACCTGTAACAGTGCTCTCATCAGCAGCAGCCTAATAAAATAATAATACTGTTAGGTCTGTGAAACTCGGGTTAATTCTAATTATGACGATGCTCTGCTAATTAGTTGCATAAATCTGGCTACAAAACCGGATGGACATGCAGTCTATCTCTCTCTCTCTTACTCTGTCTCCCTCTCTCTCTCTCTCTCTGTCTGTCTCCGAGCCTGTCTGTTAATTGATTTGAAATGTTTTCCTGTGCCACAAATTGATATTAAGCCTGAGATTACCGACAAGAGTTTTGCATTTATGTTTGCGCCAGCCTCCTGCATAATTAAAACGACTTATACATGCCACATAAAAGGTGCCCCTAACAGCCCCATCCCCCCTGCCAACCCCAAGCCCATCCCTTTTACACCTCTCGACTTTTTGGCTTTCATCTCCGAGCTGAAATGCAATGAGTCTCTGCCTCTCAGTTAATTTATTATATCCGCTTCATTTGCCTTCCCTTTGAATCTGTGTGTGTGTGTGTGTGTGTGAGTGTTTGTGGCCATTATACTTTGTGGCATATAAACTTCACATGTGGCACCATTAAAAGCACGCAACATTATGATTACGATTATGTGTCATGTGTGTCAGGGTTATGTTCTTTCAAGGATTCTCTCTCTCGGGGCAGATCTTGAACTTGAAATTGATATTACCAAAACAAACATTTGACAGAGCTTCGCCTTCTCAAGATTAAGATGGCAACCAGAAGCTCAAAGTTTGTGGAATAAATCAGCATTTAAACTGTGCTTTTGAAAGGTCTTGAATTCACTTGGAAAAATAATATTTCGGAATTTTTCAGATTCATTACTCTGAAAAGTAGGCAATATTTTACTCAATATAATAATATTGCTTCTTTTTGCGTCTGTTTGGCTTAAAATTAATTTTCGGGTGAGAAAAAAATAGTTGCACAAAAGAAAGAATTTGTTAGTGCGCTGAAAAGTATGCTTTATTTCAGACAAAGATTCTTTGACTATTTGATTGCATATGAAAACAATGAATATTATATTTGTCTTAATTTCATTAATTGGCCTTTATACACATATTTAATTGCCTCCAAATTTCCTGGCACTGTGTTTCTGCAGCAAACATTATATATTAAATACTTCATAATCGTAACACAAAAAATCATTTGCAGACTCATTTCATAATAGGCCTAGAGTCATTTCGCATTTCAACAACTCGCAATCAATTCGCAAACAATGCGAAAATAAAATCTGTTCTGCGAAAGAAGCCAAAAAGCCGCGGGCGCAATGCCAACATTTTTAGCGTGTCCATAAATCGGCAAAACAGGCTGCTTTTTATTGTATATATGCATAAACATATGTATATTATATATGTACATATCTATATGAGGGATGGGAGTAGAGAGCATGGAGAGGGGGGGGGGGGGGGGCTATCACTATTTGTATACACAAATAGAGACACAGTTGACTGACTGCACAAAGGAGCGAGGCAGTCAAGTGAGCAATATTTGAGCCTACAGCCAGCAGCAGTGCGAGCCAATCTTGGCTATCTTAGCCAGCCTGTGGCCAACCCGCACACACACACACACACGCACACACACACACACATACAGAGATAAACGCCTGTGATTTATTGCATCTAATTGCTCACAAACTGTGGGGGTTAGTGGGGCGTGAGAGGAGGTCAGGAGCTGAAGCACGTGCTTCAATAACTTTTGGCTTTCACACCTCAGCAGATTTCGCGAATGGGCCAACGAGTTACCGCAGATATTGACGACAGCAGCCAAAACCCGGCCAAAAGCAGCCAAACGGCCAACAGCCAAACGGCCAACAGCCAACTACCATTTGCGGTTTACAGTGGCCGCCAATCAATTTACGCCCCGTTTCTGGCCAAGCGTAACGGACGCTTCATTAAAACCAATTTCGATGCGTGTGTGTGTGTGTGTGTGTGTGTGTGTGTGGTTGTCAAACTGCCGCGCCAGGTGGCGCTTTATAGATACTTGATTTATGATACGCAAACAAGTTCAGACAGCTCAACTAACCTGTTTTGAATATATAATTGGCGGCTACATGCCAAAAAACTATTCAAATTTTGCATATTTCAAACTCTGCAAAAGCAATAAATTTAAATAAAACCAAACTATCAAAATCATAAAAATACAAAAATAACAAAATTATATCAAAATAAATGAAGTACAGAAAAAATAATATAAAATAACAATGAGCAATAAAAGGCTAATAAAATATCTCTAAATAAATAAATTATAAATATAAATAATAAATAAGTTACCAAGATTTTAATACTCATTTATTTTTTATCTTAGTGCTGACTTTTTAAATCAATGCAATAGCCACAAAAGGCAAATAAAATTTATAATTTATATCTTGAGTGGTTACAAATTTCGTTAAAAAATCATGTTATACAAATTTGTTAGTTAAATGCAAGAAAACATAAAAATATACCATGAACAACAAATACAAAATGATACCTTTTTAGATGACAAACAAAATATATAAATTGAACGCATATATAAAAAATAAGAACCAAGTTTTCATAAAATAAAAATATAAACAAATGTAAATGTCAAGAAATATTTTATAAATGACATTTTCTACCAACATACTGAAGGCTCATTTCAGATACACATTCATGTCAAGCTGCACACAGGAAAAGCCTTTAAGAAACTTAAATTGTGTGCTTGCAGCAATCAAGGTGTCGAGTGGGAGTGGGGGTGGGGGTGGGAGTGTGTTGCAGATGTGGCAGCTGCGGCAGTGGCCAAATAGGAAATGCAAGAAAAGCAAGAAAAGCGCTCAAAAGGCGTTTGGTCGAAACAGAAAACAAGTGCAAGTTTTGTGGCATGTAAAATTTGCATGTGTGGCATGCATCTGAACAGATAAAGGGAGGGGGAGTGCGAAACATATAAGTTAAGTTTGGAGACAGGTGTCACAGGGTGGATAGAAATGTCCAGCGTGCCGAATACTTCAAGTTTATTATGCAAAGTTGAAAGTTGAAACCATAGAAAACTTCTTCGTCAGCAAACCAAAAGTTGTTTATCAAAATACGAAACATACGAAATTCTTAAGCTCTGATGTGCGACTATATAGAAAATATCCAATTTCCTATGTCAAAAGTCAGCGCTGCATTTTTTAATTGAAAAATATATATGGGCTCTAATAATACCTATTTCTGCTTTCATATTGCTGCATATTATTTGCATTAAGTGGCTTTTAGTACCACCCCCCCTCAATCACCAGCCCCCTACCCCTAGTCAAAGGCAGGTCACAGCTTTCGAACAAATATTCGCCCAGACAACTTGAGTTAACTTCATGTTTTATGTTATACATTTTTTATTTGTTTGGTTAATAAACTTTCTTCTCAGTTCTCCCCGCTTTCACTTAACACTCATGCATATATGCATAGTTTGGTCAGCTGCGCCGCCATTTTTGTTGTTGTTGTTGTTGCTGTTGCTGTTGCAACTGCCACTTGAGTGCTGCCTTATTTACTTTCCATTTGCTGCAAGCCAATTAATTTGTATTTATTTTAATGCCACGCCACTTTTCACAGTTACAGCAACAGTAGCCGAGCTCACAGTTCACAGTTCCCGATATCAGTTGCATTTCCTGTTTCCCTTCCCCTTTCCCATCCCCCTGCCACTTTCCGTTGCTCGTTTGCGTTTGTGTCTCGCTTTGCAGTAGCCAAAATTTATGCATTACTTGCAAATTTATTGACCCAGTTTTGCAACAAAGATGAAAATGTTAAAATTCTGTTTTTTTTACACTGTTTCTCAATAGTTCAATGGGGTATATAATGTACGGTTTTGCCAATGATCTCTCTTTTTAAGTTAGAAACTTAAAATTCAAAAGTTTTGCTTTTTGAAATTTAAATTATTTTATATATATATTTTATATACGACAATTTTCGAGCAGACAGTAACAAATATTGTTGCCACTCCCATTTCCGGCCACATAAATCTCAAGTAGCTCTACATCATCTACTATCTACAAATAAATCAAATTTAATACATTTAAGGCAATTTAAATTCTCCTTCAGAAGCAAAAATATTTCTTGTCATAAATCAAAAGTAATGTATTTAGGGTGGTGTAGAGATAGACAAGCAGTCTAAACCCACTGATTAGCAGGCACCCAATATACACTACCAATCCCTCGACTCCAACCCGCAACCACCTAACGGCACATCAACAGGCGAAATTCCAGTGAATAGGCCACGCCCACTTAAATGCTGCGGGCTCATTGCGCGCCCTTTTCCACTGTTTCCAACGTAGTCGCTGTTTCCACTCCCAAAATTTGTTGTAGGGGCGAGGCGTTCAAGTGGCTTCAAATAAAAAAAAAAAAAAATAGGGAAGAGCAGAAATAAAAAAAAATGCAAACAAGTTGCAAGTTGTTGACTACGTTTCGAAGTGTGTTGGGGCGTGGCACGCGCGAATTTAATTAAGTTGCCATTGCTGTTGTTGTTGTTATTGCTGTTGTTGTTGTTGTTATTGCCTGTTGTTCTTGCAGATTTGATTAAATTGTTTGGATGCCACAGCATCTATTTGTTATTTGCAAGATTTCCGCATAAATTAACTTTGAAGTATGTATGTGTGTGTGTGTGTGAGAGTTAGGCTTCTAGTGGGAGTCGCCTGCGTTGGGCGTGGCACACTCACCATGCCAATATTGGCATCAAAACAAGATTAGCCAAAGCAATTTGCTTACTTAGTTTGACTAATGAAGTACAGTTTGTCTTCTGTTTACCCAAAATCAAATTAAGACAAAATTAAAATAAAATACAAAATCTATTGACCTTTTAAAACCTTTTAATGCTACCGGCTAAATCAATATTGTCGAAATACAAAAACAATTTATTTTGCAGTCTTAACTTCAAACTTCCACAACTTTGTCAAAACTCAACCGATTTTCAATCTCGAGGTCTTTATCGTCATGGTTCATGGTCAGGATTCTAAGGTGTTTCATTTTTCAAATCATGCCAAAATGACAATGGCCTTCGCAGACATCAAAGTCTTATAAATTTGTCAAAACTGAACCGATTTTCCCGAGGCCAAGGTTTTCGTTTGTCATCTCGATGAATTCAACATATAAAGTACTAATAATTTTTGGAATTTCAGTCAAGTTTCATGCTAAAAATGTATTCATGTGAAGTTTCCACTGCCATATCAATTTCCATCAAATTGCCATAACATTGCATCTACCTGCTAGCAACGGTTATAAGCTGATTCAAAATAGTGTTGCCTACTTATGTGCGCAGCTTACAAAATTTGCATACCCAGTAGCCATAAAGTGAAGTGAAATAGGTATAATACAAGTATGCAAGCAAAAATAATTATTTTTATACATGAACTTAATATGAACGCATATCAAATTCAAAGACAGGGTAGCGCTTAGTCAAGCACTGTCTTCCAAAGTCTTTTGTAAGTGTTCATAAGTAGCAAACTTAACTTAAACCTTACCAAATTAAATTTCAAAGCTTATGTGTTTTTGGTGCTTCTCTCTCCCTCCTCCTCTCCCTCGCACACACACACACTTCGACACTCTCTTTATCTCACTGGCGGCAGCGCTGCTTGCCACCTGGCAAAGTTATTGAAGTTAGGCGATATAAAGTTGCGCTGAAATGCGCACAACTCGTTCATCAAATCATTTTATGGTAACTACCCGACTTAAAAAGTGTGCTGTGCAGCTGCTGCATATTCTTCTGCCTCATGTATATGCAACAAACAGTTGCAGGCTCACTTCGCAGTCAGTGGAGACTTGGCTAAATGGGTCACACGGCTGAGCGCACTTTTTGGGCGCGTCAAAGATGTCGATGTGTAAACAGCAGCTGGCTCAAAGGCAGCAGGCAACAACTACCCGCCCCCGGATTCTTACAGTGTAATGCGTCGACTACTTGCTGGCTTACTTGCCCCAGGCAATGGGGGCTAAAATGTGTCAGTGCGCCAAATCTTTGCCCCTTTGCTGTTTGCCTATGAAATATGCTAATGATCAACTTGAGACATGTTCAAATTATTGTCAAGCAGCTGCGCTGCGTCCAACAAGTTGAAACACACACACACACATACACACACACACATAGAGACACATAGACATACACACTGACATTTGCCAAGCAGCGCCTTTTAAAACTGCAATTTCAGTTGCACGAAACTTATTCACGACTTTGTGGCAACTTTTCTTTTTGTTGTGGGTGCGCGGGACGGGAAGGAATTAATAAGTTGGGGGTAGCGCTTTAACTTGCTGCTGCTACAGATATGCCCCCAAACGCGGCAACAGCGCTGCTAATTAAGTCAGTTCACTCTTATTTTATTACTGGCGTCATCATCATTTTTTTCGTTTCTATTTTGTTGCTGCTGTTGCCGCTGGCAACCGAATGTACCAAATGTTCTCGTCGCGCCTGGCAAATTAATTTTTATAAATTTAATTAGCAGTGCATATAATCAACTGAGCTGGCGGCCATTTGGCAAAGTCTGCGACAAACGATGTGGCAGACAATGGTAGCAAGCAGCAAGAAAAGGAAAGGGATGTGGTGAGGGGAGGGGATGGGGCACGTTTTGTGCGATGTGACACCAAAAGAAATTTTCCTTTTGAGTTATAAATAATTATTTTAATGATCTGCAACAGTGGAGAGCAACAGTGAAAGTGCTTTGGTAAATTGAATTTAAGGGTTGTAAATAATAAAAATACATAAAAAGTTAAAAGTTTAATAAATACAAATAAAAATGTTTAAGCAAGTAATTTTTAAAACGGAAAGAAAAATAGTAAAATTTATTGAGATATGCATAGTTATAGCATGAGGTTATAAATTGATATGTATAGATACAGAAGTAGATTAAATTACATACAAAATAGCAGTAAATTAAAAAGTAATGCAAATCTTGCTTGAAATAATCTATGCCAAGAAATAATAGTATAATTAAAGCACCACAAATGCAATCAGAAGATATTTCAACAAAGAGAAGTTGTGACCGCAACTCAGGCAACCAAAAGCTTACATTGATTAACATTAATATTAATTAGAAAGGATTGTTTCTAATCCCCTCCCACCCCCAGCAACTGAGCTTGCAGCGTATTTGTCGCTGGCCGTCATGAGTTGCAACATGACAATAAGCTTAGTGACACCTGCACGTCTTATCTGTTTCCTCTTTTAAGCTCTCTATGCTTACTTAACCTCCCCCGCCTCCCTGCCCCCTGCTACCCTTCTACTAGCTTTAATTGAAATGCTGTTGCATTTCGTTGCACATTTCAACGTCGGTGCTTTTTTTCTGTGTTTTGTTTTCCCATCAGCTAACTAAGGCGCGCGACAACAGAATGGACTTTGCTCCCACTCCTGCACATTCTTCACACACACACAGACTAGCATAGTACAATAGCACACAACAAAGCAAAACAACACACACACACACACATGAGCATAGCCAGCATTTTCCCCATTTGCCACTTGGCAATGCGCTGGATGTGATTGTAGCGAATGCAAGGACGAATGCACAGGATCCCGCATTAGTTCACGCACGGTTCAGTGCGCCAAACTTAATCCTTGCTCTACGTCGCCACGCCCCACTTCTATATATACATGTGTATGTGTTTGTGTGTGTATGTGTATGTGTGTGTGTGTGCGTGCTTCGCTGGATCGTTAGTTTATAATTTTAAAGTTGGATTAAACCAGTAAGCAACGACGTGCAAAGCAGAGCAACTCGATGGAGTGGAGGAGGGGTGGGAAGGGGAGTGGAGGGGAGTGGAGGGGATGGGGACGCGTAAAGAATGTGCTCGGCAAAATCAGGTCAAATGTATGTGTCACTTTTACAGCTTATTATGGCAAGCACAGGATAACCGAGGCCCCGTCCCCCCAACCCCTCGCCCTCCCGATCTCTGCTCTCTGCTCACTCTCTTAGTTTATCCTTTATGCTGCTGCAGTCTTTATGGGCAACATTATCGCATAATGTAATCATTGGCCCAATGATGGCATGTCCTCAAGACAAATTCTTTGTCCTAGTCAGTATGCCTGGCATACCGCATACCGCTTACCGCTTGCCGCATGCCCCTTTGCCGCTTGCCCCTTTGCCGCATAGCAACGCACGTTCCTCCATAAGGAGAAAATCCAATAAAATAATAAAAGTTCGTTTAGTTAAAGGCAATAAAATGACAACACCTCGCCTCGCATCGTACTCGTTATCCTTTAAGCGTCCGCCAGCACAATGAGAATTTGTCCTGCGGGTCCTGCTTTCCATTAGATTGCTCTCCACTACAACTACTACAGTGAAGACTCTAAGATAGCAACTTGAATGGGCTTCCTTTGTACCATAGAAATCTCTATTGTCAATCGGATTCAATGGCTTGTCATTGAATCTGACATGGAAAGTAGCAAATGATTTTTATCTTTAAACTAGAATTGTTATGGAAACATTTCGAAAACACAATTGATGCTGCTGTTGGGTATTTTCCATTGTTGTATTATCGATATTTGAATATTTAAATAATAATCAAAGTAGACCATTTGATAACTCTTAAAAGAAATTGAGAAAAATTGCTGTTAGAAATAAATGACACATGTATCTCAAACTTATTACAACAACGAAAAGTTTTTAATGAATAAATTAAATATGAAAAACTTAACTATAGTTCATAGCTTAATATGCCTTATTCTCCGCTTTAACTGCCAAAGTTTTAACAAGTATACAAAAAGCATCATGCAAATAAGAATTTTATTATAGCACAAAAGTTCATCTCTGTGACTTTTGTTGCAAAACTGTTGTCAAAGATAGGCCTCAAAAATGTCAGCAGCTTTCTTTGTATATTTATATTAATAAAAACACATTTTTGCCAAGTTATTAAAAAGTTTGTGCTTGTGCCATAAGAATGCGTGCCACAAACGAAGTAGAATCAAAAGTTGCAAATAAGCTTGTGTTCGTCACATAAAAGTTCATTACAATAAGAAAGAAAGTTCATTGCAGCGAAGTTTGCCTGTGCCATCAAACAAGTTTTCGGTGCTCAGCGTCTTGTTGCAAACGCATTGGATGTGCCGCAAGGACACCGCAGCTGCCAGTTTGCCGGCTGCAACAAAAAGTTGCATGCAACGCGCATTTGCTGTGGAAAGCACACAACTAATGAGTTTCCGTAAAAGATTTGCACTTGTTTCAACTTTAAGTGATTTGCGGCCAGTTGCAAGTGGCAAGTTGCAACTTGCTTGCAACCGGATGACCACTTGCAGGGATCTTTATCTTTGCAGCATAATGCATTTTTATGAGCTCCGCTGCGATTGGTTTCCTTTCGTCTTATGCCAAGTCAAGTTTGCGAGACATTTCTTGTGCATTGTTTTCTCTTCGAGTTTGTCGTCTTTTGCTTTTTGTTGGCAACAAATTTGCATATTTATTGCACAGTTTGTAGGGCGAGAATCGAGGCAAATAAATCTGCTCAAAACTGTAAAGGGTCATAATGTAAATAACGGTAGCCATAAAAAACGAAGCCAAAATGAGCAGCTGCTTATCCGGCATATTGATCTCTTCTCTGTTCTTAGTGGACTGTTATTTGTTGGCTTTAAAAAAAAGTATATAAATATGTTTACACTGAGTCAGCAATTTGATGTATAGCTAAGATAACTGCGAATTTATTGTGTTTCTTTTGTATTTCTCTCTCTCTCTCTCTCTCTTGAGAACAAATTCGTTTGTGTCTACAACTTTTTAATGCGCCAACTGCCAAAGAACAACGGCAATTTGTCGGCATATATATATAGATATATATAGATTATATATATATATAATATGTGTCTATGTGTCAGTGTTCACGATAATTGATTTACTTTCTTCTCATTGTCGTCAATCAATTGCGATTGCCATTGCCATTGCCAACACTCATACGCCACGTGCGCCCAACGACTAAGTCCACATAACGAGCAACTCTCCACAGCAGGGCTGGCGACGCACATTGATTGATGTCACTTTGTCAGTGGCACGCCAGCTGCCAGTGTGTGCCTCATCAGGGGGCAATCAACTTTGCTCCGAGCCGCCAAAGGATTACCGCACGAGAGAAGATTGCGTTCCTTTTTGCTAAACCAAGAACGGATTTAGCACAACTTTCATAATTCGATAAATTCATATTTATATATAAAATTCATAATCTTTTTTTTATATTTGTGCAAGAGTCAATTTATTCAAAACTAATTTAAATCACAAATGCAATATGCAATCAATAGATTCGCATCCTCAGCAGTTTTTAGCTCTAACTAAAAATAGTTAAATAAAATACCTGCACATTTTTAATAAAAAATATTTTTTAACATACTTTGCATATCTGATGGATGTTAAGCGAACATTTCTGATAGATGAGTATGAAATTTGACTGTCAAAATAAAGCACGCAGTTTGACAGCATTGTCGCGCTATCAATAGTAAATATGCATTACATTTTACCGTTGCTTGAATATAAGTATAATTGCAATGTTGCCTGGCAATAAATTTCACATTTAAAACTAACTTTGTAAACTAATATATTAGTTGAAAATGATTTGCGGAATTCTCTTTAATATATATTAAAGTCGTTCAGCAACTTATTAGCGTGGCATTTTAAAATGACTTGTTTTTCTCAATTCTCTCATATAATTTCTATATTTAAAAATTAGTAGTTTAAGATTTAATAATAATTTGAATTAACATTATTTTTGCCTATATATTGTATACAATATATACTCTACAATGATTCTTAATTCTTGCGAGTCTTTTGTGCACATTGTATGTATACAGATTCCGTTATTCACTATTGTTCTATCGGTTCTCTATGTGTGTGGATGGATGTGTAGTCTCGTCTTATTGGCACGCTGCCAGCTCCACTCAAAGCGTAATTTCATGTGTGCGGAACACAATTGCGCCATTTAGATGAGATTGAGCGTAGCACTCTCTGCCAGTGTATGTGTGTGTGTGTGTGTGTGTATGTTAGAGTAGTGGTGTCACTGTGTGATGGCAAAAGTTTGGCACGTGACAAAAGCCTGGCTGTATGTAGTGGATGGGCAAAGGGGTTGCGAGATGGAGAGGGGGGGGTGGCTGTGGCGCTAAGTCGCGATGTTGGCCGCAAAATGGCAAGCAAAAATAATGACGCTTATATTTATGAAATTTATGCGTGACACCCACTTGAATACAACTCTCTGTGTGTGTGTTAGTTTGTGTGTGTGTGTGTGAGTGTGTGTGTGTGTGTGTTGCTGTGCTTATCAGCAAGCTGCGGGCTGCCAAGAAGAGGCCAAGCTGCGTTTCGTTCATTTTTAATCTTAATAAGAGAAAAGTTTTCTGCCAAAAATGCCAGTCGAGTCGTTTTTATGGCCAAATGGGGAACGTATGGGGGGGGGGGGGAGGCTGCTCCAACTAGTGCTAACAAAATGCGTGTGTGTCGTTTGACAAAATGGCATGTCATATATAAGTATAAGTAGATGGTAGGCCGGGGCCATACCGTTATTATCAATGCAGGCGGGCGCCAAAACTTTTGCCCTTTTCACACTTAAGTTTGGCGCTTGGCGTTTGGCTGCTTGCTGCTTGCTCCTGCAATAAAATGAAATCAAAATATCATAAACACTTGACGGCTAACGGACATTTGGCAAGTCTCTGGTTTTGTCTGTCTAGATACATATATATTTTTATGCCCGACGGCACCATCATTAGATAAATAATAACAAAATAAAGTTTCTCTCTCCTTTTCACACCCATTGCTTTGATTTTTGTTTGCCCCACGTCACAAAGTTTGCTTCGATTAATTTTTATAGCTTAGCTTTACTTCTGTCTGTGTCAATTTCAGCAGGAGTCGGAGGTAAATCAACAAACAAATAAATAGAGCCAATAATGGCTGCAAAATTGATGAGTTTTCACATTTCTTGAGAATTTGCCATTGAGCTTTTGAGCTGCCCTATAAAGTTTCGATGAATATTCTAACAGTGGGCTTAACAACTTTGTTGCAAAATGTGTTCAATGAAATCGTATTCAATACTATTTTCTAACTTCATCAGTGTGAAACTAATTACTTGAACTGCTGCGGACATAAGACTTTAAAGTTTAAACTGATTACGAGCTCTTCTATAAAACATGTCAAAAAGTGTGTAAAACTTTCTGCAACATAAAATTTCACTGTTCTTTCAATTATGTGCTTTTTTGCCCCTGAGGCGTCACCAGATTTTTGTGTGGGCAGCGTCCAAAAAAGTTTCGGCTTGCCGCTGTTGTTTGGCCTGTTTATAAATTATAAATTATGTATTTGCCTGGCAATGTGGAAAATCTTGTTATTTTTTCTTTGCACTCTAATCAACTTAAACAATTTTAAATATTTATATTGGCAAGCCTAGGGCGGCCTTCGCTTTGTTTTGTTAAGTGTTGAAAATTAATATTTGTAGTTGTACCATTTTGTTGTAATTTCCGAAATGTGCAGGCACAAATGTCCTGCAGCTGTCAATGAATGCTTTTATAAATTCGACAAATTGTTAGCAGAACAGCCAACAAAACAACAACAAGAAATTCAGGTTTTTTATTGACTGTCGCTAAAATAAAACCAAATAAAATCAAATAAAATGCAGAAAAAGTACAGAACCAAATCAAATATATTTGGAGGCATATTGAGCGCGACACGACACGACACAAATGAACAAATACAAAACCGTTTGACACACACACACACAGAGACACACGTTAAAATAAAAGTAGGCGTGGCAACGGAAAAAGTAGACGCTGAAAATCAAATAAATCAAATGGTCGTAAATAAATCATTTGAATTTATTTTCATATGGCCAAAGAAATGCTTGACAAAATAAAAGCACGATAAATACTCCAAATGGCAACAACAAGAAGAACAACAACATAGAAACGATCCAAATGCGACATGACGACTCGACACGTTGCATAAAGACCTCTCGCCCCCCACCTCAAGTACCAGCAACAACAACAACAACAACAACAAAGCCAGCAAGCAGGACACGCTCAACAGACACTGAGTGACAACAAAACGGTACAGAGACAGGACACATTTCAGTTTCAGTTCTGGCTGTGAGAGTTGGCTAAAGCCGAAATGTTATTTTCTCACATCCTGCGAATTATTTGTGGGTGTGTCTGTCTGCCTGTGTGTGTGTGTGTGTTTGTGTACTTTGCACTTGTGGTTAGTTATTTGGTTGCCGCCTGGTCTTCGCTCAAGTGTTTGACGAATGGCGTCAATGCCGCTGCCCCCACTGCCCCCCCTCCTTCCGCTCAGCTTCATTTTGTAATCAAAGCAGCATTCCATTATATAATACTAAGTTTCTTTTTATTTATTTATTTTTCCGTGGGTGTAATGGGCATCTAAACGTGGCAACGCGTGTGGTTACTTATGACATCTTTACAGGGTCCTCGTTAAGGATACATCTTAAAATAATGCGATTTGAGTGTCGCTATATCAACGGTTTGTTAAGCTCGCTTTTGTTATCAAACAGCTATTTTGTGTGCCAAAGTTTGCCAGCTTTATAATTAATATTATGCCTTAATAATATCACTCTAAAGAAGCACATGTTTCGAGTATTATATATTAATACTTTATTTATTTTAATATTTAATTTGCTTATCTATGCAAAGCAACTTGTTAATCAAGTGAGCAATTTCCACAAGTTTCCACTTGAAGACTTTGTACATTTATGTAAATGCTGGGTTTAGAATTACGTTTTGATTAACAAGTATCTTTTAAACGTGTTTAATGGAATATTATGTGAATACCTGGCAATTTATTAGTGAGTCTTTATGATATTCTCAATTATATATAGTTTATTCTCAAGGGTTTCATTTTGTGCGCATTAATTAACCCACACTCGAAATATAATATTGATTTGCAAAGTTTGTTTGGTTACTTCAACAAACTTGCAAACATTAAATAATTAAAAGTTTTCTTTTGTTTGCTTTTTTAAATAACAATCATGGAAGCAATAATAATGAATACCTTAATTATATATTCATACATTATTATAAATATTTTAATTACATAAGTACCCAACATAAAGCAATTTTTTATGAATGAACTTATTTAATTATTAAAGTTCAAAGAAAAGTTTTAATACAAATCCTTTTTTTTATATTTTCCATATAAAGCTTATTTGTTACAGATAATTTAAATATGTGTGACCACAAATTTAAATTTGTATTTTGGTTATTTACATAAATATGCTTGCAATGCAATTGATATGTTTTATACGAAAGTTACTACAGACTGTATTGTTAGTGGCATAAAACGGATGATAAAAAGACAGGTATATTTTGACAGGTATATTTTGACAAGTTATTTCGCTTTCTGATTGCTTCAAGCAACTGCTGGTGGACAAGCATGTCTCAACAACAACAACAACCAACTGCACTTTGTGCTTGCTGCGCTTGAGAAACTTTTCAGCTACACGCTCAAATCGTCAGTTGCCAAGTTTCCACCCCTCCTACACCTATGCAGCAGCCTGCCCGCCCGCTGGCATACCCTAATGTAGCCGCAGACAAATCTTTTAAGCTGAAGCATTGCTTGTTGTTATTTTGTTGCACACAAATTTGCAACAACTCGTCTGCTGCAAGTTTGCTGTCTGCTTGAGTTCCGGTTTCCATTTGCCATTCCTGGCTGACTTTGTGTCTGTTTGTCTGCATTCTAAAATGAATGCAGCAAGACATAAGGCGAGCGGCTGCTGCTGCTGTTGTTGTTTTAACTTGGCTAACACAACTTGGCAACGTCTTGAGAAATTGTCGCTCATTGGCAAAACGAATTAATTAAATTGTATTCAAGTTGCAAGCTCTGATTTTGTTGCAACTGCCATTGATTAATTCGCGTGCTTCATTTGCTTATCAAGTTTGTTGTGTGGCCAAAAGTTGCCGGCAACTTGATGTGGCTCTCGCAATTCTTTTCTCTCTTGCTGTTGTGTTGTTGTGTGGCACGTGCTGCAGTTGCTGCCGTTGCTGCCGTTGCTGCCTCATCCATCAGTTTTGCCGTTCTGCTAATTGAATAGTTAAGCGCATTTGATGTACCGCTAAGTTGCTTAGCTCCGTTGCAATTTGTAGTTGAGCCGAGCCAGAGACTGACAGAGCACGTGCCACGCGGTGGCAGCTTAACGATGAACAGCAGCACATTCCACTTAGAGTCCCTTTGTGTGGCAACAGGCTATCTGCCACTTTTGCGGATATGCTGCTTATAATTGTTTTAGCCTACCTGCTACTTGCTGCTGTTGTTGTTTTCGCTGACAGGGACATTCATGTGTTGTAATGTTTCGCAGGACCTCTCCTCTGTGTTGTTGTTGTTGTTGTTGCTTGTAACTGCCGACTAACGTCAGTTTTTCATGTTTAACGCAACGCTTCTTGTTGTTGCTGCTGCCTGGCTTATGTGGGTCACTTCTTGTGTTGTTAACTCATTTGAATTGCACGTCAACAATTCGGAAAACAAAGCCAGCAACTTTTGTCATTTGTTCAGCAAGCAAACAAACAACAACTCGAGGCAGACGAGTACTCTCAGCAGCTAGGACCTAGGAGTTGGGAGCTAGGACTTTGTGTAACTTTGTACCTTAAAGCCGCTTAGAGTTGGCTTGCTTTTCGTTTTTGTTGTTGCTAAAGCGTAAAATCTCGTATTTGTGTTGTTTATTTTATACCCTCTACGCATAAAGTTTCCATAGCCATAACTTTGTCAACACTCAACTGATTTTCAATCAAGTTTTTCCCATTTTCATCTAAAACAATTCTACACATCAAGTTGAAAAACTGAACAATTTCGAATTTGTTGTCAGATTCCATGTCAAAAAGTTATGAGGCGGGAGGTTTCCATCCCAAGAAATGCCCTCCTCAGACTTCAAACTCCCATAACTTTGTCAAAACTGAACCGATTTTCAATACCAATGCCATTAAACTCGGCATTTGAAGTTGAAAAACTTAGAATTCTCGGGACTTTGATAGTCGTAAATCTTAAATCATTTAGGAAGCAACTTCTTCTTTATTTTTCCTATGTTTTGAGTAGAGTTCAGAGGAAACGTCAGCTCTGTTTCCATCTCGTTGCGTTACGACCTTCAATAACATAAATATAAACCGCAGTTTATCAAAGGACGACATGAAGTGGAAGTGCTGGAAACTTGTACTACAACATTTCTTGTGATTTAAAGTAAACAAAACTTTTTGTGTTAAGTTTGGCTTTTCAAAAGTGCATTTTCATTTCCTTTTTGAGCAAAAGTTGTAATTAATATTTCTGAAGGAAATCATTGAAGTAGAATAATATTCCATTTCCATTCGAGAATTCAAACATTTTCTTTATTTTTTGTCGGCATTTTGTCGGCAAAATGGCAAACTGAAAGGTTCTCGACTAATTTACTTGGCGTATTTCCTTTTTCATTTTTTGGTTATTTTTAGCTATTTTTTTTTTGGGTTTTTTTAGCGGGATCAGCTAGCAAGTTTATGTCCATTTAACTTCCGTCACATTTTGTGTTTTATTTTGTGAGGGTGGCGCTTTCATTGAATTGCTCTAAAGTCTCTGCTCGACTGTCGCAGCGGTTACTCTGGATAGCTGGATAGCTGGCTGGCCGGAAAGTTTATGCTTTTGTATTTCCGACAAAACTAGCGCAAAAGGGGGGAGGGAGGGGCTTTACGCTTATACTTGTTCTTGTTCTTGTACTTCTTGTTCTTGCTCCTGCTTCTGCTCCTGCTCTCTTGCTCGCCTTCTGCTGCCACTATTTTTCTTGGGGCGGAAAAGTGCAATTTCAAAATTTGTGAAGCGTCGAAGGCGACGGCTGAGTCTTTTATGCTGAGTCCTGCATCCCGAGTCCTGCGTCCGGAGTCCTCTTTTCCAAAGCAATCGTAAAAAATGAGCAAGTCCAACTTTTTGGCAGCCAAACGCTCGGGCTGGTGAACAACAAGCTGGCTTAAGAATCTTTAAGCACAAGATGGCAAAATGTTACTTTGATGGCCAAAACAGCTGAACGCACATCAATTTGCATAAGTTGCTCAAGAATAGCAGCGCAGCCGACCCTAAGTCATTCCAAATTGACGCTAATATTGTTGACCTCAATTGCAATGGGTTTTTTTCACCCACAGCTGGTTTATTCGCTATTTGATAATCATTGCGCGTCGCTTGGCTGTCATATTGCCAATTGATTCGACCAGAAATGCTACCCTTGCATTGACTACTTTTATGCCATGCATAATTTATGACAAGACAAGCTGACGCCCCCCAAAACTTGGCCAAGCAAAACCGCCAATAAGGGCCGGCAGCCATTTGTATGCGGCACTCAACGTTGTAGCGTAAAAAGCAATTGAGTTACTAATTACTTTGCGTAAGCTTTAATCGTTTCTCCTTTGGCTAAGCCCTCCAACCCCCAACACCCAACCACCAACACCCGAGCCCACCCCCTGCCGTCTTGGGCTGTCCATTAAAAGCGCTTCTAAAGCGGGCCAAATGCTTCAAGTACTCTACGCTTAGGCGATGGCATAAACAATTAAATATGTACGGACAGCAGCAGCTGCTCTGCCCCTCCCCCCCCCCCCCTGCACCCCTTGCCTATTTTCCATTGCCTGCAGATAAAGGTCAAGGCTGTGGTCTTCCCGCCCGCCCCGCTCACCGCTCTAACCCTTGGGCTCATTTGGCTAAGCCTTAGCTGCGTTAATTGGCGCCTTTTGTTTGGCCCGAAGTTCGCTAATGGCCATAAACTGTTGTTACAACCAGCTCAACACGGACCGGACCGGCCCGGCCCGGCCAGCGCTAACTGTTTGAAGTGCGATTGAGAATTTCTGAGCAACACGAGAGCGAGTCATTTGCAGCAGTGTAAACACCTTGCCGCAGGCCATCTAAATTCTAGTGCAACCAAACCTTGACAATTATTTGGACTTTCTACAAATATGACCCAGTTGTGCGACAGTTAGCAAATCTATGCTGAATTGCCAGCTGGTCTCGTTTATTGATAGCAAGTTTGATGACATCATTTTGTGATATTTGTAGACTGGAATTTCTTTTAAAATATTCAACATGCATTTAATTCTTGAGAGAGCGAATTATATACAAAAATATATATTATATATTTTTATTTATAACTACAGATATTTTTTATACCGTCCGCTAGTTTTGTCAATTTAAAATAAGCCATTTTAACTAACATACCACACATTCATAATATTATAGATGCCTGTAGAGAAAACTATATTTTGGACTCACAGATTATTACCAAACAAATCTCCTATTCCAATCCAATTAGATTATTGCTTTTTGCATTATTTAAAGCAAACATTTATTGTACACAACAGCATTTTAAATGCAAACCACCATTGTCTGTGTGCAACTGAAAATATCATTGCCTACATTTGTGCGTTATCAAAAGTTTGTCTTGCCCATCAAGTTCAGCAGCGCAATTTGAAAATGATAGCACAAAATCTACTCAAAAATTATCAGCTTAACCCAATTTACTGTCAAAACCAAAATCTCAAATGAAAATGAAAATAAAGTTTCTGTCTGCAGCACAAATTGACACACACACATACACGCACACACATACAAAAAAAGTGCACACAAGCTGGTTAAAAGTTTATGACAATGTCATAAGTTTTTAATAGCTGTAGATAATCAAAACGAAAATCATGATGATGATGTTGCCCAGAAAATGTGGAGGATGATAATGACGTTGGCAACGACATTGTTGTTGTTGTCGTCGACATAAATGACGTAAATAAACCGGCAAAATTTAATTACACAGCACAAGCGGAAATAAAGACAAATAGTGTAGCAGTGAATGTAAATGGCAAATAAAATAGCCAGTGGCATTTTGTGGCTAAGCTAAAGTTGTTAATCCATATAATTGTAAAAGTTCAAGTATTTCTACGCCATTTGCAGTTAATTAAAATGTGAGTTTCGAGTTTAGCAAACAAAAAGAAATTAATGCTTGGTACTATGAAAAACGCGCAACATTTCGATTTATGCAAACGCCATAAAAGTGCACAACGCAAATTACAAAAATACCTCAAAGGCAAAAGCAGCAGCAACGAGAGCAACACCAACAGCAGCAACAGCAACAGCAACAGCAGCAGCAGCAACCGCAGATGCAACAGCAAAAACAGCAGCAGCAGCAGCCTATGCACTTTGTTCATTAAACATAGTGCGAATCAACAAGCAGCAAGCCAGGCTAACCAAAAGCAACAGCAGCAACAACAGCAACAACAGCAACAACAGCAGCAACAACAGCAGCAACAACAGCAACATCAACACAGAAGGCAAAGTCGCATTTATCATTTAATCATTCACAGCAACACAGCAAAATTACAAAGCCTCACGCCTCGGCACAACAGCAGCAACAACGACAGCAGCAACAACCATTCGCAACAGCAACAACAACAACAAAATAATTGCTGGCTGCTCTACAAAGCTTGGCAGTAAACACAACTGGCGACTGGCGACTGTCGACTGTCGACGGGACAATCTCGCTGTTTACCAAGGTGTTGCTGGCGTGCAGCAACTGCAATAATCATTGCTAAAACAGTAGCAACAGCAGCAGCAGCAACTTGAAGTCATCGCTTGCTGTTGCCGTTCGCCTGCGTAGTTATGGTCGATCCATTAAAAATCTTTTGGGTTTTGACAAATAGCACCTATTTGGGTAAGTGTGTAAAGCAATTTCTCTATATGTATGCTGCTGCTGTGCAAATCAAGCTAAGTAGCACGCTGACTGCTTGTGTATGGGTGTATGATTATTTACACCTGTAAGCAGCGCCTGTTAAAATTACATGATACGTTCGTTTGGCCTGGGGGAAATGCCAAACTAATGATACCCTTGTGTTATGCTTTTAGGGCATGCTTTTTAAATATGCAATTACATGTGTTTTTCATGTGGCTTCGTCTTGGAAACTTAATGCTGGACAGCATTTTATCTTAATGCATGCATTAGTATCAAGTCTAGCTAAGTGATAGGCGCTCCTTAATGGCCGCTGCTGATGGCTGTAATATGTTTTACAGCACTTAGGAAAGAGTTTTGGTTTTAGCTGCAAGAGTATATAAATTATTAAATATTATCATTTGTCAAAGGAATTCACTTTTTCTTAACACTGACTGACTGACTGAAGATAAATATTTGACAGGAAGTTTCCACTTAAAAGGCATCTTTCTTTACAAAATTCCTCAAGTTTGGGAATTGGTGAAAAACTGCTTTACATTTGAAATATATTTGTTTTTATACCCTGAACCCATTAAAAATGGGAAAAAGGGTATAATGGTTTTGTGCAAAAGTATGTAACAAGCATAAGAAAGCATTGTCGACCCCATAAATATATATATATTCTTGATCACTATCAATAGCCGAGAATACAGATAAAGAATTATGAATGTAAGAACTGGGTTCAGGGTATCTCCTAGTCGGGCACTCTCGACTATAGAACTCTTACCTCCTTATACTAATTAAGACACCCACAACCAATTAAACGTAAAATTTCAAGATTCTATTTTTTGAAAAATCAAAATTGGTAAGGGTCCCCCCTTATGCTTTTTTCGGAAAAAAATCTTAAATTTTTTTTTTTCAAAATTTTATAAATTGTAGATGTAGAATTAAACTAGATGCCAAATAATGATCAAAATGGCCTCGGGATTGACAATCGGTTCAGAATTGACAAAGTTGTGACAGTTTGAAGTCTGGGAAGGTCATTTATAAGGATTTTTGTTTGCATGCGTGTGTGTGTTTCCATATACGAATGCAGATAAATAATTATGAATGAATATAAGACCTTGGATTAGGGTATATCCTAGTCGGGCACTCTCACCTCTTACTCTTACATGTTTTTTATCCACTCGTGCTCAAACGCATTTTTAACAAACTGCACAAGAATTCAGGACTTTGCAAGTAAAACTGACATGAATTCATAAAATAAGTAACAGTAATTTATATAATTTAATTCACGATTGAAAGCTGTTTAACTAATTGTCGTCATAAGTTTCAATCTGGCCTTAGGCCCAACGCAAATCTGTTTGCATAAATGTCCAGCTTTGGCTTTGGTAAACTTTTTGCAAATCAATAAATATTCTGTACGCTTTTAATTTACTAATTAGTTTTAGTGACACGAAAACAAATAAATAAATAACAAGCATAAATACACAACAAATACTTCAAAGCACACACATATTATTAAAACACACACGCACAATAACTTTTTCTATGGCTTTCCGTTGTCAGCGCACAATTTTAATCCTCAAGGCAGTTAACATTGCGCTGGCCACGCCCACACCGTCGCCGACGCCCATGCCCATGCCTATGCATAAAGCTACAAACATTGTGTAATAAATTAGCCAAGTTTATGATAATCTCTGCGTTGTGTTTACACATGTATTTCGGATTTAGTTTGGCGACGCTTCGTTGCATACCCTGTATGATTAAATTCTATGGTGTTGGGGTATATTCAAGTATAGTATACCAAAAATATTCTAATTACGATCAAATAATGAAAGATGAGATTGAAAATAACTAATTGAAACCGATCAGAGAGAAAGATGTAACTATATAGCTATCGCATTTAAAACTATTATACAGGGTATCTTTGAATTGACTTGTTAACTCGAGCGGATAGAAATGTTTTTGTTTGTGCTATGCAAAAAAGTTGCTCCCACATACAGCAAATATCGAGTGTTTGTGTTTGTGAATTTACATTTATTTATTATGGTTTGCCTGTGGCTGTATGTAACTATTATAACTAATACAACTATTATTATTAGTCCGATGAGCAACGTGGGAGCGGGGTGGTTGAGTGGGCTGTTTTGTGGTACACTGCGTATGCGTGATATGTAAACGTGTCAATGCCAAAGACGAAAATGGCAAATGCTTTGACAGTGCCAGCCATAATGTGTTCATCTATTTAAAAGTCAAAGGGTTAAAATAAATGTATCTAATCTAGCCTGCGGTCTAGATAAGTGTGTGTGTGTGTGTGTGTGAAGGTGACTTTTAATTAGTTTCCAACGGAATTTATTGCCTTATTTGAACCATTATGCAGTGCAGTCATCTGTTGACTTTAGGCATTCCAAATAAAACGATTAAAGCCAAAATGCTTGAAGCTAAAATGAAATTGTTTTTACGCTGTCAAACAGATATGTGTACTTATATAATCAGACAAGTTTGGCATTCAAATTCAGGTAATGCAAAAAGAAAATGCAAATAGCTGGCATATATTCAAATCAGTGGGCACAAAAGTTTTTAATTGCGGCTGACCCCTCTCAGCGGACATAGGTCGTAATTAACACGCAGCCGGGTGTCCGACATCCCTTCCCTTATGCAACCCACAAACAGTAATAACGGTGCCTCTCATTCCATTGCACGTTCCGTTAATGAACAACAGCAGCGACAACAACTTGCGACCTTGACAGCGCCTCGGCAGCGGCCAACGGCGAGCGGGAAGCGGCGAGCGGGAAGCGGGGAATATGGAATGGGAACGGCAACTCATTATGGCTGACAAAATATTTGTCAACTCATCAGGCGCTGCCGTTATCGCCATTGCCGTGCGCCATATTTTATGTTTTGTTTTTTTGTTTTCATTTCTACTATATCGCGCTGAGCGCCATCTTGTTTTTTGTAAGGATTTTGTACGCTTTTTGCTCTGCGCTTTGTCTTTTGTGCGTTTTTGTTTGCTGTCTGTCACTGGGTGCGTTTTTCATTTCTATACCCTGTACCCAAGATGTGGGTAACGCAGGGAGGTATAACGGTCAGTGGTAGATAGCCTCTATTATATAAAGTATATGGCTATATTATTGATTAAATATAATTCTTAGAGACCATCGATAGTTGTCATAGTGAAAAGGGGTCGGGGTTCTTCAGTTATTTATTTTAATAATATTTTGTAATCCATTTATTATTAAATGTATCAATTTAATTTTGCATTTATACTAAAAATGTAATAATTACTTAATTAATACAAAAATTAGTTCTGAATCATTAGTAATTTATAATTGGCTGTAGGGTATTTATTAGCTCTTCACTTCAGACTAGAGCCTTCAAACTTGTTTTCTGTTATTTAATGCGCTCATACTTTTTAATTAGTCATGGTAGCGGCTAAGCAAAGACTGTCGCACAGGATAACTTGGATGTTTTTGGGCATAGACCCGACCGATGATTATTTAAAAATTGTACAAGTTTATTTAACATTTCAGCGGGTTGCAGTTGAGCTGTGTGTTGGTTGGGTTTGAAGTGCAGGTCACTTCCGGCATCGGATGTTACCCCGTTGGACATCTCGCGATGCTGTTGCTTATGATGGCTAATGAATACAAATATATAAAGTAAAATAATATAAATATATATATATATATATGTATAAATATTCGCGGGTCACTCGACGCGCCTCGATTCCTGCAGCCTAATTGAAATTTGCCCCGCAGCCGCTAAGGCAACACAAAATTCCCCACCACCTGCGTTTTTTGATGGGCATCAAAGTTAATGAGCTGCACTGCGGCGGACGAGGTCGAGTTTTGTAGTGGCCCAAGGGCGTTATTTGGATTTCGTTGGGGTTCAACGGGTTTATTAAATGGATTTAATTGTGTTTTTACTTTGTGAGTAAATTGAGGTTTCTCTTCGTGCCGTGAAGTGAGGTTTTTGCGTTTTGTGGCTTTCCAGCTGATTCAGCAAATACCAAAAATCTCCTGTATGTGTGTGTGCGTCTGTGTGTGTGTGTGTGATTGCGTCTCTGTGTGCACATAAATCATGCAATATGGCTTAATAATTACCTGAGCCAATTACGCGTGGGTCTAATTGGAAATTAAAGCCAAACAAACAATTTAAGAAGCAGTGAAAGTTAGTTAAATAAAATAAAGAAATCATATAATTAATTGTTAATAATATAAACGAATAATATTTGTACCTCTTCATAGCAATTTGATGGACGATTACGATTACCAATACTCTGATAGAGTAGACTGCAACAAAAATCATTAAAAATAAAATTGATTTTTGCTTGAATTTAACAGTATTTTATTTGTTGCATATATTCAAAAGTCTTAAGTTTTTTGCTATATCTTTAGCTAGTACTTTTTATTGTACCTAGTATTATTATTATGTTGTTTCCTGACAGTATTATTATGTTGCTTACTTTCTTTACTTTGGACTGGCATTGCATGAATAAACATCATGAGCACAGCAAGGCTACACGACCATACAAAAAAAACCCAAAATAACCAGTCAACTAGCAACACAATATTCACCCCCCCATTCCCCCTCCCCCAATCTTCCTGCTTGCCGTCCCACAACGTAAATTTACAATGCTTAACCCCAACCTGCTGTCACTTTAAATGTGATGCGCTTTGTTGCCTTTTGGATAACAAAACACCGTAACTTCCGGCTCTGTAAACTACTCTACTTACCTCACCACCCCACCTACCCCTCTCTTATCCACTCACTGTATATATATATATTATAACATATATGTTTTTTTTTTGTTTACCATCGCTGATTTAAGCAGCTCTGACATTTGACGCCACTTTGCGAGGGCTGTGCTCTAGTATACTAAATTATATAAAAAAAGAAAATAATAAAAAAAAACTACAGGTGGTGAAGGGAGTTTTGACGAAAAAAGTTCAAAAGCAGCTAACAAAATGGTGAAATGTTTCTCTATCTGTGTGTGTGTGTGTGTTGTTTACAGAAGCTGCTGCTGCTGCTGCTGCTGCTGTTTCTGGCAGTCATTCATAGACAGACTGACATATGGTTGAAGGGGGTTGTGGCGGGTTGAAGACGGGGGGCGTGGCTGTTAGTGTTCCAGTTAGGCGGCCATAAATAGCTGACTGGGAATGGCGCACCTGACTTCAGGCTGCACATTAATAGTTTAAAGTGAGTCCTTTTGACTGGCGCCTGTCGGGCGCGCATCGTCCTGCGCTGCTCAATTTAACATCAACAAAAAGGCCACTTAAATATGCAGCCAGCACGTTCTTTTTGTATTTTGTTTGTTTGTTTTTTTTGTTTTTTTTGTTTTTCCTGTGTGCTCTTTGTGCGACGAGTGCCAAAAATTAAGTCAAGATAGCGACAAGCAACAAAATTCAATTTCAACTGCTGCTGTGTTTGCTCACTGAATGTGTGTGTGTGTGTGTGTGTGTGTTTATAGCTGTTGTTGTATTTATTTAGTACATTGTAGCTACACACATACATGCGTACCTGCTGACTGCCTTCTCTCTCAGCAGCCAACGTTTTCCTTTTTTTTATTATTATTATTTTCGCCCTATTTACACAAGTTGTGCGCCTGAGTTGCTGCCTCCAAAAAAGAGTTGCTTGCGTGTATTTACTTTTGCTCATTTCTCATTTTCTTTCGCATTCCGGTGTCGAGCATTACGTGCTTCCCCCCCTTCTCTCCCTCACTCTCACTGGGCAAGTAAACTAAATAAGGCTGAGCTAAATTCTAAATTAGATTTCGTTTGTTATTACATAAAAGACGTGAAAAAAAACGTCGACGACCTGATTACTTTTAATTTAGCCAACTGCGTTTGCGAAAAAACCATGCAAAATTGTTGCGTATTGTTTCCATGAGAAAATTCTGTGAAATTTAATTTCAGCTTGTTGAGTTGTTTAGAAATTGTACATTCGGCAGTTTTAAATGGAATTAAACTGAACCATTTGAAAAGTAAGCCTAATATTTTTAACAATTTGAAAAGTATTGAAATAATAAATACACAAAAATGCACTGCGTAATTTCATAATCAATTAGTCATATAATAAATCAACGCGAGCTGAATTCAAATTAAATGCATACCGCTTGGAAAATCAAAATAAAGCATTACAAACTGTTTGCACATGGAAAAGTTTGCTTTTCACTTTGCATAACTAAACCAAAAATCGAAAATTTTGATAGGAAATTCAGCTGTTTTGTTTTTATATCAGCTATCCAAAACAAACTCATAAAATCAATGGAGTTCAATGCAAACACATCAAATTAGTTTATAAAGTGCTCGTTAAGTTCAACATTCTGTAGCTATTGATAGTTCATGGGGAATTCCATCAATATATGATAATGCATATTGAAACCTTTAAAATCGCCAGTAAAGGATTAAAATGCATCGAGAAATTCGTTTAATAAAATGCTTTATGCATTCTGAGAGTCGACTTTGGCTGCCAAAGGAACACGCCCAAGCAACTGTCGTCTTTTCAATATTACGTATACGCAACGAGTGACTGGCATCAGAACCGTTGCCAGCCTGTCGACTGCCTGCTGGCAATATTAATTTTCCTAGCAACTTTATGATGTGTGACCAACTATGTGTGCGTGTGTGTGTGTGTTTATGGCTCTCTCTCTCTCTTTTTCTTTCTCCCTGTCTCTGTCTCTCTTCCACGTTCGCATTCACTTACAGTATTCATAGCATTTATTTTTGAAAAAATATATATTTTTTATTATTTATTTATACAAGTTTTTCAGAGCCACAGAACATTTCGTGTTTACACAACTTGCAGTTTCTATGAAATTCTAACAGGAAAAGCAGATTATTGCTTCCGCATGTGGGAAATTTTCACAAAAGAAACAAACTTTCAACAAGAAACTACCCGCCTCTTCTTCCCCTTATCCTACCACTTGCCCGTCCTCAAAGCCTTGTCTACGTTGCCTGCAGTGCTTGGCAGCCAAAAGTGCACTTAAAGAAATCTGTTTTTCAAAAGCTTGCCAAGGTGAAGAGAACTAAACCAATTATGGACAGGTATAGCCGCACATTCCCTAAACGAAATCCGAAACTCAAATATTGTTAAATGTATTTCAATTTGCATGCTGCAATGAAAACAATATTCATATGTTATAAAAGCAATCAAGTCTTGGCAATTGGAAAAACTTTATTCATACATGGCAAATTTAAAATAAATATCTTTGCAAAACAAAGTATACCAAGAGTATCAATTTAATACCAATGGTTGGGTGGAAAAGCCATTTTTTGAAAAGAAAAATATTATTGATAATAATGTCTGAGGTAATATTTATCTAAAATTTGGAAAATGCTTTAATCTTTACAAATTGATATGTCAGTACTTAATAAGTGAATTTATTTTGTAAATTTATGTCAGCTGCCACAAAATTGATTCATCTTAGCCCAAAGAAAAACAGGTTTAAATTTCTAATAACAAAAATCGTCGCAAAACACAATTTGATACTTTCAAAAATGTTTTTTTTATTAAGTTTTAAAAGCCATTTTAAGACACATTGCTTATTTGTTTGAAACTAAAACGCTAGTATAGTGTTATATGAAAAGTTGGTGAAACTCATTAACGCAGATTTCGTTTGCCATGCACAGCACATACTGGAGCAGAAACTCTTGAAGAACTTTGGTTCAGCAAGAAATTAGCAGGAAATAAGCAAATCAAATTAAACACCAAAAACTGTACAAAGTGAAGTGAAGCGACGAAGAAAACTCCAACTCCAATAATGTTGTTGTTGGCTGGCTGTTCACTTCACTTGCAGTTTCAGGCTGCACTTTGTGCCAAGTGGGGGTATAGAGTGTAAACAACAAAACTTTTTTGCTTTGAGCAAAATGTTTTCTAATTTTTGAGCACTAAAACTCTGGTTGAGTGACATTCCACAGAGCTGTTGAGTTTTATTATTAATATGGGGTGAGCAGCCCTCAACACTCAGTCGTCAACTCATTCGACAATTTAATTATGCTCATTAGGGCCTGCTCAACTGGCCTGGTGGCTGCCACAGCGATGCGTGCCACAATTTAATGCATGCCACGTTCCACGCATAAACCGAACAATTTACGACTTTGTGTAGACGCCAAGGCACGCGCGCAATTTGTCAATCGATAAATTTTGGCTATAATTAATGCGGCTTATTGGCATTTCATATACTAAACAATACTTGAGGCCAGTACCAGTGCCATCAATATGAAAGTATCTTTGTGTGTCTACTGTGTGTGTGTGTGTGTTTCTATCATTGCTTTTCTCATATATGTCAAACATATTCTTTTTATATTTGCAGTTACAAAATTTGTACGCATTGGTATTGCCGACAAGAACGATTCTCCGCCATATTTCGATAGATTTCTGTACGAGACTGAAATCGATGAAAATGCCGATTTGCAGAGCACAGTACTCACTGTCAACGCCAAGGATCACAATGAGTGTGAGTATACCGAATTAATATATATATATATCCTATACACATTCTATACATATACATAAACATATACTTATGCTTACGCTCTGCGATATATCCTTTTAATTATTTAAGGCGATTTGTCATTGTCGCTTAGCTATTTGCTGTTTTCTGTTGTCTGTTAGAGCTTTGTCTAACTCGCCTGAAATGTGTCAGTTCAGTTAAGAGCGAATGAATTTCGTTTCATTGCGCTTTAATAAAGCTTAGACAACATTTGTTGCATAAATTAGACATTGATTTAATCAGCTTTGTCTTTAATTGCAAGTGGCGAAGGGCTGGCCCATAATCTATGCGAGCCTTTTTAACGACGCTGTCTTCAGTAGTTAATATACATAAAAACCTACTTGTATACGCATTGTGTAAAGGGAAAATCTGCTTAAAATTAAGCAAGATAATGTTAGGGGTCGGTTAAGTGAAGCACAATTATTGCAGGAGTTCTTAGAACTACACTGAGTTTGAAAATTATCCATTGAAGTTGAAGCACAATTTAGAGTAAATATTACACAAACTTATATTTACTAAGTAATATTTTTTTAAAAAAAAGTATGATAAGTATGACAGTTAGTAAATTATATCAAGATTGTAGCAAGTATCCCAGAAGCAGATTTATTTGCAAGTAGCTTATAAGTAGTTAGGTGGTAGAAATCCTTAGCTGGAAATAAAAAATTGCATATGATTAGTTTGTTTGTTGTGATACAATCAATAGTCGCACATGTCACTTCAACAATGTAAATCCAAAATGATGACTTGCATCAACTGTGGACAATTTGAGATGTTTAAAGATAATAATCATAATGTCATCAGTAGGAAAAGCTCACATAAAGTAATTTCGGCAAATCATTGTGGGGCTTTGGCGCATTAACTTTTTGACTCATATCGTTTCTTGCACAGAATCCGACGACGCGTACATAAAAAATATATACATAAATAAATGATGATATAAACATTAGGAAAATACCAATTTGGCAATTTCCTATATGTCGCTGCTCTCTCTCGCTGCTGCATAAATATTAAAAGATGGCTTTGAATATTTTTCACATTCAAGCGCACAAAATATTGGGCAGATTTCATTGGCGTTGGGTCGTAATAAACATTTGTTTATTTTAATACGCTGCCAGTCCCTCTGTGTGTGTGTGTGTATGTGTGTGTTTGAGAATGTGTGTAACCATTGTGAAAATATTATTGCTCATACGCCATGTACGCCAAATATTTACCAAATATTAACAAATAAAGGCTCATTGAAGACAAAGATACACAACAAGAGATACTGAACTTCGCTCTCCATGAATAAATCCATAAAATACAAAGACAACACACAGATACTAGCATTTCTCCTCAGCTCGTATTTGTGTATTGATACCCATGCGAAAACTATCATTGTAAATATTATGGCCACCAGAACTATACACATTTTCTATACACACACACACATGTGGGGGAAAACACAAGCAAGCAAAAAAGATTTGCAGTATCGCAACATTCAAAATCTCATTGAGAACGTTTAACAACTTTGATAGGGGAGTAAAACAGGAGTGGACCACAAGACACACAAACACATGAGACACATGTCGGATTTCGAACAGCAACAGCCCCAGCAACGGGATAAGGAGCCAAATCTTCGTCCTGCTTGCAGCTCCCTTCGCTCGTCAATGTCGCCGTCGTGACGACTGGGAAAAAAGCATTAACCCGAATTGGAAAAAATTGGCAAAAAAAAAAGCACAAGAAAATGTCGAAGTAGTAGAAAAAATAAAACAGCAACAGCAGTCGTCATACAAATTGGATAGTATATACGTGTATGTGTGTGTGTGTGTGTGCTTGTGTGTGTGCTTAGAGCATACAAAACAATAATACGAATACGAGTAGTTGCCAGAGTTGAGCAACAGAGCATGTGAGAAAATGAGCAGAAGGTGATCGACTTATGGAAACCCTGTTTAGAATTTTAATTTGTCTTAATATACTCATCAAATATTTTATAACATATAAGTTTATAAGTTATCGAAAATCCGCAGCAAAAAAACATTATCTGCATATTGTATGAAATGAACCACCTTCCAATTTGGATGGCTCTAGCGCTTTTCATAGTTAAACTAGATTTGAATTATGATGACTTGTTTGTTATGGCCATAAAAAATGCATGTAATTTATACACATGTAATTCATTCCTGTCCCATTTTCAATAGGTAAAGGAGGGTATATAAATTGTTAGCTAGCCAAATTGTTGTCAACATAGGGACATCCATATCGCATATCGTGCGAGCAGCGCTCACAAATAATATATGAATGGCCCCAACACATACAAATAAGTGGAATTGGGGGCCATGACAATCTTTTATGTGATTTCTTTTGCCTATTTTTCTAGTGCAAATGGCATGGAATGGTATGCAGAAAAATGAAGCTGTAAAAACTTCGGTGATTCCATCTCTCTCGCTTTCCCTATCCCTATCCCTTAACATACAACATTCGAAATTTATGAGCGCAAAAATTATTTATTATTCAAGTATGTGAGACTTTGAAACTGTTTTCAACATGCTGGCAACTTCTGTTTGACGTAGTGTGTGTGTGTGGCATGAGTTCCTTGAATTTTAAAACGAATGTTAGCAATGCAGGAAACATTTTTCTTTTTGGTTCATTTTTGTAGGAAGTATTAGGAACTTAGGGCATTTTATATATTTTTGTTTGGCTTGAAATTGAGCCACATTTATTCTTCTTTATTCTGTAATTAAATTTGCACAAAATAATTCCTAACCAAATGGGATTATATATATGGGAAAAAGATACCAAATAGCTCGCTATTCATACAGCTTTTTTATTTATTAAATTTGTGCATTTAATTTAGATACCTACCAGCAAATTCTAGATTTTTGCCTGCATTGAGGAATTTAACAAATTGGTTATGCTTTCGTTCTTGGACTTGAAATTTGAATTATTTAATTGAGTCAATTTTTAATAACACTTTAATCAAGTAAAGTATATCTCTGGTATTCTTTAAGTGCACCGACTTATTTAAACTTGTTTAATACAGCAGCCAAAGTCTTTACTTCAAGTGTTAGTTAAGTAATCCTTTCTTAGCTTTTGTCCTGTACTTACATTCGCTAGCTGGGGCCATTAAATGGCTTTCCATTATCATCTCAAGTTCTCGAGCCGTCATAAAGCATTTTACCGCCAAAATACAATTTAACAATAGACCGGGTCAGAACTGAAAGCGTTCGTTCTACTTAGCCAGTGGGCCACAGTCAGAGCGAGTCATAAAAACACCAAGCACTCAAATAAAGTAAGGTCAACGAAATGGGGCATAGAACCAAAAACAATGAAAAACGCACAGGCAAGAATAATGTTTTTTTTTTTCGTTTTCAACATTTTAAACTGACTTTTCATGCTAAATAAGTGTGGCATAAAAACAACAACAACATGTGGAACATAGACATGGAAACAGTTCCTCGAAATGAGCGGCAAGCAGGCAGTCAGCAGCTGTGGTTGTGTGTGTGTGTGGTGGCGTCTCTGCGGGACAAGCCGAGCGGCATTTCCCATGGTGTCTGTGTATATATTAATTTATTATCATTATCAGTGATTTTAAAATGGCGTCGTGACATCGTAAATTATAAATGGCCCAGTCTAAGACTGAGCTGAGACTGGGGACTACTTAACGCCTGCCAAGATACAGTTATTTTTTGTTGCTGCTGCTGCTGGGTTTGTGTGTAATTTGTGGCACTGAAAAAAAAGAGGGCGGTGCTCAAAGTGCACCATGTGTAGACATTTTATATGCTGCCAAAGACGCCATGCACATAATCTAAAAGCTTTAATTATATTGCGAGGGTTGCTCTAATTTTTGGGTGAATTTAATCTGTTAACCTTGATATTATCATCCAGAAATGTACTCAAATCTCACAGTGTAATCTCTACTAAACTAGAATTGTTTTAAAATAATTCTAAAAAATTTCATATTCTGAATTCACTTCGTTTTAAGCAAATTTACATTTCTGCAATCTCATTTTCAAGTTCTTATGTTAATGTTAAGCAGCCCGCGTTTATTCTCATATCCTGACATGGTTACATGCTTTAATTGAGCAGAAAGCTGTAAAGTTAACACACGTCTAATGTACTCAGCATTGGGGCCAAGTTGTCTTTCCTTTCCACGCTTCCCCGCACTCTTCATCATGCCCTGCCCACCGTTTCTAGACTGCGGGTTAAGCGATTTACGCCTCGCTAATTTCCGCTAATGTTTGTCATTTTACATTTTTGCATAAATGAACTGGCAACTGCTACTTCGTCTTCTACTTCTACTTCTTATTTACATAGCCACGCCTATACGCCCCCCTCCCCCCGTGTGTGTTCGTGTCTGTGTGTGTGTGTGTGTGTGGCGCACATGTGTGAAGTTTTCTTGTGTTTCCCGTCTAGCACTTTTCCCGCTGCTGGCAACACTTTCACAAGCTGTTTAATTATTTAATAAGTAAATTATACGCCACGTTGTACAAGCAGCCACGCCCGCTTTTCAAATGTTAGCCGGCAGTTTTGCAAAAATATTTTTAATGAACTTAATTATTTTGTAGCGTTGTTGCCTTTGCCGTTTTCATTGACTTTGATCTTTCACTTGAGCTGAAATTGAAAGTTATGAAGTATTTTTGACTCGTTAATTATTATTAAGATTTAATTGGTCTGAAAATACTAATAATGTCAAATTAATTAAGCAAACAAGACTAAACTGAAAGTGCTCTTAAAGTATAGGATAAACAAAACAAAAACAATGCAAATAGTTTGAACTTGCTTCAATTTTGATAAAATCATGGAAATATTATGTTTAGATAGAGTTTTTCTAGACTATAAAAGTGAATCTGGCTTTAGTTTCTCATATGCATACATAAATGAATACACTTAACCACTTTGGCGTCTTGGGTAAATTGAAAAATAAGAGCCCGAGTAAACGAATGGACGAGTAGACGAATGCCAGCAGGTAGACACAAAATAAATGAAAATCTCAGCAAGCAGAAAAGAAGCAACCAGACAGACCACCCATGTTGTCTTAATTACGCACATGCCAGAGGCAACGCAGTGGCATTGCCCTGACTCATATTGTGCATACGCCACGTGTGACGTGAGGAAATCTGTTTAAGTTTTAATGACATCACAAACTACATACATAAATGCTGCAGCAATTTAATTTTAAATATAAAAACTGTCTCTTCATTTTTTGTTGTATCTCACAGCGACGAATATTCGATACCAGATCACAGGCGGTAACATAGGCAATGCCTTTGCCGTACAGAATACGACCGGTGTCATCTACGTCGCCAGTCCGCTAGACTATGAAACGCGGCCAAGGGTAAGTAGTTAACGGTAGTCAACTATTCCACCTCACCTTTACCCTTATCACATGACACGCTGCTGACAGAGCCTACTCAGAAGTCTAGCCTTAACTTTCAGTTGTTTCTGCCTTTTTTTTTGCCCATCTTCAACTTGCAGCTTGTGTTATTATTTTTAGTCTCCTTCTTTTTTTACGCGCAACTTTTGGTTGTGCATGCATAATTTATATATTGTTGTTGCCTTGCGGATTCTACGAGCAAAATATGCAAAACTATGCACAACTTTCAGGCGAACAACTTTTCGACGTTGTTGTGCGTACGGCGACGAAAAAAAATTAATCAAAAAAATATGCGCACATGTAAATATTCAAGCACACACACACACATACACATTGTCTGTGTGTGGCAAAATTACTACAAGAGCAACAACAACAAGTCCAATTCCACTGAACTCTACTCAGCGTAGATCTACAGCAGTTGGCACATTTGCCATTGCAAATTTTTAACGCACGCAAATTGTAGAAATGTTTGCCCTCGTTCCACCTGCCAGCCTCCTCTACCCCCCTGTTGGCACTGGGAATTCGTGTAGCTGTCAATGTGCCGTCATGCAACAAGCGGCAACAATACCACAATACATGTGTTGCCGTCTCTTTTGTTCCTCTTATTTGTTTTGTTTTGTTTTCGCTTGTTGCCAAAAGTTTGCCTAGCATATTCATACTATTTTTTCTTTTTGGCATTTGCCTCGTGGACAAACTTTGCAAATACCAGTCAAAAAAGGCAAATTAATCTTTTTGTTTGCCGCATCTTAAATGCAGCTTGTTAAAACTTTAATGAAATGGAATTAATGTTCCAATCATTTGTATATCTATTTTTCTATAGTATGAGCTGCGTTTGGAGGCAACACGAAATCGCAAAAACAACTATACCACCGTTGTCATCAATGTACGCGATGTTAACGATAATCCACCTGTATTTGATCGTCAAACATATCGCACACAAATCACCGAAGAAGACGATCGCAATTTGCCCAAACGCATTTTACAGGTGAGAATAAAAACTATTGCCTACTTTTGAGCGCACCAAAAGCTATCGACTCATATACTTATGAGCAAAATGATAGCACTAAGACTAGTTAAAGTTCATTAATCAACAAAATCTGTTTGTAATCCTACTGCTCCATATTTCTGCAGTAAATCCATATTGTTAAATATTGCTGCAAATTTCCGAGCAGCTACTATCATTATTTTCCCATTCCACATTTATTATCGCCTGCTTGCTTTTACGCAATTTAAATATTGACAGCAAAAACAACAAAAAGAAAAAGAACAACACCAACAACGACCAAGCACAATACATGCAATTTGCATAAAAACTCAATGCTCGAAAAACTATACGGCGAAAAAGCAAGCAAACCCGGCCAAAAGCCGGCCCCAAACCAAACGAATCCAAACCAATCCAAACCAAACCCTACCAATCCAACCAATCCTGACCAACTCAAGCCTCAGATCTGGCCACTGCTTGTCCCTGGCATGTAAAGTGCCCAACGATTCAGCGAGCCGCACAATTCGGCCGTAAATACAAAATAAATACTCATTCATTAATAATAACGTGATAGTTGCGCAATGGTCTTACATGAAATCCACATACATACATATATGCGATATACCCACAGATACATATATAAATGTGTGTGTGTGGCAGCGACTTTTATTTAAGCCATAATTTACAACAATCAACAACATGAGAGAGAAATAACAATCTGTCCGCATGGCAAAAGGTTAAATGCTCTTCTTTTTTTAAACTCTGCGCAAATCGACAAAGAAAATGCCATAAAATTGAGTGAGTCATAAATAAGAAAGTATGAAACTAAGTTGATACATTAACTGCTGAAACATAGATAATGCTTGCCAAATAAAAAAATAACAGTTCATTGTTAACAATAAAAAATAGTATAAAAACTTATAAATTAATGGCACACGAAATATAATTTTGCAACTGTTGCAAAAATGAATAATCAAGAATAGTTTGAATTTTAACCAAAAACCCAATTTGATACACATAAAAAACTTCACATAAATAGCCAGAAGTATGAACTGTTTTTTGAGCGTATCCATAAATATTCATGAGTCTAAAAAAAACAGTAATCTATAAAATGAATTCTTGCAAATGAAAATACCGATATATTCAAAAGAGTTTAATTCGTGTAAAACTCAAAATTACAGAGAATACATTTCTGACTAACCAATGCGTAGGCTTAAGTCGAATCTTTATTTTGCAGCCTTTTGAAGAGATTTTCATCCGAAGTAATCAATATATTGTGCTCGCACAATCTACAACTTTCAGTCATATAATACATATAATACAGCAACAAAGCTTATAATTATGCAATCGGGCCAATTGTAGTCTTCAGGGTATCAACTCTATAGCGCCCTGCTGTTCAGATATCAGTTCTTACTTGTAATATATAAATTTAAATTGCACGGCCCAACGGCGATTGCAATGGCGTCCAGTCAGTCAACGCCAACGTTAACAATAATACAAAAAACAACAACAATGACAACGAGCATTTTTTAATTACACATTTATGCTCAAGTACAAAATTGAAGCGGCGCCAAGTGGATTCGCCAGCAATAAACGACATCGAGAATATATATATGTATATGTGCATTGTACATACATATATAAATGGGTATACACACATATATGTATTAAAGAAGAGCTGAAAGCGTTGCCGGTTGTCTTCGACACCTTTGACCAAATTGATTTTTGTGGGCTCTGCAAAATGAAATGCAAATATTTCTGCTCTCTTTTTTGTGAGACATTTGCCGCTTGCCACGCCCTTTCCAAGGCGTAAAAGGCATTTTAAATTATGCATGCCATTGTGTATGCCTTTGACAATGTGTGTGTGTGTGTGTGTGTGAGTGTGTCCTGTTGAAAGGACAATGGCATGCAGGACTTATATCGCGGCACGCGAGCAATAATAATGGCACGTAGACAACTCTTTTGTCATTTCAAATTGTGCGGAACATTTAACGTAAATTGTCGCATTGTAAATGTGACAAAAGGGGCGGAATAACAGGCAATGGGCGTGGCACTTAACTTGTCACAACTAGCTACTGCTACTCTCCGACATAAATGGAAACACAATATGAAGATATGTATTAACTTATACAAGCACATTTACAGTGCCATTGTTTGGCTTAAATCTTTTTTGCTTGGCTTTAGTTAGTTAACTGCTAGCCACACCAGTTACCACATTGTTAATAGCTTTGCAGCAGCAACAACAATATAATTGCTCTAATTGGCTTACCAAGTGTTTGATAGCTTGCAAATCCTTCAATACAAATATACCATAAGAAAGTGATAAGAAGAATAACTGGCACAGGCTTAACTCAATTGATATAATAGGCATACGTTTTCTATTCATGTTTGAGCTCTTTTGAGGTATACATTTAAACTGATTATGCAACTAGGCAAGGACAATGCATAAAATAACAATGTTGCAAAGCTATTAAAAGAGCTTAGTGAAAGCCAAGAGAATGTCACAATTCCTTTCCAAATGGGTAGGAGTTTAAGTGTTGCTAGTTGTATATAATAAAAGATGTCGTTTTTGCCGTTCTATTTCACGAAAAAAACAAATCCTGAAGCTCCCAAGTCTCGAGAACTGCTCTTCCAAGACTTAAAACTCTCGTAAGCTAATCAAATCTCAACCGATTTTCAACGCCGAAGGCATTTTAGTCATGGTTTGTCATTTTTAACAATTCTACATTCAAAGTTGAGAAATTTCCCGATTTCGGATTTCATGTCAAAAATCATGTCAAGATGTTGACAAATGAAGTCCCTAAAAATACCTTCCCAGACTTCAAAGTGCCATAACTTTGTCAAATCTCAACCGATTTTCAACGCCGAAGGCATTTTAGTCATGGTTTGTCATTTTTAACAATTCTACATTCAAAGTTGAGAAATTTCCCGATTTCGGATTTCATGTCAAAAATCATGTCAAGATGTTGACAAATGAAGTCCCTAAAAAATACCTTCCCAGACTTCAAAGTGCCATAACTTTGTCAAATCTCAACCGATTTTCAACTCCGAAGGCATTTTAGTCATGGTTTGTCATTTTTAACAATTCTACATTCAAAGTTGAGAAATTTTCCGATTTCGGATTTCATGTCAAAAATCATGACAAGATGTTGACAAATGAAGTCCCTAAAAAATACCTTCCCAGACTTCAAAGTGCCATAACTTTGTCAAATCTCAACCGATTTTCAACTCCGAAGGCATTTTAGTCATGGTTTGTCATTTTTAACAATTCTACATTCAAAGTTGAGAAATTTCCCGATTTCGGATTTCATGTCAAAAATCATGACAAGATGTTGACAAATGAAGTCCCTAAAAAATACCTTCCCAAACTTCAAAGTGCCATAACTTTGTCAAATCTCAACCGATTTTTAACTCCGAAGGCATTTTAGTCATGGTTTGTCATTTTTAACAATTCTACATTCAAAGTTGAGAAATTTTCCGATTTCGGATTTCATGTCAAAAATCATGACAAGATGTTGACAAATGAAGTCCCTAAAAAATACCTTCCCAGACTTCAAAGTGCCATAACTTTGTCAAATCTCAACCGATTTTCAACTCCGAATGCATTTTAGTCATGGTTTGTCATTTTTAACAATTCTACATTCAAAGTTGAGAAATTTCCCGATTTCGGATTTCATGTCAAAAATCATGACAAATGAAGTCCCTAAAAAATACCTTCCCAGACTTCAAAGTGCCATAACTTTGTCAAATCTCAACCGATTTTCAACTCCGAAGGCATTTTAGTCATGGTTTGTCATTTTTAACAATTCTACATTCAAAGTTGAGAAATTTCCCGATTTCGGATTTCATGTCAAAAATCATGACAAGATGTTGACAAATGAAGTCCCTAAAAAATACCTTCCCAAACTTCAAAGTGCCATAACTTTGTCAAATCTCAACCGATTTTCAACTCCGAAGGCATTTTAGTCATGGTTTGTCATTTTAAACAATTCTACATTCAAAGTTGAGAAATTTCCCGATTTCGGATTTCATGTCAAAAATCATGACAAATGAAGTCCCTAAAAAATACCTTCCCAGACTTCAAAGTGCCATAACTTTGTCAAATCTCAACCGATTTTCAACTCCGAAGGCATTTTAGTCATGGTTTGTCATTTTTAACAATTCTACATTCAAAGTTGAAAAATTTCCCGATTTCGGATTTCATGTCAAAAATCATGACAAGATGTTGACAAATGAAGTCCCTAAAAAATACCTTCCCAAACTTCAAAGTGCCATAACTTTGTCAAATCTCAACCGATTTTCAACTCCGAAGGCACATTAGTCATGGTTTGTCATTTTAAACAATTCTACATTCAAAGTTGAGAAATTTCCCGATTTCGGATTTCATGTCAAAAATCATGACAAGATGTTGACAAATGAAGTCCCTAAAAAATACCTTCCCAAACTTCAAAGTGCCATAACTTTGTCAAATCTCAACCGATTTTCAACTCCGAGGGCATTTCAGTCATGGTTTGTCATTTTTAACAATTCTACATTCAAAGTTGAGAAATTTCCCGATTTCGGATTTCATGTCAAAAATCATGACAAGATGTTGACAAATGAAGTCCCTAAAAAATACCTTCCCAAACTTCAAAGTGCCATAACTTTGTCAAATCTCAACCGTTTTTCAACTCCGAAGGCATTTTAGTCATGGTTTGTCATTTTTAACAATTCTACATTCAAAGTTGAGAAATTTCCCGATTTCGGATTTCATGTCAAAAATCATGACAAGATGTTGACAAATGAAGTCCCTAAAAAATACCTTCCCAGACTTCAAAGTGCCATAACTTTGTCAAATCTCAACCGATTTTCAACTCCGAAGGCATTTTAGTCATGGTTTGTCATTTTTAACAATTCTACATTCAAAGTTGAGAAATTTCCCGATTTCGGATTTCATGTCAAAAATCATGACAAGATGTTGACAAATGAAGTCCCTAAAAAATACCTTCCCAAACTTCAAAGTGCCATAACTTTGTCAAATCTCAACCGATTTTCAACTCCGAGGGCATTTCAGTCATGGTTTGACATTTTTAACAATTCTACATTCAAAGTTGAGAAATTTCCCGATTTCGGATTTCATGTCAAAAATCATGACAAGATGTTGACAAATGAAGTCCCTAAAAAATACCTTCCCAGACTTCAAAGTGCCATAACTTTGTCAAATCTCAACCGATTTTCAACTCCGAAGGCATTTTAGTCATGGTTTGTCATTTTTAACAATTCTACATTCAAAGTTGAAAAATTTCCCGATTTCGGATTTCATGTCAAAAATCATGACAAGATGTTGACAAATGAAGTCCCTAAAAAATACCTTCCCAAACTTCAAAGTGCCATAACTTTGTCAAATCTCAACCGATTTTCAACTCCGAAGGCATTTTAGTCATGGTTTGTCATTTTGAACAATTCTACATTCAAAGTTGAGAAATTTACCGATTTCGGATTTCATGTCAAAAATCATGACAAGATGTTGACAAATGAAGTCCCTAAAAAATACCTTCCCAAACTTCAAAGTGCCATAACTTTGTCAAATCTCAACCGATTTTCAACTCCGAGGGCATTTCAGTCATGGTTTGTCATTTTTAACAATTCTACATTCAAAGTTGAGAAATTTCCCGATTTCGGATTTCATGTCAAAAATCATGACAAGATGTTGACAAATGAAGTCCCTAAAAAATACCTTCCCAAACTTCAAAGTGCCATAACTTTGTCAAATCTCAACCGTTTTTCAACTCCGAAGGCATTTTAGTCATGGTTTGTCATTTTTAACAATTCTACATTCAAAGTTGAGAAATTTCCCGATTTCGGATTTCATGTCAAAAATCATGACATGATGTTGACAAATGAAGTCCCTAAAAATACCTTCCCAGACTTCAAAGTGCCATAACTTTGTCAAATCTCAACCGATTTTCAACTCCGAAGGCATTTTAGTCATGGTTTGTCATTTTTAACAATTCTACATTCAAAGTTGAGAAATTTTCCGATTTCGGATTTCATGTCAAAAATCATGACAAGATGTTGACAAATGAAGTCCCTAAAAAATACCTTCCCAGACTTCAAAGTGCCATAACTTTGTCAAATCTCAACCGATTTTCAACTCCGAAGGCATTTTAGTCATGGTTTGTCATTTTTAACAATTCTACATTCAAAGTTGAGAAATTTTCCGATTTCGGATTTCATGTCAAAAATCATGACAAGATGTTGACAAATGAAGTCCCTAAAAAATACCTTCCCAAACTTCAAAGTGCCATAACTTTGTCAAATCTCAACCGATTTTCAACACCGAGGGCATTTTAGTCATGGTTTGTCATTTTTAACGATTCTACATTCAAAGTTGAGAAATTTTCCGATTTCGGATTTCATGTCAAAAATCATGACAAGATGTTGACAAATGAAGTCCCTAAAAAATACCTTCCCAGACTTCAAAGTGCCATAACTTTGTCAAATCTCAACCGATTTTCAACTCCGAAGGCATTTTAGTCATGGTTTGTCATTTTTAACAATTCTACATTCAAAGTTGAGAAATTTTCCGATTTCGGATTTCATGTCAAAAATCATGACAAGATGTTGACAAATGAAGTCCCTAAAAATACCTTCCCAGACTTCAAAGTGCCATAACTTTGTCAAATCTCAACCGATTTTCAACTCCGAAGGCATTTTAGTCATGGTTTGTCATTTTTAACAATTCTACATTCAAAGTTGAGAAATTTTCCGATTTCGGATTTCATGTCAAAAATCATGACAAGATGTTGACAAATGAAGTCCCTAAAAAATACCTTCCCAAACTTCAAAGTGCCATAACTTTGTCAAATCTCAACCGATTTTCAACACCGAGGGCATTTTAGTCATGGTTTGTCATTTTTAACAATTCTACATTCAAAGTTGAGAAATTTCCCGATTTCGGATTTCATGTCAAAAATCATGACAAGATGTTGACAAATGAAGTCCCTAAAAAATACCTTCCCAAACTTCAAAGTGCCATAACTTTGTCAAATCTCAACCGATTTTCAACACCGAAGGCATTTTAGTCATGGTTTGTCAGTTTTAACAATTCTACATTCAAAGTTGAGAAATTTCCCGATTTCGGATTTCATGTCAAAAATCATGACAAGATGTTGACAAATGAAGTCCCTAAAAAATACCTTCCCAAACTTCAAAGTGCCATAACTTTGTCAAATCTCAACCGATTTTCAACACCGAAGGCATTTTAGTCATGGTTTGTCAGTTTTAACAATTCTACATTCAAAGTTGAGAAATTTCCCGATTTCGGATGTCATGTCAAAAATCATGACAAGATGTTGACAAATGAAGTCCCTAAAAAATAGCTTCCCAGACTTCAAAGTGCCATAACTTTGTCAAATCTCAACCGATTTTCAACTCCGAAGGCATTTTAGTCATGGTTTGTCATTTTTAACAATTCTACATTCAAAGTTGAGAAATTTTCCGATTTCGGATTTCATGTCAAAAATCATGACAAGATGTTGACAAATGAAGTCCCTAAAAAATACCTTCCCAAACTTCAAAGTGCCATAACTTTGTCAAATCTCAACCGATTTTCAACACCGAGGGCATTTTAGTCATGGTTTGTCATTTTTAACAATTCTACATTCAAAGTTGAGAAATTTCCCGATTTCGGATTTCATGTCAAAAATCATGACAAGATGTTGACAATTGAAGTCCCTAAAAAATACCTTCCCAAACTTCAAAGTGCCATAACTTTGTCAAATCTCAACCGATTTTCAACTCCGAGGGCATTTCAGTCATGGTTTGTCATTTTTAACAATTCTACATTCAAAGTTGAGAAATTTCCCGATTTCGGATTTCATGTCAAAAATCATGACAAGATGTTGACAAATGAAGTCCCTAAAAAATAGCTTCCCAGACCTCAAAGTGCCATAACTTTGTCAAATCTCAACCGATTTTCAACTCCGAAGGCATTTTAGTCATGGTTTGTCATTTTTAACAATTCTACATTCAAAGTTGAGAAATTTTCCGATTTCGGATTTCATGTCAAAAATCATGACAAGATGTTGACAAATGAAGTCCCTAAAAATACCTTCCCAGACTTCAAAGTGCCATAACTTTGTCAAATCTCAACCGATTTTCAACTCCGAAGGCATTTTAGTCATGGTTTGTCATTTTTAACAATTCTACATTCAAAGTTGAGAAATTTTCCGATTTCGGATTTCATGTCAAAAATCATGACAAGATGTTGACAAATGAAGTCCCTAAAAATACCTTCCCAAACTTCAAAGTGCCATAACTTTGTCAAATCTCAACCGATTTTCAACACCGAGGGCATTTTAGTCATGGTTTGTCATTTTTAACAATTCTACATTCAAAGTTGAGAAATTTCCCGATTTCGGATTTCATGTCAAAAATCATGACAAGATGTTGACAATTGAAGTCCCTAAAAATACCTTCCCAAACTTCAAAGTGCCATAACTTTGTCAAATCTCAACCGATTTTCAACTCCGAGGGCATTTCAGTCATGGTTTGTCATTTTTAACAATTCTACATTCAAAGTTGAGAAATTTTCCGATTTCGGATTTCATGTCAAAAATCATGACAAGATGTTGACAAATGAAGTCCCTAAAAAATACCTTCCCAGACTTCAAAGTGCCATAACTTTGTCAAATCTCAACCGATTTTCAACTCCGAAGGCATTTTAGTCATGGTTTGTCATTTTTAACAATTCTACATTCAAAGTTGAGAAATTTTCCGATTTCGGATTTCATGTCAAAAATCATGACAAGATGTTGACAAATGAAGTCCCTAAAAAATACCTTCCCAAACTTCAAAGTGCCATAACTTTGTCAAATCTCAACCGATTTTCAACACCGAGGGCATTTTAGTCATGGTTTGTCATTTTTAACAATTCTACATTCAAAGTTGAGAAATTTCCCGATTTCGGATTTCATGTCAAAAATCATGACAAGATGTTGACAATTGAAGTCCCTAAAAAATACCTTCCCAAACTTCAAAGTGCCATAACTTTGTCAAATCTCAACCGATTTTCAACTCCGAGGGCATTTCAGTCATGGTTTGTCATTTTTAACAATTCTACATTCAAAGTTGAGAAATTTCCCGATTTCGGATTTCATGTCAAAAATCATGACAAGATGTTGACAAATGAAGTCCCTAAAAAATACCTTCCCAGACTTCAAAGTGCCATAACTTTGTCAAATCTCAACCGATTTTCAACTCCGAAGGCATTTTAGTCATGGTTTGTCATTTTTAACAATTCTACATTCAAAGTTGAGAAATTTTCCGATTTCGGATTTCATGTCAAAAATCATGACAAGATGTTGACAAATGAAGTCCCTAAAAAATACCTTCCCAAACTTCAAAGTGCCATAACTTTGTCAAATCTCAACCGATTTTCAACTCCGAAGGCATTTTAGTCATGGTTTGTCAGTTTTAACAATTCTACATTCAAAGTTGAGAAATTTCTAGATTTCGGATTTCATGTCAAAAATCATGACAAGATGTTGGCAATTGAAGTCCCTAAAAAATACCTTCCCAGACTTCAAAGTGCCATAACTTTGTCAAATCTCAACCGATTTTCAACTCCGAGGGCATTTCAGTCATGGTTTGTCATTTTTAACAATTCTACATTCAAAGTTGAGAAATTTCCCGATTTCGGATTTCATGTCAAAAATCATGACAAGATGTTGACAAATGAAGTCCCTAAAAAATACCTTCCCAGACTTCAAAGTGCCATAACTTTGTCAAATCTCAACCGATTTTCAACTCCGAAGGCATTTTAGTCATGGTTTGTCATTTTTAACAATTCTACATTCAAAGTTGAGAAATTTTCCGATTTCGGATTTCATGTCAAAAATCATGACAAGATGTTGACAAATGAAGTCCCTAAAAAATACCTTCCCAGACTTCAAAGTGCCATAACTTTGTCAAATCTCAACCGATTTTCAACTCCGAAGGCATTTTAGTCATGGTTTGTCATTTTTAACAATTCTACATTCAAAGTTGAAAAATTTCCCGATTTCGGATTTCATGTCAAAAATCATGACAAGATGTTGACAAATGAAGTCCCTAAAAAATACCTTCCCAAACTTCAAAGTGCCATAACTTTGTCAAATCTCAACCGATTTTCAACTCCGAAGGCATTTTAGTCATGGTTTGTCATTTTTAACAATTCTACATTCAAAGTTGAAAAATTTCCCGATTTCGGATTTCATGTCAAAAATCATGACAAGATGTTGACAAATGAAGTCCCTAAAAAATACCTTCCCAAACTTCAAAGTGCCATAACTTTGTCAAATCTCAACCGATTTTCAACTCCGAAGGCATTTTAGTCATGGTTTGTCAGTTTTAACAATTCTACATTCAAAGTTGAGAAATTTCTAGATTTCGGATTTCATGTCAAAAATCATGACAAGATGTTGGCAATTGAAGTCCCTAAAAAATACCTTCCCAGACTTCAAAGTGCCATAACTTTGTCAAATCTCAACCGATTTTCAACTCCGAGGGTATTTCAGTCATGGTTTGTCATTTTTAACAATTCTACATTCAAAGTTGAGAAATTTCCCGATTTCGGATTTCATGTCAAAAATCATGACAAGATGTTGACAAATGAAGTCCCTAAAAAATACCTTCCCAGACTTCAAAGTGCCATAACTTTGTCAAATCTCAACCGATTTTCAACTCCGAAGGCATTTTAGTCATGGTTTGTCATTTTTAACAATTCTACATTCAAAGTTGAGAAATTTTCCGATTTCGGATTTCATGTCAAAAATCATGACAAGATGTTGACAAATGAAGTCCCTAAAAATACCTTCCCAGACTTCAAAGTGCCATAACTTTGTCAAATCTCAACCGATTTTCAACTCCGAAGGCATTTTAGTCATGGTTTGTCATTTTTAACAATTCTACATTCAAAGTTGAAAAATTTCCCGATTTCGGATTTCATGTCAAAAATCATGACAAGATGTTGACAAATGAAGTCCCTAAAAAATACCTTCCCAAACTTCAAAGTGCCATAACTTTGTCAAATCTCAACCGATTTTCAACTCCGAAGGCATTTTAGTCATGGTTTGTCATTTTTAACAATTCTACATTCAAAGTTGAAAAATTTCCCGATTTCGGATTTCATGTCAAAAATCATGACAAGATGTTGACAAATGAAGTCCCTAAAAAATACCTTCCCAAACTTCAAAGTGCCATAACTTTGTCAAATCTCAACCCATTTTCAACACCGAGGGCATTTTAGTCATGGTTTGTCATTTTTAACAATTCTACATTCAAAGTTGAGAAATTTCCCGATTTCGGATTTCATGTCAAAAATCATGACAAGATGTTGACAAATGAAGTCCCTAAAAAATACCTTCCCAAACTTCAAAGTGCCATAACTTTGTCAAATCTCAACCGATTTTCAACTCCGAAGGCATTTTAGTCATGGTTTGTCAGTTTTAACAATTCTACATTCAAAGTTGAGAAATTTCTAGATTTCGGATTTCATGTCAAAAATCATGACAAGATGTTGGCAATTGAAGTCCCTAAAAAATACCTTCCCAGACTTCAAAGTGCCATAACTTTGTCAAATCTCAACCGATTTTCAACTCCGAAGGCATTTTAGTCATGGTTTGTCATTTTTAATAATTCTACATTCAAAGTTGAGAAATTTCCCGATTTCGGATTTCATGTCAAAAATCATGACAAGATGTTGGCAATTGAAGTCCCTAAAAAATACCTTCCCAAACTTCAAAGTGCCATAACTTTGTCAAATCTCAACCGATTTTCAACACCGAGGGCATTTTAGTCATGGTTTGTCATTTTTAACAATTCTACATTCAAAGTTGAGAAATTTCCCGATTTCGGATTTCATGTCAAAAATCATGACAAGATGTTGACAAATGAAGTCCCTAAAAAATAGCTTCCCAGACTTCAAAGTGCCATAACTTTGTCAAATCTCAACCGATTTTCAACTCCGAAGGCATTTTAGTCATGGTTTGTCATTTTTAACAATTCTACATTCAAAGTTGAGAAATTTTCCGATTTCGGATTTCATGTCAAAAATCATGACAAGATGTTGACAAATGAAGTCCCTAAAAAATACCTTCCCAGACTTCAAAGTGCCATAACTTTGTCAAATCTCAACCGATTTTCAACTCCGAAGGCATTTTAGTCATGGTTTGTCATTTTTAACAATTCTACATTCAAAGTTGAGAAATTTTCCGATTTCGGATTTCATGTCAAAAATCATGACAAGATGTTGACAAATGAAGTCCCTAAAAATACCTTCCCAAACTTCAAAGTGCCATAACTTTGTCAAATCTCAACCGATTTTCAACTCCGAGGGCATTTCAGTCATGGTTTGTCATTTTTAACAATTCTACATTCAAAGTTGAGAAATTTCCCGATTTCGGATTTCATGTCAAAAATCATGACAAGATGTTGACAAATGAAGTCCCTAAAAAATACCTTCCCAGACTTCAAAGTGCCATAACTTTGTCAAATCTCAACCGATTTTCAACTCCGAAGGCATTTTAGTCATGGTTTGTCATTTTTAACAATTCTACATTCAAAGTTGAGAAATTTTCCGATTTCGGATTTCATGTCAAAAATCATGACAAGATGTTGACAAATGAAGTCCCTAAAAAATACCTTCCCAGACTTCAAAGTGCCATAACTTTGTCAAATCTCAACCGATTTTCAACTCCGAAGGCATTTTAGTCATGGTTTGTCATTTTTAACAATTCTACATTCAAAGTTGAAAAATTTCCCGATTTCGGATTTCATGTCAAAAATCATGACAAGATGTTGACAAATGAAGTCCCTAAAAATACCTTCCCAAACTTCAAAGTGCCATAACTTTGTCAAATCTCAACCGATTTTCAACTCCGAAGGCATTTTAGTCATGGTTTGTCATTTTTAACAATTCTACATTCAAAGTTGAAAAATTTCCCGATTTCGGATTTCATGTCAAAAATCATGACAAGATGTTGACAAATGAAGTCCCTAAAAATACCTTCCCAAACTTCAAAGTGCCATAACTTTGTCAAATCTCAACCCATTTTCAACACCGAGGGCATTTTAGTCATGGTTTGTCATTTTTAACAATTCTACATTCAAAGTTGAGAAATTTCCCGATTTCGGATTTCATGTCAAAAATCATGACAAGATGTTGACAAATGAAGTCCCTAAAAAATACCTTCCCAAACTTCAAAGTGCCATAACTTTGTCAAATCTCAACCGATTTTCAACTCCGAAGGCATTTTAGTCATGGTTTGTCAGTTTTAACAATTCTACATTCAAAGTTGAGAAATTTCTAGATTTCGGATTTCATGTCAAAAATCATGACAAGATGTTGACAAATGAAGTCCCTAAAAAATACCTTCCCAAACTTCAAAGTGCCATAACTTTGTCAAATCTCAACCGATTTTCAACTCCGAGGGCATTTCAGTCATGGTTTGTCATTTTTAACAATTCTACATTCAAAGTTGAGAAATTTCCCGATTTCGGATTTCATGTCAAAAATCATGACAAGATGTTGACAAATGAAGTCCCTAAAAAATACCTTCCCAGACTTCAAAGTGCCATAACTTTGTCAAATCTCAACCGATTTTCAACTCCGAAGGCATTTTAGTCATGGTTTGTCATTTTTAACAATTCTACATTCAAAGTTGAGAAATTTTCCGATTTCGGATTTCATGTCAAAAATCATGACAAGATGTTGACAAATGAAGTCCCTAAAAAATACCTTCCCAGACTTCAAAGTGCCATAACTTTGTCAAATCTCAACCGATTTTCAACTCCGAAGGCATTTTAGTCATGGTTTGTCATTTTTAACAATTCTACATTCAAAGTTGAAAAATTTCCCGATTTCGGATTTCATGTCAAAAATCATGACAAGATGTTGACAAATGAAGTCCCTAAAAAATACCTTCCCAAACTTCAAAGTGCCATAACTTTGTCAAATCTCAACCGATTTTCAACTCCGAAGGCATTTTAGTCATGGTTTGTCATTTTTAACAATTCTACATTCAAAGTTGAAAAATTTCCCGATTTCGGATTTCATGTCAAAAATCATGACAAGATGTTGACAAATGAAGTCCCTAAAAAATACCTTCCCAAACTTCAAAGTGCCATAACTTTGTCAAATCTCAACCCATTTTCAACACCGAGGGCATTTTAGTCATGGTTTGTCATTTTTAACAATTCTACATTCAAAGTTGAGAAATTTCCCGATTTCGGATTTCATGTCAAAAATCATGACAAGATGTTGACAAATGAAGTCCCTAAAAATACCTTCCCAAACTTCAAAGTGCCATAACTTTGTCAAATCTCAACCGATTTTCAACTCCGAAGGCATTTTAGTCATGGTTTGTCAGTTTTAACAATTCTACATTCAAAGTTGAGAAATTTCTAGATTTCGGATTTCATGTCAAAAATCATGACAAGATGTTGGCAATTGAAGTCCCTAAAAAATACCTTCCCAGACTTCAAAGTGCCATAACTTTGTCAAATCTCAACCGATTTTCAACTCCGAAGGCATTTTAGTCATGGTTTGTCATTTTTAATAATTCTACATTCAAAGTTGAGAAATTTCCCGATTTCGGATTTCATGTCAAAAATCATGACATGATGTTGACAAATGAAGTCCCTAAAAAATACCTTCCCAAACTTCAAAGTGCCATAACTTTGTCAAATCTCAACCGATTTTCAACTCCGAAGGCATTTTAGTCATGGTTTGTCATTTTTAACAATTCTACATTCAAAGTTGAGAAATTTCCCGATTTCGGATTTCATGTCAAAAATCATGACAAGTATTGACAAATGAAGTCCCTAAAAAATACCTTCCCAAACTTCAAAGTGCCAAAACTTTGTCAAATCTCAACCGATTTTCAACACCGAGGGCATTTTAGTCATGGTTTGTCATTTTTAATAATTCTACATTCAAAGTTGAGAAATTTTCCGATTTCGGATTTCATGTCAAAAATCATGACAAGATGTTGACAAATGAAGTCCCTAAAAAATACCTTCCCAGACTTCAAAGTGCCATAACTTTGTCAAATCTCAACCGATTTTCAACTCCGAAGGCATTTTAGTCATGGTTTGTCATTTTTAACAATTCTACATTCAAAGTTGAGAAATTTCTAGATTTCGGATTTCATGTCAAAAATCATGACAAGATGTTGGCAATTGAAGTCCCTAAAAAATACCTTCCCAGACTTCAAAGTGCCATAACTTTGTCAAATCTCAACCGATTTTCAACTCCGAAGGCATTTTAGTCATGGTTTGTCATTTTTAACAATTCTACATTCAAAGTTGAGAAATTTCCCGATTTCGGATTTCATGTCAAAAATCATGACATGATGTTGACAAATGAAGTCCCTAAAAAATACCTTCCCAGACTTCAAAGTGCCATAACTTTGTCAAATCTCAACCGATTTTCAACTCCGAAGGCATTTTAGTCATGGTTTGTCATCTTTACTTATTCAAACATTAAGGTCATTATGTGAAAAATCATGACAACAAATTTAACATGTGAAGTTTCCAAATCTTTCAAATTGCACTTTCAAGACTATTCGTAATAATTCCACGCTTTATTGTCGCATATATATTTTAAAAAGTCCAGTAATCCAGTTATGCTAACCCACAGATACCTATCTAAATAAGAACTGAATAAAAGTACAAAGAAATTTGCTTACTTGTAGTTTCCAGATAAAAAAAAAAATAATAATATACACGAAAGCCACATAAAATATTCCAGCGCACACAAAAAACACAAAACAGCCCTAAACACAGATTTCATTTAGTGGCCGCAACAAAAAAATAAATAAGAAAAACAACAACAGAAGAAAATAATCAAAACAGAAAATCAAAAAAAAAAATACCGCAAGCCGATTGAATAATTACATAAATCTCGGTAATATTAGCATTTTTCACTGAGGCACAGACTGACAATATTTTGTAGCCAAAGAAACGGAATAAAAATACAAAAATCGAAGCATAAATTTACAAGCAATCTGGCATGCAAAAACCAGCATACCCCTCCTCCGGCACGCCCCCAAAAACTGTCCGCTGCACCTCGAAAGATTTGAGCCCCTTCCAATAAGTAAGCGCGCATATCCTTTTGCTTGCTCTTTATTGGACATTTAAAGGTTTTTTTTGGTCATTTGCATATTTGATTTATAGAGTGAATATTGTAAGTAAGGTCCAGAATGGGCCACCAACGACTTAACAGTTTCCCCCCCTCAGATATATATATACCCTTGCCTTACCAGCAAACTCATTGTATTGCACTTTTTATACAAATCTCTATCTATCTATCTATCTATCTCTCTTACTCACACTTTCTACATCGCTTTCGTTCTCCCAATTGTTACAGGTTACTGCTACGGATGGCGATGTAGATAGACCAATAAATATTGTATATTTCCTTACCGGCCAGGGCATCGACCCGGATAATACAGCAAATAGTAAATTTGATATAAATCGCACAACGGGCGATATTTTTGTACTCAAGGTAAGTGGCACTCACAATGTTTAAGCTGATTTCCCGTTACCATTCGCATCGACACCATAAAACCCAACCGTAATGAATGCCAGTTAAATTCCCCAACTGACGATGAAAGTAGCCCCCAAACCAAAGCGCCAGCTACCGCTACCCCTACCCCTCTGGGCTAAGCGTGCAAATGGCGCGCCATAACTTTGCTTTTTTTTCTGGCTTACCTGCAGTGCTCTGGCTATGATTGCCAGTGGGTGCGGCGGGAGAGGGGGACAGCTGTTGGCAGTTTACAATTGGGCCAACAGTTTATACACACAAACACACAATGCGCAGTTTATATTGTGTGACGAGCCAACAGTTAAAAACATACAAAAGCAGACTAACGACTTCAAATACACTGAAACTAATAAATGCAACAAATTCAATTAGTAAAAAACAACACACAAAATTATAAAAAAAATATGTTTTTAATCAGAAAAGCACACATACAAACATATAAATCTAGTGACATAAATTATAATTAATTTATTTTCAATTATGTAAAATCAGCTGTCAATTAATCAGTATTAAAGTGAATAAAGACAATATTAGTTTGCCAAAACTGATATAGGTTGCTTGATATACATGTTAAAATTGCTTTCAACATAAATAATTCATTTAATCAAAATTTTATTAAGCAAAAAAAATTAAATAGGTAAATTTATATTAAAAAGTTTAAGCATAATAAAGTTAACAATAATTTACTACAGTTTTTAAACAAAAATATATAATTTTATAAAGTAAAAAAAGTATTCAAAGAGAAAAATTAAAAACTCGCTAAGCCTGCCGTTGATTTTTGTCCAAATCGTTGGGCAATCGACTAACTGTTTTATGTTTGTTTTTTACCTTTAAAAATAAGTGATAAAATAGCTGTATTGACTTTATATATACTACACACAATTTGACAGCTGACGCAGCATTTAAAATAGTTTTATTTACACACACACACACACACACACACACACACTAATACACATGGGTAAAATAAATAGGTAAATTTGGGAGTCGCTTGAAAATATTTTCAATACTTTACATTTTTGGCTGCTTTTGATTGTTAACACCGTGCGCCTGTGAATTGTAAAGCTTTCCACGCGGCTCGGTGGCGTATGATTAATTTAAAACTGTGTCAAACCGCACAATCTGACACACACTAACACACACACACACACACACTGAAAAAAGTGACATTTGCGACTGTAAAAACTGCAACCGTTTGATGCCAGCAACATGAACTCCAATTAATTTCAGACAAAGTCCATAAAAACAACCAGTCAAATGGCACTGGCACTGCCACCGACCACGCCCCCTTTACACCCTAACGCCGCCCACTTTCTGCATCAAATGTTCAAATGTAGCGGCTGCTGTTGCTGGCGGCATGCTTTATTTGTTTTATTGTTTTAGGAACAGTGCGTTAGTGGCACGGGGATAAAGGGTTTTTGGGGGCACATTAGGGGTTTGGGGTGGGAGTGGGGATTGTGGGTGGTGGCAGCGACAGCATGTGGCATTTGTGGTTTTGACGCTCTACAAGCAGCAACCACATGTAAATGACATTCGTCGTTCGTTATTGGTGCGTGGTTGCCTCGCATAAAATTGTGTGTTTTAAATGGAGGGTGCTCCCTGCCCCTGAACAAAAGGGGTGCGACGGGGGGCGGCCGGGGCTGGCTAGTCGTTGAGTTTAGCGAATGCCACTCGACAGCTGCAACGCGGTATTTAATTTGTAATTGCTATTGCCATGCGTGTCACATGCCACTGAATTGTGAATTGCCAAATGCGAAATGCGAAATGTGAAATGTGAAATGTGTTTCGCTTTAGCTTTAATTGAGCGAATGCCATTTACAGGAATTTAAATCTGCTATCAAGTACTTGATTCTTTGTAGAGTCATTCACGCATTTTCATTTCAATTATTTATTAGCCTGCTTGCACTTTAAATATTGCCTGCAATGAAGTAGCTTACCAACACGCAACACGTACATTAAAAGTTAGAAAGTTTAAAGCACTATGTGAAAAGAAATTACAAAAGCTTTTAATGCATAGAAGAAGCTTGCAAGCATTTGCAAGTATTTTATAATCAGCCAGAGGCTGGCTTGATAATTTAGAAAATATTTGGCCGATAATTCTTTGGCTTTATAGCTAAAACTTAATAATAAAATACATTAAAAAACGTTTTCTCAATGAATTTTCTTTTTTTTACTATTATCCAATAATTACAATACCTAGTATTATTTTGTTATTATTTGTACATTTTATTTGAGTATTTATTAACCGTAAGAGTAGACTGTTATTTCTATAACAAGTGTTTCGACATTCATCCTTTTTTATAGAGTGACAGGTGAAACAAAAATCAGCAAACTATCTGACAAATTATTTATATAAAGAATATTCCAGTAATACCATATGGGATGCTAGTAAATATATGCATGTATGTAAAATGTCCTCCATAACAGTCAGAGTCGATTTTAATTTGCATTCCAATAGCAAATGTATCTTAGGCAAAATGTAATTGAAACGAGGCCTAATCCACCTGGCCAAAACAAATTCCAAATGAGCCGGGTAAGCAATATTTAAGGATAATTTAAATAGGATCTCAGTCAAGCAGAGACACACACACACACACACAGACACACACACACACACCTAGAGAGATGGCTGGCACAATTTCTGTTAGAATTGAACAAATTTCATTTGATTTGATGGCTTTTATTAAGTCCTGCAGGCAATGGGGGGTTAGGGGTGTGTCGATAGCTGGGTATTGGGGCGATTTCATGGGGATAACTCATTTAATGAGAGAAATCTAATATGAGCTAGGGCAAATACATTGAGCTCTGGCTGCCAATAGCCGCAAAGATGTACACAGCAAGGACAACAACGACGACAACGACAAACAGGAAAACAAACGGTCGTAGTCAGAAGTCAGTAGTCAGTAGTAAGTAGTAGTGTTCTCAAGGACCTGTAGCTGACAATGAGCCATGTCACATATAGGTATATATATATATATTTAGCGAGCCTTCCTGCCTGCCTGTTGTTGGCATAAAATAATTTGCAAACAAACAAGCAAATCAAACTATACTCTACTCTACTATATATGCTCTCATCTCATCGCATGTCATGTCATCTATTTTGGCACAGCCTCTGGACCGGGATCAGCCAAATGGGCGGCCGCAATGGCGCTTCACCGTGTTTGCGCAGGACGAGGGGGGCGAGGGTCTGGTCGGCTATGCGGACATTCAAGTTAATCTGAAGGACATCAATGACAATGCGCCGCAGTTTCCGCAGGGCGTCTACTTTGGCAATGTCACCGAGAATGGCACCGCCGGCAGCACAGTGATGACAATGTCTGCCATTGACTATGACGATCCCAACGAGAGCACCAATGCCAAGCTAATCTACTCAATTGAGAAGAACGTCATCGAGGAGGAGACGGGCGCGCCCATCTTTGAAATTGAGCCCGAAACGGGTCTCATCAAAACAGCCGTTTGCTGTCTGGACCGTGAGCGCACACCGGACTATTCCATCCAGGTGGTCGCCATGGATGGCGGTGGCCTAAAGGGTAAGTAAATACACACACACACAGAGACATACTTAAATATACTTCAATTGGCCTGCGGCTGCCATTTACACACAATCCTTTAGGTTGTATATGCGTATACAGTGGTCACTTTAAAACTAGATTCTCAATCTGATATCATTTGTGAAAAAATTAACAATTATTTTTTAAATATTATTTCATATTTACAAATTTGGAAAAAATCTATAGTAGTATAGGTAAACGATTTTAAAAACATTAAAGAAATATTTTCAAGAAAAGCTTTTATATCTGAAATAATATAATAGAAAAGGAAATTCTAGAGTCTGAGTTTTAAAGGTGCCCTTTTTCCCATTTTATTATATCATCAATATTGTCTAATTTATTATCCCACTCAAATAGTATTTTACACCGGATTCGGTTAATTTTTTTAAACTGTGAACAGACAGATTTTAGCTAGTTTTGAAATTGACTCATGCTCTTCTGTGTTTTCTTTTATTGTCTCGCACAGGCACCGGAACCGCTTCGATACGCGTCAAGGACCTCAACGATATGCCGCCACAGTTTACCAAGGACGAGTGGTTCACGGAGGTGGACGAGACGAACGGCACCTATATACCCGAAACACCCATACTGACAGTCACCGTGCAGGACGAGGATGAGACGAACAGTTTCCAGTACAAGGTGGTGCCGAATAGTGGCTTTGGTGCGGACAAGTTTGCAATGGTGCGCAATGCGGATGGAACTGGCTCACTGAAGATTATACAGCCGCTGGACTATGAGGATCCGCTGCAGAGCAGCGGCTTCCGCTTTCGCATACAGGTCAATGATAAGGGCGAGGATGGCGCCGCTGCCAGCGATAAGTATCATGTGGCCTACTCCTGGGTGGTGGTCAAAATGCGCGATATCAACGATAATGTGCCGCGATTCGAGCGGGATCACATCGAGGTGTCCATCTACGAGGACACCAAGGTGGGCACCATACTCGAACAGTTCCGTGCCAGCGATGCGGATCAGGGCGGCCACTCGCACGTCTCCTACAGGATTGTTCGCGCCAGCAATCGTCGCCGTCAATTCGCCATCAGTGAAAAGGGCGCCATCAGCATACAGAGGCCACTGGATCGGGAGTCGGCGGATCGTCATAATGTGCAGATCCTGGCCAGCGATGATGGCAATCCTTCGCGCACAGCTACCGCCACGCTAACGGTGATTGTCAAGGATGTGAACGATAATGCCCCAACGCTGGCACAGGACTACAAGCCAACGCTGCCGGAGAATGTGTCGCCACGGAAGATTGTCGAGGTGGCCGCCAAGGATGTCGACGATCGACAGCGCGGCAATGGCGGCCCATTCAGCTTTCGACTGGATCCGCTGGCCAGCGATGAGATACGAGCGGGCTTCAAAGTCGAATACGATCGCAGTAAGTTTTTCGTAGATACATTTGAATGTTTTATGTGGGTGGCAAGAGTAACTACTGAGTTGCATGCAGACTGAGAATATTCCGGGTAAAACTCAAAACTCAATTGACTTGATTATTTAAAACTTGAAGTTAAACTCGCGACGGAGTGTGGAGCCAAAAACTTTGCCTCGCGCCTTGCCACATTTGAATCTGTGTGCAACCGCAAGTCAATTTGCGTTTATAATCAATCGCAATTCTTTGCACAGGCTTTCTGCTCTTGGAGCTGGAGCTCCGAACTAATCCACTGCAGCAGCAGCAGCAGCAGCAGTAAAAACTATCGAAAAGCAAGGCCGCACTTGCAACTGGCAACTGGCAACAACAGCCGCTTGCAACCATTTGTAGCAAGCAGTTGAGTTGCGTTCAGTTGAGTTTCGTTGAGCCCACTCCATTCACAATCAAAATCAAACGCTAAACCAAAGTGTGTTTGCATAGTAATGGTGATTGAATTATGCCACAGACAATCAGCATCATCAGCATTGTTTGTGCACCAAGTTAGTTACCAAAAAGCCAAAGGAAGCAGCAATAAACCACAAGAAAGAAGAATAGAGCTGCACAGCAAAAGAGAATGGCAGATGTCCTGTAAATGTCCTGCTTGAGATGTACCTAAAATAGATACTCCAAGTTATATTTGATCATTATTTAAGTATTGATAAACAGAAATAAGTTAGAAGGAAATGACTCGGGATTTAAATTAAAAAAAAGAATAAATAGAAATACATCCGAATCTTCTTCAGCATTTTATGTACACAACCTTTAATCTACCTCACTCTGAAAACTAAGGGTACCAAAATTGGGCACTGGTCGAGCCTTTGGGGCTCGTTTCTGGCGCGGACACTCGAATGGTGGAACTGGCTTTGTTTCCACTGCGAATTCATTTGTTTTTCTCTTGGGCGAAAATCAAATTGGTCTTCACTTTTGTAACCATTGTTGAGAGCAGCTTATTCGCATCGGTACAAGAGTCATTAAAAGGGAAAACACAGACAAAAACCAAGTAATAAACGAAGCATCCAAAAAACAAACAAAATGGGACCAATGAAGGAAATAAAGAAATTTGAGGTGTCACTTGAATACAAGCCTGATATTGACAAGCTGTGCGTTTTCAATTTTCTCCTTGGGGCCATTTTCTGACTACCCCCCTCTCTTCCCTATTCCCCTCTTTCGATTTGTGTTTGAGTTTCAGGATACCGTTTTCGGGTACTAAAACTTTTGCCTTTGAATCTTTTTTTTTATTTATTTGTTTTTTGTTGTTTTTTGCTTTCCTTTTTATGGACCGACGCGTGCTAGGATTTCCAGCATTGTTGGGTGCAGAATAAATAATTGATTCGGAAAGCCGATTAAATTCTTTGCAATAAACAAAAACAAAGCAAAATTGGATGAAATGGGTTCATTGCGGCTGCCCCAGAACGATATTAATTTGCATAGCTAATTATCTAAATGAGTTGTGTAATTAGTGGCCAAAAAACAGGACCTAATAGCAGGTAGCAGTAGCTATCATTAAGCCCATCAATTCTTAATCAAGCTAATGCATTTTATATCATAATTCGAAAATGCGTTTTCAATGCATATGTTCAATTCGATTTGCCACAAAATGCGCAATTAATTATGCCAAATTTAAAAATAAATGATGAAAAAATGTTGCTATTTAATGCATTTGTATTTGAATATATTGGTTCTGTTCGCATATTAAAATTGGATAATCCAACGTAGAATATCATGAATAATGCAACAAATGTAGAAACATAATTTACTATTCTGCTGTAGTTTTTTGCATCCTTTGACCTGTATTATTTCAAATTAACTTTGTGTATTTTAAAACGTTTGGCAAATAAAATACGTCAAACAACATTTTAAATGAAAAGAATCACATTACAATATGAAAAAGCAGCTGCAAAGAAGCTTAAGGTTCAACTTTAATATTTAATAATCAAAAATTACAGCTATTTTTAATATGAAATTTAATTTATTGAAATTCAATTAGCTGTCTTTAAAGAATTTACACACACAAGTCTTAAATTTGCCATGCTTGGACAACATTTTCTCATCTCTTCTTCTTTCTTTGCCTTTTTTATCTGAACAACAACAACAACAACTACAACTACAACAAATGAACATCAAATGAAATTCATGTGAATGCTTGGGCAACAATCAACTAACATTTCAACGAACCTAAAACTCATCGGCTGGCTCACAATGACAATGAATGCCAATCAGGAGGCGACAATGGTAATGGGGTGGCCATCATTTCGTCCCTGCGTCCCTTCGACCGTGAGGTGCAGAAATCCTATGACATACCCATCGAGATAAAGGATAACGGAGCGCCGGCAATGACAGGCACCAGCACGTTGACGGTGACCATTGGCGACGTCAACGACAACAAAATGCAGCCAGGCAGCAAATCGGTGCTGGTCTACAACTATCAAGGACAGTCGCAGGACACGCCCATCGGACGTGTGTACGTCAACGATCCCGACGACTGGGATGTACCCGACAAGAAGTACTACTGGGAGGCGCAGGAGCATCAACGCTTCAAACTCGACACCGACACCGGCATTCTCACAATGCGGGCAGGCACGCGACGTGGTCGCTATCAGCTTCGCTTCAAGGTATCGATAATTGTTCAATAAGTATCGCCTATCGATGAATGCTATCAATAAATTAAATCTATCCGCTTTCCATTGCTATCATAAAGCATTCAGCATATTTATCACCTACATAAAATATTATTATCGATTTTTAATCAATTTTCTATTATTCCTGATTTATCGATTAATCGCATCCCCATTAATCGATTAACTACCCTACATCTACTATCTTCCTTCTATCTTTTATCTATGGCCTCAAGTTTACACCCAAACGGTTGCAATCTTTTCTACCATATACTAAATCTCACAACCCTTTTCCAGGTGTACGATCGAGAGCATGGTCAGGAGGATATACCAGCGAATCTGAGCGTTACGGTCCGCGATATCACATCTGAGGCTGTGCAGCAGGCGGGCTCTATGCGCTTGTCGCACATCACCGACGAGGACTTTGTGCGCACCTGGAATCCGATGAAGCAACAGGTGGAACCCTCGAAGCTGGAACGCTTTCGCAACAAGCTCGCCGAGCTGCTCTACACGGATCGGGATAATGTGGACGTGTTTAGTGTGCAGTTGCGTACACAGTCTCCTCATCCGCTGACGGATGTGCATTTTGCCGCTAGATCAGCGACACAGCAGCCGTACTTCAAGGCGGTACGGCTCAACGGTGTTGTGCAGATGCATCGCGAGGAGATCGAACAGGAGGTGGGCCTCAACATAACCATGGTGCACATTGACGAATGCCTGCACGAGGGTCGCGGTAAATGCCCGAGCGGCTCCTGCAGCTCACGCACCGAGCTGGGCAAGCGACCCTACACCGTCAGCGTGAATCGCACTGCCCTGGTAGGGGTACGGCTGGAGCTGAGTGCACAGTGCGTTTGCAAGGCTCGCAATTTCACCGGTCAAGATCATAATTGTCGCTCGCATCATTGCTACAACGGAGGACGCTGCGTGGAGACGAGAATGGGACCCCGTTGCGTTGCCTGCCCGGTAGGGTACGGCGGACCCCGTTGCCAGCAGTCGACGCGCAGCTTTCGCGGCAATGGTTGGGCCTGGTATCCACCCTTGCAGTTGTGCGGCGAGTCGCATCTGAGTCTGGAGTTTATAACACGCGTACCGGATGGTCTTATACTCTACAACGGCCCTATTGTGCCACCCAAGCTGGGTGAGCCCGTAATCAGTGATTTCATAGCCATTGAACTGGAACAGGGCTATCCACGGCTGCTCATTGACTTCGGCTCTGGCACGTTGGAGCTGCGTGTGAAGACCAAAAAGACGCTCAACGATGGCATCTGGCATCGCCTGGATGTGTTTTGGGATGCGGAAAACGTACGCCTCGTGGTGGACTTTTGCCGTACCGCTGTGGTCTCCGAGTTGGAGGATGGCACAGCGCCCGAGTTTGACGATAATGCGTGCCAGGCACGCGGACAAATACCACCATTTGCGGAGACCTTAAATCTCAATCAGCCGCTGCAGCTGGGCGGCCTGTACAGGCAACACTTTGATCAGACACTCTACAATTGGCAGTATGCATTCAGCTCGAAGGGTTTCGATGGCTGCATACGCAATGTGGTCCACAATTCGGAGCATTATGATTTGGCATTTCCGGCCCTGGCTCGCAACAGTTTCCCCGCCTGCCCCCAAACGGACGAGGTGTGCCTGAAGACGGAGCACACGGCACGCTGCTGGGAGCATGGCAATTGTGTGGCCAGCCTGGTGCAGGCCAAGTGCCACTGTCAGCCCGGCTGGATGGGTGCCGGCTGCAATGTGCCCACTGTACCGACAACCTTCAAGCCGCAGAGTTATGTAAAATTCGCACTAAGTTTCGAACCGGATCGCTTTAGCACACAACTGCAGTTGAGATTTCGCACTCGGGAACAGGGTGGCGAGCTGTTCCGCGTGAGTGATCAGCATCAGCGGGAATATGCCATATTGGAGCTAAGACGTGGTCAACTACAGTTCCGTTACAATCTCAATTCGCTGCGGAACGAGGAGCAGCTGTTGGCTCTGACGGCCATCGCTGTGAATGATGGACAGTGGCATGTGGTGCGGATTAGTCGCTTTGGCTCGGCGGCCATTATGGAACTGGATGGTGGCGAGTCGCGGCGCTACAATGAGTCCTTTCACTATCAAGGACATCAGTGGCTGACCATTGACAAGCAGGAGGGCGTCTATGCGGGCGGCAAAGCCGAATATACGGGCGTGAAAACCTTTGAGGTGCAATCGGACTTTCAAAGAAGCTGCCTTGACGATATCAGGTATACACTCAGAAAAACTGAGCATTCTAAATCGTTTCATTTTTATTCTTTAAATAATTTTATCAGATATTGATTTTTTTAATTAAAATTTCATTTAAATTTAAATAAATCGACATTATGAATTCAGTTTTTTCATATTCAATTCAAAGTTGAGGTTGAAAATATTAAATTAAGTTCAAAATATTAAATTAAAAATAATTAAATCATTTATATTAAATATTTACAATGTGACATTTAAATATTAATTCTTCACAAGTTATATATAATTGAGTTTTAGTTTAAAAGATTTATTAAAAAAATATAATTTTATCTTTATTTAAACACTTTACAATATTTGGAGTAATTCTTAGACAGACTGAAGTTAATAATGTAATCTTATACAGCTGCACGTTACGACCTTAATCGGTTGCGTATCAAATCGAACTCAATTGATTGTTGATGCGTGGGCGTTGAAGAAACCTCGGCTTTGAGCTTTTTGGGCTTTTGCATGAGCTTCTAAATTCTCTTAGATCAGTTCTCTTCTTGATCTTACTCTTCATGATTTGACATTGCGTCAGCCGAAGTTTGTGCAACGTCCGCATTTGTTGCGTAGAAGCGTATTTGGTGGGAACAACGATAGTGGCGTGATCTTTGTTTATGTTTATGTTTATGTTTATGTTTATGCTTGAACGACTGTTTACGTTTTAGGCAGATTGACCATTGTCGTTGTTGTCGCCAAATTTTGGGGATAATGGGTGATGTGTTTACAGTAATGTGTGAATGATATATGTGGCTGCTTAGTATAAGTGGAATATGGATATATCACTATATATATTTTATAGTTTTTTTTTTTTCTGTGTAAAGCAAAAACCGCAAACCAATCCACCCTCTGCCCTCTTCTGCCGAGAGCAGCTCAGTTCATGCAAAACTGTTTGCTAATTATGCGCATTCTATTTCTTTGTTACATGCTCGAAACTCACACACACACACACGCATACACAAAAGACTGGATGGAAAACATCTGCCATTGCCGCCGGCTATGAATGGCACCCAGTGGGGCCAGGCGACGATGGCACGCAATGTGGAACGCAACTGCCCCTCGAATCGGCCCTGCTCCAACGTTATCTGCCCGGATCCCTTTGATTGTGTTGATTTGTGGAATGAATACGAGTGCACGTAAGTACAGTTCCAGCACCTGACTCCTTACTCCTTACTCTACCTCTTTAAAATGCATTCTGTGTGCTCCTCCCAAAACTAGCTGCCTCTGCAGCATGTGTGGCAAAATGAGCTGCAACTGCAGCTGCAACAACTGTAGTACTAATTGCTTGACGCACTTGCAGCTCACTTTGTGCACTCACAAAATCACACAACCGCACACAATGAGCCACTTTATCTTTATCAAAACGACAAAAATTCCTGTCAAACTGTGCTTTGTATTTTCGAGTTGGAGTTTGACTTGTAATATGCAGGCTATATGTATCAAGGTTTCGATCTGAAGCCAAAATGAAATTAACCTTATGATTTGTACTTCTTTTGTTATGCAATTTGACCAAGTTTGTTTGCTTCTTAAATTGTTTAAATATAATAATACTATACATTTTAGTCTTACCTTCAGTTGTGTTTAACTGAAACATTTTTAATGTGAGAGAATTTAATGCAATCTTTATTTTGTCAAGATCTACAATTTATTAAATTAAATGTATAGGTTTGATAATTTAAACTGCTTGTCAATTGAAATTTCGAATACAATTTCAAGTCCCTTAAAAATTAATTTCCTTTAACTTATTGCATTTTATTTCTTTTTACCATTTCAAGAAGAGATCACAAATGTCACTCATAATATAGTTGACTTAATGCATATTTAACCTTGAAACCCCAACCACAAAAGTAATATAAACATGTGGTATAAGCAGGGAATATATAAAATGTCGAATTGCATATTGATTCTGTTATACACATACATATGCATACTCATGCATTTAAATTGGTCCCTAAGCTACTCGGCGACAAAAAGGAAACGCAACCGAGCGCAGTGTGTGAAGCACATCATTTATCCATTAACTGTAGCATAAACTTTGACACCTTTACCGACCTCCCCCAACCAACTGTTTTTTGCTGCACAACCTTGTGTGTATTTTGCTACATTCAAATACACCTGCAGTATGATGGCTCTGCGCAAACAGATCGAAAGGCGAACGCACAACAAATAATATCAATTGTCATCAGCATGTCCTGACACATAGCCCAGATGCAATGGTAGTCACCGCAGAATATTTATACTATACATAAAGAATATATCTATATATACTATAAATATATATATATGGAGAGCTGTTGAAATGTGTTTTGCATGCGAGCACATGACTGTGGATGCGGCGACCTCCAGCAGTTGATGGCAGCTGCCATTTGCAACACCTACTCCATGCGGAGAAGCATAGCACATTTTCCACATCATTAGTTTTGCCGAGTGACTCCATTTGAGACACACTGAGAACAAACAGACGCCCCATCGCAACCCATCGCAGCCCATCGCATCCCACTCCCTATCTATGCACCACTGCATCCATGACTTTTGCCACACCCCTCCCTCTCGTCCTCTCTCTCTCTCTCTCTCTCTGTCTCTGTCTATCCGCCAACAGCTTCGTGCTCCATTTACTTTTGCCATTATATCAGCAGGGGAAGCGATGCGGGGCAAAGAAGCAACTGCTGTGAAAGCTGCTTTGCTCCCATTTTGTAAGACGAATTGAAGAGTTTGGCGCGCTTTAAGCAAATTTAAATAACGGCACACGGACACTACTCCAGTGAGCCCCGGACTTATGCATACACCTGTCCAGGTGGCGACGTGCCATAAATTATGCCTGCTTTTTAGCCTCAATTCGAATTTCATTGTGCAGTTGGCTGTTCAAATCGTGTCAGCCGCTGAAATATAATGTTCGACTCGCTCTCTCTCCCTCTTTCACTCTCTCTCTCTCTCTCTCTCTGTTTAACACCCACTTCATAAGAAGATGAATTGACCCAAATTGTAAGTGTGCGTGTGTTAAAAGCGAAAGCGGGCCAGCAATTTAAAATATTTAAATTTGAGCAAAGTCCACTTTCAGGCAACGTCAAGTGTTCACAGTGTACTCAATGCGTTTAAATGTAGCTCTCAAAAGTTCTTGTATTTTTATTAAGCACGTTTTCATTCACACAATTGCTTAAACTTTACGATGTATTTTTCCAATCACGCCCAAATCGTTTAATTTTGGTGGAATAAACAGGTGAAATGAGCAAGTGGATTTGTAGGAAAAGGCAACTTTATTTAATGACTATTACTATTATTTATATTGTGTATGAGTTTTTTAATTATTTAATTAAATATGCTCAAAGAAAATTAGTTAAAAATTTAACTCGGATTTTTCCATTATTTTTTAGATAACAAGAAAATAAATGAACAAAGCATTCAAATAAAAACTTCAACATTTCGATAGTGAAATGTTCGCAAATCTATGTAACAAAGAGAATACGACACAAATTTAAAGCCTGTAATAAATTTGTAAGTTTATCTGTAAGTCTGGAAAATTGCATCAAATTAACGCAGCAGCGATTTTGGTGCTATGCAAAATGCAAATGTTTAAATATTTAACAGTTGGCTGATGAAATAATGATTACCGTGAGTAACTAAGCATATATACTAATCCTTTAGAGAGAGCCTGCGAGCCTTGGGCCCAACGGAACTAACGCGCTCCTAATGCGCAGCAAAGCTTTGCACACAAAAGAAACAAAGCGGCGGGTGCAACGGGGTGGAGAGGGGAAGGTTCTACTGCACCACCCCCCCGCTGTGCACCCACAGCGGCCAACAACTGTCCAACTTTTTTGGGTTGAAATAAAAAGTTGGTCGCTTTTGAAAAAGTTATGCACAACATGAATTTTACAAATGCCACTCTAAAACTCAACGCCCCCCCTTTTTTATTGTACTCATTCTGCTCACTACTGATTCGCTCTCTCTCTTTCTCTCTCTCTCATTCTCTCATTACAGTTGCAGCGAGGGACGAATTATGTCGGCGGACACAAAGGGCTGCGTCGATCGCAATGAATGCTTGGACATGCCCTGTTTAAATGGGGGCACGTGCATCAATTTGGAGCCACGTCTGCGATATCGCTGCATTTGCCCCGAGGGCTACTGGGGCGAGAACTGCGAACTGGTGCAGGAGGGGCAGCGCCTGAAGCTCAGCATGGGCGCCTTGGGCGCCATATTCGTCTGCCTGATTATCATATTGAGTAAGTACTGTACGGGCACAAACCGTACCCGTATCGCTAAGCTCCTGCAATTTGCCAATGCCTGTGTGTCAGTTTAAGCGGCTTAAGTCGCATTCGCATTCACATCCGCATTCAAATCTCACCCCTCAAACCCCTCAAACCCCCAATCCCCAACCAGTCTCACCCCTAGTTGTCCGCGTTGTTTTCCGTTGTTCGGTTTTTACATGTAAATGCAATTTTCAGTAGCTTGAACGCGCTGCACTTAAACCCCAGTGAGAAAAAATCCCCACACATACATACATACATACATATATACACGAAAATCAACGACACTCTCATATGTTTGCATAGTGCTGTCTGTCTAACGAGGGACGGGGGGTTGCAGGGGTGTGCAAATGCGGGGACTTGCCCTTGTAAAGTGCCACATTTCTTGCTTACTTTTTTAACGCCATGCACAAGCGCAATTTGTTTTGTTAGCCAAATGGAAATGCTAGGCGGCTAATTAAGAAAAGCACACAAAAAAATATGTATATATATTTTTATAGGACATTAAATCCTTTTCTTTTTTTTAAATCACAAAACATTGGTTTGGAATTGTAGAGAACAATTTTTAAATGTTGTTTGCTTTAAATTTATTTGTGCAATTTTATTGAAAAGCGAATCGAACAAAATAATGAGCAGAAAAACCCGAAATAACAGCTTTCTTCTGTGTGCGAGAGATACTTTGAAAACTGTCGCCAATTAGACCCTACAGAATATTTATTTTCAAATTCTTTTATTCAATGTACACTTCAGGAAAAACATTGACCAAGTACAGCCGTAATAAAATTCTTACGGTTTTTGTTCTTAACACCTTACGTTAACAGACTTTAAACTCCCATAACTTTGTCAAATCTCTACTCCGAGGTAATTTTGGTCATAGTTTGACATCTTTATCAATTCTACAATCAAAGTTAAAGCACTTCAAAATTTGGGTTTTTCTGTACCATTTCATGAAAAAAATGTACCATGTGAAGTTCCCAAGTCTCTTGAAGTGCCCTTCCCAGACTTCAAACTGCCATTACTTTGTAAAACCAGGACCCATTTTTATTCTTGATACCATTCATCATTTTAGTCATGGCTCTGTATCTAGAATTATTCTAAGTTTTTGTATATTTTGTGTTTATTTATGATAACATATCTAACGCAAAGTTTTCAGACCACACATATTCCGTTTCGATTTTCAATCCCTAGAACGTTTAGGTCATGTTATACAGATGCATTTGCATTTTTTTATTATTGTTTTTGTACTCTGCATTTAAATAACGGTATTGACTAAATTCAGTTAATAGCCTGAATGGATTTCAGGGACTAGAAGAGCCATGCTTCTCTCTGTCCATTCTTGTCGGTATTTTGCCATTTTGTCGGATTTGGTTTTTACTTTTACAAAGATTTCATGTGATTTCAATTTGAACTGTGTGTGTATGTATGTGTGTGTGTGTGTGTGTGTGCTCGTTTTAGCCAACACTGGCACTTAATGGGCTTTGCAGGGAGCGTAAAGTGGATTTGGTCATTTCGAAAATGTTCAGAGAAATAGAGAAATATAGGGAGAAATCAGTGGGGAGATAGGGAGACAGCGAGCTGTGAATGGTACGCGCTGGCGTATACGCAATGTACGATAATTTATTTTCGTTTGCTAGCAATAGGACTGGCTTTGGGATTTCAAAAAGGATTTTCAATTAGCGCAGCTTTGTTTTTTCATACCCAAGTGCTGCTTCACTCTCGCTTTCTTTTTCGGCAATCCATTTAGTCGCCATATTATTTAAAAGTGATGCTGATTTATCCAGCCGAGAGGCCTGGGGCACATAATCGCAGCTAGTTTTAATGAGCGAAAGGCGTGTGGTTTAAAGTTGCAACAAATGGCAACAATAACAAGAAAACCTTAAGCTAATTAGTCGCTTCGGGCCAGCTAATTACACAGTGGCCGGTTTTTTGGGGCGGTGAATGGAGCACACAGCACGCATACGCAGCGTTGGCCATAAAACCGCTAAACCGCAAAATAGGCGCAATAAATAAACGCAAATGAATGTCCGGGCACAGCAGGCAACGAACGGACTTCCAGGACTTCCAGCCTGCCATTTATGAAGTGCAAATTTCAAGAAACTGACAACAAGTACGATTACTGGAGGCATTTTGTTGCTGTTGCTGTTGTTGTTGTTGTTGTTGTTGCATTAAAGTGGCGTAAAGACAAAAACAAACTAAATAATTATCTAACATTATTCACAGTCAACGCTTTTTGTTCTCCCACTTCCACTCCCACTCCCGCTCTCACTCTCCTGCCTCTCATCTCGGCCAGAGTCCTGTGTAATCTCAGAATCGCTGAACTGTATTTTGGCATAAAATTTCAAGTGGACCCAAGTTCCAGCATTAAAAAAAACACCCTCACAAAAAAAGAAGAAGAAGAAGAAGGAGAGAACATAACAGAGCTGGCTCTGATGAGCTTCTCTGTACCGGAGCAACTGACCTGACCTGCTCATGAAGTTTTCGCTGCCAGCAACATGAAAAAACAAGCAACTAGCTAAAAAAAAGTCCTGTTTTATGTGTGTAGTGTAGCTAAATGTAAACAAAGGAGTCCCACAGAACAGGACATGCTTTGTTGTTTTATCAGAGTACTGGGGTTTTTTGCCACAGCTGCTGTTGTTGTTGTTGCAATTATTGTTTATTTTTGGATATAGTCACTTACTTTAAGGTTCCAGAATGTAGTTGTAGTTGTAGTTATGTGGGATGTATGCTTGGTCTGAATTGAATAATTACTGAATGAGATAAAAGAGAGAAAAGTTAAACTGAAAGTTAGGTCAAACTAAATAGTTGGAGAAATGTGAAGTAAATGAAAAAAGGGCAAGGAATGAGCTAAGTAATTGCTATAAATTCTGAACAAAAATTATGGTTTAAGTGAATAAATAAATATTAATGAAGACATTGATAAATATCAGTTGAGAGTAAAGTAAGTAAAATTCTAAAGTGCGCCAAAAACTTAAAGAAACCACAATAATTAAAATAGGTATATAATTTTTGTTAATGAATAAATTGTAACTAAGTGGATTTTTTTGCTTAAAAGTGGAGAACTTTTTAAGTACAGTAAATCCTGAGATTAATTCACGTACAAAGAAGATCTTCTCTGCTTCTCGAGTTACCTTTCTGAATCGCTTGGCATCGATTACCCATCAGCCCCACCCCATAGCCATCAACATGGCTAACTTGCCCCAAGTGGTGGCAATAAAAGGAACGCAGCATGCGCCGCTAACTGTTTGAAACAGTTCTGAGTATTATCGCTGTCTCTTCTCTTTTAACTGGAGAGTAGAAGTGGGGGTAGAAATGTGAAATAAATACCAAAAGGTAAAAGTCGGGCAACTGTCGGTGGTGCTGGTGGTGCCATAACAACAACTCCATTTACGTCTAATGAACCTAATTAAATCTAAAGAAAAATGTTATGCTTCCCCGTTTGTGGCACGGCAGGAGGCCAATTGAAAAGGTGAAACAAGTGAAAAGGAGCAAGAATGCGTTGACTAGTAGATACCCTAGACACAGGTCGGAGAGAGGTAACAAGTTTAAAAGAAAAAAATTCGATTATTAATCGATATTTATCGATAGAGATGGAATGTATATATAATTGGAAATTAACTGTGAGCTACTAAATTGAACCTTGATGCTAATAATATCCGAGAAAAGAAAGTTAAAAATAATCGATCAGTGAAAAATTAACACAATTTCAACAAAATCATAATAAAACCTAAGCACGCAATTTTCAATTTATACAGGGTATAATAAAAGCATAAATACAATTGTAAAACCGTCCGCGAAAGATAACAATAGAAAATGATAATGGCAGTTGAGAATGCTCCTGTTTCTTATAGCACTGTAATGATAAGCGCTGATGTTCACTTGATTTTGAAGTGCTGAAAAGTAGAAATTTGGTGGCTATTAATAATGAGCTTGCCGGGGCAAACTTTGGCCTGCTGTTGTCGTCGCTTGTGTGGACGAGCTGCGAGTTATTGCAGCCAACTAATGAATCCGCTTAACCTAAAATGTACATAAGAAAAGGGGAAGAGGAAGTGAGAAAAAGCAGCTGCCTTCTGCCTGCTGTTTATTTGAGAAGCGAGCGCTAAGTTTTAATTATTTTTACTTGACTGTCATGTTTGCTGAACCGACGGAACCGACGGAACCGACGGAACCCGACGACTGCCAGTTAATATTGCTGTCAACTGAAGCACAAATGATAAAATGCAATTGCAACAACTGGCACGGCCAATCCGCAACTTGTGCCTGTTTGGTGGCCAAGTTGTTTACACTGGAGGCAAAAACACAGAACATGTTGCAAGTGGATGCGAGCAGCATAAAACTTATTAATAACTTTATGCTACTTAAGCCAAACTGAACTAAAGCCAAATGCGGCAAAAAAGCAGAACTTAACAAGTTTTCTGCATTTGAAGTGCTCGGTTCTGTTTTTGCCCGACTTGTAATCCGCTTAGCGCTACTTCTCGCTCTCCCCCTCTCTCTCTCTCTCTCCCTCCCTCCCTCTCTCTCTCTCTCTGTCTTTTTAAATGCATAGCCAACCACTGACAACATGCGGATTTTGTCATGTGTGTGCTGGTTTATGGCTACTATGCTACAACTGTTCCCCTTTCTCTAACTCTCTCTCTCTGTCTCTCTCTCAGTCTTTCTCCCCTTGCTTTGGCTCTGCAAAAGTTTCACCTCAGTATTACAAGAACTACAAGTTGGGGCCACCAGAAATAGTTGATTATCAGTTCGGTCGCAAAGCAAAGTGCATTGCATTTTGTCTCCCTCGCTCAATGAATAAAACTTGTAATTTAGCCAGCAAGCAAACTTTTAGTAGTGGTATTAATGGACAAAAGATTTGGGTTTCCACAAAACTGGTATCCATTTTAAGATAATCGCGAAACTCGACAAATTACCTTTAAATTTGCTGCGAATATCCCGATAAATATCCTTGGGAATGTTCGCGAAAAGTTTTGATAAGTAAAACCGTTATAGTAATTGTAAATATTACATTTTATAATGCAGTAATATTAATGGATAATATACAGTAATATATTTCAGATATGTCACTCTTTATACATACTAATTTAAAGTATCACATTTATAAAATGTCCTTTGCAGTTCTCGCATTAATATTTGTGCTGTACAATCGCAAGCGTAAAACCACCAAAAAGAAGAAACGTTCCGGAACGGAAAAGGATGTGCGGGAAACGGTGATTAGCTACGAGGACGAGGGCGGCGGCGAGGACGATATGACGGCATTCGACATAACCCCACTACAAATACCAATCAGCGCACAGAGCGGCACAATGCCACCGGACATAGCCGCCTGCAAGATGCCCATTATATGTGAGTAAACACACACTCACACACACACACACACACATACATATGTGTCCTGTACCTGAACACAATTTTGTTTGCGAATACACCGTGCAAAATTATTGTTTGTCACCTAAATTAATCCTGCAATTAAATTTTAAACACTTCTAAAAAAAAATTTTAAATTTCATGTATTACTTATATTTTTTTTTATAAATTTTGAACTTTTATCTGCCATAGTTTTGCCAAAATTAAACCGATCGTGAAACTCGATGATATTTTCTTCAAAATTTGGCTTATTAAAAAATTCTGCATTAAAATTAATACTATTTGTAAAACTTATTTTTTTTAAAAATTATTATTTACTTATTTTACTCATGTTTTTAGTCACAGTTTTTACCTTTAATCTCCTATAACTTTTCCAAAACTGAATTATTTGTCAAGCTCGATGCCATTTTCTTTATTGTTTGCCACCTCAATAAATCCAGCATTTAAATTATATATATATATTTAAAAAAAATTCCATTTACCGTTCCTCACTCATTTAATTTTGGAGTGCCAAGGGAAGCCTTTCTTTGTCGTTCTGGAACTATTTACAAGCATTAATGTTCTACTCAAATTGTTGACTGTGCAGATCCTATGATGACACTGCTGTCGCCTGGACAGGAATTGAATGTGGCCTATCTAATGGAGGAGCGCAAACAGCGCATCGACAAGGATCCCAATGCGCCGCCATTCGATGACCTGCGCAATTTCACCTTCGAGGGCAGCGGCAGCATTGCCGAATCTCTGAGCTCGTTGGCATCAGGTGAGCATCAGACCAGCAGACAGGCAGACTGGCAGACTGGCAGTCCAAAAATGCCTTGACACTGAATTGAGTAACAGCAGCAACCACTGTAATAAAATCCACTTCCTATTTGCTACCACTACCCATTGCAGGCACCGACGATGAGAATCAAGACTTTAACTATTTACAAAATTGGGGTCCACGTTTCAATGCCCTTGCCGCGATGTACGTGCATGATAAAGCGAAAACCAAACTACAGCAGCAGCAGCAGCAGCAGCCGCCTCCTCAAGTGGGCGTGGACAATGTCCTGGCCGTGGTGGCAACGGGCAGCGGTGCTGGACCTGGTGGTGGTGTTGTTGTTGCCCCGACATCGGAATCCGGCAAAGTTGTATTATAAAAATAAATAGTTAAGTTGTAGTTAAAAATGATGTTTCAGCTGTAAGCGTAATGCCAGGATATGGAAACGGATGTGGATGTGGATGTGGATGTGGATGTGTATGTGGATTGTGGATAGTGGATTGTGCAGCAATTTAAACTCAACTACAAAACTTAAGTATTCAATGTGTGTGTGAATGAGAATGAATGCATGTGAGTGTGTGTGTGTGTGTATTTGAGAGTGCATGTTTCGCTTAGTTTGTAAGCGACAAATACGGATTATACTAAAGCAGAGCCTTTACGAGTACTGTTACTTCTCTATAGATATTCACATATAGCAAATAACAAAAATACAAAATTACAACTATTTCGCATAGAAAACATTTCTACAAACTTTCAAAACTCTTTGCAATGCATATTTAAACAACCATTCTATTTCAATTGCGGATATGAATCTCTATTTTCATTTTCCTAATTGATTAAAGATTTGTTTCATTTTTCTATACATACATCAGACAACTTTTTAAGACTGCTTAGGGTTTGTTTCTCTTTTGGAAAACTATATTTTTTGAATCAATTACAATAATATTTGTACTAACTATTTTTTGAAATATTTTAAAGCTTCTCTTTTAAATGTTTTCTATTCTGAATTTTGTATTTGGTTCCTGCAAGTTTTTCAACTTTCTGTACATTTTCCTAAACTTTCTCAAGTGAACCAACTAAAAATCAAAAAGCAAATATAGAAAAATTAATAAAGCGAAACAAAAAAACCTATAATTAAGCATGCTACGATACTACTATGTAAAAGAGTTTATAAAACTTGGAGCAGCTAGTTAAACACCCTGTATATTAAACGGCATTAACCTTAGCATGTAAGTTGCAGCTCCCCCCACACCCGCCACCTACTCCTACACATTATAGCATTGCTAGCGTTCGGATGGAACTGAAAAAATGGCAGCATGTTTTGTTTTGGACTTTGGGTTTTGGCTGCTTCGGTGTCCGGAGTCTGAACAGCGGCACGTGTCCAATTGCGAACCGATTTGGCACCTGAAGCCGACGCTGTCTGTCCTGTTCCACTCCCCTTTCCCCTTCCCCTCCACATCGTGTCCCCTTTGGAGAGTTGGATGCTCACGTGTCCAGAAAAGTTGCTGTTGCAGCCGGCGGTGGCAGCAAAACTTTTGGTGAAATTTAAACAAAAAAAAATAATAGAAAAATGATGAAAAAAGAAAGTCAGCAACTACCAACTGAAAAGTACTGTAACATAATTTTGTACATATTAAATGGTGTAATTTTAATATTAAATTATAAGCCAAATAAAACGGCAGTTAAACGAAAAGAAAAAAAAACACATGAATAAGGTAATAATGGAACACAGAAAAACACAACTACTAGACTAATTGACTACAATTAAATTTAAATTAAATTTAAATTTAAATTTAATTAACGCTCCCAAGCGAACCAGTTGATCAACAAATTTCATATTTCTGCATTTACTAGCAAATACACGTGGTAAACAAAAACAAACCAAATAATAAAAAAAAAACAAAAACCGGAAAAACAAAAACAGAAAAATTATAATAATAATATTGTAACATGTATCAAATGAAATTATGATAAAATAATAAAAACAAATGGCGAATACAAAATGTTAATTAAATTTACGTTAGTTAATGGACAATTTGTTAGTAGTTAGCATTTAAGCATAATTTTTTAAAAATCAATAAACCCCCCAAAAAACAATAAAATTTAATATGCAAAACTTACGCTTTCAATGGGGACCAAGGGAGCCAATTAATCCTCAAACATCTTGAAAATCTCAGTGGCTAGCCCGTGGCGGAACAGTCCAATATTTGCAGAAGGTCACTATTTATCTATGTTCCAAATTTAGTGACTCTAGCTGTAAAATTGTGGGAGATATAGATTTTCGCGCTTTACGGGGGCGGGAAAGGGCGTGGCCGGCAAACCTTTGGTCTAATCTTTAGAGTATGTATCCAGTTATCTATGTTCCAAATTTGGTGACTTTAGCTCAAAAGTTATAGAAGATATAGATTTTCGCGATTTACGGGGGCGGAAGTGGGCGTGGCCGGTAAACCTATAATCCAATCTTTAGAGTATGTATCCAGTTCTCTATGTTCCAAATTTGGTGACTTTAGCTCAAAAGTTATAGAAGATATAGATTTTCGTGCTTTACGGGGGCGGAAGTGGGCGTGGCTGGTAAACCTATAATCCAATCTTTAGAGTATGTGTCCAGTTCTCTATGTTCCAAATTTGGTGACTTTAGCTCAAAAGTTATAGAAGATATAGATTTTCGTGCTTTACGGGGGCGGAAGTGGGCGTGGCTGGTAAACCTATAATCCAATCTTTAGAGTATGTGTCCAGTTCTCTATGTTCCAAATTTGGTGACTTTAGCTCAAAAGCTATAGAAGATATAGATTTTCGCGATTTACGGGGGCGGAAGTGGGCGTGGCCGGTAAACCTATAGTCCAATCTTTAGAGTATGTATCCAGTAATCTATGTTCCAAATTTGGTGATTTTTGATCCAAAATTGTGGTAGATATAGATTTTCGTGATTTACGGGGGCGGAAGGGGGCGTGGCTGGGAATTCTACGGTCCAATCTTTATGGTAGGTCACAAGTAAACTATCTTCCAAATATGGTGATTCTAGCTCCAAAACTGTGGGAGATATAGAGTTTTTTGACTTAAGGGGGCGGAAGGGGGCGTGGCCAGGAAACCTATGGTGAAAACTTTTGAGTAGGTGACCAGTAATCTGTGTTCCAAATTTGGTGCCTCTAGCTCCAAAATTGTGGAATCTAACAAATTTCGTAATTTGCCTATGTGGTGGGAGCGGGGGGGTGCGGTAAAATTTTGTCGATTTCCAAAGTTGCAAAATATGCTGCTCGCGCGGCTCGGAGTACCAGGCGAACAGAAATGAGCAGCAGGTAGCCGAGTTTTAAAAAAAACCAGTGTTTCAAAAATAAAAAAAACCAGTGTTTTAAAAAATAAAACCAACAGCCAGTATTTCAAAAATGAAAAAAATCATTGCATCTTTCGCGCTCACGATTAATATTATTTTGTGAGGCGCACGAAAGATGCAATTATTTATTTATGCTGCGCGCGAAAGATGCAATTATTTATTTAGGCTGCGCGCGAAAGATGCAATTATTTATTTAGGCTGCGCGCGAAAGATGCAATTATTTATTTAGGCTGCGCGCGAAAGATGCAATGATTTTTTTTCATTTTTGAAATACTGGCTGTTGGTTTTATTTTTTAAAACACTGGTTTTTTTTATTTTTGAAACACTGGTTTTTTTTAAAACTCGGCTACCTGCTGCTCATTTCTGTTCGCCTGGTACTCCGAGCCGCGCGAGCAGCATATTTTGCAACTTTGGAAATCGACAAAATTTTACCGCACCCCCCCGCTCCCACCACATACGCAAATTACGAAATTTGTTAGATTCCACAATTTTGGAGCTAGAGGCACCAAATTTGGAACACAGATTACTGGTCACCTACTCAAAAGTTTTCACCATAGGTTTCCTGGGCACGCCCCCTTCCGCCCCCTTAAGTCAAAAAACTCTATATCTCCCACAGTTTTGGAGCTAGAATCACCATATTTGGAAGATAGTTTACTTGTGACCTACCATAAAGATTGGACCGTAGAATTCCCAGCCACGCCCCCTTCCGCCCCCGTAAATCACGAAAATCTATATCTACAACAATTTTGGAGCAAATATCACCAAATTTGGAACACAGATTACTGGATACATACTCTAAAGATTGGACTATAGGTTTACCGGCCACGCCCACTTCCGCCCCCGTAAATCGCGAAAATCTATATCTTCTATAACTTTTGAGCTAAAGTCACCAAATTTGGAACATAGAGAACTGGATACATACTCAAAAGATTGGACCATAGGTTTACCGGCCACGCCCACTTCCGCCCCCGTAAAGCGCGAAAATCTATATCTTCTATAACTTTTGAGCTAAAATCACCAAATTTGGAACATAGAGAACTGGACATATACTCTAAAGATTAGACCATAGGTTAACCGGCCACGCCCCTTTCCGCCCCCGTAAATGGCGAAAATCTATATCTTCTATAACTTTTGAGCTAAAGTCACCAAATTTGGAACATAGAGAACTGGCTACATACTCTAAAGATTGGACTATAGGTTTACCGGCCACGCCCACTTCCGCCCCCGCAAATCGCGAAAATCTATATCTTCTATAACTTTTGAGCTAAAGTCACCAAATTTGGAACATAGAGAACTGGATACATACTCTAAAGATTGGACCATAGGTTTACCAGCCACGCCCACTTCCGCCCCCGTAAATCGCGAAAATCTATATCTTCTATAACTTTTGAGCTAAAGTCACCAAATTTGGAACATAAAGAACTTGACACATACTCTAAAGATTGAATTATAGGTTTACCAGCCACGCCCACTTCCGCCCCCGTAAATCGCGAAAATCTATATCTTCTATAACTTTTGAGCTAAAGTCACTTAACTTGGAACATAGAGAACTGGTTACATACTCTAAAGATTGGATTATAGATTTACCAGCCACGCCCACTTCCGCCCCCGTAAATCGCGAAAATCTATATCTTCTATAACTTTTGAGCTAAAGTCACTTAATTTGGAACATAGAGAACTGGTTACATACTCTAAAGATTGGATTATAGATTTACCAGCCACGCCCACTTCCGCCCCCGTAAATCGCGAAAATCTATATCTTCTATAACTTTTGAGCTAAATTCACTTAACTTGGAACATAGAGAACTGGACACATACTCTAAAGATTGGATTATAGGTTTACCAGCCACGCCCACTTCCGCCCCCGTAAATCGCGAAAATCTATATATTCTATAACTTTTGAGCTAAAGTCACTTAACTTGGAACATAGAGAACTGGTTACATACTCTAAAGATTGGATTATAGATTTACCAGCCACGCCCACTTCCGCCCCCGTAAATCGCGAAAATCTATATCTTCTATAACTTTTGAGCTAAAGTCACTTAATTTGGAACATAGAGAACTGGTTACATACTCTAAAGATTGGATTATAGATTTACCAGCCACGCCCACTTCCGCCCCCGTAAATCGCGAAAATCTATATCTTCCACAATTTTGGAGCTAGAGTCACCAACTTTGGAACATAGATTCCTGGTGACCTTCTCTAGTGATAGGTGTGTTGTTTTCCCGATGGCGCTCCTTTACTCCCAGTAATTCGCAAATATCTCTATTTTCAACAATTTTAGAGCTAGAGTCACCCAACATAGATTTCTGGTGACGTGTTCCATAGATCTAACCGTAGATTCAAGATCACGCCTTCTGTGAAGTATTCCTTACATTATATTATTTCTTTAAATTTTTTTATTGTTTTATCAAATAATACAAAACTGCAGTTTTAGTATTTTACGAATATATATATATATATATATTTATTCTTTCGAATTTTTTATAATTACTATTCAAATGGAAAGTTTTATTTTTATAGCATATATATAATATTCATATATTTTATACATTTTTTACATTAAATATTTTCTTAGCTCTCGATTTGCTTCAGTATGTTGGCATTATTGCTGAAGGCATGCATATCAAAGGTTGCAGAGTTCAGCAAGGACTGCAAATGTTGACAGGACTCTGATGTTGGCTGGAAGAAAAAAAGAATAAGGTGTATTTATTATTGATGGAGAAAACGTGCTTCAATTAGAAAGCTTATATAATAACTCAAAATAGTAAATACAATCACTAATAAAAATTATTCAAATTGAATAATATATATTTTAAAACACTTTATTTTAAAATGTATTAGAAGGATAACATAAAATTATTAAAAAAATAGTGTGCTGACATTTAAAATGTTCACACATTCAAAATGCCCCATTAAATTGTTGACAAGCAGTATTGAGAACAGAATAGAAAACTTTCACCGCCTGCGAAGCCTGAAAAACTCAACGGAGCATGCGACAGGCAACAGGGAAACATGCAATGCGTTTTATGCAAGAAAAAACACATAGGAATTGAAAGGACTAAAGGGAACCTAGTGGAACAAGGATAGTAGGGCAGCATGGCGGCTGGGCGGCAGGGTGGCAGGGTAACAGAAAAGTGGCAGCTTATAGCCATAAAAAAGGCTAACCTGACCTTTAAGGTTTTGCGGTCCTTGTAGTCCTTGTCGTCCTTGTGGCAGCCGGCACCCAAAATGTGATTTGCTTCGATAACATTTTCTTCTTTTTCTTTGGGCCATAATAAATGAGGCAGCTTTATGCTATCGATATGAAATACGAGAATTGAGTGGACGAAAATTTGTTGATCAAATTGATAGCCTCAATTAGTTTTAAGATAACACGTAAAGTGTGCCACTGAGACAGAAGGAGAGAGAGAGTGAGACAGAGAGAGAGAGAGAGAGAGAGAGAGCGAGAGAAAGAAAGTGGATTACGTGAGTGAGTTAACTAAAAACATTATTTTACAATTTGTTGCCTAGCTTATTCATATGTAAGTAGAAAATTTATAAGCTTCTATTTTAGGCTTATATATTTGACAAAATTCGTAAAAAACTTGCGTTGCGTATATGAAATTTACCTAACCTTTCAACTAAAAGGCTGCTTGGCTAGATAAATATGTTTACAGGTTTAAAGAGTATTAACCATATCAGTTATTATTATATAGTGTTTAAGCGAACTCAAACAGCCGAGGGTTGGGGAACAGACCCCAATGCAAACACATTTCATATATAATTATTACGTATACGCAATATACTCAAAGCTGTAACAAAACAACTAAGAACGCTCTAGAAGCCCTGAAATGGGAATTGAAAACTTACTTGTCAAGATTTTTGTCATGAAATAATATCCGAAAATCTTTACTACTTTAGCTATGAATATGAAATTGATATAGATGACAAACCATGACAAAAATGGCCTCTGGATTGAAAATCGGTTCAGTTTTGAAAAAGTTATGTTATAAATTTATGAAAACTTCTTTTAAGTATTTCATTAAATATTATATTAGACACTAGGTGCATGAAATTTGTAGCGATAGTCAAGGGACAGGGCTTGTGCTGGGAATAACAACGAAGTCACGATGTTCGACAGAGTTGGGAGTACGTTGAATTGTGGTGTTGTTGGGGGGGGTGGTGGGGTGTTAAGTTGGAAAAGCTGCTAATTGATGTTCGCTAACAATAAAAGCTTCCAGCGGCAGCTGAATGCACAAACAACAACAGCAACAACAAGAACAACAGTAGCAATTGAAGCTAGAAAAACCACAATGAAGTCAAGCCACATGCCAAGTGGCGGGCAGTGCATTAATTTATGGCATTTGCAGTGTGTACACACTGAACTTAAATCCGTGCTTTTGTTGTTGTTAGTATTGGACTAAAAACTTAAGTTTAAAGAGGTTCATTTTGAAATTAAAGCATAGTTTATCGATTGCAAGTTATCGATAGCAACTGTAACTGATAATATTTATTCTTTATGCATTCTACGTTAATCACAAGAAATATATTTACAAAAAAAAAACGTATTTACGGCACAAACATTTTTGTACAATATTTTCAATTTGTATATCCACAAAAAACTTTCTTGGACTATTAATGAAAAGTGTAAAGAGTTTTTGCTTAGCAACGCAATACCTTTCATTTGTATATATATATATATATATGTATTTGTATATCCACGTATGCTTTTATTTTATTCGCAATTTAAATATTTTAATCACAGGTTTTTTCTATGCATATTTGGTAGCTACTTAACTAATTAATATTTTTTTTCGGTATACATTTCGACAGATATTTTAAAATATCATCGACTCAATTACGGAAATGGAGCCAGTGGCTTTTTGTACATATGCAAATGATATAGAATTACGGCTGATTTGCCCAGCATGACTTTCAAATTTTTAACAAACTTGCTAAATTATTGAATATCATGCACTTAATTTAATTATAATTATTTTTTGAGCCCAACGAATGCAAAATTCGGCCACCCCAAAAATTTATGCATTATTTGCAAACGAATGCGAAACTAAGTGAAATGGCTAAAGAGCCCCGCCCGGAACCCCTCAACCCTCCCCTTCAGTGAGCTACTCCCACTACCAATTAGCAGTTAGCCATTTAAGCCCAGTTCTATTTGCAGCTCAATGCTCGATGAACATTACTTAGTCGAAATTGGAAACAACATTTGGCCATTGTTATTATTTCTAATTGCCTTTTGGCCCCTGTCCGGTGGGTGCGGAGGGGCCTGGGGGGCGGGGGGGTAGAGCATTTATAAACTGCATCAAGGAAATGGAAATGGCCAACAGGCGAAAGTTGCTAGCGTTATTAGCCCGCTCGGATTATTGAATTTAAATACACATAAATTATCGCATTAGCATCAAATTTAATTAGATATTGCAAGTATACGAGCCCCAATTGCTTTTGTTGCTATTATTATATGTCGATTTACCTTGCCTCATGAGCCAAGCTAGCCAATAGTTCGAGTCGTTTTATTAGATATTTAGATTTAATGATATTTGATATTCAGTTGACTTAAAAATCGTTTTTCTGCAATATTTACACAAAATATACTATGTTTTCGATATAAAGTGCAAAGTAGTTTTTTTCTGCCAAATAAATAAATAAATAAAAATAGAAATATCGAGAATGAAAGGCTACCTGCGGCGATCCGAAAATCGCAACCTTGTAGTTGCTTAATATAATGAAACACTCTGGCTTATACAAAAAGAATATGACAATGCTACCTTTAAAATTAATTTTCTTATTTAAATCAATATTTCAGACCGATTGTCCCTATGACAGCTGTAAGATATAGTCGTGCGATTTCGACTAAATTCAACCAATCTATATAAATTATAATAAAACTTGCAATTACTGAGTTTGGTTAGGATAGTTTGAGAAACAAAAAAGTTGTTCTTACAACGACTCATTTTTCAACAGATTTTTCCATTGGGCAGCAAAAAGATTGAGTAGTCTGATTTTGATGAAATTTTGTAAGCATGCTTAAATAATGCTAAAACTTATTTTTGATAAGTTTGGTGAAGCTATCTCAATAAACAAACATTTTCGACCGATTGTTCCTATGGCAGCTATATACTATAGTAATTTGATCTGGCTGATTCCAACATGTTATCTGCGTGCAGTAGAAATAAGCATCTGTGCCAAGTTTCATCAAGATAGCTTCAAAATTGAGAGAAAAGTTTGCGTAGAAACAGTCCATACAAATACCCTTCCTAGACTTCAAACTCCCATAACTTGGTCAAAACTGAACCGATTGTCAAGCTTGAGGCCATTTTGTTCATGGTTTGTCCTATATATCAATTCTACATTTCAAGTTTATGCATTATTGAAAGTTCAATTTTTTCAAATATTTTTTCGAAAAAAGCATAAGGGGGTACCCTTATCAAAATTGATTTTTCAAAAATTAGATTCTTGAAATTCTTTTCTTAATCGATTATGGGTGTCAAAATTAGTATAAAAAACTATATGAAAATTGATTCTGAGTTGTTTCATTTTTCTGTCAAAAATCATGCCAAAATGACAAAAAAAAATGCCTTGTAAACGCCCTAATTGGTTTCTTAAGTCCATACAAATGCCCTTCCTCGACTTCAAACTCCCATAACTTGGTCAAAACTGAACCGATTGTCAAGCTTGAGGCCATTTTGTTCATGGTTTGTCATATATATCAATTCTACATTTCAAGTTTATGCATTATTGAAAGTTAAATTTTTTCAAATATTTTTTCGAAAAAAGCATAAGGGGGGACCCTTACCAAAATTGATTTTTCAAAAATTAGATTCTTGAAATTCTTTTCTTAATCGATTATGGGTGTCAAAATTAGTATAAAAAACTATATGAAAATTGATTCTGAGGTGTTTCATTTTTCTGTCAAAAATCATGCCAAAATGACAAAAAAAAATGGCTTGTAAACGCCCTAATTGGTTTCTTAAGTCCATACAAATGCCCTTCCTCGACTTCAAACTCCCATAACTTGGTCAAAACTGAACCGATTGTCAAGCTTGAGGCTTTGTTCATGGTTTGTTCTATTTATGAATTCTACATTTCAAGTTTATGCATTATTGAAAGTTAAATTTTTTCAAATATTTTTTCCGTTACCAAAATTGATTGTATAAAAATGTACACTTTTTGGGTTGTTGTCAGCGCTTAAAATGGGCTTACGACTTTGATATAACAGTAGTTTAGATTTTCAGCAGATTTATGAATCTCGTATAACAGTAACACACTTAACGAAAACGCACGTTTGCAGCCAACTTCATGATGCGCATAGACACAAACCAGCAAAGAAATTTAGCAAGGACACACATTCAACCTGCTGCTGGTTTAAGAATTGGAAAAAGTCCGGTAACAGAAATTCGGTTCCGTAATAATTTTGAAAAAAAATCTTTAAAAACGTTTTAATCCTAATTAAAAATTTAAGGCTAAACTTAAATTCAAGTCAAGTAATTCTCATTTAATATTATTTGCTTATAGCTTTATAGCTTATAACTAATACAGTAAAAACTATTTTTAAATGTAGTTTGTTATCCAACAAAATTAATGATTCTATTTATTTTTTAATAATTAACGTCATTTTGTTTTCTGAATTTAAAATTTGTTCGCTTTACACCTTGGAATTTGTATTGGTAATCGGTCATTTTATTATCGTATTGACAGTAAAAATGAGCCAACTAATCAGCGCACTTCATTCAAAACCAGATTTACGCAAAATTTCTCACGCCGAGCAGAGCTGCAGACTTGGACAGAAAATAGCTTCCCAGCGAGTAGTTGTTAGCTCCCCGCAGAGCTGCCTCCGCAAACTGGCCAAGAGTGAGACAGAGAGATAAAGAGATAAAGAGAGAGAGAGAGAGAGAAAGGACCACACGTTGTGCGAAACTATCAATCATTCAATTATTAATTTTAACATGTACGGTAGATAAATGAGTAGAAAGAAAAGAATTGGAAGAGCTACCAGAAAAAGTTCATAACATGAAATTAAACAGATTTCATCAATAGAATATTAATTTTAATTAGTAGCGATTTCCATTGTTTATTTAAATAAATCAACGTTAATTATATGTCATAAAAATCCAAGAGTTGACAGCAAAAAAATGTCGAAGCTCAATTGAATGTTAAAATGCATTTGTAAATTACAAATGGATAAATAGAAAAACGAGTTGACGACAAATAATTTATTAATGATGTTTTCAATCAACACGCAATTTGTTAAACATTAAAAATTGTGGCAGCAGCAAGCAAAACATTTGTTAAAATATTTTAATTACAATTTTTTTACCATGGATTTTTGTTACCTACTGAAAGTTGATGATGAAACTGGAGGCTTTTGTTGTTGCTGCTGCTGCTGCTTTGTGGCATCAATTTTGACCTTTCTAAATGACCGCAGTTGCTATTCCGTTTTGTTGTAGTTGTTCCGGCGGCCTTTAAAACATTTTAAGTGGATTCGCATTCTTTCTTTTCAGCGTACAACAAAATTACGTTAATGACTTTTGCTGAGTTTGTTTGCAGCAGTTGTAAGTTAATTGTCGTTGTCGAACGATATATTTAAAAGATGGCAAAAGAGAGTCCAAATTGAGTGAATAATATTTTTAAAATATTACCAATTATTTTGAAAATATTTGGCATGTTAAATTAACTTTAAAAATACAAGAAGCATATAAATTTAGTTTACTAAAATTAGAGACATTCAAACGCAGATTCTCGTTGCTCAGCTAATGAGTCGCTCACTTGGACAACTCATCTGCAGAAATGAATTGAAAAAATAGCAAAAAATGTATTTAAACTAAAAGCAAACTTGAAATGACCCAGTTGCAGGCAAAGTTTCTGATTTGCGTTCTATACAAATATTGCGAGTAGCGTAGTACGATGTGCTATGCCCATTATATTATTTTATTTTCATTTTCGTTGCAAGTGAAACTTTTGCAACTGACACTTTTATCGCACTTGTGGCTAAGAGTGCAGGCAAATTTGTTTTGCAGCTTTTCAGAGTGGTCGAAAAGTTTTCTGTTAAACGGCGTACGCGGCGTCACTTTTAATGACTGACAACGAGCTGAGCGACAAACTGAGCAACGGACAAACTGAAAGGCCATCCGACAACCAGTCAGAAGCAAACGCATCCCAACCAAAGTCCCGAGTCTGGAGTCCAAGTCAAATGGGGGGTTTCATGCTGCAGCCAGCAACTGTCTAAAACACACCTTACGCACGTCTTTCTAACTAATTTCTGCGCTTCTCAACTTTTCCAAAAAGAAATAATACAAAAATCTAGTAGACCATGAACCGTCCACAAGATACCCTGCAATAAGCAATAATATAATTTTTTATTCCATAAGTCGATTTTGTACATGTGTAAAAAAGCCACCGAAATTCGTTAAAAATTAAATTTTAAATATTAAAAATATGAAAAATAAAATTATTAAAAAATATATACTAATATTTAAAAGCTGAAAATGTAAATTAATTTACTTAAGACAATTAAAATGTAAGTTGAAGTGTCAAGATTTTGAAAGATTTAATCAATCAATTTCGACAGATTAAAGTTAAAGTTAAATCGAATTTATTAAGGGCTTCTGCCTGTTGCATACACTTACACATGTGAATAACACCTTCGTTACACACTTTTACAGGGTACAAAAATTATAAACTACCAGACAACGAGACAGAGAGACTCAAAGTTGGTTTTGGCTGCTGCCAGAAGTTTATTACCAAGGCCCTGGAGGCCCCTGACAGCGAACGCAGCGAGAGAACCGTCAATTCTAAACGGCACTCACTCACATTAATAGAAAGGGAGGGGAAAGAGAGTGAAAGAGAGAGACAGAGAGAGAGATAGAGGGAAGCAGCTTTTTGTGAAGTTTTGGCTGCTGCCTGGCTCTCTCACATATTGTAGATACACATGTGCATGTATCTGTATCTTTTTGAGGTTCTTTTTTGGAAGTCTTGTGTCTGTGCGTTAATTCATCAATCGTTTAAATGGGTGTTACCTGTTAAGTGCGTTTATCACGTGCTGCTTTTCCGTTTCTTCTTCTTCTACTTCTTCTTTTTTATGAGCTTTTCTCCTCTTGCTGTTGCGGTTTGTAAACTGTGCAACATGCCCACTTTTGTGGCGCTACTTAAAGTGGGCTAAGCGAGCCTCTTGTTTTTGGTTTCTTTTTAAAGTCAATAACTTTTGATTAATTCAATAAAAAACGTGCTGTATTTTAATTAAAATTTAACATCGACGGCACAAAAATTGACTTTAATGTGATATTATTATGCGAAGTTTAAGATTTGGTTTTTGAAAGAGCTTAAAATCATTGGGATTCTTGGAGAAAAGAGCTGCTTCGACATCAGGGTGTTCATATCGGAAATCAATGAATTTAAATGATTCAAATTGGCAGAAATATATTTTATAACAGTTCTTAAGATTCATAAACTCTAAAACCAAATTCGGTGATGTTAATTTTTATAAGAAGAATATTATCTTTTCATGCTATGAATAAAATGGGGAAACAAAACAAAAAGAAAAGGAAAAAAATCACTGAAAAATCAGATCTCTAAAAGCCAGTTTGAAGATTTAATATATACAAATAAATCAGGAATATTATCAATGCTAAGATAATAAACTGGAGCAGAAGGAGGAACATTTTGAAATTTTCAAATACTATATAAGCAAATGGACAAATTCACTGATCTCTAAAACTCAATTCATCGATTAATATGCAACAATCGAATCCGCAGAACGGCCGCGCCTATCTAAATAATTAGACATATTTATGTGTTCATAAATTGTACAGATATGATTACCACTCGATATTTGTATAGTCATTAGGAGTGTGGATCGAGCTGTAAAACAACAACGCTGAACCGAATCAAAACTTCGGCAGCTTTTAATTAAAACCCGATAAGGGCCGAGAAATTCGATGCGGTTTGTCTAAATGGGCCCCAAAAAAGCCAATCAAAGCTGAAGAAAATTCCACCAAATTGAAAAAGCCCCAAATAGTAAAAACGAGTAGAAGAGAAGAAAAAAAAGCTGTATGCATATATAAAATGTGATGACGATTTCTTATCCCCATTTTTGGTGCGCACTTATTTATGTAAATCTTGAAAGCGTCCGCAAACAACCAAAATGCATTTGTGTGGCTCCAAGTACGCCCCAATCCCCACACCCATCTCCGCCCCCATTCAAATCCCAATCATATTCAGCAGCTAAATCCAAATCCAATCGACCACTCGAAAAGACGCCAGCGACAGAGCCAAAAGCCTATTGAATAACTTTGATTTGATTTCTGGCTTTTCTTTTCCTTTGCTTTTTTACTACTTTTTCTGTATTTTCTGCCTGCTTTAATCACTTAGTTACTTGATTTTCCACTTTATGACGGATTATGTGCAAATGTTTGGCGAGCGTAGCGAGAAAAGAAACGAGCAAAACAAATCTATTGAACAATTGTACAATTTATGCGCTTTCCTATTTCTTTGCAGTGACGAGGCTTACAGGCTTTAAGCCATTAATCATTTCGGTTTCAGTTTCGCCCATTGTTACCAACTGGGCAAAGACTCTCAAAATGAATGTCATTATTATGTGAGATTACCAACTGATAGAACAGCAAAAATAAACTTAGGTCTTATGGCCGTTAAAAGTGAAGATCGTAAAAGCTAAGAAATAAGTGGATCTTGCGGGGGCTTTTCTAAATAATCAGCTTGTATCTTTACAAGAACTTGGCATGTTAAATTCAAAATAAACTTCACATATCAAATAGTTGTCATAATACTTGAATGAATGAAAAACCATGACTAAAAAGACTTCGGAAATCCAAATCGGTTAACTTTTGGCAAAGTTATGGTAGTTTGAAGTTCGGGAATAGTATTTTTAAGGACATGGATCTTCACAAGTCAACAACGATTTCATAAAATCTGACATAATAAAATGTAATTTCATGTTTTTGATTTCAGAACTGACCCATTTTTAGCAGAAATAGTGATGTTACCCCTTGTCATTTTTGGCAAAAATTTCAATTTTCTGGCATGACCATTTTTAAATGGCTATCGATAATTCTGATCTTAGCGAGTCTAAAAAGGTATACCACTCAAAGATCGGACTTATTTTGGCCGAGAAATGCAATCTATAAAGCTCCAAAAATCTAATTTTTTTGTTAATGCTGGTCTTCTCTGAATGCTCAAAGCTCGGGTATTTAATGTCGGATCATGGTCATTTTTGGCAAAAAATTAAATTTTCTGGCATGACCTGTTTTAAATGGCTATCGATAATTCTGATCTTAACGAATCTAAAAAGGTATACCACTCAAAGATCGGACTTATTTTGGCCGAGATATGCAAGTTTAAAGCATGGTCATCTTTGAATGCTCATAACTCGGGTATTTGATGTCGGATCGTGGAAATTTAAACCGTTTTAGACTCGTGGAAGTGTACATAATAAAATGTTATTTCAAGTTTTTGATTTCAGAACTGACCCATTTTTAGCAAAAATATTGATGTTACCCCTTCTTATTTTTGGCAATAAATGAAATTTTCTGGCATGGCCATTTTTAAATGGCAATCTATAATTCTGATCTTAACGAGTCTAAAAAGGTATACCACTCAAAGATCGGACTTATTTTGGCCGAGATATGCAATTTATAAAGCTCCAAAAATCTAATTTTTTTGTTAATGCTGGTCTTCTTTGAATGCTCAAAGCTCGGGTATTTAATGTCGGATCATGGTCATTTTTGGCAAAAATTTCAATTTTCTGGCATGACCATTTTTAAATGGCTATCGATAATTCTGATCTTAGCGAGTCTAAAAAGGTATACCACTCAAAGATCGGACTTATTTTGGCCGAGAAATGCAATCTATAAAGCTCCAAAAATCTAATTTGTTTGTTAATGCTGGTCTTCTCTGAATGCTCAAAGCTCGGGTATTTAATGTCGGATCATGGTCATTTTTGGCAAAAAATTAAATTTTCTGGCATGACCTGTTTTAAATGGCTATCGATAATTCTGATCTTAACGAATCTAAAAAGGTATACCACTCAAAGATCGGACTTATTTTGGCCGAGATATGCAAGTTTAAAGCATGGTCATCTTTGAATGCTCATAACTCGGGTATTTGATGTCGGATCGTGGAAATTTAAACCGTTTTAGACTCGTGGAAGTGTACATAATAAAATGTTATTTCAAGTTTTTGATTTCAGAACTGTCCCATTTTTAGCAAAAATATTGATGTTACCCCTTCTTATTTTTGGCAATAAATGAAATTTTCTGGCATGGCCATTTTTAAATGGCAATCGATAATTCTGATCTTAACGAGTCTAAAAAGGTATACCACTCAAAGATCGGACTTATTTTCGCCAAGATATGCAATTTATAAAGCTCCAAAAATCTAATTTTTTTGTTAATGCTGGTCTTCTTTAAATGCTCATAACTCGGGTATTTGATGTCGGATCATGGTCATTTTTGGCAAAAAATTAAATTTTCTGGCGTGGCCATTTTTAAATGGCAATCAATAATTCTGATCTTAACAAGTCTAAATAGGTATACCACTCAAAGATCGGACTTATTTTGGCCGAGATATGCAAGTTTAAAGCATGGTCATCTTTGAATGCTCATAACTCGGATATTTGATGTCGGATCGTGGAAATTTAAACCGTTTTAGACTCGTGGAAGTGTACATAATAAAATGTTATTTCAAGTTTTTGATTTCAGAACTGACCCATTTTTAGTAAAAATATTGATGTTACCCCTTCTTATTTTTGGCAATAAATGAAATTTTCTGGCATGGCCATTTTTAAATGGCAATCGATAATTCTGATCTTAACGAGTCTAAAAAGGTATACCACTCAAAGATCGGACTTATTTTCGCCGAGATATGCAATTTATAAAGCTCCAAAAATCTAATTTTTTGGTTAATGCTGGTCTTCTTTAAATGCTCATAACTCGGGTATTTGATGTCGGATCATGGTCATTTTTGGCAAAAAATTAAATTTTCTGGCGTGGCCATTTTTAAATGGCAATCAATAATTCTGATCTTAACGAGTCTAAAAAGGTATACCACTCAAAGATCGGACTTATTTTGGCCGAGATATGCAAGTTTAAAGCATGGTCATCTTTGAATGCTCATAACTCGGGTATTTGATGTCGGATCGTGGAAATTTAAACCGTTTTAGACTCGTGGAAGTGTACATAATAAAATGTTATTTCAAGTTTTTGATTTCAGAACTGACCCATTTTTAGCAAAAATATTGATGTTACCCCTTCTTATTTTTGGCAATAAATGAAATTTTCTGGCATGGCCATTTTTAAATGGCAATCGATAATTCTGATCTTAACGAGTCTAAAAAGGTATACCACTCAAAGATCGGACTTATTTTCGCCGAGATATGCAATTTATAAAGCTCCAAAAATCTAATTTTTTTGTTAATGCTGGTCTTCTTTAAATGCTCATAACTCGGGTATTTGATGTCGGATCATGGTCATTTTTGGCAAAAAATTCAATTTTCTGGCGTGGCCATTTTTAAATGGCAATCAATAATTCTGATCTTAACGAGTCTAAAAAGGTATACCACTCAAAGATCGGACTTATTTTGGCCGAGATATGCAAGTTTAAAGCATGGTCATCTTTGAATGCTCATAACTCGGGTATTTGATGTCGGATCGTGGAAATTTAAACCGTTTTAGACTCGTGGAAGTGTACATAATAAAATGTTATTTCAAGTTTTTGATTTCAGAACTGACCCATTTTTAGCAAAAATATTGATGTTACCCCTTCTTATTTTAGGCAATAAATGAAATTTTCTGGCATGGCCATTTTTAAATGGCAATCGATTATTCTGATCTTAACGAGTCTAAAAAGGTATACCACTCAAAGATCGGACTTATTTCCGCAGAGATATGCAATTTATAAAGCTCCAAAAATCTAATTTTTTGGTTAATGCTGGTCTTCTTTAAATGCTCATAACTCGGGTATTTGATGTCGGATCATGGTCATTTTTGGCAAAAAATTAAATTTTCTGGCGTGGCCATTTTTAAATGGCAATCAATAATTCTGATCTTAACGAGTCTAAAAAGGTATACCACTCAAAGATCGGACTTATTTTGGCCGAGATATGCAAGTTTAAAGCATGGTCATCTTTGAATGCTCATAACTCGGGTATTTGATGTCGGATCGTGGAAATTTAAACCGTTTTAGACTCGTGGAAGTGTACATAATAAAATGTTATTTCAAGTTTTTGATTTCAGAACTGACCCATTTTTAGCAAAAATATTGATGTTACCCCTTCTTATTTTTGGCAATAAATGAAATTTTCTGGCATGGCCATTTTTAAATGGCAATCGATAATTCTGATCTTAACGAGTCTAAAAAGGTATACCACTCAAAGATCGGACTTATTTTCGCCAAGATATGCAATTTATAAAGCTCCAAAAATCTAATTTTTTTGTTAATGCTGGTCTTCTTTAAATGCTCATAACTCGGGTATTTGATGTCGGATCATGGTCATTTTTGGCAAAAAATTAAATTTTCTGGCGTGGCCATTTTTAAATGGCAATCAATAATTCTGATCTTAACAAGTCTAAATAGGTATACCACTCAAAGATCGGACTTATTTTGGCCGAGATATGCAAGTTTAAAGCATGGTCATCTTTGAATGCTCATAACTCGGATATTTGATGTCGGATCGTGGAAATTTAAACCGTTTTAGACTCGTGGAAGTGTACATAATAAAATGTTATTTCAAGTTTTTGATTTCAGAACTGACCCATTTTTAGCAAAAATATTGATGTTACCCCTTCTTATTTTTGGCAATAAATGAAATTTTCTGGCATGGCCATTTTTAAATGGCAATCGATAATTCTGATCTTAACGAGTCTAAAAAGGTATACCACTCAAAGATCGGACTTATTTTCGCCAAGATATGCAATTTATAAAGCTCCAAAAATCTAATTTTTTTGTTAATGCTGGTCTTCTTTAAATGCTCATAACTCGGGTATTTGATGTCGGATCATGGTCATTTTTGGCAAAAAATTAAATTTTCTGGCGTGGCCATTTTTAAATGGCAATCAATAATTCTGATCTTAACAAGTCTAAATAGGTATACCACTCAAAGATCGGACTTATTTTGGCCGAGATATGCAAGTTTAAAGCATGGTCATCTTTGAATGCTCATAACTCGGATATTTGATGTCGGATCGTGGAAATTTAAACCGTTTTAGACTCGTGGAAGTGTACATAATAAAATGTTATTTCAAGTTTTTGATTTCAGAACTGACCCATTTTTAGTAAAAATATTGATGTTACCCCTTCTTATTTTTGGCAATAAATGAAATTTTCTGGCATGGCCATTTTTAAATGGCAATCGATAATTCTGATCTTAACGAGTCTAAAAAGGTATACCACTCAAAGATCGGACTTATTTTCGCCGAGATATGCAATTTATAAAGCTCCAAAAATCTAATTTTTTGGTTAATGCTGGTCTTCTTTAAATGCTCATAACTCGGGTATTTGATGTCGGATCATGGTCATTTTTGGCAAAAAATTAAATTTTCTGGCATGGCCATTTTTAAATGGCAATCAATAATTCTGATCTTAACGAGTCTAAAAAGGTATACCACTCAAAGATCGGACTTATTTTGGCCGAGATATGCAAGTTTAAAGCATGGTCATCTTTGAATGCTCATAACTCGGGTATTTGATGTCGGATCGTGGAAATTTAAACCGTTTTAGACTCGTGGAAGTGTACATAATAAAATGTTATTTCAAGTTTTTGATTTCAGAACTGACCCATTTTTAGCAAAAATATTGATGTTACCCCTTCTTATTTTTGGCAATAAATGAAATTTTCTGGCATGGCCATTTTTAAATGGCAATCGATAATTCTGATCTTAACGAGTCTAAAAAGGTATACCACTCAAAGATCGGACTTATTTTCGCCGAGATATGCAATTTATAAAGCTCCAAAAATCTAATTTTTTTGTTAATGCTGGTCTTCTTTAAATGCTCATAACTCGGGTATTTGATGTCGGATCATGGTCATTTTTGGCAAAAAATTCAATTTTCTGGCGTGGCCATTTTTAAATGGCAATCAATAATTCTGATCTTAACGAGTCTAAAAAGGTATACCACTCAAAGATCGGACTTATTTTGGCCGAGATATGCAAGTTTAAAGCATGGTCATCTTTGAATGCTCATAACTCGGGTATTTGATGTCGGATCGTGGAAATTTAAACCGTTTTAGACTCGTGAAAGTGTACATAATAAAATGTTATTTCAAGTTTTTGATTTCAGAACTGACCCATTTTTAGCAAAAATATTGATGTTACCCCTTCTTATTTTAGGCAATAAATGAAATTTTCTGGCATGGCCATTTTTAAATGGCAATCGATTATTCTGATCTTAACGAGTCTAAAAAGGTATACCACTCAAAGATCGGACTTATTTCCGCAGAGATATGCAATTTATAAAGCTCCAAAAATCTAATTTTTTGGTTAATGCTGGTCTTCTTTAAATGCTCATAACTCGGGTATTTGATGTCGGATCATGGTCATTTTTGGCAAAAAATTAAATTTTCTGGCGTGGCCATTTTTAAATGGCAATCAATAATTCTGATCTTAACGAGTCTAAAAAGGTATACCACTCAAAGATCGGACTTATTTTGGCCGAGATATGCAAGTTTAAAGCATGGTCATCTTTGAATGCTCATAACTCGGGTATTTGATGTCGGATCGTGGAAATTTAAACCGTTTTAGACTCGTGGAAGTGTACATAATAAAATGTTATTTCAAGTTTTTGATTTCAGAACTGACCCATTTTTAGCAAAAATATTGATGTTACCCCTTCTTATTTTTGGCAATAAATGAAATTTTCTGGCATGGCCATTTTTAAATGGCAATCGATAATTCTGATCTTAACGAGTCTAAAAAGGTATACCACTCAAAGATCGGACTTATTTTCGCCAAGATATGCAATTTATAAAGCTCCAAAAATCTAATTTTTTTGTTAATGCTGGTCTTCTTTAAATGCTCATAACTCGGGTATTTGATGTCGGATCATGGTCATTTTTGGCAAAAAATTAAATTTTCTGGCGTGGCCATTTTTAAATGGCAATCAATAATTCTGATCTTAACAAGTCTAAATAGGTATACCACTCAAAGATCGGACTTATTTTGGCCGAGATATGCAAGTTTAAAGCATGCTCATCTTTGAATGCTCATAACTCGGATATTTGATGTCGGATCGTGGAAATTTAAACCGTTTTAGACTCGTGGAAGTGTACATAATAAAATGTTATTTCAAGTTTTTGATTTCAGAACTGACCCATTTTTAGCAAAAATATTGATGTTACCCCTTCTTATTTTTGGCAATAAATGAAATTTTCTGGCATGGCCATTTTTAAATGGCAATCGATTATTCTGATCTTAACGAGTCTAAAAAGGTATACCACTCAAAGATCGGACTTATTTCCGCAGAGATATGCAATTTATAAAGCTCCAAAAATCTAATTTTTTGGTTAATGCTGGTCTTCTTTAAATGCTCATAACTCGGGTATTTGATGTCGGATCATGGTCATTTTTGGCAAAAAATTAAATTTTCTGGCGTGGCCATTTTTAAATGGCAATCAATAATTCTGATCTTAACGAGTCTAAAAAGGTATACCACTCAAAGATCGGACTTATTTTGGCCGAGATATGCAAGTTTAAAGCATGGTCATCTTTGAATGCTCATAACTCGGGTATTTGATGTCGGATCGTGGAAATTTAAACCGTTTTAGACTCGTGGAAGTGTACATAATAAAATGTTATTTCAAGTTTTTGATTTCAGAACTGACCCATTTTTAGCAAAAATATTGATGTTACCCCTTCTTATTTTTGGCAATAAATGAAATTTTCTGGCATGGCCATTTTTAAATGGCAATCGATAATTCTGATCTTAACGAGTCTAAAAAGGTATACCACTCAAAGATCGGACTTATTTTCGCCAAGATATGCAATTTATAAAGCTCCAAAAATCGAATTTTTTTGTTAATGCTGGTCTTCTTTAAATGCTCATAACTCGGGTATTTGATGTCGGATCATGGTCATTTTTGGCAAAAAATTAAATTTTCTGGCGTGGCCATTTTTAAATGGCAATCAATAATTCTGATCTTAACAAGTCTAAATAGGTATACCACTCAAAGATCGGACTTATTTTGGCCGAGATATGCAAGTTTAAAGCATGGTCATCTTTGAATGCTCATAACTCGGATATTTGATGTCGGATCGTGGAAATTTAAACCGTTTTAGACTCGTGGAAGTGTACATAATAAAATGTTATTTCAAGTTTTTGATTTCAGAACTGACCCATTTTTAGTAAAAATATTGATGTTACCCCTTCTTATTTTTGGCAATAAATGAAATTTTCTGGCATGGCCATTTTTAAATGGCAATCGATAATTCTGATCTTAACGAGTCTAAAAAGGTATACCACTCAAAGATCGGACTTATTTTCGCCGAGATATGCAATTTATAAAGCTCCAAAAATCTAATTTTTTTGTTAATGCTGGTCTTCTTTAAATGCTCATAACTCGGGTATTTGATGTCGGATCATGGTCATTTTTGGCAAAAAATTAAATTTTCTGGCGTGGCCATTTTTAAATGGCAATCAATAATTCTGATCTTAACGAGTCTAAAAAGGTATACCACTCAAAGATCGGACTTATTTTGGCCGAGATATGCAAGTTTAAAGCATGGTCATCTTTGAATGCTCATAACTCGGGTATTTGATGTCGGATCGTGGATATTTAAACCGTTTTAGACTCGTGGAAGTGTACATAATAAAATTTTATTTCAAGTTTTTGATTTCAGAACTGACCCATTTTTAGCAAAAATATTGATGTTACCCCTTCTTATTTTTGGCAATAAATGAAATTTTCTGGCATGGCCATTTTTAAATGGCAATCGATAATTCTGATCTTAACGAGTCTAAAAAGGTATACCACTCAAAGATCGGACTTATTTTGGCCGAGATATGCAAGTTTAAAGCATGGTCTTTTTTGAATGCTCATAACTCGGGTATTTGATTTCGGATCATGGTCATTTTTGGCAAAAAATTAAATTTTCTGGCATGGCCATTTTTAAATGGCAATCGATAATTCTGATCTTAACGAGTCTAAAAAGGTATACCACTCAAAGATCGGACTTATTTTGGCCGAGATATGCAAGTTTAAAGCATGGTCTTCTTTGAATGCTCATAACTCGGGTATTTGATGTCGGATCATGGTCATTTTTGGCAAAAAATTAAATTTTCTGGCATGGCCATTTTTAAATGGCAATCGATAATTCTGATCTTAACGAGTCTAAAAAGGTATACCACTCAAAGATCGGACTTATTTTGGCCGAGATATGCAAGTTTAAAGCATGGTCTTCTTTGAATGCTCATAACTCGGGTATTTGATGTCGGATCATGGTCATTTTTGGCAAAAAATTAAATTTTCTGGCATGGCCATTTTTAAATGACAATCGATAATTCTGATCTTAACGAGTCTAAAAAGGTATACCACTCAAAGATCGGACTTATTTTGGCCGAGATATGCAAGGTTATGGCATTTTGAAGACTGGAAAGATCATTTTTAAGGACTTCACTTGTCAACATCTTGTCATGATTTTTTACATGAATTCTGAAATTTGGATATTTTTTAACTTTGAATGTAGAGTTGTTATAGATGACAAAGCATGAACAAAATGACTTGGGAATCGGGAATCGGATCAGATTTGGCAAAGTTATGACATTTTTAAGTCCGGAAAGGGTGTTTCTAGCGGCTTGGAAACATTACATATCATGAAATCTCACATTAAATCCGAAATTGTTTGGTTCGTTAACTTGAAGTGTGGAATTAATCTAGATGACAAACCTATACCAAAAAGGCCTCGGGAATCAAAATCGGTTCAGTTTTGACAAAGTTATGGCAAATTGAAGTCAAGAAAGGAGAATTCTAGGGACTTATAATTGGCATTCATTATTCGAAAATCATTATAGAGTTGCTGCTGTATATTAAATATTAGCTTGGATGTAAATATCATCAGATTCTCAACTTCTTTAATATAGCTTTTGAAATAGTTCTGTTTATAGTAAGAGCTTTACATAACATACACGCTATGCATCCGGTAGGTAGCTGCTCCAGCTACAATCCGTCCATCCGTCAATCCGTTAAATCGTCAAATTGTGTTGGCCAGTTGACCATTTAGCGCTCAACGACTTCCGTTACGCTTGAAAAGAATTCTTTTTTTTTTGCGTTTATTTGTTTTGTTGACGCTTTTGTATGGTTCAAAGCTTTTTCGAGATGCGTATCTCTAAGAGCTCGCTTTGTGCGTCTCCACCCCATTCCCTCTCTTTCTCTCTCTCGCTCGCTCTGCCCCATTCTTTCGGCTTTTGTTATTGTCCGCGAGGCATTAAAATCGCGCCGCCGATCGCCTTTCATAATTGTCACACATTTTCAATATAATGCAAGGTAATGCAATGCGAGAGAGGGAGAAAGGGGGAAAGAGAGAGACCCAGTCGGAAACTGGTTCTGTATTTTCACTGGGTCAAGTCAAGTCTGTGGGACCAACGACTTTTCTATCATTAGCGGCATTTTAGTGCATCAGCATCTCTCTCCGCCTCTCTTTCTCTCCGCCTCTCTTTCTCTCTCTCTCTCTCTCTCTCTCTCTCTCTCTCACTCTAACCCCTCTTTTAGATTGTCAGAGACAACTTTTGATTTATAATTATTTCACTTAATCGCACAAAATTAGCTTTGTCATGTGGCTAATGAGATGAAAGATTCGTTCAAGGTTGCTTAGAATAACGGTGCAAGAGCAGCGTGAGATTATGGTGCTATGAAACTTGTTGATAAGAATAATACGTAAATGATTTTTGTTCTATGATTATATTTAAATATAAATAATAATTGCCTTGATCTCACTTTACTTTAAGTTACTTCCTTGCAAGCAATTTTACACTGAAATTCAACAGCGAATTCACGCAAAACATAAACAAACCAACGCGGCGTTCATTTTACCGGCTTTTTAAGGCCGCAAAATGAACGCTGCTATGCGCTCTCTTCCACTAGTGTGCTCTGCTGCTCATTCACTCAGGCAGCAACAGCAGCACGTGCAACTGAGGAGCACTTAACAACAACAACTGCAACTGTGTGGGGGTCAAAGCGTGTTGTACACTCTCTCTCTCTCCAATACATTACCGCGCTCTTTGGCCGAAGAAGACAGCAGCGCAGCTAGCAGCGAGCCAGCAACAACAACTACTTTACGTGCTCACGCTCTCATCTCTGCGGCAGGCAGAGCATCCCATCCAATTGGAAGACGCGATCGGCGCGTTCAGTTTTCAGTTCGATTCAAACAGTCGTCGTGCGGAGTCGTCACGGAGCGAAGTATTTGCAATTTCGGTTACGTTCGACGTCTTTATAGGGGGATTTACAAATATTGGCAATAAAAGTGAAAATAGTGTTTTGTGTGTGTAAATTGCAATAGATGAGCACAGCGGTGGGTGGCGGAGGAGTTGGCAGCGGGGCAGCTGATGCACAAGAATAACGCATAAATTACAATTGGTACCCCTTTGCTTACATTAAAGTTAATTTTAGGAGCTCTCGTTTTCATTTGCGTATGCTGCGTCGGAGTTGCAACGTTAACGCTAACGGTACATTTGCATTTACAATATTGTTCGCATTTCCGCTACGAGTGTTGAAATTTGCAGAGTGGAGTGAACAAGAGAGAGAGAAAGAGAGAGAGAGAGAGAGACAGGGAGAAGAAGGGAGTGAAGAATTCTCGCATTTGTATGCGTATTTATTTTTGGGTGCAACACCCCAACCCCTCCTGCCCCACACACACACACACATGTGTTTCTAATAATGAAGTGTTTATTTTAGGCGCTCAAAGTGAATTATTTCCCGTTGTTTGCTTCATTTCTTATGCGCCAAGTGCAACAACGGATTAACGGATTTATGTGGCCACAAATTTTAGAGGGTAAGCATAACGGTACTTTATTTTTGTGCACTTCAAATAAGAAGATAACAAATTTTTTTAATATATTATTTATATTTTCAATTAAAAAAAATTAATTTAATCTTAAATCATCAGACGATTTACAATGTTTTATTTTCTTAGTGTACTTTTGATGCATGCATGCATACTATCTATATTCTCAGATATATTATAAGATATAGTACATAATTTATATCTCGCAATAAATATTTGAAATTTAAGTGTAAACTGTAAGAATTTATATGATTTATTTCTCAGTGTACTTTCGATATAGTATGCATGCATAGCGTCTATATTTCAGTTATATTATCAGATATTGTACTTTATCTCTCTATCTCTCTCGAACCGCCGGCAATTGTGATTTATGCACTTGCACATTGCACTTATTCCACACATACGTATTTCGAGTTTCCTTCGGTCCCGTAATACACACACACACACACACATAACTCTCTGGCGGGCGTTGGTGTGAAAAATGGCCAATTTAATGGCCTACACACACTCACACACACTAGTACATACATACATATATGTATAATACTTACTATAATTTGTGCGATTCCCTCATTGAGATAAGGCCTGCCCTTTCAAGGAGTCCCCAGCTGCGCATCTGGGCATCTTTTCATATATGTATGCATGTACATGTGTAGTCAGGGTAATCAGGTTTACTAAATTAACAGTTCATTTTGGCAAAGCACACTGAATTTACTTTAATAATAGTATTTACATAAATTCGCCACAAGTCGGGTACATTTTAAAGAATGGGTTTTATACGCCTTTTATATGTTTTTTAAACCATACAAATTATTATAATGTGATTCAAAATATGACTATATCGCAAATGCAGTATTTAAATGTATATAATTTATTATTTTTCATTTAAAATTTAAGATTGTAATATGTTCTTTATAAATCTTAGATTCAAAAACTCCAAATCATTTTAATAAAATTCTTTAACTACAATTTTAAATTTAATATATTTATTTCTGCTACTATTTTTGAATCTTTGTCTAATTTCTAAAAAAAACCTGCTCAGCCTTAAGTCTTTTAAAATTTGCATTATTCTTATTCACATTTCTAGCTTCAATGCTCATTTTTTAGTTTCTCCGAAATCTCCTCTAAAGTTGTTATTTCCTGTGAATGTCATTTGTCATTTTCCTGCTATATCTCGAGTGAGCTATTTTGAGTTTCTTTTTTGTTTAGTAATTTTTCTTTTGTTATTAGAGAATGTCAACCAGAGCGGGAGTTTTTGTTGCTGTTTTTGTTGCCGTTGCCAAGTTGCAGCAGCATAGCTTAAATCCGCCTTGAGGCGAAACTTTTCAAAACAACAACTCACAAATCATATTGCATAGCTTCCTTCCAGCAACAAGAGCCAAAACAAAGGCGTCAACCAAAAGCCACCCTGCCCCTCCCACCTACACCCACCATCACCCCTCTCTCCTCGTAAAGCTCGCCAACTATTTGCACACATAAATCTGACTTATGACGCCCACTCGAGAGGTCGCTGATAGGCGACGAGCACCCATTTTACTGTTACCGTTGGGTCACAGTTACTTTACTGTGTTCCTGGAGTTCCTGCACTCGCTAAAAAATATGGCTTTGAATTTTTTGAAAATTGCCATAAAAGACAAAATATTTTTTCATTTTTAGAATTAATTTCTTAATTCTCAAAATCAATTTATCTAAGTTAGAAATCGACAATCGCCAAAAATTATACTAGTAGAAATATCATAACAATTATTTAGTTAAGTTTGTAAATTTTCTAAATTCTAGGTCATATATTTTTCTGAGTGCGATTTCCGTGTTGATGTTGATGTTGATGTTGACTTTGATGATGTGCGCTCTCTTCCGCTTTCTCAATCTCTCTGCCACAGAGAGATAGAGAGAGAGAGAGATGGCAAAAAGGCTTTTGAAATGAAAAATGCTGATAACTGCAACAAATCACAAAGACACACACACACACTCTCTCACACACACACACACCCTGCCCAATGGGCCACTTGTCGGCCATAACGTAACGTAACGTAAACTGAAGAATGTAAACTCGTTCATAAAAATCATTTATGGCCTCAAGACAATAACGACACGAAGTGGAGAAGTGAAGAAGTTGAGAAGTTCCCTAAGCAGCCGCCTAATGATGAATGCAATTGCCGCAATTTGTTTTTACTATTATGACGCGAGTGGCAAGAGTGGGCGGGGCTGGGCGAAGAAGCTGCAAAATGCAAAAGGCCAAATGATGCTACAAGAGAGTGAAGGAGTAGGGTCGAGGGGCAATGCAGGGGGGGGGGGGATAAGTGGGCCAGTTGAGGGTGTTGCCAAAGCTGAGATCGTAAAATAAAAAGCACTTTTAACACAGTGTTTTGAGTGTGCTTTTTAGGATTGCAAATTTTGGCCTTTGAACAGCACAAAATCGTGTTTTATTTGTCCATACCCTCAACTAGAGAGTTATTATTATGTTGCAAACTTTCGACAGGGTATTTCATAGATATCAGAGTTGAGACACAGCATTCGACAGATTCAACTGAATCGGAAAAATATTTTTTTTGTTTTTTTGAAACTATTTAAACATAATTTAAACATCATTTCAAAAAAAGCTATATTAAAAATAAGCAGTGGCGTTAATACAATTTAAACTAAATCTGTAAAATAAAATTAATAAATATTTTTATGTACATGACAAATTGCCAATATTTAATATTTATAACTAATCCGCTTGGGTTAATCAATTGAATAAAACAACTTTGTAAATATAATGCCAATAAATGTATTTATAAGTATTACTTATGTGTTATTAACTTCATTGCAACCAGCTGGCCACTAAATACTTGCCACAAATGTTATTGTTTTTTGATTAATCCTAACTCCCTAAATGCCCTTCAAGCACTTGAAATGGGGGACATCCCCAACGGTCGAGAGTAAGCTCTCATCTGCAATTTAACGCTGGAGATGCCAACGTTGTTGTTGTTGTTGCTTTTCGATGGCTTAGCTGGAATTGACAGCAAAATAAAACAGCGCAAAATTGCCAAAAAAAAAGTAAAACAATCGAACAAAACGAGAGTCCAGGCGGAGAGAGAGAATCCAGCGAATAAAGCTCATGATGATGTTGATGTTGATGATGATGATGATGAAGATGATGAAGATGCGCGCGAAAAACGTGACGTGACCCAGGGCCAGTTTGAAGGCATTTACGCGATTTGTTGTTGTTGTTGTTGTTGTTGTTACTGTTGCTGTTGCTTTGTTTTGTATTGTTTCTCTTGTTTTCGCATTAACTGAACAAGAAAAAAACAAAAAAAAAACAACAAAAACAGAGCGACAACAACTGCAACTGCAACAAATGACAGTGAGAAATTTGCCTTCGATAAAAGGCAAACTGTGAAGCAATGTTTTGTGTTGCTTTGGTTTTTTTTGTGTTGTCTCCCAAAAGGAATGCAATCCAAATGTCAAACTGCAGCAAATTGAGGGCGACAACGAAAATATTGTATTATCGATGGGTTTACAATATTGTCAGTTCGCTATTTTTGACATTAATGATAGTCGAGCCAAAGAAATTCTTTGCACAACTTTGACAATGTCAAACGAAGCGACCTGCAAAACTAGAGATGGGCGCGTGACATGATTAGAGTTGAGTGTAAAAAAAGTTACAGTAATCTACAAAATAGAGTCGGAAATGAGCTAAAATCTTTTTTTTAAATCATTTTATTCATAACCTTTAATTTGTAGACACTTTTCGATTTGGCAGCTTTGAAAATCCGAAAGAGATACTTGGGTGGAGATATTTTAACGCTAGTACTTCCTTTTTAAAAAATATATTAAGTCTATTTCATGGCAGAAATAACAGTTTGTAAACAATCTTAAAATATATTTATTTTGTATCTTAACATTAAAAACATAGCTTTGAATTTGAAAAAATCACAAATTTATGTGAATGTAAATAATATATATAATAATATAATATTTTATAATAATAATATTTTATTTGAATTCCAATAATTGTTTGTACTATTTCATTATTTAAATTATTTAAATCATTAACGATTTTTGCAAATTAATTTAAAAATATATGAAATTTCTTTAATTAATTTAGATCAGTATTTAAAAAGATTTGACAAATTTGTGTCACGCTCTCATCTCTGCTATAGAAGCGTCTGGCTGCATCTCTCACCCACTCGCTGCCACTCTGCCCCACAGCCCCTCTTTACGCCTCTTTAACCCCCCTTGACTGTGCCTCTCTGCGAGTCGCGCTGGCATTTTGCTAAATTTTTATTTGTTCCCACAGTTTGTCGCTTGGCATAAATACGTCGTTAGTCTCGTGCACGTTGGATTCAGCTCCAGCTCCAGCTTCAGCTCCAGCTCTACTTGAACAGCAAGACAGGGAAGGGGGCGCAACAGAAAAAATAAAAACTTGCAGGAAGCCGCCGCAAAAAGTTGAACTAGACAACAACAACAACAACATTTCGAACTCGTCGTTCGTCGTCAATCCTAATAGTAATAGTAGTTACTGCCATACAAGCACGTTTAATGTTCCTGAAGGCGGCGCACAAGTACAAAAAGAAGAAGAAGAAGAAGACGAACAACAACACATGAGCGTACGATAGATAGATAGATAGATGGATAGATAGAAAACTAAGCCCGTGTATCTTTGCCGCGTGAAGTGTCTGTGAAATGTGTTGCACAAGTGAAAACAGCAAATGGGTCGCCTTGTCAGTCTACTTACGACAAGCAGGCACTGTATGTGCGTGTGTGCGTGTGTGTGTGGCAAAGAAGTTGACCCACACGTTCCCTAACCCTCCCCCCTCCCTTTCCTGCTGCCACCTTGCCACCCTGCAGCTGAATGCATTCATGTTGCTGTTGGTGCCCCCGTCGATTAGCTGACAGTTGACGTCAGTGTCTGTTGCCGCTTGCCCCTCCCCACCCCACTACCCCCCCTCTCTGCTGTCATGTAAAGTTACACAATTGCTCATCATTCGCACTCAAAAAATGAGAAATTGTCGCCGATTGTCAGTTGTTGGAACCCCTCAACTTGCACGCCTCTGCTCTCTGCCGAGTACTTATAAATCAACTGAGGCTCATAAGTTTTTATATTTTATTTTTTATTTTTGCCTGCGCTTATTGAAGTTTTGCCCGAAGGGTTAAACACAACTAAAAGTCCCGACAGCAATTTTGCAGCCTGCAGCTAATCCCGAGGCCACTTACCGCATCTGCCTGCGATTGGAGTTTGTGCTTAAAAAGGAAGTCTATATTTACTATACTTATGCCATGCATATTCAACTCGCCGTTTTTTCAGTTCATTAAGCACAAGTTCATTTGAATATGCCGCTAAAGAGATCCCTAACAGAAAGGGGGGCTGTTTATGAATCTGCCAATTTGTTGTTGGCTGCAGAAAGGAAGTGGGGTAGATATAAATTATATGATCAGAGAGTTGCAGAAGAGTGATACATATAAGAATTTCAAATAGTTTTTCTGTTTATATCAGTTACTTGAGTTATGCAAATCCCACTTGGAAAATGCTCGTTTTACTTTCTAATGTATGTATTTTGTATTCTCCCACGCTTAACAATGCTGCAAGCGCCGCAACTAATTGTTGCATTAAACGAACTGCACTGGCCTAAACCACGACTCACTTATTCCAGCACTCAACCACTCACCCACTCACCCGCTCATTCACTCATTCACTCACTCACTCAGTGAGTACCCATATCCGGACTTGCACTCGTCAGGCTACAACCAAAAAGAGAGAAATCAAACACATTTGGCTACCACTTAATTTGCAAAATAGTGAAGCGAAAGCTGGAGGCGCTGCACGTTCTTTGGGAGAAGCGCCCAAATCGCAATTGCGATAAACATATTAGAAGACATACCAAATACAATTACTTAAGTCAGGCAGTGTAGGCGGGAGGGTTAAGGAGGGACCTAGGATGGAATTAGGTGCTGATGCTGCTAGTTTGTCAACCAATTTGAAAGGCCTGTGGCCAAAGTCGCGTGAGAATCTTTTCTTTCTGCCACAAAGCCACAGAAGTAGAAGATGAATAAGAAATACAACAAATACAAAAAAAACGCAAAGTCACGCGCAAGATTTTTTGGCCCGAAGCGTAGGTTGTACGTTCAGGTTCAAATTCAACTTCAACTTCAGTTTCAACTTCAGCTCCAACTTCAGTTTCAGCTTGGTTGCAATTGTTGCGACTGTCGAAGTTGCTGATGCTGTTGTTGGCCACAAAATATGGCCAGAGCTAAGACCAACTTGCTGTTCCCCATAAAGCAAGCCTTTTTTAGCCCCTGTTAGCGCGGGCGTGCAAATAAATCTTGGCCACGATTGAATTACGTCTGAGCCAAGGCTATAGAGTGGCACAAGTGTATGGACCAGCACAGGACATCTCCAAGCTAGAGGTGGACTCATTTCGGTATCTTAAAACACGACATGAACAGAAATGCCTTTCCCAGACTTTAAACTGACATAACTTTGTCAAAACTGAACCGATTTAAAATCCCGATGACTTTTTGGTCTTGGTTTGCCACCTTTAATAATTCTGCATTCAAAGTCGAAGCACTACAAGATTTCGGTTTTTATGTCACTTTTCATGGCCAAAAGTTCTGACATGTGAGGGTTCCATCCTAAGAAATGCCCTTCTCAGACTTCAAACTACCATAACTTTGGCAAAACTGAACCGATTTCCAATCCCGAGGCCATTTTGGTCTTGGTATGTAACCTTCAATAATTCTACATTCAAAGTTGAAGCACTTTTAAATTTCGGTTTTTATGTCACATTTAATGACAAAAAGTAAGGACATGTGAGGTTTCCATACATAGGAATGCCATTCCCGGACTTCAAACTGCCATAACTTTGTCAAAACTGAAGCGGTTTTGATTCCCGAAGCTATTTTGGTCATGGTTTATTATCCAGATTAATTCTATATTTAAAGTTGAAGTACGACAAATATTCGGATTTGGACATGTCAAGTTCCCAAGTCTCTATGTAAACCCTACCAAGACTGAAAAGCTGAACCGATTTTAAAGCCGCTGTCTATTGTGGTAATGAGTATTTTGTACGGGATCTCTTTTCAGTTAATTTTCGTATTGTCTCTAGGCTGAAGATCAGTGGGAATGGGGCTGCGAGTAAGACTCTTTAAAGGCTAAACAGTTTCATGGAATGCGCTGTGATTGAAGGCACACCGAACTATGTGCAGATTGAAGAGAACTGAACCGAACCGAACCCAGAACCCAGAATCCAATGCCAAATCAGGATGCACTTGCGAAGCGACTTTTTTTGCAATAATGATCATTATGACGATCGAGTTGAAGAGTTACATGCTCTATAGCTATAGCTACATCAATTTATTTGTAGCTTCTTTTTGTTGTGCACATGTTGTGACTTTGTTTGGCATACATAATAACAAGAAGATGTCGATAGATCACTGACTGATCATCAATTCGCTGGATGTTGAATGTTGAATGTCATTGTTGTTGTTGCTGTTGTTGTAACTGTTGTTACTGTTGTTGTTGTTGTTGACTGGATGGCTGCCTAATGATCGTCATGAGTTTTATTTTGTTTGGCATGTTTATCTGCATCTTTCATGTTCGCATGTAATTTACTTTTGCCTCTTAGTCTGTCGATCACAGATCTGTGCTGATCTCTCCCCCTCTTCCTACTACCACTGTCTCTGTTTCTTTTGCTGTTTACATTGGGCCTGTTCTTACCAACCTAATTAGCTTTTTGACTTGTTGTAGCTGTCGCTCTCTGTCACCGTCACTGATTTCATGTTGTTGTTGTTGTTGCTGTTGTTGTTCGATTTGAGTGTTCTTCGTTTTCACGTCCGAGTTGCGATCGTCGCGTCGCATCAATTGTTCATGAGAAATAAAACGTGCTTTTTCCTTAAGTGCTTAAATGGAAATTTAAGTGGAATTAGCTGGCTAACAAGCGAACAATTATATATCAGAGCAGACATTAGCGATCAATTCCATTTTGCGATCACTCTGAGAATCGATCATTTGCAGCAGTCGATCTTAAGCAACTTTAGCAGCTGCAGCTAAATATGTTTTTAAATATTTCCACAAGAGAATTTCGTTTGCAATCACTCTGAGAAACAATTCTTCACTCAACATTATTTTTATTTAATTTTTAAAATGTTCTCACAAATCAATTAATGATTAAAAATAATTTATAGGTACTTATTCAAGTACTTGTAGCTCAGACCATTATATAGATTCATCTATAATATATTTACAGATAATCCATCGTTTTTTCACTAGCAATAATCTGAGCTGCAACATTTTTAACAGTTGCTCAATACTATCTATTTGTTTTTATATACATTTTTATTTGAAATATTTCCACATATCATAATAGATCGTTATCCGTGAATCGCATCAACAGACAAAGACAAATTGCCGCATTAAGCGATAACCGATCTAAGAGAAATAACAACAATTAATTCAATTTGCATTTATTTAAAATAAAACAAGAAAAAAACTACACATTTCTGCCATGCTGCCTATGCATAGTACAAAATATGCAAATACAACAAGCATTGAGGACGCCGCCGGCGGGAACTTTGAAAGTCAAATACAAAATAGTTGTCGGCATGCGATTTTATTGACCATTTCAGATTCAATTAGGGGTAATTTAATTTCAATAATAACTAGATATGTGGCCAGCCCAAGCGACATAGCACACACATACAGATACACACACCCATACACTTTGAAGATTACATAGATACTATTTTGTATCTCATCGCCTGTGGTTTCAACTGCCGCTGCGGCTGCTGCTGTTGATGGCTCTGTGCCGCAAGCTTTTGGGGCCGCATTTCTGTTGCATGTTGGTTACTGTTATAGCCCAAATGATGTTGCTGTTTCTTTCTTTTTTTTCTTCTTTTTTTTTTGGCCACAGAGCCAAGAGTCAAATGCTGATTTGAATTTTGCGTGTGGCAAATGCCTTCAAAATTAGTGCGCATTGCAGTTTTTTCGTATTCCTTACTTTACTAGCTCCGATTAAGTCACTCTGCGGTTTATTTATGCTAATGATTATGACTGCCATTGTGTTTGCTCATGTGCACTTGAGCCTGTGATTGCTCGATTTGTCTTTGCTTTATAATAATGCATTCCAGTCTCCAAAGTCGACTAATGATTGCAAAAACTGGCCAGCTGTTATTAAGATATATTTTTGTATCATTGTTGATGACTTAATATGCTTAATGATTTAATAAACCAAAGAAAATGTCTCTTGAATTAAATTGAACTTAACTTTAAAAAATAATAATAAATTAAAAAAATGCCTTTAAATATCCTAATATCTGATATCTGCTTTAATTTTGATTTATAATAATTTTAAGCCATATACTTTACTCATCATTGCCAGACAGCGGTTCAAAATAAAAACTTTAATTCAAGCTCTTGTCAAATGAAACTTCTTGACATTTTCTTATTGTCAGTTCTTTGCTTTTTTATATGTTTAAATACTGGTACCTTAACTTATTAGTTCAAATTCCAACTGTCTGCCCCTCGTCAGATATTTTTTAATTTCATATGCTCGATTTCAGCTAATTTGTTCGTCACTTGACCAACAGAAATGCCAAAATACATTTGTTGTTTTTCAGTTTTCTTGACGTGGGACGCGGTTAGCTGTCTGTTCACTGCTCTCTCTCTGTGTGTGGGTGTGTGTGTGTGTTAACTTGTCGCGTGCAGCGAGTCAGAGTGAGGGGTCCGAATTTTAATGTCGACCCCAGCACCTGCGAAAACAAAGAGCGACACGCAAATGATTTTGTATACTCTAACATAGGGTATTATTAGTTTGCCACGCGATGTGCAAAGAGGGTATTTCTGAATGAATAAATATATATTCCTGATCAGCATGAATAGACGATTAAATATAGACTTCTACAACAGTCGCTCTGAAATACAATTCATGAACTTTAATCGCTTTCAGTACTATTTAAATTAGTAATTAATTTTAAATTTGAGCACTGTTTCTGCAAGGGTATTTAATATTCGGCGTGCCGTTGATAGCTGTTTCCTTTTGTATACATTTTTATATTGTTGTGTTCGTTGGTAGTGTTTCGTTTTGTTTACCTTGCGGTATTTGAAAAACAAAAATACTGAAAGAGAAACAACAAAAAAAAGGGAAAAACTTCAAAATTGGCGCCGGTGCGTGCAGCTTGCGATTGAAACCCAAATTTCGAATCGAACAAAACGAAAATTATGATACAATATTTATGGAGAGATACCAAAGACAACAGCAACCACAACAATGGCAACAACAACGAACGGCAGCCGTGAAAATGTTGTTGCGGCACCAACACACACGCACCTTGTATCTATGTTAATTAATTAACAATTAATTAAGCGAAGCAGCAACAACAACAGCAACAACTCGAGCTCCTTCATCGATGACGTTGCTAATGGTTAATGATGAGTTTTGGGATTTGGGTTTGGCCTCGTTTCATAGCGGGAAAACAACCAGAAGAGGGGGAGGGGACTGTCTTTGTATCTGGCCACGGTTAGCGTGCCTAAACCAAATGGTTTGAGCCGCTTTCAAGCTGCCGTCTCTGCAGCTTCGTGCGGGTGCTGCATGCGTGCTCCAAACGCATATCCACATCCAAAAAATACCAACAAAAAAATATAAATAAAAAACAAACTGAACTTCAGTCCACTCCAGTTGTTGTTGTCGTTATCAGCGCGTATATCAAATGCGGGACAGCTTTTTATTAGACAGTGAGAGCCCCAAATTCGATGACTCCTTTCCTTTGCTTGCTGACTGTGGTGGCATATGAAATTGATTAATGCACCATGATAAATATTTTCGATTTCTTATATTTTATTATATTTTTGGATCTATTTTCTATTAATTTGTTGTACATGCACGATATCGGTTAAGCCCATGATGTATAGTTTTTCGATAAGTTAAAAATGTTGGCGTTTTTGGTATGAGTACCATTTTTTGGGATCGCCTCTTAGAAATTTGGTGTAAAAATCCATTTAACAAAAACTTGATAAAGTGTGTAATGAATTTTATCTGTATGCATGAAGAAATGATTTAAAATTAATGGAAAACTGAAAATGCATATGATAAAAAACTGATATTAAAACTAAAAGAAATTTAACATTTCAAATATAGAGTGGGGAGGGGAGCTTGAACAGTCGGAAAAAATACATATTTTCCATAGTACATAAAATTTAGAATTCAAATAAATTGAGCATCAAAAAACCACAAAGATAATTAAAAACGTACTTTAAAATTATTTAAAATAAATAAGCTCGATTTAATAATAAAAAATTATACCAAACAAAATTATATATTTTTTTTATCAAAGTTTAGAAGTGAAACAAAACTAGAAGGCATAAAAAAAATATGTATAGTTAAAGATCCAGTTACAATTTGAATGCATGAATAAATGTATCTAAAGCTTTGTAGAAAGCCAACAGATACTTGGCTAAGATACAAAATTGGCGATAACAAAAATCTAAGATAGTTTTACCAAAGCTAACTTAACACATTATTTAATTCTCTTTGGTTTCACTTAGTAAAGAAACAGAACAGAACCAAGCCAGCAATTTAATTAGCTGTCTTTTAGAAAAGACAAGAATTTCAAGCACTCGCATTCTATATGCAAAGCCACAAACACAGACACAAAATGGCGGGAAATTCAATTAAAAGTGCAAATTACTCACAAATCCAAGCTGTGAGAGTACTTATAATAGACACACTCGTACCTCGAAGCACACCTTCAGCCACAGAACTCTCTAAAAAGCTGTCTCGGCAGCTCGTGCGCCATTTAACAAGTGCAAAATCTTCGTATAAATCTTGTAATCTTCTGCACAAATCGCGGACACCAAACACAAGCCAACGCCTTGGCACCTCAGCCCAAAGCCAACCCGAAAGCTAACAAAAGTTCGTAGAGGAGGGGGAGGGAGGGGGGGGGGGGCAGTGGCAATTTGTAGGTTATGGCCCAGAATGGGCTGCGTCTGCTTCGTGTCGTCGCAACAACTAAAAATGAATCAAATTAGAATGCTTGCCAAGCCCAAGCCCAAGCCCAGACCAGACCAGACCAGACCAGCACCAGCAACGACAACCAACGACTTCCGGCCGAAAGTGAACTTTCGAAAAGGGTTAACCAACTCGCGTCCAGGCCATAAAATCATTTTTTGGGTGAGGCATCTTCCTCCGCCTCTTCCTTTCTCTGTGGGTGGAACACAAATTGCTTGCATGTCTGCGCAGCTTTACGACACTCGCAATCGCCATCGAAAACTTTGTGGCTGTTAATTAATATTGTGTGCTCTGCGTGTGTGCATGTTCGTGTGTGTGTATATGTGTGTGCACAAATCCTGGAAATATGCCAAGCCTAAAGCATTTGCCAATGATTAATTCGTCACTTGATTTCAACTAGATTAATTACCAAATGCAAATTATGAATAAAAAACTCATTTAAATATGCTTAATAAAAACTTAAACATAACGTTTTATTATTTAATAACAAAAATGGAATATAAAATTTGTGAAAATTTAAAGTCTTGTTATTTCTTCCGCATCAAAAACACTTTATTTTTCATATCAACGTTTAACTTTAAAATTAATTTCTCAAGCACCTGAAGAGAATAATATAACAACATAAATCACTTAAACAAAATCCAAGCCAATTAAATTAAAAATTGTCAGTAAAGAAAGAGGGGCGCGGGGGGAATAGATCAACAATTGTAGCCGTGTTAACAACCACGCCCAAAACTGAATTGATGCCAGTCTAAAAAAAAAGGTCAGCAAAAAAGTGCTGCGTAATGCTGCTAGAATCCAGCAGCTAGATCGATGGCCCCCAAGTAGCGCTCGTCTAAGTTAGTTCACGTGGCGCAGCCAACGACTTTCAACTTTTCATGTCAAATCTTTTGAAACTCATCAACATCATTTAGGAGACTGCATGATAAATGATGCAGATGTCCACGAGAAGTCGCTCTTTTATTCTCATCTTTTGCTTCTTCATTTTTTTAGTCGGTTTTTTGTTAGCGGAAGTCGGTCGCAAACAGTCCAAAAGTGCACATCATCATCATTATGAGTATCATGATTATGATGATGATGATGCTAAAGAACTGCAAAAGTCGCAATAATCATAACAAGGATAGCTTAAGGAACTGGAATTTTATTTTTGGTACAGCAACTGAATCAAATGCGTGCCAAAATAAATTTATGATACTTTTCTTGGGAATTTGGTAAATGTGCGAGTGTGTGTGTGTGTGAAAACTGTGGGAGAATTGTGGCTGGGAAGTTATGAGTTTGCGGGCGCATGAATTAACCGCAGCACTTATCACTAAACGCAGCGGGACTTTAAGAATACTCCAGTTCTTGTGAAACCGCACTTCTGTCTCTCTCAATCGTTTGCAGTTTGTTATAATACTCTGTTGTCCACTAGGGAGAAGGGTGTATAATGGATTTGTGTTTTTCTTGCTCGACAATATTCAATTGTATATAAAATCGTATGTAACTGCCATTAATTTATAATATATATTTAATTTATAAATATATTTATAATCAGTAAATACAAATAATTATTTCTCTCATTCAGTAGCTTAAAATTAAGTTTATTAATGAATATATTTTTGCCTTGAAAATCAAATTAATATTATTGAAATAACAGAGTATCCCGCAGTTGCAAGTTTTGTTAAAATATACCAAATGTTGTTTATTGTTTTCTGCTCTGCCTAAATGGAGCAAACAATGGTCACAGCTGGAACAGAATAGCTGCAAGTCATCGTTTATACTCGTATATATACATACATATATTTATACTCTTATGTATCAGATGATAAATGATGATATACGCAAATTTGTTTATGAGTGCAGCATTGTAATTGATGGCTGCACTTCTCGGCTAAATGCCGAGCGGCTGTGCAATTGTTGAAATTCAGTGAAATTCAGTGAAATTCAGTGAAGTTCAGTGAAATTTAAGCCTTGATTTCATAGCCAAGTTACAGATAACGAGAGCTCGCCGTCCGTAACTATTTTATGAGACATTAAAATGAAAGCTAATGACTCAATTCGGCCGAGCAAATTAAACAGCAACTGAAAACTAGGCTCATAAACATGCCCGCAAGGAGTCCACTCTGGGATCACATAAAACATATAGATGACCGGGTGGGTGGGCAATGGAGCGAACGTCATGCAAATAAATCAATATTTAAATTTTATTAGCCAACGGGCCACGGGGCGTATGCGCGCTATCAGCAAATGAAACAAATGAATGTTTGCCCACAGCCAGAGTTGAGCGGCCCTCTGCTGTAAATAATTCTTAATGGCTACATAAATACAAACAAAACACGCGTTAAGGTATAACTTGGCTGCACGTTAAACAAATATTTGACTTTTCGACTAATTTACACACACACATACACACGCACCTGATATGTGTGTGTGTATATTGTTTTAAGTACGTAACACGCTTAAAACGCAGCTGCTAAATTATAATAACTTATTTTAAATAATTTAAAAATATGTGATTTAAGCTTGCGTGCAAACAAATCTAAATAAAACCAATAACTAAATTATGAAAATTTATTATAAATATGGCAATCACAAAAGTTAAAGTCGACACTAATTGGATATTGTATCAAGCTAAACGGGCAACAAATTTTGCAACGAAATAACTTTTTTAATATGCGGATTACAGATGCAAAAAGTTAAGCATTTATATTGAATCATTATTCAACTATGATGTAGCTTAATTTATCCTTTAAGCATTTATTTTATTAAGCACTCAGCCAAAACAAAATATACTTTTACTTAATATATAAAGATAGATCTTTATTTGTATTGACAAATGACTCTATCAAAAAGCAAGCAACTCGTAGACAAAAACAATAAAAATAGTTTGTCTTTATATTCGCATAATAATAAATGTGCGACAGTATGTGTGGGGAGAAGGTTGGTATGAGTAAGGAGTGGGGTGGGAGGGTATACATATGATTGAGACTGGCGAGTAATGATAAACATTTTGTTGTTTGCCTAGGTTTTACTTGGGCTTTGGGTAATGGCACTCGTATGCGTAATGATTATGGGGCCACTTTTCTCATAAAAATTCAAGCGGCAGCCTCTTGATGATGACCATCATCGTGATGGCAGTCACTGAGCTGATGATGTCAAAACAAGCAACAAATTAGACTAGCAACAGCAACAGCAACAGCAACAACAGCAACAAGGACAGAAAGCAAACACTTGAATTGAATCATTGATAAACAAGCGGCGGCTTCTCTATTGCCTTTGATTATGCCTCCCAAGAGAGATTGGAACTTTGGGTGTTTTTTTGTTCTTTGGGCGGGGAGCCAATCCTGATTATGTAGAAAGTATTTTGCCAACACATCTGTGCCCCAGACCACATCATAATCATTATATTTTATTATATGTATTAACACACGAGAACCCACACGAAATCAACTTTAGCAAATTTTCCGGTACCCAAAAAAAATCCGAAAGCCAAAAACTTGCACGCCTCAATCGTCGTTTGTTTTATCAACCGAAAATGCTCCAATAACAAAACAGCATTTTGCCAAGGGAGGTTGATGAGGGAGAGGTGTTGGGTGCAGGTTGGGGGGGGGGGGGGGGGGGTTGTGGGAAAAGTCGACGCTTTCGGCTTGTTTTCGCTTTGGTTACTCGTCGCTCCTTGATTTGCTAATTCTGTGGGTGTGTTTTCTCGGGCATTTAGACAAGCCAAAAACGGGCGTCCCCTTTTTATTTTTTGTTCCCGACTTGGGTTGCCTTTTGAAATCGGATGCTCTCTCTCTCCTTCCCTCTCTCTCTCCCCCCGTTTGCTTCGTGCTGCTCGATGAAGCAGAGTGTCTTTCAAGTCGTCTGTCTGTCTGTCTGTCAGTCAATTGGTTTCTTGTGAAAATGAAATGAATAGCGCAAGCTCTTTTGGGTATTTACTCTTTGATTTTAATTTTACTAAATTCATTAAATTTTTGAGTGCAATGGGTTTTTAACATTTTCAAGCAAGCTTTATATAAAGAAAAACGATAAATTTAAGAAGGGAATATTATAACTAGTTGAGAATTATAAGCAAATATAAAGATCCTAAAGATAAAGCAGGAATACAGCGCTGCTATAAGAAAGTAAATAAAACAAATGATAAAAGAAAAAGTTTCAATGAACAGAACTTAAATTTGAAAGCACTGTCAAACTCGATATCTATGCCGCAGAGACTGGTGAAGAGCAGGGAGCACATATGGCGATTCTTGGGACAGACGCAGGTCTCGTTACTCTTCAGATATGTCAAGTGGTCCTTAAGGGTTCCCTTCATGGGCGGATAGTAATAGCAGACAACGAAGAAGCCATCAAACATAATGGCTGCACTACAGCCAACAAACTCCACGCTCGGCCAGATGAGCTGCGTCAGGTTGCCCATTCCACCCTTGTGCTGCTCCTCAGCCAGCTGCAGTGAGGTGAACATGGTATAGTCCAGTTCCAAGAACCAATGCCTCACCGTGCGTCCCTCCCACTCATTGAGCACCTCGATATGTCGCCTCGGCACAAACAGCGAATTCTGACCCACAGGATAGGCGTCGAAGCCCACAACTAAACATGTGTCCCGGTACGGTCGACACAGATGCAAATACTTTTCGGCCATTTGCTGCAGGTAGATATTCCAGTAGACTAGATTCATGTTTGAGAGCCTCTTGTCGTAGGCCAGCTTGTTGCGCAATCCGTTGTGCACGTGGACCATCCTTAAGCGGGACTGTTGCGTCAGTGGTATGGGCACAAAGCGTTTACAGTTGGGCGACGGTTTCAGAGGGCCCTTGACGCACAGGAAATTGAATGCACCATCCAAGCAGTTTTCATGCTTCGGACAAATTGTTGTCCTGTTGCCAAAATTATTGTAGTACGGATTGTCTTTATCATCTTCATCCAGACTGTCTGGATAATAACCAAACACCAGAGCTGTATAACAAAGCACTACCGGTAGTGCCACAATTTGCATATTCCACTAGGTTACATTTCATCTCGATTTGTGAGTAGTATTCAAAAGATTACTGATTAAAGACAACATATTTGTGGTGGTAATAGGGCGGTGGTAATACAGCTAAAATAATACAGTACCAAGTAAGAGTGCTCTAGTCAAGAGTGCCCGACTAGGAGATACCCTGAACCCAGCCCTTACATTCATTCGTAATTATTTATCACACATACAAAATCAAACTGCATACTACAAACATTATTAAAAAAAAAATCGAAAAAATATATTTAAAACCTTAGGAATAGAATTAAAGAAGAGGAGGTTCAATTTTGACAAAGTTATAAGAGTTTGAAATCTAAGAAGGGCATTGATACCTCATTGACATCTCATACATAAGGAGAACCTAAATGCATAGGATGATAATAAACTATATAAAGAAAAAAAGGGTTATTCCGTTCAGCTGACTTTGATTTCAAATATGTCCGATAACTTTAATATAAATGTACAATAAGAAGGGCAATTTAGCTGACCTACCTGTTTCGAATTGGCCACGTCGCATGAGCAAAACTTGAGCAATAAATTGGGAAAGTAAATTTCTAGTGGATTTCCTTTTTAGTATTTTCCACAAGCAATGCGCAGAAAATGCAATTGAATTCAATTCCCCACAGAGAGAAAGAGAAAGAGAGAGAGAGAGAGGGCTGCAATGCAATATGTTTATCAGTTTATTGATTTTCAGTATAGAAAACAAACAAACCAACAAACAAGTAAGCATGTTTGCCCCTTTTGGATTTGCTCCTCGATTGCAACATGCCACACATTTGGCAAATGTATCCACATGCCGCGTTGCCCCTCGTCCTCTTTTCGAGCGCCCTTTAAGACTTATGTCAAATGGCAGAAGATCAAATATCCTGTGGTTAAAATGCGATTCAGTGATAAATGCGACACACACATTTGCGACACGAGCACAGAGGCCAAAGCAACAAACAAACCAAGCAGCCAACAAACAAACAAGTACACAAGAGTCGACAGACTCCAACCGGGTGCTCCTGGCAAGGTTTGGCAATGGGGTCATTTGTGCCCGTCACGCGCCCCACGCATAATGCATGCCGGGCCATCAATATGCTCTGGCCCCTGCCCTTTACAGACTATAGTCGTAGTCGTAGTCGTAGTTCCACTCCCCCACGCCCCGGTATCGGGCTAGAAACTTCTGGCACGTTTCAAGGGGGGAGGGTCTGGCTGGCCATTAGTTTTGTCAGTTCGGGTTTTGGTCCATGACTGTGCTTGCGGTCGAAATTAAATTGCAATTCCAAACTTCCTTTTTAGCCAGTTTCCATTTTTATGGGATTTGCGTTGCGCCACGCTTTGTTGCAACTACCGAATGCCGCCACTCCCCCGTGCCACCCGGCTGTGTATCCCCCTCAAGTATCGACTGCGACTACGTGCAAAGTGCAGCAAAAGTTTTAGCAGCCAACGTTAAATGGATAAATGGTTTTGGGATAGTTCTCGGCATAGGGCGGTGGATATAGTTGGATAAGTATCATAGTCCTAGTGTTCTCAGTTACCGTTTCGCTTAATGCATTTGATTTGCACTCAGTGGTGTGTCATCAGCTCTCCTTCCTTCCTCCTCTTGCATTTCCTCTTCTCAGTTATCCGACGCTTTTGCTGAAAACCAACATGTACTACTCAATGTGGGTAGGGCATAATGATTATATCATACAGAAAATATATTACTTACTTATTAATATACTTGTCTAAGTCTGAATCGAAATCAACTGTCGATTGTACACTTGGAGAAAAATAATGATTATTTGTATTTATATTTATTTAAAATATAAAACGACTATGAATATTAGAATTTCTTAAGCCAAGACTTGCCTAAGCTCAAAAATCAAAAGTTTTGATATAAATGAGTGTAAATATATTTTTGTATAACTATTTAAACCAAAGTTGACCTTTTTAAAGATGGATAAGTTTTGTCTGACTCAATAAAACCTATTATTTCCTTCAGTTATTACTTTTAATTATAGGTTATGTAAAGTCGTGTATATATAACCTTATTAGATTATTTTACAAAAATTTTCTTTGAATTTCTTAGTAAGAGTATTCAAACCTCAACGCCTCCTTTGTTAACTGAGCTTTCCTGTTTTCATTTATCTTCAATTTTGTGCCTTTGTTTTGTGATATTTTGTAACTTAACTAAGGTTCATTCATTTAGCAATGTCAACAGTTGGCTGACCAGGGAGAAGGCGCCTTTGTTCGCGCTGAATGTGCGAGAATGACTGAATGAACGAATGAACGAATGAATGAATGGATGATGGCATAGAATGGAATGGCATTAAGGGAATCGCTGGCCTGGGCATGGGATGGATCAGGGAGTGGAATGGAAAGGCGCCTCTTCGGCTCTTGTTCTGGTGACTCTCACGTAGCCGCAGTTAGTTTTGGGTCGTGTCAAGTGTCGTTGTCACTGGCGCGGAAATCCAAGACCTGCCAACTTGACTGACTAACTGACAAACGGACACTCTGACTGACTAACTGACAAACTGACTGAGCGCATTTGAATGGTCGGGCCAAATCTGTGCACTACCAACAATGGAATGGGACAACTTGACTTGACCAGCATTTCAGCTCGAGTTTGCGAAATGTGGCAAAGAATGAAAGAAATGATATGATGCCCAAGCCCCAACAGGATTCACTGCAAATGAATTTGATAAATGAAGCGAAAGTTTCCTGCAAGAGCCTGCACAGTTGGCATAGTTATAGCGATAGAGAATACAGTAGAACAGACGCTGTCAACTCTCTCTCTCTTATAGTGAGCTTAAATAATGCAATCATTAAACAACTTTTTGCAGCCAACAAATGCAATTTGCTCAACTTGCTCTATTTGTATAACTGCAACTGCTAAGTCAAGAACTTATCTTTTGTGTCCCCCCTGCGCCCCTTAGCAGCTTAAAAGCAATCAACACTTGAGAGGCACCCACAAAAGGTTCTGCAATTAATTTCACTTTCAATTTAACGGCGGTCGCTTTTTATTTTCATTTTTACTTTTCTCTTCTTTTCTGTAGGCGGTACTCTTTTTCTCTCTCTGTCTTTCTGTCTCTCTGTGCTGCATTTAACGGCCAATGTGTTGTAAAAAGTCGGCAAAGCGCGCCCCAAGTTTCAGGCATGGAAATTAATTTTAATTGCTACAATTTAGATAATCAAATGAGTTTTGATGTTAAGTCAATTAACCAAAATGCCACACCCACACACATTTCTTGCACCAGTGTTAAAAGTTAACAATTAACACTTGATTCGTTCACTCATTGAAGCTGGAAAATTCAATTTTTATATAGAGTTTTTTGTGTCTCCCCTAAATTTGAATATGTTTTTCTGTGTTTTCTTATTAAGATTTCACAATTCAATATATTTCAATTTCTGAATTTCTCATTTATTACTAAACTGACAATAACAAGTAAGAGTGCTCAAGTCGAGATAACCCCTGATCCAAGGTCTTACATTTATTCATAATTATTTATCTGTATTCATACATCAAAACACACACACGCATGCAAACACACGCTGCGCGCGTCATGCCATTGCTTTGCTTCTTCTTTCATTGGCCTACAAACTATACGAAAAGTGATTTTGTGGTGTTTCATTTTTCTGTCAAAAATCACGCCAAAAGTGACAAAAAAATTGGCTTGTGAAGTGCCCAAACCCAAACCAAGTTCCTTATAAATTACCTTCCCAGACTTCAAACTGTCACAACTTTGTCAAATCTGAACCGATTGTCAATCCCGAGGCCATTTTGAACTCTATTTGGCATCAAGTTTAGTTCTACATTTCAAGATCATTAGTTTTTCAAAATATAAAATTTTGGATTTTTTTTCCGAAAAAAGCATAAGGGGGGACCCTTACCAATTTTGATTTTTCAAAAAATAGAATCTTGAAATTTTACGTTTAATTGGTTGTGGGTGTCTCAATTAGTATAAAAAACTATACGAAAAGTGATTTTGTGGTGTTTCATTTTTCTGTCAAAAATCACGCCAAAAGTGACAAAAAAATTGGCTTGTGAAGTGCCCAAACCACGAAAAGTTCCTTATAAATTACCTTCCCAGACTTCAAACTGTCACAACTTTGTCAAATCTGAACCGATTGTCAATCCCGAGGCCATTTTGAACTCTATTTGGCATCAAGTTTAGTTCTACATTTCAAGATCATTAGTTTTTCAAAATATAAAATTTTGGATTTTTTTTCCGAAAAAAGCATAAGGGGGGACCCTTACCAATTTTGATTTTTCAAAAAATAGAATCTTGAAATTTTACGTTTAATTGGTTGTGGGTGTCTCAATTAGTATAAAAAACTATACGAAAAGTGATTTTGTGGTGTTTCATTTTTCTGTCAAAAATCACGCCAAAAGTGACAAAAAAATTGGCTTGTGAAGTGCCCAAACCCAAACCAAGTTCCTTATAAATGACCTTCCCAGACTTCAAACTGTCACAACTTTGTCAAATCTCGACCGATTGTCAAACCCGAGGCCATTTTGGTCATTATTTGGCATCAAGTTTAATTCTACATCTCAAGTTTATGAAATTTTTGAAAAAAAAAAATGTAGGATTTTTTGGCGAAAAAAGCATAAGGGGGGACCCTTACCAATTTTGATTTTTCGAAAAATACAATCTTCCAATTTTACGATTAATTGATTGTGGGTGTCTCAATTAGTATGAACACGTAAGAGTCGAAGTGCTCTAGTCAAGAGTGCCCGACTAGGAGATACCCTGAACCTAGTTCTTACATACCAAATTGAGCCCCTCTACCTCTTATAACTTTTAAGCTATACCTAAAAAATACTAGTCTGGAATCTTAATTTTCCAAAAACTTTTAAACGGGTCGAGATATTGAAAAATGATGATCTTGTATTGAGCCGGCACTACGAGAACTTATATTTTAAAAATGAAGTCTCTAGTTTTTGTAGTCTCTGAAATCAGCGCGTTCATACAGGCGGACAGACGGACAGACAGGCAGACGGACATGGCTATATCGACTCGACTGTTGATAGTGATCAAGAATATGCATATATACTTAATGGGGTCAGATATGCTTCCTTATGGCTGTTACATACTTTTGCACAAAACCATTACACCCTTTTTTCCATTTTTAATGGGTTCAGGGTATAAAAATAGCCAAAATATACTTTAAATTGTAATAAAATTATTTTCATTTGCCTGTCTTCTTCTTTTTCTCTTCTTTTTCAATTTGTACAACATTTCATTGAACCCCCCCACTTATAATTATGATAGCCCAAAACTTTATTTAATATTTTGGTTAGATATATAACCGGATAGTTTTTTTTTTCTCTCCTAATCAATTAAACCATCCTCAATTATTAAATTTGTTGTAGCCATCAAATTGCAATCAGCAACTTCCGCTCAAACTCTGCCGCTGCTCTCCAATTATGCACAATTCATATTTTCATTATTATTATTTGATTTTTACGCGCACGAACCCAACATTAGCCTAATTCCAGAGCTTAGGTACAGTTTTTCATTGCCACACTTTAGATCCGGCACCTATACGGTTGCTGTCCGTCCGTCCGTCCGTCATGACTGTAATTATAATTAGTCGCTCGCATTTGTGGCCTTTCAATTGTTGCAATCCGCTTGCTAAACAAATTCGATGCACAACTTTTGCGACTTATTTCCAGAGCGCTTAAAACCACTTAAACAAAGCCCAGCCGACAAAAACAAAGGCAGAAGTCCTTTAATGCAAGGATTTTATATTATTATAGTATATGCACATTAGAGATGGTCGAGTGTCATGCATAGAACAATGTTTGCTTCACGATGCAAATCCGATAGTTTAGGTTGGGAGAACAATTATATTATTCTAAAGATAAAGTTAATTGTTCACTTAAAAATTTACCAAAATTAAAAAAAAAATGAATATTGATTTTATATGCTATTTAACTGAAGAATTATTTCTACTTGCTTACATGCGATTTCGTGAATAGTTTCTCCGCTGATTCTCCCCCTGTATCTCCAATCTAAAGTCGGTTTTTCTAGCGACACGCGCTCAGATCCGAAATATTTTAGTATACGAGAAATAAGAGCGCATAAAATAAGCGGCACAACTTTTTGGCTAATGCCCAAAGCTTGTTCTGGTCGAATAATGAGCAACTTTTCGACGTTGCACGCAAAGCGAGACAGGTAGAGAGAGAGAGAGAGTGTGAGAGAGAGAGTGAGAGAGAGAGAGGGGGGGGGGGGGGCAGAGCGAAAGGTCACCAGTTGCAAAGTAATAAACGCTTAAGTGTTCGCCATTGTTTTGGCAGGACGTTGTGGGTATTGGAAGTGGATATTTGAGAGGGACATGGGCGGTGGCGGGGGGTTGCCTGAAGGAGTGCTCTGAAGGACTTCGATGCTGGCAGATTGCCAGCTGTAACGGCACACAAAACTTATTAATAATTAATTTACTTTTATTTATATGTATATCTCGTGTCTGGCTGACTGCATAAAAGCTTTCGTAATGCTTTACCTTTCGCTGTTGCACGTCCCTTAGCTGTAGCCCCCCCTGGCTCTGGCGGGGCAGGGAGTGGTCCTGTGTTCGCCTTTGGCTCGAGTGTGTGGTCATGGCAATAAGAGCTATTGCTATTGTTGCTGTTGTTGGTTTCGGTGTTGCACGCTCAAGTCAATCCGCATTAATGTTGTTTTTATTGTTTTTGTTGTGCTTTATTGTTTTATTGTTGCTGCTTTTTCAACTCGCAGCGGCAGCGCAACTATGCCACAGGGGAATGAGCTGGCCAATTGACTTCTACCAACTTTGACATTTTTACAGTTTTGGCTTCTGCCATTTTTCGCTTGGCTCTCTCTGTCGTCCTTGGCATTTACATTTCGCATAGTTTTTAGAAATTGCTTCATTGCACTGGCAGCGAAGGAGGGCATATATCCTTTGCTTCGAGTTTGCAACATCATTTATTTTCTCAATTAACACTCGTACAACAGCACATGTGTGAATTCAGCTTTTAAAAGCATTCGAATGCTTTTAGTGCAATGAAATGAAATGCGAATTAATGCTTGCCAGAGTTAATTATCAGATAATGGATGTCATTCCTTTGAGTAAAATGCTTGCTTGCCAGTTTATCAATTTTGCTTGTGATTTTTAATCTTTATATAACATTTAAAGTCTCTGGTTGGACTTGTTATGCAACAATTATAATATTCTTATTTCAGCAAAAAATCTTGAATTGAAACACATTTTTCATAAGAAAAATAATAACTCATTATAAACACCTAATTAATTTTTACTGTTATTATTCCAACGAAATGAGCTTATTTTTATAGATTTTCTTAATGAGAAAAATACCATCACTTGGCGTTTTTCCAATATCCCATATACCGATATTAACTGGCTTTCACTTTAATAATGATTATGAATTTTCATAATAAACCACGTTTTTTTTTATATCTACGCCGTAAATTGCAATTGTTGTGGCATCTGCTACGCGATGCATTCAATTTATAATCAATTTGCAGTTAAAAGTTTTCACTGCACAAAATACATGTCTGCGATTGACTGCCTGCAACAACAACAACAACAACAGTTTGTTTATGGCCCCTGCAAATTTATTAAGCGCTTTTTTCTCTTTCCTGCTATTTTTTTTGGCTAATTGTGAAAAAGGCCCCAAAAAAGGCGAAATGGGGGAAAATTTGCGTTGCGCCAAACAGAAATGCAGACACATAAATTTGCCACAGACAACAAGCGGCGGCGGCGGCGGCGGCGGCGTCTGACATTGAAAACAGCCAAAAGTTAAATGGGATGGGGTAGGGGTAGGAGGGTGCTGGTGGGGTATTTGGAATGTACGATGAGAGCTCTGTTCAGACGTGTTCAAGTGTCGCAACTCTAATTTATTTTGGCAACAGCCAACTGCAACTGCAGCAGACCAAGTCTTAATTAGCCGCAGCCACTTGAAACAGCCAACAACTTTTTATTTTGGGCCAACATACAACATTGTCAATTGTCTCTTGAGACGGAGAAGGATAGAGGGAGAGCGAGAGGAAGAGGAAGCAGCACAAGTTTGCTGGTGGTCGTCATCAAGAACTCATTTCCCGTCGCAGCAAGAGGGCGTCGCAAACTTGTACCCTCAATTGTCAGCTGCATATTTTCGTTGTCATTAAATTATTAAATGGAGCGTCGCAAAAGCGCAAAAACGCTCTCAAATTGCACTTTGGGCTGCAGTTTTGCATTTGCAACTTTCCTGCCTAATCAAAAGTTGCACTCCACACCCGGTTTCCGTTTTTGCCAACTCCGTTTTCCCACAGCTCTAATTATGTGTGTTCCTGGCCCCTGTTGATTAACACTGTCCAGGATAACCCCCCCCCCCCCCCCCCCCACCCCTCTACCTACCCATCTGTGGTTGCACATTGAGTAGCCAGTAGTAGTTGGCTTGCCCTCAACTCGTTCATTCTAATTGAGTTGTGTGTGTGTATGTCCTGTGTCCTGTGACAGACACCTGAGAAAGGACTGAAAAAATAGCAAATGCTGCTGAAACTACTCAGCTCTTGATGCTCCGTTTGATGCATGGCATTTTAATAGAAGACCAAACAGCAAAATGAAGATTAAGCTGAACCTGCAGCTGCTGCAGGTGAGCTGAGAATTGTGATGGAGTACTGAAAATTGGCAAGGAACACACAGGACTTACAAACGGATTATATTTGGGTGTGGACAAGGTAAAGCCACAGTTAAGCTTCGGGTTTTTTGCAACTGTTACTGAACTATTACTGAAAGTTTGCTAACACGGGCTTAAAGTGTGATTGATTATTTAAATAGCTGGTATGGAAACTGTCAAATATTGGGTTTTGTTTACGCAGCTTATCAACTTTACTTTCCCTTCAACTTTAACCAAAATATACCCTTCCCGGACATTTTTGGTCATGGTGTGTCTTCCTTAATAATCCTACATTAAAAGTAAATGAATTAAAAAATATTGGAATTTTTTTTTAAACATTCATGACTACATTGTGACTTGTTAAGTTCCCAAGTCTCTAGAAATGCCTTATCCAGAACTAAACATGCCTTAACTTTGTCAAAACTGAACCGAGGTCATTTTATTCATCGTTTGTCACCTATATGAATTCTACATTCAAAGTTGAAGTACTTCCAAATTTCGGATGACTACAAAATGTCAGATTTCATGACAAGAATATTTGTCAAATACCTATGTACATTGATGCGTTAAGTAAGCTTATGGCGAGGCAAGTAAAGCACATTGAAAGTAGTCAGGATGTTGCACAAATGAAAATCAATGTTTTGTAACTTGAACTGAATTTGCCAAGGAAGATGAGCAGAAGGAGGAAGTAGGAGTGTAGAAGAGTAGAAGAGGATGACTGCACAATATGATTTTGAGCAGCAGTCGTTTGTGTCTTTCAATAACACTCGTACATACAGAAAAAGCAGCAACAAAAAAAAGCAGAGGAAAAAAAGTTTATCGCTGGGCAAAAATCTATTAAGAAAGTTTTGCCACAACGCAGCAGTTTTAGTTGGGTTTTTGTTTCTTGGTAGCACAAGTCGAAGAAGCTGCAAAAAGTTGCAGTTGGCTTCGTGCTCTGGCTTTATGAGTGTTGTTGGCTGGCAGCCTGCCTAGATAAGTGTTGGCGATACCCTATTGAAACGTAAATCCCCCCCCTGAAAACAAAGTAATAGATGAATTCGCATCGCCTTACCTTACCGCATCAAAAACATTTCGCTTTACAGTTTTCAAGTTGCCAAAAATTGTAGTTTTACATTGTGTGCGTCGTGTTGACAGCAAAATTGTGAGTCAAGTCAGCTGCAGTTTCCAACGGGAGGAAATGTCAACAAATTGTTTGCTCACTCTAGCCGCGAGGCATTCAGCAATTGGATTTTAATTAAGAAAGTTATGAGCGCCAAAGCGTTTGCAGTTCTAATTCAATTTCAATTTCATACACACAAAAGCTGCCAACTGAACAATGGCAACAGCAACTGCCTGCTTGTTAGCCAAGTTTGCACTTAATGTTGGCTCTGCTCAGCACATTTTAAATGCCAGCCACATCAAAGCCAGAGCACATATCAATTGTCATTATTTGTTAGCATTTTCATTATTACAAGAACGCACATACATTGATATTTTTGGCTCCCAAAAGTCTGCGGAAATTTACTTTATGTGCTTTTCTATTCTTTTTTAACTGTCGAACTTGAAACTGCTTCACAGAAATTACACTTATTGCTTAATGCGCAAGAAACTCGCAAAAATGTGGTGGCAAAAACTTTTCATATTCCATTGGATCTATATTCAGTTTTTTGGAGGATACTAGTGTAAGCTTTGCCAATTGCTAAATTAAACAGACAATCCACAGGCGGGTTAAAAGCTTTCTCCACTTCTCCAAAATGGATATGATTGAAATGTGAATTATTTGGCAAAGAATTTAGCGAGGGAAGTGAAGAGAATTCTGAACAATTTTCGGTATCTCAAAGCAGTATAAAATGTACAAAATTATTCCATGAACGATATTTATTCCTAAAAATGATTTCTACTAATGATCATATCAATAAGAATCATGAAAATAATTCTACTCCAAATGCTTAGCTTTGCTTCTTCACATTTTTTGTGACATGACTTTTCTGTTTTCCAATTTTGGTCAGACACTTGGAAAGCTAATGAGCATTGAGTGCGAACTTTAAAGAGCACTTGACATAAATATATAAATAAATAACAAATACGCATTAACAAAATGCGCCACTTGAGCAGCCCCAAAAATGGATCCCAGCCCGAAGCTGCTCACTAGGAGTTGCAGGAGCTAGAATCGTCCGACATGTACGTGACTCGACTCAAGTGTGAAACCACAGGAACTGTCAGAATGAAGACACACAGGAAGGTGCAGGAGGGGTGAGAGGAAGCCCTGCACTCAACGCCTCCAGATGTGGGCAGCGTGTTTGCTTGAAGCTAAAGTTTGAGCTGGAACTGAAGCTGGTTTTGGCTGATGTTGATGTTGATAAAGAAGATGATGATGTTGTATTACACCGTTAAAAATGTTGAGATTTTAATTGAATTCTATAAAAGAAATATAATTAAAATTCAACACTATTTAAAATGTAATTTATTTTATTTTAAACTGCTATTATTTTGCAGCTTGAAAAAAGGAGAGAAAGAGTAGCTCAATTAAATTATGTAAACACCAAGAGGTATTAAATTTGAATGGAAATTGTTTACTGTGTATAGCCCCACACCCAAGTGTCAGTGTTGAGCATGTCCTTAGCAATGAGATACACGCGCTGGCGTCAGGTCAAACCCGCTCAGCTGCCAGGAGCATGTGTCTAGCTGGTAACAGCCAGGTCCCAGACATGACCAATGCCGGATTGTTGTTGTTGCTGTTGTTGTTGTTGTTGCTGCTGTTTGCTGTGTATCTCACTTGTGAAATGAAGATAAATGTTTTAAAGTAAAGTTTGAAAGGCTGCTGCTGCTGCCACTGCTGCGGAAATACACAGCAACAGCACAGGACGAGTTTCCTGACATCAGCCTGAATAGAGGTCCACAAATGCTTCACATGTGAAAGTTTTTGTAATGGAATTATGGCATTATTTTAATGCAGACATGCATATTATAAGCTGGGATAACTACGTGCATAATGCATAATGTAACAAAATGCTTTTACACGGCTTACTGGCACGTTCTCATTCGTTAAATTAGCTCAAATGCTCCCTCGATACCATATCACACCGCAGATATGCTAGAAAACACTTTTGCAAATGAAAAACTGAACTACTGAAGTAAAGAGTTCAAAAAAGGGGAAAAATATAACAATTTTGTTAGCCATATTTTACCTAAAGCTGAGAGATTTACTTAATATTTATAGATCTCATGGTATACAAGATTTAATAAGAATTCACAAATTAATTTTTACTAACAGATATTACTTTAAATTTATGCAAGTTCTTAAAAATGTAGTATAATACATAAATGTCTTAAAATAATATTTTTTAATTTTGTATTACTTCTTTTTGTAGAAAATATAATGATTACATCGCCTCGCTTTCAAATTGTTGAAATATAGTGGACCACTTATGCCATACCCAAGGTAAGCACATAAAAAAACTATTTCTTCAGCACTTTCAACCCGTATTTTACTATTTATTTATGTAGTTTTAAAAATGCTGCACAACTTCTGCATATTTATGCTGTTCATAAAACTGCTGCAAAATAGAGTTCCATTAAATTATTTCAACCCAAACTTTACAATTTATAAGTGTTTCTCCTGCTTGGTTTTCTAAATTGCTGTGCAAAGTGTTTCCATATTTTAGTGATGTACAACGAAGACAATCGAAAAGTTTTATGTTTGTTTAAGCTTGCAAGTGTTTTTTTTATTGTTTTTTTTTTTGTGTTTTTCGCAATATTTGGGCATTAAATTTTCATGCCCAATCGCCAAGACTTGAGCATCCCACAAGATATACATTTTACACATTTAGTATTCATGGCGCGTTTTGTTATTTTTATTAGAAGATGCAACCAAGCAAACCGCAACAACAACCAAGTAGAAACAACAACAAAAGTACACAAAAATGTTTATTTACATTGGCGCGAATGGAATTTCTTGCGATATTTTTGTACTCGGCGCGACTTTTGCTCGCATTTTTCTGGTCTTTTTCTTTACATATTTATTATTTTTGTTTTTTTCTTTTTCTTTTGGTTATTCTGCGCCACTTGTTTGATGGAAATTATTTCAGCATAATTTGACTCATTAAAATTCCATAAAATGCGCAACACAAAAAATATTCACATTTAATTGGTTTTTAGCAGCAATCCCAGCTCCGATGCGATGGGTCGATAAGAATTGATTGCTGTGTCTCAACACCTCACAGAACTTAACGATTCCCTTAATTCGATGTTGCTGATGTTGCTACCGTCTCTTTTCATAATTAAAAAAATTATGTCAGGCTGTCTGTCTGCTGCTGAGATATCCTGCTGATCCCCTATCTGACTTGAGTTTAATTCTTTTTTTTTCTCATCTTTTTCTTGTTGCCTCAACATTTGTGCACACATTGCACGCACATGTTTTGTTTATAGTTTATAGTATATGCAATATGCAATATAAAACCAACTTGGCATTACACCCTGAAAATATACATATATTTTAAAACAATGCGCTGTTCGACATATGGGCGTCTGCCCTCATAAAAGGTTCAAATTCGTTGGATTTAATATATAGTTGACCTTTTGGCTTAGCCTCCATCTCGCTCTCTTTCACTATACTCTCTCTTTCTAGCCCTCTCGTGATCTTTATATCTCTGTCTCGACATTTACGCACGCGCACACACTCGCATTATTTTTTATTATTTTGACTTTATCTCATCTGCTTATCCATCACTTAATGCGACTCCCCTACACACACTCTCTCTCTCTCTCTCTCGCTCCCCGTTGTCCCCCTACTGTTGGGTGCGTGTACAATGTGGGAACAGGCTTGGGTTCGGTTCGGTCATTCGTCTGATTATGATGACATTATTGGGATGTGCCCCGGGTGCCCCGAAGCCACCAGCATCATTTGCGGTTGTGGGTTGCGGCTTTGCCTTTGGGCTGTAACTTTAACTTGTGATCTGCTATTGCTGCTGTTGCCTCCGCTGCCTCCGCTGCCTCCGCTGCTGGAGTGCGCCCTTGATCGCATAATTATAGAGGGGTCTTTAACGGTTTGTCGACTCCAGTAGGTAATCGCATCTGACTTACGTTTCCTCATTTCCTCAGTTGTACCTATCTCTCACTCTCTCTCTCCGTCTCTCTCTTTTGACTCTAGAGTTCGTGCAACATCTGCTGCAGTAGCTGCTTCAGTGGCGTGTCGTCTGCCACATTTTGTTGCTTGTCTTGTTGTTGCTGTTTGCTTCTTTGTTTTTTCAATTTATTAATACCCTAAGCAACTTGTATATAAACAACGGGTATGCTCCTAAAATATACTTAACTAAAATTGAGGGATATTTTTTGGTAGAAAGGAAAAGTTATAGAAAAGTGAAAATAAAAAGTATTTGTATTTTAATTAATAGCAAATTAATCTAACTATATATTTGTATGATTTATAGATATCCATTTTTTTAGGGTCACTTTACCAGAGCATCAAAAAATTTCCACTAAAATAGTCTCATAATTCTTTTTTTTATCAATTTATCAGTTTACAGGGTATTTATTAGTTCGCAATTGAGTTTGTAGTCATATTGCTTCCTTTGTTTTAGTGCTTTATTTTTTGTAGTGCATTTCGATGTCACAATAAGTTGAGCGCAACATTTTCATTTAATGCGCTTCATTTGTCGCTCTGTTGTGACATTTTCATTTGTCATCAGTTCATTAGTCATCGAACTCGCTGCAATTTGCCACAGGACCACAGGACCTGCCCACTCTGAGGGATAGTTCAATGGCACATGATATCCGATAGCCCCATTACATGAATTGACACTAATTTATGTGCGCATATCGACACCTTATGTTACCTATGGGAAACTATTGTAAAAACCGTGGGATCGGCACTTCAAAGTACTTAAATATATTTAAAGTGTCGGATTGCATTGGGGTTGCTTTGGGTTAAAACCGAGGAATACAATGTTGCAGTAACAAAAACTAGTTCAGTTTTGATAATCATATATCTAGTAGAAATAATAGTAAATAATAAAATGTATAACATTTTCTGCTAATATATAGAATCAAAAAATACAATTTTTAAAAAGGTTGCAGTAAAAAAAAGAGCACTTTTTAAAATATCTTTCTAGTAGATATAAGACTAAAATAATCAAATGTATAACATTTTCTGATTATATAAATTATATATCATTCTTATGTTTATAAATATTTCCACTCATGCTGCTTATCCTTTGAAATGCTCTCTTGAACAATTTCCTGTCAAATCCATTGCCTTGAAATGCATTGCTAAATATTTGATGAATTGTGTCCTTTTTGGTTTCACTCGCTTGCAACAGTTAAACAGTTGATGTTTGCCTTTGGGGCTAATTGCAAGCACATTTGCTACGAGTTTGCCAGATTTAGCTCGCATTTCACCTGTCCGTTTGCCACTAAACTTTTGCCAGCTCAACTGTCAACATCATCATTACCCCCCCAAGCCCCAACCTCCCACCACCCCCTTCACGGTTTTCACTTTGGTTCTTTAGCTGCACATTTTAATTCCACAGCTTTGGGTTAATTAATTGCGTTCCTTTAAAATTTGAAATTAAAACAGCCTTAACCCGAAACCCGTCTAAAACGAAACCCCCTCCCCTCCCCCCCACCCCGGCCCACACCAACTCCTAACCCCTGGCAAGTATTGCCAAAAACTTACGCATTGCTGGCGCTTAATTACAAACACACACACAGACACAGACATATTGACACTCTCCCTGTCTGCCGAGTGTGTCTCGTGTGTTCTCTGTTGCATGTTCCATTTGCCAAAACGTTCCGCTCGCGCTCCTTGCCAGCCGCAAACACAAAGTTCCACTCACAATTCCGTTTGCTGGCGTCGCGTGCGGTGTTTTTTCTTTCTTCTTCGCCGTCTGATTGGAAACCGTGCGACGGTTTTTCCTTTTGACGGTAACGGTACCTTCGGCTGCAGACTCCCGCACATCTCAGTGTACAACTCTGTTTACATGTGTATGTGTGTGTGCTTGTGTGTGTGTGTTCGTTTATTTGTGTGCATTTCCCACTTGGCGTGTTCCCATTTCGCTGCCTGCATTTTTCTTTCCTTTTTTTTGTCATTTCTTTTGGCTAACTTTGTGCTGCATATGTATGTGTGTGTGTGTGTGTGTGCGTGTGTGCATGTGTGTGTGTTTACTTCATCATATGGCGCGCATTTTGCGTGCTTCCTTTCCCTTTGCCTTGCTTCCTGCCTTGCACCAGGGCCAACTTCCTGACGCGTCCTTTTTATTTTATTTATTTTTTTTTAACATCGCGCTGATTTTATGCTAAATTTACCAACTTTATGGGAACGTTTATTGTGTGCATAACTGTCGCTCGTGGGCGCCCCTTAAATAACTGCACATACTATAACCGTATATATATATACATATATACATATATCTGAATGTGCATCATATAATATTGTGGCGAATTATAATTTTTAGCTGCAACTTTGCTCCTTTCTTTCTCGTCGTCACCTCCCTCTCACTTGCAGTGGTAGGTGTGCAGTCAAATGCAAATTTCATTTTATGTTTTTGCATTCATGCAAATCAGTATTTACGGGACTTACTTGGACTGCGCTTTTGCCTGTGGCTTTCTAACTAAACAGGGTGCGGTTTACTGTTATTGTAGGCTAAATAAATTAAGCATATCTAGCTAGTGTAGGAAATTAACCATGTTGGAGCTATGAGTTACTTGCCACAGAAACTGATGATCTAATAAGAATTTAAGTTAAAAAACTATTTATATTAAAGAATGCATTCAAATTTTGAATCTTATGTTATGTTTTTGATATTTATTTATTATAATTTTTTATTTGCTTAAACTGTTTAGATGTCTAAAGTTCGAAGTAAGACCAAATTATTATACTTCAATAATATTCCAAAAAATATTAATTATATGTTTTGTGCAAATTAATTTTTTGCCAAAAATTCATGTGTTGTCTTCTTAATTATATATATTTTTTTTTTTAACATTTTAACCTTATTTTTCTGTACAACTATTGTCTTATTACAAAATCCTGCATTTAAATTATAACCATTTGTGAAAACTAATTTTGTTTTTGAATATCATGTTAATTTATTATAATTTTTAGATTAATCGGAATGTGTATCCTTTAAATATTTCAACTAATCAAAACTAATTAAAATTATTATAAATACTTTTAATGCTTAGATCAATTAAAATTGATGAAAATTGCTTGGGCATGCTAATCCCTTTCACCTTTCAATCCAACTCATTGAACAAGTCAAAAGTTTTGGTATTTGAACACCCCTAAAGTGTACTTAAACCAGTTGCTTACCAAACAAACTGGCCATGCTAAGCAACACTTGATAATAGCCGAGGCCAAAGCCAAAGCCAAAGTCAAGCCATGCAAAAGTTATCAAAAGCAGCTGCCTAACAGATTTTAATAAAAGCAACTAAAAAAGAAAAAAGAGTAACAGTAACGAGAGTCTAGCGGAAACTCATGAAAATACAGGATATTACACAAATACAGATAAACAGGAGGCGAAGCAACAGCAGCAACAACATTGCATAGGCCGAGGCTGAAGCTGAAACTGGGCAGAATTCTAAGTGGTATAAACGAAATGTAGGAAGTCAGGAAGTTTCATCTGCGGTTGGCATGAGACCCAACTGCGAATAACAGCAGGATGTGCGCCTCTAAGGATGTCCAAAGACTGCCAAACAGATGATGTGTGGCACTCTCTCGCTCTCGCTCTCTCACCCGGTCTCTCTCTCTCTCTTTCGTTTTTGCTCTCTCTCTCTCAGACAGAGAGTCTCTCTCTCTCTCTCGCAGCATATTCCAATATGCTCTCGCTGCACGCGACTTTTTGGTGGTGGGAAATTTCGGCCTAGGTTTTTCAACATTTTCATCGGCACTGAGGACTTTTCCAGACTGCTGGCCGCTCATTGTGTCGATTGAGTTGCTCGTGACAGGACAACGGTGTCGGATAGCAGAAATATACAACGTTTCTGGCTTTTAGTGTTCAGTTAGCGCGCACCGACTGAATGCAAAGGATATACAGACACACACCAACCCCCGCTCTTTTCTGCCCGCCGCCGCCCCACATTTCTACATATAACTCATGTGTGTGCAAGTGTGTGTGTCGCGTTGCGTCGCGTGTGTGTGAGTGTATGTGTGCGTGCGTGTGTTTCTTCAAAATGGGCACAGTGAAAAATTGTTAAACAAAATGCCAAAAATAATATTCCAAGTTGAATGAATGCCCGCACAAATAATAATTATTCCCTCTAAATATTCCAACGGCCGGAAATTTATTGGCAAATAGCTAATCGTTAAGAATATATTCAATATATTTAGATATATATATATATATGGCAAAGTGTCGTAAATAGTGAAAATAGTGTAAATTCAGTGGTTTTTTTGCAAAACTAAACAAAGAAAGCGAAAAGCGATTGAAAAACTCGCAGAGTGGAAAAAGCAGCCAAAAAACCACAGCAGGACGCAGCACATGAAAATCAATAATTTTTGGATTAGTAGCTGTTGTTTGCAATTCGCCAAAAAAGGATTCAAAACAAAGTAAGCAATCAAAAGTAAACATTTCATTTGAGTTTTCTAGTATTTTGACAAGTGCAAAGCTTAAACTTTAAAGTGTGTACAAGTAAAAATAATATTTATTAAAAATGCCGCGGCTGTTCAGCTGCAAAGCGGCGCTGAGGGAAATTGTTTAAAAATCTTTTACAAATATACAGCAGCAGTTAAACAGTCAAGTCAAGTTTTATGTTTATTGCTATAATATTTAAATTAATTTATTTATTCAAATAAATATTAGCATTACCTGTAGAAAACGTGCAAAAATAATTGCTACAACAAAAAATGTTTAATGCTGTGTTTTTAATGTGTGTGTGTGTGTGCGCGCATTTGAGGTTAACACACCTTAGACATATACATACACGTCGCACACTAGCACACACACACACATACACACACACACACTCATACAGACGGAGAGCGCGCTCGTTTGGGGCTCGACTCTCTTTGGTAGCCCCACATAGAGGCACTGGTCTCTATGCTCCTGTGCGTATGCAGCACTTTTTTCGTGTGCAGAAGGAGGCATGAAAAATCGATCGATTCCACCTCGCTCCCAAGCCGCTCCTCCCACCCCCCCTCGTCTGGCGCTACAATTATGTGCGGACCTCCCAGCCCCTCATCGACCCCCTCTCGGCAGTCGCTTATCAGCAAGTGAAATACTCCTTCGTAGTATTCGTACTATGCACAGGAATTGGCAGCACTGTCTGCAAAATTTCTACGAGTACTACGTATGTATGTACATACATATATGACTAGTCGCTAGTATATATGTTTGTATGTGTGTTTTTTTTTTGGGTTTGTTGGTGGGGTGTTTTTTGCGCAGTTGGCGGTGCGAGAGAGAGTTTGCAGACTCTGTGCGCACTGCTCTCGGTTTTTACTCTCTCTTACTTTTATTTTTTGCTCCTCTGCCTGCTGCTTTCTCTGCTGCTGCTGCTGCTGCCATGTGCTGCACTTGTTCTTGGCATTTTGCTTTTGCTTAGGCTTTCTTGCCGGTTTTCTGCCATTTGCTTTCTTGTTTGCTTTTGTCGTTAGCGTTTTAGGGTTTGAGCGAGCGACAGACATACGGAGAGACAGAGAGAGAGAGAGAAAGCGCTCTGAACTTTTAACAGACATCTATGGATTCGCACTAAATACTTTCGATATTTGGAGTAGTTTTTATAAAAGTTTAGGTGTTCAAATTAATTACTGAGTAATCAAGATTATATATTATGACAGAGAGAGAAAACGCTTCAAACTTGCCACACTTTATTAATAATTTCAAATGAGTTCAACGGCTGATAAAATTCCAACAAGTTCAAATTGTATATTTCGACATGATTTATAAACCATTTAATAAATTGCCAGAAACTCTAATCTTTGGCAGTTTCACATAAATCACTGTTCAAATGGTTTGTCAAAATTTTCAATTGATTGAAAAACGTATTAAAAAAAAACTAATAACTATAATTCGACAGTCAATAATAACAGCTATAATAATGGCAGCAATAACAACAACAACAACAGCAACAGCAGAAACTTCAATCTAGCAATTTGCCAGCAATAATGTAATCAGTAAATTGCGTCTACACTTTGGAAACAAACAAAAAAAAAACCAAAAAAAAAAACAACAGCAGAAAAAAGAAAAGACAAAGCCTCAAAGCGTTTCGAAGATGCTTTACGAATAAAAAGAAAACAAGAAATAATATATACATAAATCTACGTGCCAGTCAGAAAATAATAAAGCCGCGTCTCTGCAGCAGACAGAGGAGCATGAGCAAAGTGTGGCACCACACTGCACAGTGGAGCGAAATGATATCAAACGTGTGATAGAAATTAAAAAATAAAATACTCAATGAGTTGGCCAAGTGACTGGAGTTTTAAGGCAACTTAAAGATGAGAAACGGATTCGAATTCCTTAATAATAAATATGATTAATATAGACAGAATAAAAATATAAAACTAAGTAAAAATATTAATACTAATAAATAAAAATGGTATCAAAACAATAATTATAATTTACAATAGTAATTCGTATATTAAAAAAATCATCAAATTTTAACAGCTAAAATGTAAATACTTTAGCAAAAACTAAAAGCAATATAATCATATTTTATTGGTCAATATAAACTATAATTATAATATTATTGCATTCAAGTTTAATCGGTTTAACCATAAAATTATATAAGCTCTCTCGTATAAGCTCTTAGCTGCACTGTGCTTCGTTTTGGGCCATTGACAGCCATTGGCAGCTGCGTTGATGTTATCGCCTTGGTCCACATCCAAGCAAACCAAAATCTGCTGGGCGCTGCTCAACGGTGTGGGAATCTTTCAGACAAAAAACTTGACAACAACAAGAGTGAAGAGTGAAAAAAACCTAAAACTTCTTGCCACCTCCGATGCTTTGATATTTCCTTGTGGCTGTTTTAGTTCTTGGCGAAGTCAATATAATTGACTTATCTGCAGCATTGCAAAGACGCCAAGTTGCGGCCGTTGTTGTTGTCGTTGTTGTTGTAGATTTTGAAGAGGCCTCCTCTTCTCTGCGGTTGGAGCTGGGCATAATAAAGCTCGCTGGCCTCGTATTTGGTATTTGACTTATTGCGGTCGGAACTGGCCCGTTGCAAGAAATCATATTTCATTGATCGGCAACGCGAGAATTGAATAACAACAAAAAACATGTAAAAAGAAAAGAACACGTGAAATATTGGGTCATAACTATTGATTGGGTTTGCCTGCGCCTCTGCGGTCAAATTGAAAGCAAAAAATAAAACAACAACAAAAAAACGCAGTAATATATATCGTAATGTATATGCAAAATACGCGTAGGGAGGAGATTGCTAACTTCCTTCTGGGTGCCATCATAATTATCATTCACGCCACATAATAATAATAATATGCAGTTAATTTTTTGCTGTTGCTGTTCGGTTCGCTCTTTGCGTCTCTGCGCCTAATTGTCTATATCAAATTCAGTTTTTCGCATTGGCAATTTTCCACTCAAGCGACAAGTCAAGCCGCAAATGCAATTTGTTTGAACCCTAGTCCCAAAGTTTATCTCCGGTGCCGCTTCTTTTAATGCTCTTCTGTTCTACGCACGATTCTTGCATTCGTTCGGCTAGAAATTGTGTATAATAAATGCAATTTTATTATTGTTTACATTGCAAAATGCGAGTTATCTGTGTGACCTCTAATAAATTTCGAGATGCACGTCAGAAATTTGCATGCCATGTGCTCGTGTGTGAAAAATATTTAAATAATTTTTATTCATTTCGAAAATAACACAAAAACGTTGTCTATAGATTTTATATGTGTATACTTAAACTTTCAAATCTTGAATATATCCAAAATTATTTAAAGTACGAAACATATATGAAATGAAGCATTTTATAGAGTATCCATTGCATTCCTTTCATTCTGTGCATTCCCTTATCTGCATACATATTTATTTACTTTTCTCAAGTTTTAATTTTATGTGCTGTTTGACGGTCGGCAGTTTCGGGATTTCGCTTGGATATTCCCCGGGCGTAGGCTGTCCATATTTAATGGCAATAAATCTTTGTTTGCCTGTCTGTCCGTTCGTCCGTCTCTGGTTACTTTTCTGGCCTGCACGCCTTCTGTACGCCTTGTGGTCGCCTTTGGGCTGGCGAAATAAAATGAAATCTTTATGAATGAAATTTCTGCTTAATGCATTCGTCTCGACCGCTGAGCTGTCCACACATGTGAGCCGCATGTTCTCGGTTCCCAGTTCTGAGTTCCCAACTCAGTTGTATTACTTTAAAGATCGGCATCTTAAATACATGTCTTTGGTATGCCTTTGTCGCCTCCAAGCATTTGCTCATTCTAAAGAATGCAATATTTGTCTTTAGTTTTTTTTTAGTCACTTAGTCGAGTTTTCTGCAGTTTCTAATGGAATTTCATAATATTTGCATTTGCAACTTCCGCTCTGGGCGCGCATTAAATGGTAGCGAAGGCCTCCACAAAGAGTCGAACACCCCCAATTTGCATTGCTCTCCATTTTCGTTGATGTTTTTTTTTCTGCTTTTTTTTTAAATTTCCGCTGCATTCCGCTGCTAATTGAGGACAATTAAAATTTATTAGCTGGCAACAGCAATTAAACGCGAGACCCGCACGCAATTTGCAGCGCTCACAGCCCCCGAAGATTTTATAAATTTCAAACAAAAATGCATTAAAATTGAGAGCGATTAAACAAGTTTATATATTGATGAAATTTTCATACGCTATTAATATTTACATGGGAAAGTTATGTAGATAATAAAGTAAATTTATCTGAGAAACTATAATCAAAAAAATCCCATTCCCAGACTTGAAATTGTCATAGCTTTATCCAAACTGAACTGATTTGCAATCCCAAGGTCATTTTGGCCATGGTTTTTCATATATAACAATTCTACATTGAAGGTTGCAAATTTTCCCAAATTCGGATTTCATGTCAAAAATCATGACAAGATGTTGTCATGTGAAGTCCCTTAAAATGCCCTTCCCAGACTTCAGAGTGCCATAACTTTGCCAAAACTGACCCGATTCCCGATTCCGAGGTCATTTTGGCAATGGTTTGTCATCTATAACAATTCTACATTCAAGGTTGAAAAATTTCCCGAATTCGGATTTCATGTCAAAAATCATGACAAGATGTTGACATGTGAAGGCCCTAAAAATGCCCTTCCCAGACTTCAAAGTGTCATAACTTTGCCAAAACTGACCCGATTCTAGGTTCCGAGGTCATTTTGGACATGGTTTGTCATCTATAACAATTCTACATTCAAGGTTGAAAAATTTTCAAATAACAAATTTCATGTCAAAAATCATGACAAGATGTTGGCATGTGAAGTCCCTAAAAATGCCCTTCCCAGACTTCAAAGTGCCATAACTTTGCCAAAACTGACCCGATTCTAGGTTCCGATGTCATTTTGGACATGGTTTGTCATCTATAACAATTCTACATTCAAGGTTGAAAAATTTTCATATAACGGATTTCATGTCAAAAATCATGACAAGATGTTGGCATGTGAAGTCCCTAAAAATGCCCTTCCCAGACTTCAAAGTGCCATAACTTTGCCAAAACTGACCCGATTCCCGATTCCGAGGTCATTTTGGCAATGGTTTGTCATCTATAACAATTCTACATTCAAGGTTGAAAAATTTCCCGAATTCGGATTTCATGTCAAAAATCATGACAAGATGTTGACAAGTGAAGACCCTAAAAATGCCCTTCCCAGACTTCAAAGTGCCATAACTTTGCCAAAAATTATCCGATTCCCGATTCCGAGGTCATTTTGGACATGGTTTGTCATCTATAACAATTCTACATTCAAGGTTGAAAAATTTTCCAAATTCGGATTTCATGTCAAAAATCATGACAAGATGTTGGCATGTGAAGTCCCTAAAAATGCCCTTCCCAGACTTCAAAGTGCCATAACTTTGCCAAAACTGACCCGATTCTAGGTTCCGAGGTCATTTTGGACATGGTTTGTCATCTTTAACCATTCTACATTCAATGTTGAAAAATTTTCATATAACGGATTTCATGTCAAAAATCATGACAAGATGTTGACATGTGAAGTCCCTAAAAATGCCCTTCCCAGATTTCAAAGTGCCATAACTTTGCCAAAAATTATCCGAATCCCGATTCCGAGGTCATTTTGGACATGGTTTGTCATCTATAACAATTCTACATTCAAGGTTGAAAAATTTTCCAAATTCGGATTTCATGTCAAAAATCATGACAAGATGTTGGCATGTGAAGTCCCTAAAAATGCCCTTACCAGACTTCAAAGTGCCATAACTTTGCCAAAACTGACCCGATTCTAGGTTCCGAGGTCATTTTGGACATGGTTTGTCATCTATAACAATTCTACATTCAAGGTTGAAAAATTTTCCAAATTCGGATTTCATGTCAAAAATCATGACAAGATGTTGGCATGTGAAGTCCCTAAAAATGCCCTTCCCAGACTTCAAAGTGCCATAACTTTGCCAAAACTGACCCGATTCTAGGTTCCGATGTCATTTTGGACATGGTTTGTCATCTATAACAATTCTACATTCAAGGTTGAAAAATTTTCATATAACGGATTTCATGTCAAAAATCATGACAAGATGTTGGCATGTGAAGTCCCTAAAAATGCCCTTCCCAGACTTCAAAGTGCCATAACTTTGCCAAAACTGACCCGATTCCCGATTCCGAGGTCATTTTGGCAATGGTTTGTCATCTATAACAATTCTACATTCAAGGTTGAAAAATTTCCCAAATTCGGATTTCATGTCAAAAATCATGACAAGATGTTGACAAGTGAAGACCCTAAAAATGCCCTTCCCAGACTTCAAAGTGCCATAACTTTGCCAAAAATTATCCGATTCCCGATTCCGAGGTCATTTTGGACATGGTTTGTCATCTATAACAATTCTACATTCAAGGTTGAAAAATTTTCCAAATTCGGATTTCATGTCAAAAATCATGACAAGATGTTGGCATGTGAAGTCCCTAAAAATGCCCTTCCCAGACTTCAAAGTGCCATAACTTTGCCAAAACTGACCCGATTCTAGGTTCCGAGGTCATTTTGGACATGGTTTGTCATCTTTAACCATTCTACATTCAATGTTGAAAAATTTTCATATAACGGATTTCATGTCAAAAATCATGACAAGATGTTGACATGTGAAGTCCCTAAAAATGCCCTTCCCAGATTTCAAAGTGCCATAACTTTGCCAAAAATTATCCGAATCCCGATTCCGAGGTCATTTTGGACATGGTTTGTCATCTATAACAATTCTACATTCAAGGTTGAAAAATTTTCCAAATTCGGATTTCATGTCAAAAATCATGACAAGATGTTGGCATGTGAAGTCCCTAAAAATGCCCTTACCAGACTTCAAAGTGCCATAACTTTGCCAAAACTGACCCGATTCTAGGTTCCGAGGTCATTTTGGACATGGTTTGTCATCTATAACAATTCTACATTCAAGGTTGAAAAATTTTCCAAATTCGGATTTCATGTCAAAAATCATGACAAGATGTTGGCATGTGAAGTCCCTAAAAATGCCCTTCCCAGACTTCAAAGTGCCATAACTTTGCCAAAACTGACCCGATTCTAGGTTCCGAGGTCATTTTGGACATGGTTTGTCATCTTTAACCATTCTACATTCAATGTTGAAAAATTTTCATATAACGGATTTCATGTCAAAAATCATGACAAGATGTTGACATGTGAAGTCCCTAAAAATGCCCTTCCCAGATTTCAAAGTGCCATAACTTTGCCAAAAATTATCCGAATCCCGATTCCGAGGTCATTTTGGACATGGTTTGTCATCTATAACAATTCTACATTCAAGGTTGAAAAATTTTCCAAATTCGGATTTCATGTCAAAAATCATGACAAGATGTTGGCATGTGAAGTCCCTAAAAATGCCCTTACCAGACTTCAAAGTGCCATAACTTTGCCAAAACTGACCCGATTCTAGGTTCCGAGGTCATTTTGGACATGGTTTGTTATCTATAACAATTCTACATTCAATGTTGAAAAATTTTCATATAACGGATTTCATGTCAAAAATCATGACAAGATGTTGACATGTGAAGTCCCTAAAAATGCCCTTCCCAGATTTCAAAGTGCCATAACTTTGCCAAAACTGATCCGATTCTAGGTTCCGATGTCATTTTGGACATGGTTTGTCATCTATAACAATTCTACATTCAAGGTTCAAAAATTTTCAAATAACGGATTTCATGTCAAAAATCATGACAAGATGTTAAAATGTGAAGTCCCTAAAAATGCCCTTCCCAGATTTCAAAGTGCCATAACTTTGCCAAAAATTATCCGATTCCCGATTCCGAGGTCATTTTGGACATGGTTTGTCATCTATAACAATTCTACATTCAAGGTTGAAAAATTTTCCAAATTCGGATTTCATGTCAAAAATCATGACAAGATGTTGGCATGTGAAGTCCCTAAAAATGCCCTTCCCAGACTTCAAAGTGCCATAACTTTGCCAAAACTGACCCGATTCTAGGTTCCGAGGTCATTTTGGACATGGTTTGTCATCTATAACAATTCTACATTCAATGTTGAAAAATTTTCATATAACGGATTTCATGTCAAAAATCATGACAAGATGTTGACATGTGAAGTCCCTAAAAATGCCCTTCCTAGATTTCAAAGTGCCATAACTTTGCCAAAACTGATCCGATTCTAGGTTCCGATGTCATTTTGGACATGGTTTGTCATCTATAACAATTCTACATTCAAGGTTCAAAAATTTTCAAATAACGGATTTCATGTCAAAAATCATGACAAGATGTTGAAATGTGAAGTCCCTAAAAATGCCCTTCCCAGACTTCAAAGTGCCATAACTTTGCCAAAACTGACCCGATTCCCGATTCCGAGGTCATTTTGGCCATGGTTTGTCATCTATAACAATTCTACATTCAAGGTTGAAAAATTTCCCACATTCGGATTTCATGTCAAAAATCATGACAAGATGTTGAAATGTGAAGTCCCTAAAAATGCCCTTCCTAGACTTCAAAGTACCATAACTTTGCCAAAACTGACCCGATTCCCGATTCCGAGGTCATTTTGTTCATGGTTTGTCATCTATAACAATTCTACATTCAAGGTTGAAAAATTTCCCAAATTCGGATTTCATGTCAAAAATCATGACAAGATGTTGACATGTGAAGTCCCTAAAAATGCCCTTCCCAGACTTCAAAGTGCCATAACTTTGCCAAAACTGACCCGATTCCCGATTCCGAGGTCATTTTGGCCATGGTTTGTCATCTATAACAATTCTACATTCAAGGTTGAAAAATTTCCCAAATTCGGATTTCATGTCAAAAATCATGACAAGATGTTGACATGTGAAGTCCTTAAAAATGCCCTTCCCAGACTTCAAAGTGCCATAACTTTGCCAAAACTGATCCGATTCTAGGTTCCGAGGTCATTTTGGACATGGTTTGTCATCTATAACAATTCTACATTCAAGGTTGAAAAATTTTCATATAACGGATTTCATGTCAAAAATCATGACAAGATGTTGGCATGTGAAGTCCCTAAAAATGCCCTTCCCAGACTTCAAAGTGCCATAACTTTGCCAAAACTGACCCGATTCCCGATTCCGAGGTCATTTTGGCCATGGTTTGTCATCTATAACAATTCTACATTCAAGGTTAAAAATTTCCCAAATTCGGATTTCATGTCAAAAATCATGACAACATGTTGACATGTGAAGTCCCTAAAAATGCCCTTCCCAAACTTCAAAGTGCCATAACTTTGTCAAAACTGACCCGATTCCCGATTCCGAGGTCATTTTGGCCATGGTTTGTCATCTATAACAATTCTACATTCAAGGTTGAAAAATTTCCCAAATTCGGATTTAATGTCAAAAATCATGACAAGATGTTGACATGTGAAGTCCCTAAAAATGCCCTTCCCAGACTTCAAAGTGCCATAACTTTGCCAAAACTGACCCGATTCCCGATTCCGAGGTCATTTTGGCCATGGTTTGTCATCTATAACAATTCTACATTCAAGGTTAAAAATTTCCCAAATTCGGATTTCATGTCAAAAATCATGACAACATGTTGACATGTGAAGTCCCTAAAAATGCCCTTCCCAAACTTCAAAGTGCCATAACTTTGTCAAAACTGACCCGATTCCCGATTCCGAGGTCATTTTGGCCATGGTTTGTCATCTATAACAATTCTACATTCAAGGTTGAAAAATTTCCCAAATTCGGATTTAATGTCAAAAATCATGACAAGATGTTGACATGTGAAGTCCCTAAAAATGCCCTTCCCAGACTTCAAAGTGCCATAACTTTGCCAAAACTGACCCGATTCCCGATTCCGAGGTCATTTTGGCCATGGTTTGTCATCTATAACAATTCTACATTCAAGGTTGAAAAATTTCCCAAATTCGGATTTCATGTCAAAAATCATGACAAGATGTTGGCATGTGAAGTCCCTAAAAATGCCCTTCCCAGACTTCAAAGTGCCATAACTTTGCCAAAACTGACCCAATTCCCGATTCCCAGGTCATTTTGGCCATGGTTTGTCATCTATAACAATTCTACATTCAAGGTTGAAAAATTTCTCAAATTCGGATTTCATGTCAAAAATCATGACAAGATGTTGACATGTGAAGTCCCTAAAAATGCCCTTCCCAAACTTCAAAGTGCCATAACTTTGTCAAAACTGACCCGATTCTAGGTTCCGATGTCATTTTGGACATGGTTTGTCATCTATAACAATTCTACATTCAAGGTTCAAAAATTTTCAAATAACGGATTTCATGTCAAAAATCATGACAAGATGTTGAAATATGAAGTCCCTAAAAATGCCCTTCCCAGATTTCAAAGTGCCATAACTTTGCCAAAAATTATCCGATTCCCGATTCCGAGGTCATTTTGGACATGGTTTGTCATCTATAACAATTCTACATTCAAGGTTGAAAAATTTTCCAAATTCGGATTTCATGTCAAATCTCATGACAAGATGTTGGCATGTGAAGTCCCGACACATGCCCTTCCCAGCCTTCAAAGTGCCATAACTTTGCCAAAACTGACCCGATTCTAGGTTCCGAGGTCATTTTGGCCATGGTTTGTCATCTATAACAATTCTACATTCAAGGTTGAAAAATTTCCCAAATTCGGATTTAATGTCAAAAATCATGACAAGATGTTGACATGTGAAGTCCCTAAAAATGCCCTTCCCAGACTTCAAAGTGCCATAACTTTGCCAAAACTGACCCGATTCCCGATTCCGAGGTCATTTTGGCCATGGTTTGTCATCTATAACAATTCTACATTCAAGGTTGAAAAATTTCCCAAATTCGGATTTCATGTCAAAAATCATGACAAGATGTTGGCATGTGAAGTCCCTAAAAATGCCCTTCCCAGACTTCAAAGTGCCATAACTTTGCCAAAACTGACCCAATTCCCGATTCCCAGGTCATTTTGGCCATGGTTTGTCATCTATAACAATTCTACATTCAAGGTTGAAAAATTTCTCAAATTCGGATTTCATGTCAAAAATCATGACAAGATGTTGACATGTGAAGTCCCTAAAAATGCCCTTCCCAAACTTCAAAGTGCCATAACTTTGTCAAAACTGACCCGATTCTAGGTTCCGATGTCATTTTGGACATGGTTTGTCATCTATAACAATTCTACATTCAAGGTTCAAAAATTTTCAAATAACGGATTTCATGTCAAAAATCATGACAAGATGTTGAAATGTGAAGTCCCTAAAAATGCCCTTCCCAGATTTCAAAGTGCCATAACTTTGCCAAAAATTATCCGATTCCCGATTCCGAGGTCATTTTGGACATGGTTTGTCATCTATAACAATTCTACATTCAAGGTTGAAAAATTTTCCAAATTCGGATTTCATGTCAAAAATCATGACAAGATGTTGGCATGTGAAGTCCCTAAAAATGCCCTTCCCAGACTTCAAAGTGCCATAACTTTGCCAAAACTGACCCGATTCTAGGTTCCGAGGTCATTTTGGACATGGTTTGTCATCTATAACAATTCTACATTCAATGTTGAAAAATTTTCATATAACGGATTTCATGTCAAAAATCATGACAAGATGTTGACATGTGAAGTCCCTAAAAATGCCCTTCCTAGATTTCAAAGTGCCATAACTTTGCCAAAACTGATCCGATTCTAGGTTCCGATGTCATTTTGGACATGGTTTGTCATCTATAACAATTCTACATTCAAGGTTCAAAAATTTTCAAATAACGGATTTCATGTCAAAAATCATGACAAGATGTTGAAATGTGAAGTCCCTAAAAATGCCCTTCCCAGACTTCAAAGTGCCATAACTTTGCCAATACTGACCCGATTCCCGATTCCGAGGTCATTTTGGCCATGGTTTGTCATCTATAACAATTCTACATTCAAGGTTGAAAAATTTCCCACATTCGGATTTCATGTCAAAAATCATGACAAGATGTTGAAATGTGAAGTCCCTAAAAATGCCCTTCCCAGACTTCAAAGTGCCATAACTTTGCCAAAACTGACCCGATTCCCGATTCCGAGGTCATTTTGTTCATGGTTTGTCATCTATAACAATTCTACATTCAAGGTTGAAAAATTTCCCAAATTCGGATTTCATGTCAAAAATCATGACAAGATGTTGACATGTGAAGTCCCTAAAAATGCCCTTCCCAGACTTCAAAGTGCCATAACTTTGCCAAAACTGACCCGATTCCCGATTCCGAGGTCATTTTGGCCATGGTTTGTCATCTATAACAATTCTACATTCAAGGTTGAAAAATTTCCTAAATTCGGATTTCATGTCAAAAATCATGACAAGATGTTGACATGTGAAGTCCCTAAAAATGCCCTTCCCAGACTTCAAAGTGCCATAACTTTGCCAAAACTGATCCGATTCTAGGTTCCGAGGTCATTTTGGACATGGTTTGTCATCTATAACAATTCTACATTCAAGGTTGAAAAATTTTCATATATCGGATTTCATGTCAAAAATCATGACAAGATGTTGGCATGTGAAGTCCCTAAAAATGCCCTTCCCAGACTTCAAAGTGCCATAACTTTGCCAAAACTGACCCGATTCCCGATTCCGAGGTCATTTTGGCCATGGTTTGTCATCTATAACAATTCTACATTCAAGGTTAAAAAATTTCCCAAATTCGGATTTAATGTCAAAAATCATGACAAGATGTTGACATGTGAAGTCCCTAAAAATGCCCTTCCCAGACTTCAAAGTGCCATAACTTTGCCAAAACTGACCCGATTTTAGGTTCCGATGTCATTTTGGACATGGTTTGTCATCTATAACAATTCTACCTTCAAGGTTGAAAAATTTTCATATAACGGATTTCATGTCAAAAATCATGACAAGATGTTGGCATGTGAAGTCCCTAAAAATGCCCTTCCCAGACTTCAAAGTGCCATAACTTTGCCAAAACTGACCCGATTCCCGATTCCGAGGTCATTTTGGCCATGGTTTGTCATCTATAACAATTCTACATTCAAGGTTGAAAAATTTCCCAAATTCGGATTTCATGTCAAAAATCATGACAAGATGTTGACATGTGAAGTCCCTAAAAATGCCCTTCCCAGACTTCAAAGTGCCATAACTTTGCCAAAACTGACCCGATTCCCGATTCCGAGGTCATTTTGGCCATGGTTTGTCATCTATAACAATTCTACATTCAAGGTTGAAAAATTTTTATATAACGGATTTCATGTCAAAAATCATGACAAGATGTTGGCATGTGAAGTCCCTAAAAATGCCCTTCCCAGACTTCAAAGTGCCATAACTTTGCCAAAACTGACCCGATTCCGAGGTCATTTTGGCCATGGTTTGTCATCTATAACAATTCTACATTCAAGGTTGAAAAATTTCCCAAATTCGGATTTCATGTCAAAAATCATGACAAGATGTTGACATGTGAAGTCCCTAAAAATGCCCTTCCCAAACTTCAAAGTGCCATAACTTTGTCAAAACTGACCCGATTCCCGATTCCGAGGTCATTTTGGCCATGGTTTGTCATCTATAACAATTCTACATTCAAGGTTGAAAAATTTCCCAAATTCGGATTTCATGTCAAAAATCATGACAAGATGTTGACATGTGAAGTCCCTAAAAATGCCCTTCCCAGACTTCAAAGTGCCATAACTTTGCCAAAAATGATCCGATTCCCGATTCCGAGGTCATTTTGGACATGGTTTGTCATCTATAACAATTCTACATTCAAGGTTGAAAAATTTTCCAAATTCGGAATTCATGTCAAAAATCACGACAAGATGTTGGCATGTGAAGTTCCTAAAAATGCCCTTCCCAGACTTCAAAGTGCCATAACTTTGCCAAAACTGACCCGATTCCCGATTCCGAGGTCATTTTGGCCATGGTTTGTCATCTATAACAATTCTACATTCAAGGTTGAAAAATTTCCCAAATTCGGATTTCATGTCAAAAATCATGACAAGATGTTGACATGTGAAGTCCCTAAAAATGCCCTTCCCAGACTTCAAAGTGCCATAACTTTGCCAAAACTGACCCGATTCTAGGTTCCGAGGTCATTTTGGACATGGTTTGTCATCTTTAACAATTCTACATTCAAGGTTGAATAACGGATTTCATGTCAAAAATCATGACAAGATGTTGACAAGTGAAGTTCCCAAGTCCGTAAAAATGCCCTTCCCAGACTTCAAAGTGCCATAACTTTGCAAAACTGATCTGATTTTGATTCCCGAAGCCATTTTGGTCGTTGCTTGTCAGCTAGAATAATTCTATAGTCAATGTTGATTTACGACAAATTTGCGGATATTTGTTTTTTAAATTTTCATGTTAACAATCTTGACATGAGAAGTTTTCAAATCGCAAAAAATGCCCTTGCCAGACTTCGAACAGGATCACAAGTATTTAAGTTTTGATGATGCATTTTGTTGCATAAGCAGTCGGACAAATTATGCCGTCGGTTATAAATTTGCAGTTGCCATAAGTTCATATTAGGTTTTAGCGGCATTTATCTTGGACTCTTTGTTTGTAGCGACTGGAGAGTGAACAAGAACTGAAAGTGTTGGCTGTCCATGGGGCGCATCCACTCGACAATCAATCAAACTTAAGTGGCTGCAGCAGCAGCAGTGGCATGGTCAGTGGCAGGGGGGCAGTGGCAGTGGCAGCTTGAGGAGGCAGCCGGCATTAGCAGCTAATCTGCATATTGTGTCAAATGGGAAAATATGCAGCAGCTACGACTCTTGCTTTATTTATTTGCCAAGTGGCACTTGCAACAAATTGCCAGCAGCTGCAGCGGCAGCTGAAGCTGAGGCAAATGAAAGCTGCGGGTCTCTTTCTAAAGTTTATTCAAGTTGGCAAATGCCAAAAGACAGGAGACACAAGACACGAGACCAGAGACAAGAGACAAAGACAAGCAAGAGAAGTGCACACAATATTAACACTGCGTCACAAAAAAAAAAAAAAAATGAAGAAGAAAACTGCAGCAGCAACAATAACAACAACAGCAATAACAACAATAGCAACAACAACAACTAAATGAAAATCAATAGAAATTGCAACCCCAAGCAGAAATCATAGTCAAAGGCAAAGGCTCTGTGCCGGGTGATTGCCCTCTTTTGCCGGCTATGCGGTTCTATTAAAAGGATGTGCCGCCTCTATATATACACACACACACACATATATATATTAGTGTATGTGTGTCTAACACAGCATCCTTTCGGCGAGGCAGGCACAATTCACATGTGTTATTTATGTGAGCTCGCGCGTCGCATCCTTTTTATTGTACTCTGCAGCAGGGTGGCAATAACAGAGGAGTGGAAAGGCAGGGAAAGGGAATGGTGGAGGGGGGTGGCGACGACAAATAGCAACCTGAGTGCGGCAATACTTGTGACAAATCTGTACGAAAAAAAGTAAAGGGAAAAAAAGTTATGAGTGGTTTGCGACACACACACACGCGGAGGCACCCCTCACACCCTCCGCCGGCAATCGGGCGCTATAAAAATGTAAAATTCATTCAGAGCAGCCGCAACAACAACAACAACAACAAGAACAAATGCAGAATGGAAAGAAATAAGAAGAAATGACAGCAACAGCGTGACTGCGCATAAATATACGTGGACAAAGAACCAAAGCGGTGCGGGAGAGAGAGAGAGAGAGAGTCAGAAAGGTGGGGGGAGACAGTAAAAGAGAGTTATAGAGAGAGAGAGAAAGAGAGTGGGGGAAAAGTTAGCTAGCAAGGGAAGCAGATAATCAATGAAATCGCTGCAGGACAGCAGGAAAAATGTTAGTTTGGAGTGCGTGATAAGCTCTTCACATAGAGATAATATCTACAAGTATGCGAGATTTCAGAATGGGCAGCATAGATGAAATCAAGATGGATTTGTATCTACAAAATGTGAACTAAGCAATCTGTTGATCGATATCTTTTTGTGAACTATAAAATTGTTAGTAAGGAATTAATTCTTTAAATATCAAGTATACGAAAAGAATGTGAATAATAAACTACTTTATTTCTTTCAAATATTCTACTTCATTTATTATTTATTTCTCTTCTTAAGAACATGTTTTTTTTGCAACGATTTCTTTTTGAAAGCATTTTTAAAGATTACTTTTTAAACATTTTATAATTGAAAGTATTCGATTTTAAATATATATTTTGTTAAAAGTACTCAAGTGATTGCTACCCCTACATTTAAATTGCTGCATCACTACTAACATTTTCCATCAGCTGTGTGTATATTACATATGTACATATATATTTATTCAGGTTCCGCATTAATTCCCATTTGTGTATTTTACTTTTAGTGGCAACGTTTCCTTTTATACGTTGCAGCAACGTATGCCAATTAATTGCAGCCGTATTGCCAGCGGATTCGATTTTCAATTAAATTAGTGTTCGGGGCTTTTGGGGCATTATGCGTAAGCGTATGTTGCAACATCAATAAAAAAAATAAACACCCAGCTAAATGGAACGCAAACAGAATGCCATAAAAATGCAAATATTTAACCTTGATGCTAGTTATACAAAGCGAGACGAGAGGAATGCAACCCTGCCGCATGCCGTATGCCGCATGCAACATGCCGCTTGCCACACACGTGAATGTGTTGCAAGTTGAATGGCCTTTTTAACTTGTGTGCATTGAAACACCCTACCTCAATAGAGAATGCATTCCCATTCGTATTGATTCGAGGCGAGGCAAGTCTTTCTTTCCCCTCCCCCCTCCCCCTCTTCATCATCCATCCCCTCGCCCTGCGATGCCGCATGTTGCGTTCTACTTTTGCTTGCTTTTGTGTATTTTCTTTTTGTTTAAATTCAATTTTAGTGCATTGCACTTTTTGCGACGCGACGTCAACAACAACAACAACAACAGCAACAACAACGACAATGTCGACGGTCACGCCGGAAGTGCGGCCTGGCAGCGGCGGAAGGTGGCTACGTGCAACGGGGGCAGCGGTGGCAATGTGAAAGGGCGGCACAAACAGACAGTTGCACTCATCACTGTTGCTGCTGCTCTTGTTGCTGTTGTTGTTGTTGCTGTTGTTGCTGTTGCTTGGGCACATTGCCAGCAGCTCTTGCGATTTGTTGCCTCACTTGGGGTAGCCCTAAATTCACTCTTTCTAATACCCTTTAGCCCTGAAAAATGTGTAAATATAGTAACAAAAAGTTGTGTAAAAGAATGTAGCAGACTGAAGTTGTTATCTGTATACCTGAATGATCTCACAGATTATGAAAGGTCTTTGAGATTATGAAACCTGAAGGTACCAAATTTGGAATGCCAGAATAAATACTATGCTCAGATCACGTTTAGTTCCGAGTTTTTTGCTGCCTGCCATTTTTAGTCTATCGAAACCCGATTTCTTGAAGTACTTATTGACACACACACTTTATTTTAAAATGCCATCTCACTTTTCCTCTGCACTTTCGATGATTTACAGCTCATGTGCCAGTCTAGCATTCCCCAGAACAGCATTCATGTTTTCTTTCCATTTTTGGGCACATTTCATGCTTGATTCAGCACTCAACAGCAAAGAAAGAGAGCAAAAACAAAACAAAACACATTGGCAACAATTTGTAATTTCTATAGCTTCCTCCGAAACCTTAAAAATCGTTTTATGTGGCAGTAGTAAGTAGTTAGTACCATGTGGTTCCTTAAGCATTGCATGTAAAACGCAACGCAAATCCAAAAAAAAAACACACATTAAAATTACTTAATTCCATTGGTGAAACAATGTAATCAGCAATTGGCCAAGTTACTGGTTGGAGCTCTTAGTTCTTAGCTCTTAATGGCACTCAAAGGAATTTGCCATACGCACGCAAAAATATGTTGCCTTTTTATTTTATTTCATCCACACGGTGTTTGCTGTCTGGAAATTTAATTAAGGTGTTATTACCTCTAGTCAACACCTTGCAGGCGTTCGAAGCACTGAAGGAAAAAAAAGTTAATTTCCACAAAACAGCTTCCAGGAAGGCAGTTAAAAGGCGGCACAAGACTAAAAGGCGGAGCACAAGCTAAACGGCAGGAGGTGGCGGAAGGCAGGGGGCGGGGGACAGTGCCGGAGAAACTGCTCCTCTTCATTTTCAGTTTCAGCTTCAATTCCAATTTAATTGCTTTTGTTCAGATATGTAGCTAAAGGCTCGTTTCGATCAACCAAATTGTGATTACAGACAGCAAGCCAGCAAGAGGGAGAGAGAGAAAGAGAGAGAGAGAGAGAGAGAGGCCTTGGGGGCGCCACTTAATGAGCTTATAATGGAAATTGTTTTGGTATACCTACCAAGCAATACATAATCGCATATTACATATAGAGTAATTAGTAATGAGCTTTGTTTTACTTGCAAGCAGCTTTAATTGTTTAACTTCGATCTAAATATAAAATGACTAGTATGAACTGAATATTTAATTATGTTTTTATATTAATATATTATACATTTTATTCAACTCACCTATATCAAATTAGTTTCCGTTCAACAGTTATAAATGAACGACTGCTGAAAAAAAAACATACAAAATTAATACAAATAATTGTAAATTGTAAAATAATAATAAAAATAATAATAAAATTATAACAATTGAAGTGAATAAAAATGAGGTATTAAATTATTCATTTCGGTTTTCAACTAAATAAATAATAATAAAAATATACCTTCTGTGATTCAAACAGAAATTCCAGCATTTAAATGACTTCTCTTAAAAAAGTGTTTCCAATGCAGACAAATCAAGACATTTCCCATTCAAATCAATAGCTTAGCTGCTGATTTATGAATAGTCTATATTAGCATTATAAAGTGTGAACAAAAACAACACAGGTAGCAGCAGAAATAGGCGCCTATCTTAAGGCAGCCCAAACAACAGAGGCAGGGAGAGGGGCTCTTCCGGGCCAATCATAAGCTGCTTACAACTCAGAGTTATCATTATCGCTGCATTTCCAATTAGTGGCACACATACAAACATACACATGTGCTGCATGTAGCAGAGGCGTGTCACCAAATGTTGTTAACACATAATTTGTAGGGCTACTTACTACCTGCCTGCCTGCCTGCCCGAAAACAAGGAGCCGCCGACAAGCGACTCTTGACTTCGAGTCAAAAGTATCGCGTTACCTGTGCGTGCCTCGAGACGATTCGCTGGCTTTATGCCTGAAAGAAGACCTCGGACAGATGGACAGCTGGACGAACGTACTCTGCTGGTCTCTGCCCACTGTGCTACTGTGTTTACCCTTTTCGACGGGTTTTATTTTGTTTTGCGCCTCATCTCTCGACCTGCTCACATGATATGCAAATATTTGCGCCATTTGGAAGGCTGCAAAAAAAAGTGCGTAATGACTTTATTTATGGGTACGATTCAGTGGACCTCAGACCCCAGATAACCAGACAATAGTCCCCAGGCGCAATGCCGACAATATTTGCATGAAGTTGAGCCACATCTGCACAGAGCCCTTGGCTTTTATTTGTTCGCGCCAGTGTTGACAGGCCTTTTCTGCCTCTGCCAATAAATAACGGTCTGCATTAATGAGTTTTCTTTGAATTTTACAGATTACAACAAAAAAAAACAGCCGAAAAATGAAAGGAAAAATCTGTATAAAATATGGTCATATATCATTTAGCATTTAAATAGCCAAACAACAGCTCAATTAATCATTGTCTGCTCAATTTCGCAGTGGGTCTCTCTCCACTGTCTGACTGTCTGTCTGTCTGTCTGTCACACAGAAAGGGCGACGTTTTTGACATTTGCCTATGTAAACCACAATTGGGCAACTTGAAAAGTAGGAACTCATCTCGTTCCGGGAACGTTGCCAGTGTCCAATTCATGTTTGATGAAGCACTTCGTTTGTTGTTGCTATTGTTGGCCCTGGCGGAAATAATAGGCGACCCTTCCTAGCAGTACCCAGGAGAAAAACACACACACACACACACACACAGGCACAGGCACACACCCCTAGCTAAATAGGCGCCGTAGTCAAAAACCAGGCCCTCACCTCAACCTAAATATTTGCCCCTTTGCTGCGCTACCCTGCCCCGCAGTCTATTTACTTTCAAATGTCCGTTGTGGTCGACTACCTGACTAGCTACCTGAATGTAGTATGTAGTACGTGTGTTTTGTGCGTTTGGGATTTGTGAGCAGATTTGCGCGTGTTGTTTCCGCCCCTCGCTAGGGTGTTCTCCACTCACGTATTGTTGTCTGATTCTGAGTGCCACGCGCTACGGCAAAAAAAAACACACACACACACATATATAACATATATATATATATAAAATCCTTCCTTTTGACAGGACCTTGTGTGCGCGTCGTCGCCTTTGATAAAGTGCGCTTGAATATTTTATGCCAAGCTGAACAGACACAATGTGTGCTGCTCTCTATTGTACGCTTTAAATTGCCTGCTAAATGCTTAGTTTCAATTTACATAATATTCTCGTAGGGGTTGTGCCCGCAGTTCCAGTTAAAAAACAAAAAAAAGGGCCAAATTTCGTATAATTTAATAATAATTTTTTTATAATTTCTTCAAAATGAGAATAGAGTACAAACCGTTGCAGTTTATTGAACTTTATATTTGGGGTGTGTTTACGAAAACAATTTATAAATGAAAAGATAATAATCTATTATTATTTATTAGACAATATTTATGGTTTATTAAAAAATACAATATTTACTGAATAGTTAAAGAAAATTAAATATATTTTTTTTTTTTAGTTAAACAAATTCTTGTACCACTGCCATAAATATTTTGATACTTAATTTTGTATTTCCCCAATCAATTTGTTGCTTGGCCCATAAAAATTTGAGCAGTAGCTATTTGCCAGCTGGTAATTTGACACCTCAGAAATACTCAGATAAAATGGGCAACTCTATTGGCGCATTCCTATAGATTATTTATGAGCTGTGCTTTTTTCGACGCCCACTCGAAAAAGAAGAAGAAGAAGAGCGTCGCTTCCATTCACTTTCGACGCCTTTGAGTTGAGTTTCGTTTAACGAGTGTTTCTTTTGTCAACATCTATTTATTTGTCACCTCTTTTGTTTATCTTTGGGCCCGCATCTTAATTGCAATTAGCTATGAAAATGTCGAATAAAACGGTACCAGACTCTTCCAAATTCAAATCGATGGGGGATACTATCTATGGGATCTGCTAATCAGTTGCCTACTTATTAGGCAGCCAGCTACTACTACAAATTATCAATTGCTGTGATTTGCATAACTGGCTGCTTTAATACCACTAATAAACCCGTTGGCCTGGTAACGAGCTATCCGAGATCTGTGTTTATAAATCATTTACGATTTGTTTGGCCTCTTTGTGATTCTGTTTCTGTTTCAGTTTTCAGTTTTCAGTTTTGGTTTGAATTGCCGAAAAAACGAAATAATTTCATTGTTTTCACTAATTTGATTGGCGTCAAAAATTCATTTACAATTCGCAGCGCGGCTGATTAATCAATATGGCTTTTTGTAACAGATAAACGCAAATTTTTTAGTGGCACTTCATTAAAAGCAAAGATAAAGCGAATAAAAAAAAACAAGTTTCAAGAGTTTCGGAAAAACGCAGCAATACTATGCGTAGCGCTACATTTTGGCATAAATGAATAAATTATTAATGGATTGGAATTTCATTCGCTTTATATATGTATTTATGCAACCATTGAAATGATTGATGCGTAATTCCAGCCAAAAGCTACTCAGAGCATTACAAAAGGAAGAAATATTGTTTCATTTTTTTCAACGAAACTGTAATAATCTTTCAGGTTTAGGATAAATCAATGCCGATTTAAAAAGTTTGGCAATCAAATATATATACTCAAAAAAAACTAATCAAATTGTTCAATTCAAAATTGTTATACTATGATTCACAAACACGTTTATAGCTTCATAATTGTTTAAATTCATCCCAAAATATGAGGTATTTTTCTCTAATATTTTAATTAAGCTTTGGCTTTTCTTTGAGGTTTGTACAAAGTTTTACGAATCCCTTCGCCACAGCCAACAATTAAAGCGAAATTTGTTAAATCTTGCCACGCCCACAAGCTGAACGCTTGCGGCTCTTTTGGCAGCCACTCCTCCACACTCTTGCAGCAATTTAAAATCGATTAAAAATCGACGCCTGGGACCACCTGCTGTGATCTGCTTTGGAGCCGAAACCGCGTCTTGTGTTCCATTTTTATTTTGGGGCTATAGCAATAATTTTGGTTTGAATTTCAACCCAAGGCGTTGCCCGCTCCAACATTGTTTATTAGAATATTAAATGCAGGCAGCGTTTTAACAAGTTTTCAGTAGCTCAACAACAAAAAACCCAAAACATAAACCAAAAAAAAAAAAGAAACAGGCCACATATATTATATTTTTGTTTGTATATTAACAAAAGCCGAGCTGTATTTTATTAACGCGTGCCTATCAGCTCTCTTTTGTGTGTTGTCATAAATATTTGAAAATGCTTGGCCCAAGAGTGCTTGAATATTTCGGTTATTAACTGCATACGCTCAATGCCAAGGCAAATAATAATAGAAAAAAATATAAAAAAAAATTGCCTAATGAAGCTTTAATTGTCGCTTTTCGATACGATATAATATCCAATATATACCAATATACATATATTTTTTCTCTTGCAAGTTTTATTGATTTGCTGTTGTCGTGTTGTTGGCCAATGGCATGCAATTAAAATTCATGGCATTTCATTTACTAGCTCTTTGGCCACCCGCACAAACAAAATCGTTATGTCCATTTGATTTCCATGCTATGTATTTGGCTAACATTCCACAAATTTGACCAATATGCGCTCGGCTTTGTCCACTTGATTGCCACATATCCAATTTATGTGCCTTTGCATCGAATGCTGAAATATTCAATTCAACCATCAACCATCAACATCTAACATTCAACAGCAACTACAACAAAATAACTGTCATTTTTGTGGCCGCCTTTGTACTCCTCACTGTAAAGTAATGAATGTTGAGTTTGCGTTGATAAATGTTTACCATATTTAATTAAAAATAGATTGAAGCAAGCTGATGCTTGTCTGCCATTAAGTCAAACTGAATTTCCACACAAAATGCAAATATTTCTGCATAAGCTTTATGTTTCATGTTTCGAAATTTGCGAAAAATGAAAATAAACTTGATTTCAAATAAATCAAATAAATGACAGGATCCAAAATGTCTTCTTTACGTCGATTGGATTGGCTCGACTTTTTGTGCTGATTGAGAATATGCATATATGAATACTATAAGAGGTCGCCAGCTGTGTACAAATAATATAACAAGAATGATTGATATGAATTCAAAATGTGTACTTTACAGAGTCGAAGAAGCAGCAGCTATCTGTTCGGTTATATATGACACAATTTAAATAAATAATTAATATAATTCCTAAAAATACTCAAATGTATATATAGCTCAACATGTTATTGAAATACTTTACACTGTGATTAAGAACTTGATTTGTATTTAAATCATGTTATTTTCTTAAAAGAATTTATCAGTTTTTCTGTAACAAAATTCCATGTAAATGTGAGAGAGCTCATTTCCATGAAACCACTTTTCTTATTCACAGTTGTGCTACAATAATTTGTGGCATTCAATGCTCATATATATATATATATATATATATATATACCCTCCCCATATACCCTAACTAACAACTCTCGCAATCAACTTTGCAATTTGTCAATGTTTCAGTTCCTGACAAAGTCAATAATTAACATGGCTTGTTATAGGATCGTTAGATTAATGACTAGCATGTTCACTCAGCTGTCCCGCGCCCCTATAGTCATCCCCTCCCTCTCTCTCTCTCTCTCTCTGTCTGTCTTGCTGTGTAAAGTGCATTTGCTGGAGCTGAAATCCTGCCAATAATTACGCGTAAAAAGCAAATAAAACTATTGTCAACACATTGCGACTCATAAAACTGGCAACATGAAACGGCCAATATCAAAAAAACATATAAATATATATATTTATTTTGGATGAGGCGGCGCCTGCGCAGCTGTTGTAAATTCCGGACAGCCTTTGTTAGGGCTTAAATGACAGGGTGCGTGCCGGGTCCGATCCGCTGTTGGGTAATTAAAATAATGTTCACACACGGGACAAATTTTCAAGGGCGGCCATGTGTGGCACACATTTGCTACTTGCAATGGGGTGGAAATTATTACCGAACAACAAAAAAAACCAAAACTCGTACACTACAAAAGCCGTAAACTGAGCCCTATGTAGAGCATCAAGTCACAGCCAGCCTAGAAACCACCAAAGGCAACAGCAAGCAATCACCTCAAAAATTCCAAATTTGAAATTCAGCATAAAATCCTTGGTTGTGACATGCTGTCAGAGACAGAGACAGAGACATGCCCTTACCCTCTTACTCCACCCCAGGCACGTGTGCCAAATTTCTTGAATATTTAATATTCATATTTTGCTGCTAATGTCATTAAAAAGTTGTTGCTTTGCGCAACATTTTGTGCTCCGTGTTGCGCTTTGTGCACTGACAACCAATTAAAATGTGAAAAGTTCACAATTTGTATACCCTGTACACATATTATGGTTAAAAAAGGGTATACTACTGTTGTGGAAGTGTTGGTTGCAGGCAGAAGAACAAATATCAAAGCCTAGAATTGCTATATATATATATAGCAAGTCAAGTCGAGTGATTGTTGGTTGTGATATATTACAGGGTATTTTTGAAAAGAGCACAACCAATTAAAAACATTTTCGCTTGCGTTTTAAATCAATGGCCACTTTGTTATGCAGCTGGAAATATATGTACATAGTTGCCCCCAAAGCAAACTCAAGAGTTTCGCGCCCGGAGTTCTGACAAATACCAAATCTGGCAGTTGCAATGTGCAGTTAATAAGCTAGCTTATTAAATAGTTGCAAAATAGCATTGGAAGCACTTGCAGAAAGGTATTATGCTTTCAATCAGAAGTTTGCAACGCGTGGAAGAAACTTTTTTTTTTCAATTTCTAACTTCCAAAACTTTGCCAAAACTGCAACATTTGTCAAGCTCGATGCCACGTTCTTCATTGTTTGTCACCTAAATAAATTCTGTAATTAAATAATATTAAATCCTGTAATTAAAAAAAATATTATGTAAACTTTATTAATTTTTTTAAAATGTTTATACCCTTGTAATTTTGGCCAGAAGTTTGCCACGCATAGAAGGAAGCATATTCGACCCCATTAAGTATATATATTCTTGATCAAGACGACAAGCCGAGTTGATATAGCTTTGTCCATCTGTCCTATACTATACACATTCTTAATTATTATACCAAAATTAATATATATATAAAAAATATTTCAATATTCTCAACCATACCCTTCCTGGTTTTTGTCATTACAGCCTGCCGCATATACAACAGCCAAGATGAATTGAATAACCGTAGAATAAACATTAAGGGTATTCCCATCGAAAGGCCGAGCGCCAGACCAGCGGGTAAAGCAAACTCGATGAATAATTTCGGGGTGTAACGTGTAAAACCAACAATTAAAACGAGAAAACCCAAAACAAGCCACGCGGCGGTTCATTTAATAATTAACTTGGATACAATACAAGGGCAACAAGGAAGGAAAGAAGAGTTGCGATAAAAACGGGTGTAACAAACCACAACAACAACAACGCTCAACGCGTGCCACCAGGCTACAAAATGGCGGCACGACGTTGTCCGTTGGCGCCCACAGGGCGGGGACATCAACCGCAACGGCAACGCATCCTGTTAAGCAACAACAGCAACAACAACAAGCGCCTAGCACACATGCTGCTGCTGCCAATGTTGCTTCTGCTGCCGCTGCTGCACCAGAGCAACAATGTGGCAATGGCAACGGCAACAGCAACAGGAGCACAGCAGGCAACTAGTTATGCTGGACTCAGTGCAGAGAATGCAGCCAGGATGCTAGCTGGCAGTCCTGGCGATGTGGAGAGTCCTGCACAGCAGCACAGCGAAATGTCGCTAGTGTTGCCGCACGACACCTATCCCGGTTTTAGCATCAAGAAGTTCAAGACGCATCCGCTGAAGCATCACAGCAGCAACAAGACGGCTGCAGCAGGATCAGGATCACATGCTGCTTATCACATGCTGGACAGCGATTACTCCAAGTATTTCACAGTACTGGACGATGGCGTTGTCATGACCACAGCGGACATTTCGCCACTGGTCAATCGTCCTGTGCAGCTCGTCGTTGTCGAACAGACGCCAAATGCCACAAATACGCATAGCTTGCAGCTATTTGTCATGCATCGCAAGGATATGCTGCGCTTCTCGGGCTCCCTGCTGGATGCCAGTGGTGAGGTGCGTGAGAATCATCCGGCCGGCACCAGGGTTCGCGGAGTACCCCTAATGCAGGCATTCAGTGGCTCCATTCTGGATGAGGAGATGGCGCAGCCAAAGAAGGTCCGCTACACGATCATCGATGGCAATGTGAACTATGCCTTTGCGCTGCAGGAGCGTCGCGCCAATCAGAATGTCCAGCTGAGTGAGAAGTCCTTGATCATTGAGGGTGACGACGAGTCGGGCGTTTGGCTGGTCACAAATCGTCCGCTGGATCGGGAGGAGCGCGCCCATTATGATCTCTCCGTGGAGGCATCCGATGTGGATGGCTTGGATAAAACAGTGTCCAAAATACAAATAACAATACTCGATGAAAACGATAATAGACCCGTGTTCAAGTCGCAGGATTACAAATTCGCCATTGCCGGCCAAAAGTCACAAAATATCGATAGCAACAATAGCATTAGTTGGAAACGATTTGCCATTATGGGCAAAGTGGAGGCCACCGATGCCGATGGCGATAAGATTGCCTATCGCTTGAAATCGCCTAGTAACGTTGTGATTATCGTGCCTCAAACCGGTGAATTGATGCTCGCCGGAGAACCCACCTCAAGTGAGCTGCTCCTCGAGGTAATTGCCCACGATCTACGCTATCCCAGTCTGCTCAGTGCCAAGCCAGCGAAAGTGCTGCTAGAGTTCCTGGCACCCGAACCGGTCTCCTTCATAATGCAGCATCTGGATCACGATCAGGTCAATGCACATTCGCATCATCGCGAGAAACGCAGGGTGACTCGAGCTGTCCGTCCCACCAAGCGTATCGAGTTCACCGAGGCCGATGGCGATACCGAGGGCAAGTCTGTGTTTCAACTGGAGAAGGAGACCGATAAGGAGACGTTCAAAATACGCGACGATAATCCGTGGGTAACGGTGGAAACAAATGGAGCTGTGCGTGTGAAGAAGAAGTGGGACTATGAGGAGCTTGGACCCGATAAGACAATTGACTTCTGGGTCATCATCACAAATATGGGACATAATGGTGAGTAGACAACAGAAATATTGCTACAGCTAAAATCTCTTTGAATGTGTCTTATCGATAGTTTCGATAGTCGCCGCAATTGAAATTATTCACAGAACTTTAAGCCCTATTTAATTGATTAAAGCTGTCAGCAGAAACCACATTCAATAGTCGATAGTCCATATAGAATATCGATAGTTTACATACCGATAAGGGCCACAATCGATAAATTACAATTTGATTATATTACCCCACATTTGTTGTCTTTCAAATACAGAAACAGAGCAATAACATTTCATTATTTGGGCCTCATGTTATTACAATTGCTGCCCGATTTGTTTCCTTTGTGTTTCCATAATTGTATTTTCAGATACTCTGTTTCTCTCTCTCTCTCTCTTAATCTGTATGTGTGTCGGGTATAATGAAGAGCTGACATGTTTAAATGTCTCGAGGCCTTGTCTGCTAAATGCGGAGACATTATGGAAATTGAACCGATAGCAAGCAAAGCAATAAGCAATCCATTAAGAGACAGAAAATACTAAACTAAACTTAGAATAGACAATTAATGCAGCTAAATGTGCTCGGAAATAAAATGTTGTCTTATTTATAGCTAATTATTGAGGGGACTATAGGAAATAATGGTTTTAAATGAATGTGTGGAACTAACATCAAGTATGCCAAAAAGAATTCCAATCTTTACAAAACAAAAGTCGATATCAAATGAAGTTTCAACTTTTCAGCAAGCAATTTTCATTAGATTTTCAGAAGCAGCCACTTCAATTTTAGAGACCATTAAATACTGTCAGCAGCAATTTGTGTGTTGTGAGATAAACTAGAGTTTTAGTGTTGGCCCTTGAGAGAGACGAAAAGATATTGCACATCATGTAATGCAAATGAAAACTGACAATATTCACAATTAAAATTGAACGAAGACAGGAAAAAGTGATTATTGTCAAGGATAATCCTGTGTGACAAAATGGGTGTTCAAATATTTGGTTGTCATGACAAGTAATTACGCAGCAGCAGCACAAAGGAAATCATTGATGTACATACAATCTAGAGATGGATGTGAAACGTAGCTGGTTGGTTGGCCGGTTGGCCGGTTGTCTGGTTGCCTGGTCAACACATTTGGCCCATTGTGTTTGGCTTGGCCAGTTATTTCAAGCGTAACTCAATAAGCAAATATTGAAGCATTTTCTGCATGGCAATAAACATGGGCACAGGACTCTCAAATTGAGCAGCCAGGATGAGCAGCCAATCAATTGTGCAAGCAGTCTGGCAGTCAGGCTGACTACCTGACAAACTCACTGACTGTCTGACTGACTGACTGACTGAGTGTCTGTCTGATTCGTTGAGAGTACAAAATGACCAAACAGTTGGGTACAATGTTCATGCCAATGCGACATGAGTTGCAAAAAGTTCAACTAACTGACAGACAAGCTCATGATTTTTTCAAAAATATGCACACACACACACACACACACAAAACCAGCACAGCACATATTGTTTAAATCAATGTCTGAACGAGTTTTTCTTTCTCTATGTACCCTGTAATTGGAGTAAAGGGGTCGTCTTCTATATATTTTGAATAAACTCCAACATTCAGAGCCACCAAATATGCAGTGAAAGCTGTTGCTATACTTCAGTTAGCGCTTCTCATTATAACCACAATTTCGAATATATTATCTTGAAATTTGGTACGTGTTTATATTATTATTTTGTCTTAGTATCCTGAATATTTCAGAGAGATCGATTTGTAAACACAAAAGTTATTCAAGAAACTGTTTTCTAGAGTCTAGACTTTTGTTAACTAGTAAGTAAAGTAAAATATATATATAAGAAACTTGTGGTACTTTACTACTTAATACAGGATATCTCTGAGTCAGTCACTCTATTTTCACTCATTATTTTTTTTTCAGTTTGCTGCACTTTTTCCGCGTTGTTCTCGTTAATTGTAAGCGGGTACTCTAGTCTGGTTCTGGGACTGGGCCTCCGGTTGGGGTTAGGCTGTGACTTTTCACTGTTCATCTGTCAGTTAATTAAAAATGTTTCATAAATGCATTCATGTTGCAACTGCAACAACTGCAACAACTGTCGCACTTCATCTCTTTCATTTGCTCGCATTATACGCTTTTCACTGTTGATTTTCATAAAAATTTTATTGGCTTCCTTAACGCATTCGAAAGGAGAATGACCTTATTAATTATGCATGGTTCTCTCAAGTGCAGCCGCATTAAAAGTTTGATGAAAATCGTTGGAACTGCAGTTACAAAAACTGAAGTGAAGTGAACTCTTCCAGTGATTACTTTGACTGAAGTGCTACGAAGCTTTCTTAATCTGTCACATAACAATACTACTGAATTTTAAATACACCAAATAGGTTTTTCAAGTTGGGTAATTTATCAACACTTTGCAACTACTTTAATTACAGATTACACAATTTATATAAGTTATACTTGACACTTTTTTTAAAAGAGTTTTAAAAGTTTTCTGAATATCTCTAAGTAAAAGAAGTTAGTAAAAAACTCATCCTATTTTATTTAAGTCAATCATTTTCCAACACTGCACTACATTTTAAGCGAGAAATTCAATTATGAAGTGGCCTAATTTGAAAAACAAAAGGAACTCAGCAAGCCACTTGATAACATGCCCAGAAAATCATTATCCTTATCCCAAGCACTTGCAACCTATACCCAATCAATAGTCCTATACCAGAAGTATATCATGTATCGTATGTGCTCAGTGGGTAGAGGGAGGAGGGGGGAGCTGTTTAAAATTTCGTATGCGTTGCACATAGAACTGATTGTTACGGTTGCTGCCTCTTGCAACTTGAGTTCATGTTTGTCACGCACAGGCAATAATGAAAGAAAGAAAAAAAGAAACTACATACATATAAAGGATGCCAGGGACGGTTAGAGCACTTGTGTGCGCCAGGACATGAATGCCAGATAAACATAATTCATTTAGCAGGATGGCAACCCAACTAAAAAAAACACTTAACAATGCATTGCACTTGGCGTTTCTCGTAGTTGTAGTTGGAGTTGGAGTTTAGTTTGCCTCTTTTCATTTTCCTAGAAAAAACCAAATACAAGAAATTTACGACAATATTTTTCATTCATTTAAAATGCTACGCCAATACACAGCCGAGAGGAATGGTTAGAGAGAGAGAGAGAGAGAGAGAGGGAGTGAGGAGGAGAGGCAAAAAGAGCGACATGTGAGAGCCGCTTGGAACGTTGGCAGTGAAACGTAATGAAATGAAACGGAATGAAACGAAATGAAACAAAGTGCTAAACAGCTGCTGAGCAAGCGCCGTGTTGCGCGAGAGAGAGAGAGAGCGAGAGAGAAGGAGAGAGCAAGTGCTGCGAGAGAGCATGCGAGAGCAGTGACATTTTCAGGGGTTGGGTTTCAAGCGGTCGCGTGCCAAGTCCAACAGGAAAATGCTCGTAACAATTAGAAGACCCACCCCGCCCCCGCCCTCCCCTCCACAAACCTGAACCTCCCACACCCCTCAACACAAAGCACACACATACGACATGAAGTTTTGTTAAGCATAAACGCATGATTTGATGCAGATTTCAGACAAAGCTTGGCCTATGACTGGGGGTATGCATACTTAAGGAGGGTTGGGGAGTCGGTGAATTATTGAGTCGCCCACTTGAATGGCGCGTGTTTGTTTTAGAAATTTCCAAGCGCATTGTTTTGCCCAAAACCCTTTATGCACTGTGCCCCAAGGGTTGATTTTTGTTGTTGTTATGGCTTTTTTGTAATGCCTTGGCATTCCATCAGCAATGCAGGCAAATGCAGGCGTAAGTCGAAAGGGGAAAGGCGTTTAAAGAGAAAGGGTAGCTGTTGTTATTCATAAGCTACAAAGGTTAGAAATAAGTTTGTGCTTATGTAACAAGTTGTTTGAGGTATTTCGGATCCTAGTTTATCGTTAAGCTGATTTTACTTTTCGACAAAAATGCTTCAAAATTAAAAAAAAAAAAAAAAAAAATATTTTTTATTACGATGAAAGAATTTACTTTTCAGCGATTAAGAACTGAATACAGGGTATCTGCCAGTCATGCACTCTGAAGTAGAACTCTCTTATTTCCTTCCTGCCTTTTTTTTGGTTTTTTTCTGCCATGTAAAAGGAAAAAGGCATGAAATTTATGCAGTGCAGGAAAAATGAAAACTTGCACGCATGCAAAATACAAACAACAGGAACAGCAACAACACAAAAAGGACACAGTTGCATAAGCAACAAGGGAGGGGGGGCAGTTGTTGATAATGTAAAGTTATGCTGTAGTTTGTTGCCACTTCTTTGAGTGTGTGCGTGTTGCAGGTGGCAATTGTGGCAACTGCTGTTTTACCTCAGCTCAAAGATTGGAAAACCCGAAAAAGTTTTTAAGCTTGTCCTTTTCATATTATTGAGCTTAGCTCTCACAGGACACAGCTGTAACAAATGTTTGATATTTCTTTTTTGTCTGTGATAAAAACTTTGCCAGAAAAAAAACTCTGTCAAAACTAATGTCGACCTAATATCAGAGACACCGGACTCGTAAAAGTTTCGAGCCTCCTGGGTTGGAGAAGTGGCAGATAAAACGTCATAAACTGCAGCTGGTGAGCGTTAAGCGAAGCCAACGTGCAACATGCAACTTGCAGTTTGCAACTGTGCAATGCTGTTGCTAATTTTTATTGCCCCAGCTCTGAATGTGGCATAAGTTACGGGGCAGAGTGCCGTAAGAAGCAGCAGCAGTCGTAAATTATGAAAATGCAAATTTAAACTTTCATGTAAAGGCAAAGTCATGAAATCGAGTTGGCATTTCACAAGCTTCAAACTCACAAAGTTGTAATTACATAACTAAAAGCACACACACACACACACTCACCCACACACACATGTGTGCAAGGTTACTACTTGGGTACATTATCTGCTGCTACTTTGTAGACACAAGCAACTTACTTAATTAAGCATTAATTTCATGTTTTATATGCATGCAAGAGTCCCTAAAGTTATCTAAAGACAAAATCCTCAAGGCTGAACAACTATCAAAGTGCAAGTGCTTAACCTTTTAACCCCATAGCTTGACCCCAAACCGAATCCATTTTTATGACAACAATGTTGACATGTGAAGTTTCCAAGTCCTTAATAATAACATTTCCAGACTACAAACTGCCATAACATTGTCAAAACTGAGCCGATTTTCAATTCTCAGGTCATTTTAGTCTTGGTTTGTCATCTTTAGTAATCCTACATTTGAAGTTGAAGAATTCGTAAAATTCACATTTTTGGATCACTTTTATAACAACATTGTTACTTGTGTAGTTCCCAAGTCTCTAGAAATTTTCTTCCCAGAACTAAAAACGACACAACTTTGTCAAAACTGAACTGATCTTCGCGCCCAAGGTCATTTTCTTCTTGGTTTGTCATATTTAATAATCCTACATTTAAATTTTACGAATTATCAAATTTCGGATTTTTGTCAACTTTCATGACAATATTGTGACTTGTAGCAAAGTCTCCAGAAATGCCCTTCCTAGCCCTAAAATGCCATAACTTTGTCAAAACTGAACCTATTTTTCTTTTCAAAGCCATTTTCGTCATAGTTTTTCATCTTTAATGATTCTACATTTAAAGTTGAAGATGTACAAAAATTCGGATTTTTTGTAAATTTTTATGACAACCATCTTGACAATGAAGCTACCAATAAGATAAAAATGACCTTCTCCTACCTTCAAATTGGCATAACTTTGTCAAAACTGAACCGATCTGCAAACCAGAGGCCATTTTGTTCATGGTTTGCTCTCGAGTTATTTTATTTTGCATGGAAAAGTTGAGTGCATGCGAATTAATCAGAGATTGCGTAGTAAATGATGTTTTTCTGCGAAAATAGTTTCATGAATGCAGTATTTGTTTTATGTATTATTTTGCGAACCCTCTTTTTATTTGAATATTCTGTTGAATGTCCAAAGTTGCTTTGCTGAATTATGAAGCACATGTTTTGCCAACGCAAAAACATTGAGTAAATATCATTTATGGCATATTTCATTTTGATGTTTTCACTCGCTGCTGTTGCTGTTGCTGCTGCTGGTGTTGATTCTGGTGCTGCATCCATCCATCCAACCATCCATCCATCCGTTGCCCGACCTCGAATCCAAGAGCGAGAGCTGCTGCTTTTGCTGCTGTTGCATCGTGATGCTCTTCTGGCTCCAAAGTGTTTTGGCCTAAATTTTGAAGAGCTGCAGCGCGCTGAGGAAATCGCGTAGCAAAAGTTTCGCGGCATAAATTTTCTATATGTTAAACGCGTGACAGGCAGTGCGAGAGTGTGCGAGGGGTGGGTAGGGAAAAAGGCTAGGGGGGGGTAAGTTGCACATCTGCGAGTTTTTCAATGTGACAGTTGAGCATGGTGAATATTTAGCAAGTTTTAGTTTACGCTACATAAAATATATTGTACGCACATAAATTTGTATATAATGTATATGTGTATGTGTGTGTGTGTGTGTGTTACTATTGTTGTTGCTGCTGTGCAGCCTTCGAAGGCAGCGAAATGCTTACCGAAAACAATGCAACAATGCACAAGAACAACAAGTGTGTCACACAGCTGGGTGTGTGCTTTTTGGGGGGGTTGCTTGGGGACTTTTACGTGCCCTACCTTTGTGTATGTGTGTGTGTGTGTGTGCACACTATGTACACATACACACACACACATACATATACATAAATATACACATGCGTGTGCGCGCAATCTTAACCCAAATTAAAAATGCAAATCGCTTTGCTGGCCAACACTTTTGACAGTCAATTTGATTGTTAACGATTTTCATTGTTGTTGTTGTTGTTTGTTGCTATTATTGTTGTAGTTTTGTGGCTTTTGTATCCATTGTAATTTGTTGTTGTTGGCTGTCAAAAATGTAATTGGAATTGCATTTAAATTGTATTTGTCGTGCGGTTTTGCCGACAACACGTCCTTCAGTATCCTGTGGCTTCAGTGCCATTTATTAGAAACTGTTATATCCATACAACTGATAACACATAGAGATATAAACGGTAGACAGCGCACTTTAGAGGCATTTCATAAATAGGTAAATAATTGACAAAATGACTAAATTACGTTTTAATAATCGTAAAGAGACTATTTATTTATAGGGAACCCTTGGAAATTAGAGCTTGCTGAGTGGTGCATAAGTAAAAATTGATAATGAAGGCTTTAAACTGCATATAAATATACTTTTTCTGAAATTCTACACAAAATTGGTTTATAGAATATATTAAATTTGAAGCAAAACGTGTATTTGAGAGATTATGAGATTGGCAGCCCATACCCATCTCTAGTTCAAATTGCCTCCTTTTTTATATATGCCTAATTTTATTTCAAACCTTTAGTCTTTTAAGGAATTTCTGCAATTTGGCCATATTTATAATTCGACTTAGTTTTTGATTTTACAATATACATTTTGCCAAATGAAAGTAGACTTAAAACAAAGAGCATCAATTTTCAAACAACATGCAAATTTGCTCAAAATAATGGTACCAGACATGAAAATAGCATCAAGTGTTGTGGAAATCATTTATTTAACAAGGAAAATTACTCATGTGAGCACGAACAAGGATGTGTATTTGAATTCCAGATCGAGTTCGAATGTGATTTTTTACAAGACTCGAGAGCCAATAACACGAGTTACGAGATACATTTAGAAACGAGAGCTTGTAAAGTGCGTCCAACAACATTTTACTTTGCACTTAATGATGGTTTTGTGTACCAGGCGGCAGCAAATGGGAAAAACAAGTAAAAAACAACATTTATTTTTACTTTGCAAACATATTTGGCAAATTTGCTGTTTGTTTGGTTTTTTTTTACGGCAGCAGAGTTCAATTTGCGCTCACATATGTATGTATGTTGTATGTTTTCACATAATATTTGGAGGCCCTTCAAAGTATGCAATAGAAAATTACAATTTCGCTCTGGTCAAAAGAAAGTTACAATTTTATAACTGGGCGAGGCAGCTGTGCCTTGTTGTGTAAATGATTAGAATTTGTTTGTTATTTTCTTTTTTGGCAATCTGCCCAAAGAGCCTCTAAAAAGCTGTCATAAACCACATTTATTTGTATACTCTGCTCCGCAAATAGAACGAAGTATATTGGGACTTTATAATAATAAATTATTATATACTTTACATTTATTTACCCACAACAGAGTACTTAGCAGTCCGTATACCCGGTTTTCTCCTGTATTTTATCTTTTATGCAATAGTAGCAATAAAATTGGTTCAAAATACAACAGATAAAACTTTAGCTGCTCTGCTTAGCCATCAAAATTCAATTTGTTTTGGTGAACATTTTGCACATTCATTTCGAGCACTCGATAACGAATCCACCATTACACGATTTGCACTCCAAGCGCGCAAATTGAAAAGGAAATAAATAAAAAAAACCCAGCTGAGAGCTGCAAATATTGCAATAGTTGAAATTTAGCTGACATTTGTTGAGTGCATTTTACTGCTTTTCGAGTGTTTTTTTGGTGAGTGTAGAGATTCTATTTTGTGGCCAAATTCAATCCAATGAATTTTAAATATGTGGGCTTGAAGAACTAACAGAGCACAGAAAACTCAAGCTTTTACAGTTAGTTGCACACATATTATAGCTTAGGAATCAATTTGGCAATAGAAAGTAACAAAAATTGATATATATATTTTTTTGTCTATCTAAAAACTATTTCTTGTGGACTAAGCTGAGAAATTATTATGGCTTAGACTAGATTGGATTGTGTGTGTTCAATGGGATAGTAATTGATAAGGGTTTTTGTAAATTGTCTGGAGTCTTTGTGAAATTGCTTTCTGATTGCCGATTCTAATTCCAATCTGAACAAGAATATTCCTAATAAAAGCTTTTAATCTGGAGTATTGCTAGGTTTGTAAAATCTTCAGCAATGGCAATTTTAATTAATGCAAATTATTCTATTGATCCTTTTCAATAATGTCTACAAAGTAAGATATTGCAGACTTTGAAGCGATTTGAATTTAATAAAGTTTTTCAGACACTGGCTACCATGAATGATAATAAGCTGATTCTCGGCTTTTGGCAACAGCAGTGTCAACAACAACAAGATTATGAAAAGGAAGAAGAAACCGTAAAGCAACAACGACACTAACAACTTTATTGACAGCCAAAATGTCAAAGCTCAGCTAAAATTGTATGCCTTGTCGCATTTCGTCTAACGCCGACAAAAAAAAAACCAGACTAGAAAACTGTAGCAACTTTTACCCTATCAAGTATTTAGCTATACATAACTTTTCTAAGTTGCTGCTTCTTTTACTTCTTGGCTGTAAGGGGAGGGGGGAGGGGGGTGTTCTTTTGGATCCAAGGGTTGTTGCTACGTTTCTGTGTTTACTTTTCGCATTTTGGCAGCTTGTCTGACTGTCCGTCCGTCTCTCTGTCTGTGTGTCGACTTCGTGTTATTATTCCATTTGTCGTTTAGTTTTCTACGAGCGTTTCCTGTTTTGACTGCACAAATGTGCGCCATTATTTATCATTGGACGCCATTATGTTTTATGTTATTGCCATTGCATTCGCACTGGCCGCCATTTTGGGCCAACAACCAAAATCGCATCGCGAGAGGTTTTCTGCTGGGTTTATCCGGCGGCAGCGGCTGCTGCCATGGCAACAAAACGTGGCTACTCAAATCTAAAGGGCGCCATTTTGTTGCCATTTTCGAAGTGTATGTGTGTGTGCGCCTTTTGTATAGCCGCAGCCCTTGGGCGTTTAGCTTGACTGAAACTCTGGTTTTCTCTCTATGCTTGGCTTTTAGCCATTTATTTCGTTTCGCTGTCGTCTGTCTCTTCCGATTATTCTGTGGCTGCAAACTTCGTTTAGCGGCTTTTCACCAAAAAAAAAAACTGCCGCTGACAGTATTTTTTTATTTTTTGTTCTCTGCTGGTTTATAAAGCTGCTTGTTTGTTGCCGTGGCTGTCGTTGTCGCTGTAGTAAAGAATGCAACATTTGCTTGTTGATTATTTGTCACACACAATTTTGTTGCTGTTTTTTTTTTTGCAATTTGCAGCAGTTTTCGCTATGCATAATAAATAAAATCAGCCATGTGTCGAATGTTAATTGATCGATAGCACAATTATTTATTTAATTACATTTTCGCATTGCAAAATCCAATAACTGATGTTAGTTTTGTCATATAAATATTTCCAGTATATTTATTTGACCAATTAGAACTATTAAATTCAAATTGATATGCAAACTATATTTTTGATAGTCCAAAAATTAGATGTGCAAATTTGTAATCAGCTTATGACAGTTTTATAGCGAAAACTTCAATACATATTATTAAAAAAATATATATTTCTTTTAACGTTCAATAAATATTTAGCTACACAAGCTGAACACTAAAGCAATTTAAATTTTAAATATTTTTCAATGGATAAATCGATTCATTGTTAAACTACAGTCACTAAAACTAAATAAAAATGCAATTAAGTATTGCCAATCGAACTGTCAATCAATCAATCAATCAATGAAAAATTCAACACATTTTCCAATTGTTTGGCTCTTTGATAAATTGAATTTATATAGCTGCCATCGTCAGCTCCCTGCCCACTAAATATATTTTAGTAAAAAAAAGTGGACCTACAAAAAAATCAAATTAAAAGCAAGTGAAACTCAAAATGTATTTGTTCAAATGAAAAGTACAAATTTATTGTGAGCAACAAAGTTGGTGAAATAGGAAAAGTAAAGTTTGCGTGAGTTTGCTAATAAAATTCCAATTGTGGCTACTGGTCAGATGAATACAAAACTAAACGAAGAAACAAACTTGCCACTCACCACAATTGCCACGCCCACTTTCGCGCTGGGCGCTGTAAAAATCCTTGAGCATTTGCGATTGCATTGCGCCTTGTTTCCCATTTGTATTGCTTGCGTTCGCACATCCGTTTTGGCAAACGCCGCAGTAATAATTCATGGCACAAATTGCGTTTATTACAATATAACGTAACGTAACGTAACGTAACGGCCAGCGAAACAAAACTAACGGACGGACAACAGGCGAAACCAGAGTCCGCCATGCGAATAGCCCAAAGGGTGTCCAGTTACCCCAGTGCAACCTATGCCAAGTGGAGTCCTGGATTTGCAATGCAAAAAACCGATTGTGTGTGTTTGTTACTGTGAACAAGGCGTGGCTGTACACAGAGAGAAAAAATACATAAAAACTAGAATATATAACGTAACTAAAGGTTGCTAAAGTGAACAGAACTGCAAAAGTTTTAAAGCAAAAATATATTCTTCTATAAAACAAGTTTATTCTTGAATCTAAAATCCGGAAGAAAGATTGTTGTCTTAAAAAGATACATATTTTTATTATTTTCTATATTTTCTTAATATAAATAGAAAAATTATTTATTCACGTTTTTTTTTTTAAATTGTTTAACAATTTATAATAATAATTATATATGGTAATAAAAGATTTTGTGCTCTCAGATTGTAGATCTTATTCGCAAACCCTATTTTACATAAGCTCTCATAACTAGATTCAGAATTTAATTTTTTGGAATGCATTTATTTTCTAACTGTAGTTTAGCGAGCATTTCAGCTAGTAGGTTTCTTCTGTTGCGGCAGTTATTTATCACAGTTAGCCGCGGACTGCGAAAATTGCGATGCCAGTGATTTGTGTGGGCGTCGTTTGTTGTTGGCCAACAACAACAACAACAGCAGCAAACAGCAAACAACACGTCATGGTCTAATTAGCAGCGCACGCCAAAACGAGCCAAAATGAAGTTATTAGCCATAGCCATAGCTATAGTTAGAGCCATAGCCATAAAACACACTGTTCAAGAGCGTCTTTACACTTGATTTGACCTGCAGCCGCAGCAGCACTGCCCACAAATCAAAATCTCGACAAGCCACGCCCCCTTACACACACACACACACACACACACACACACACACACACACAAGCGATTTACGCCCACTCGAAATTGTGCGTGGCATTTGTGCCACTTGATCCATGAAATTGTTACATGCCATTGATTTTGATTTTGCCACCAGACACTAATAAAATTAGTGGCATGCAAATCGATAGGGATACACTTGCCCCTAATTTTGATGTTTATTTTAACATATTCATTTTTTTTTTTAATCGCATTTTGATAGATTTCGTGTGGGCATTAACACAAAATAAATGTTTGACTACTGCAAGGATTGCAATTTAAAATCTATAATTACAATTTATATTGTGTCAATAACATTTTATGTGCGATTAATTGGCGCGAATAAATACTTTCACATACAGAAAGTAAAGAGCTGTAAATTCAATTAATGACAACGCATTTAAATGCCTGCACTTATATCGTGCAGCGTGCTTTTTAAATATTGATTATTTGATATCCTTATTATTTTATTATATTTTATAAAATGTCAGTGGTTGACAGATTTGAACACAGCTCTTTTATCTCAACAAAAAACCAATGGAATTTTGCACAAAATATTAAATATTTTAAATATGCTTCCAGGCAACACACAAAATTTACTGCTTTAATCTAACAATTCTGTCAAATAAATAAATGTTATTTATTTTCGGTGGTATCTAAAATAGGATCATACTGAGTTGAGTTTATTATTTATGTATTCAAATACTTTTCAGCGAAATTAAAGCAAATTCCGTAAAAATTGTGACAACATATGGGTCTTAATTAAGCTTTTGCTCTGAATCCACAAATAGTTGCACCATGTTTTTTTCGCCACATTAAAAAAGGAGCGAAAAAAGGTGTTAAAAAAATGATATTTAGCACACTTTTTAAATGGCTTTGTCTATTTGGGGGCGATATTTATCATCGAACCGTGAATACAAAACAAACAAATGCAATACTTTATATGTTTTGTGCTATTTTTTGTGCGCTTTCGAACACTGGACAGCATGCAGGACACAAATCAAACAGCAGGTGGACTCTGAGCTGGCTTGCCGCTTGCCATTTTGTTTTCACATTGCAAATACAAATTGTTCGCGAGGTTTTTTGACCAAAAAAAAACTTGCCCCAGCTTTGGGAACTGGAGAGAAAAAATATGTACATGCTGTGGACTTTGGTTAAAATTTGTTTTTGCACAGCCAACATGAAATTGTGCGCCCCCTTTTAACCCTATGCCCCATTGTCTACAGGGGCACTTTGCGCATGCAGCGCTGGCAGTGTTCACACTAGCGCGTATACACTGGCCACCCAGCCAAACCCCCAAATGCGATCCCCAACGTTGACTCATTAAAATGCAAAATGCTCGTTGGTGGTGGTGCTGTTGGTGCTGTTGGAGCTGTTGGTGCTGGTGGTGCTGGTGCTGCTGTGCATTTGGCGGTTAGCAGTGCCTGAAAAATCAGATAGTGTTTGGGTCGCTGGGACTGGACGGGGGTCTTTAACGACAACATGACCAACTGGCCATTGCGTGTAAATTGCTGCGCCATTGTACGGTTTTCAACTTTATTGAATGTACGCAAAGTGCGTGTCAGATGGCCCCAAAACAACAGCAACAGCAACAACAACAGCAACAACAGCAATCAGCATCATTTACCATTTGTTGTTGTTAAACATTGAAATTTTTGTTGGAATATTTACTTTTAATTTGCACAATTTGCCATCACTCAATTTGATCATTTTGGTAAATGGTAGGCTGTTTGCCATTAATGGGCGTGACAACACTGATAATGCTATCTTTTTAGTATGCAGCACATGCGAGACACAAATCAGCATCAGCATCAGCATCAAACAGCATCAGCATTAGCAGCAACCACTTGAATTATTCTGCGGCAGCATGTTTAACAATTTTCATAGCATGCTTTTCTGCGCAGCACATTAAATAGCGGGTGGTGTTTAGGTAAGTGGTGCTCAAGAGGAACGGCTTTTCTTCTATGGTTCAAGAGCACTTATTGAGGATTATTATTGAATAGCTGCTTATTAAATGCAACTTTAAACTGTAACAAGTTTTCTACGACTTGAATTGCATTTGTGGCTGCTCCAAAGGCGCTTCTCAACTGGCGTTTAATAAAGTGCAGTGATTTATGAGGCAAGTCAATTTGATATTGTAATTGCATACAAAAATTGCTATAGATAAAATACAATATATGGAAGATGATTATGATTATATTAATGTATCGATATTGATAAATATAATTGTCTGTTATTGTGTACTTTTTTAAATATATTTATTTATGAAAATATTTGGGCGCTGTTAACAATTTTATTGTTTTTGTGTAACTATTTAAAAAGGGGCAAATATTTATTAAAAATATTTTAAATATACAAAAATTCCTGCATGTTTTTCAGTATTTTCACTAAGCGTATTAAGTTTGTGGGAAAAAATATAAAATGATATCAAATATAAGCTATAAAAGTTTAAAGCTTACACAAATATTCACATTTGTTTCATAGTGCAAAGAAAATCTGTAGGCTCAGACAGTTGACAATAGATATTATGTAATAAATAAAAATAATGATATTCATGACAAGGCAAACTCATATATGTTGAATTCTGAAATTCCAAAAGCATTTATTTTGTATATTATGAGTGGTAAATCAAATTTGGCCTGCAGGCAAATGCGCTCGGTAAGTTTGCTGGCCATTAATTAAATGCAAAAGGCACAACAATAACAAATGCAAATGCAGCAAAATATTTATCAGAAACTTTTACAGTTCACAGAACTTTTAGTCAGACAATTTATGAAGTTTGTCTGAATGGTCAAGAAGCGATTTAAAGCTCTGGCTTTAAACTCGACATTTTTGCAGTTTGGCCGGAGCTAACTCATCAATTCGACAAGCAAAATGAAAAAAGGAGCAGAGAATGAGAATGGAAACTAATGTGCCGTGGCAATATGCCGTGCCCGAAGGCTTAATGACTGACGGGCCCAGAGATTCACCTGCAGGACCTGCTACTGCCGAAGCTGCTGCTGCCATTGGTTTGATTGGTATGCAGGTGGCCGCAGGCTGTTCCTGTCTGCTGTTGCCGCTGCTGCTATTGGGTTTGAAAATTGCAATCAAGTCAGAGTCAGAGCGCAGTTGGCGCACACAATCGCCATCAAACTCAATCAGGCTCACGGCTGATGGCAGGATAACAGCCAGATAAAGCACAGGCGCACGCTCCGAGTCCTGTCTAAACCACCTTCCATCGCCAGCAGCGCAAAGAAAATTTCATTAATTTCCGCTTAATGCCTGCCATGTGCGCAATTTCACTTCAGTTCTGCTTCTTCTCACGAGCCCCACCCCCGCCCCCGCTAACTCCTAAGGCTATTGGTGTCGCATGCTAACTACCCGAATATAGTAGATTAATGCGTTCTTAATGTTTATATATTATATTATATTGTGTGTGGGGCAGCATCAAATTAATGCTTTTAAAATTTATCATTTCTTTAATAAAGTCGCGGGAAGGTCCTATTTAATAATATTTTGTAATTTCTGATTTTAAAATGTTTATTTGTTATTTTAAAATATGTTTTAGTGAGCCTAATAGCTGCTGCCTTTATACAAAATTTCAGCAATATTTTCTCGGCAATTAATTTTTTTTCACAGAAAAATATTTCAACCTTAAAATATTTGCAATATTAATTATTTGAAATACTTTAACAATAGTCGTTTCTCTTATTTTGTTAATTTAAAAACGAGCATTTTATAGGCATATATTTTCATGGTTTATTTTTTACCCCCTATGGCTATTATATTTGCTTCCTTGCTGACCTGCATTTCTTCGGCTCTCCTTCATTTGTTGGTGGTCTACGTAAATTGTAATTGACTCTGCGCTCGACTGGGCAACTAAGAGTTCTTCTGCTGTCTTCCTTACGCGCGTTGCGCTAATTAATTTATTAATGTTGGTTATTTTTTTGTATTACTTTTTACTTTTATATATATATTTTGTTGTGCGCTGTTGCGCTGCGAAATTGGCAATTAAATAGACTGTCGTTAGCTGGGAAAAATGCAATATATGTAACTACCGCCTTGGAGGCCAAAAGTGATGGCCAGCTTATGGTTTATGGCTGCCGCCGTCAATGTGGCCAGCAAGGAGCTAAAGAGCTGGCCGAGAGCAAGAGTGAGAGCGAAAGATACGGAATACGGAATACGTATACGTTTTAAATTGCGAGCTTTATTTGTCAGTGGCATCGAGAGAGAAATGTGACACCTACTAAAGTAAAAGTCTTTATGGCGGCACCAGAAGCTGAAGCTGAAGCTGAAGCAGCAGCAGCAGCAGAAGCAGAAGCATCCGCCACAGCAGCCATAACATTATCTTTATCTGAAACTGCCAATTTGCTGCCGTGACAGGCGGCGAGGCGTGGCAGATAAGCAGACGTTGCAGCAGCAGAAACGAGGGCAACAAACAAAACGACACATCTCACTCTCTCTCTCTCTCTCTCTCTCTCTGTGGCAGTTGCAGAGACTGCACAGTTTTTGCGCCTCGGCTGTCGCATAATTTTGCATTCAAAAGCAGCGCCAGACAGGCCCGATGCCCCACCCCTCCGAATACCCTCTCCACAAACATGCCTCGAGGTTGCCCAAGTGCCCAACAAAACACGTTGCTACCTTTGCCAGGTGTTAACTCATTTGCGTGGCTCTTAAGTGACTCAATAAACGGCAACTCAAACTGAGGACTGCACGCTGTGTGACAGCAACGACAAATACATAATATATAAACACACACATATATATATATATATATGTCATATATCTATCCATAAATGTGCATAGGTATAGTTTCCAGGTTGGGTTACAGCACATTCCCGGTGCTTGTGGGGAAGCTGCTGATTTGCAATGACAAATTTTTAATGCTGTCAAATGTTTTCATTAGGCAGCTCGCTCCGACAGCTGCAAGCAAAACCAGTTATCAAGTGTTTAAGCCACTAAATGATGTGTCTAGACAAAAGCCATTCAGCTGGGTGCAAAATTTACTTGCTAAGAGCACTTGCACAAATTGGCTTGAATGAGCCATAAATTATTAGAAGCTTATGCTGAAACTTTTTTGAAAACGAGTAGTTTATTTCATTTGAATTTTTATATGAATAATTTAGCGTTAATTCCTTTCAATATGTTTATTATGGCTATAAAATGTACAAATGGTAGTGAAATTTAAAATTACTGGTTACACAAATTATCATTTTTATATTATAAAAATATATAATGAATTTAATTGAATTTAATCTATAAAGTTTTTTAAAAGTCAAGTCATGGAGATTAAGTAAGTGCAAAATAAACTACACAACTTGAATCTCTTCTCCTAGAATCATATTTAGTTTTCAGTTTGCCAAAAAAATATCAGCTGTAGCAACTTGGCCATATTTTCTTTGTGTCTTACCGCTCTGCAAATAACCTCAGAAGAAGTAGCTTCAGCTTTTCCCCACTTCCGCCTATGTACACTTAGACGCCCCTTACCTCATCAATAAGTTCAATATTTGACTTTAGCTTTGGCTTTGGCTACTTCTTAACAAACACAATGCCTCTTTTGTAAGCAGCTTCATTAAATGCACGCCCACATGGCCCATCGGAGGGAAACAAATAAAGAAAAAAGGAAATACCCATCAACCCCATAACGCAAATATTACTCGAGTCATAAAAACCAAAGCGAGTTTCTCCTGTTATCCTGATTTCTGCACGTATTTATCGAGGATATAAGCCAAAGCCGCCGGGGGAATAATATGCAGTAGAATTTCATTTGTGGCTCGGACCAAAAAAGGAATCGCAATTGGAATGCCAAAGTCAAGAAAATTTCAACTTGACTGCATTTTAATCAAGCTGAGAGCAAAAAACTGAAACGCATTTTTGTATCCCCTTAAAATACGACCTTACACCTTTTGATGATGACAGGACCGGATATTGTCGGGTAGCAAGTTGCATCAATAAAGCATTTGCAACCCCTGCAACATGCCCCGACTTAAGTTGCCATTAAATTGCGGAAAAGTGACAATCAAATGATGATGACTAAGAAATGTTTTTCGAATTTCTTTATATACCCGGAACCCATTAAAAATGGGAAGAAGGGTATAATGGTTTAGTGCAAAAGTATGTAACAGGCATAAGGAAGCATCTCCGACCCCATAAAGTATATATATACTTGATCACTATCATTAGCCGAGTCGATATAACCATGTCCGTCTGTCCGTCTGTATGAGCGAGCTGATCTCCTTTTCGCCAAAAAAATCTTAAATTTTATTTTTTCAAAAATTCATAAACTTGAGATATGGAATTAAACTTAATGCCAAATAGAGTTCAAAATGGCCTCGGGATTGACAATCGGTTCAATTTTGACAAAGTTGTGACAGTTTGAAGTCTGGGAAGGTCATTTATTAGCATTAAATAAGTTTTTAAAGCTTAAAGCCTAACTAATTCCCCACTACTTGGCACTGTTCCTGATTCGCTGTAAGCTCTTGTATGGTTATAAGTTGTAACTTATGGTTCAAGTGGCACTTTCAGCTGGTGTCATTGGCACTTTCAACTGCTACTCGCACTAACTAGAATCCATTTCTTATCAAAATTACCACATGCATTAGGTGGGAGTCTTACACGTCGAGGCGTTTGCCAGGACTCTTAAGAAGTCAAAACCATGCAGTGGCAGCAATTTTAATGCTCTGCTTATCACTGCCAAGGGATGGCTACCAAAGCCATTCAGCCATTGTCATCATAAGCCAAGGGATGCTGTTGCACTCACCGTCTGCCTGCCAGCCTGCTTCTTAGGGGTTAGCAACTTCACAGAGCATAGCAGTCACCAAAATGCAACCCGGAAAGGCGCCAGTCATTGTCTGGCATTTGCTTTGCACTTCAGCGACGTTTGAGACAACAATGTGCAAGAAGAAAAAAACACTGAAAGCCCCGAAAGCCCCGAAAGAGCCAGATAGAGTCGTAACACACAGGCTGAAAACAACGGAAATCTGCCGTTTTTTGTTCCTATACTCTGTAAAAATAAAGTGAAAGCTTGCAAGCTTTGTGGAACAGGCAAAAGGCGACATCTCTGATCATATACTTTTTACATATATATTTCCAAACAGCGTCTAGAGTTGAGTTTTCCTCAAAATCGATAAGCGATATTCTATTAAACTTTTTTGGATTAATCTTCCAATTGAGGTTATGGTTGTTAATTGGTAATTGGTATGTAGTTTCATCAAAAACCCGATAAATTATCCTCTTTTTGTAAGTCATGTTCGGGTACTTCACATCTGATTACAGGATATCTGCCCGTCAATCACTTTCAACTTTACCGTTTTATCTTGCTTTTTTGTCGATCTTCGCGTTGGGTTACACAAAAGCAGGCCCAAAGCCAGGGCGACAAGTTCGTGGATAGCAGGAGAACAAAGCTGCTTATTGTTTTAATGGATTAAGTTGAAACCCAGCGAAACTCTGTGGACTTGCCGTTGAAAGTGTGATGTGTGGAGAGTGGCAAAGTGGAGATTGGAGAGTGGCAAAGTGTAGCGTGGAGAGTGGCAAAGTGCTGAGCATAAGATGATACAGAGCAGTTGATGCCTCCAAGTCCTCCACAAGCGTCGTTTAGGGTGGCTGCACCGACGACAACTCACTCTTGCCACACTCCTGTTCCCCCTTGCTGCCCGCAAACTTGCCTCACATGCGTGGCAAGCTACTCGCTGCTCGAAAGGCGCAGCGTCTGGCAAACTTCAAGTGGTTGGCTTGGCTTCAAGTTTTTTTTTTTTTTGCACAGTTGAAAATTTGAGTTACGAATGGAATTACTTGAAATATTTGTATTTATTATTTATTTTTGAATTGTATTTCAATTGATTTACTTTATATTGATTTTATGTTGTAATAAAATGCAATTAAATCATACTATTTACACTTAATACCACAGCCTATTATTTTAAAGCTGAAATTCATTTTAAAAATGCCACTCAACAATTCACATAAATTTCGGATTACATTTTGTAGCAATATTCAATTTGCGGAATTGTTACATAAACACCAAGCGGTCTTCAATTTAAACTATCTTTTTTTTTACTATGTGTACACATATATCTGCCGAGTTCTCTCTTTTGATATATGTCGCCCTTTGCCGGAACGGAAGCTGCGTGGGGAGCGCACAACTCTCTGACAAGTATCTTAATATGGCAAGGGGAGAGTGGGGGAATGCTTGGGTGGTCCTTGGGTCCTTGGAATCTCTGTATGCTAAAATTGATGCGCATAAAAATTGAATTTGTTAGCAAAATTGACAACTGAAAGTTGTGCTTTTCTTTTTTTTTTTTTCATTTTCATTTTATGCCACGCATGTTACGTGCAACGTAAGCGAAATTTATTTATGCTCTACGTTTTGGAAATATATTTTAATGGTCTCGTAATGTGATGTCATCTGACAGCCAAGCACGGCAAGGACATCGCGTTTCTGTGTGTGTGTGTGTGTACAGTCGCAACTGATGCTTGTTGGCAGAAATTCACAAAGTACAAAAACAACTAATAGACTAACATAAATCAGTTAGATTTGTGCACTTGTTTAGACGCGGGGTGTGAAACAACTCTATTTGAAATTGTGTATAAAATTGGAGTGAGGAAAGCAGTTCAAGTTTGGTCTTGAGTTCTTTAAGTATTTTATTTACTCGATTTAGCGAACATACATCTCATACTAATAATATGTTTCAAGGACTTCATTACTGTTCTCAAACCTAAATAAAATTACATCAGTTTTAATCAACTTGTCGATGCCTGCCGGCAATAATTAAGCAAGTATTTGCATAGTTACATTTTCTTGAGAAAACAATATATTATTTATTTATCACAATATTACTCAACCTGAAAAGTCAACAAAACCTTTGAGTTTGAGGCAAAACTTCAAGCCCAAGTCAATGCCGGAAACTTGCCGATTTTTTTCAATTTCTGTTACTTATTTGAAACTCAACTAAATCAAATAATAAATGTGGATTGTTTCAAGTTGTTGCCAAGTCGGGCTTTTCAATATTATAGTTAAGGCCAGAATAAAATCCATGTCGCAAATCTTTTCGCCGCTTGCCATTTTTCCACAGCACAATGGCAATTCCTCACCACTCCCTCGCCCCCCCTGCCTAGCAAATTTCTCGTTACGTCTGCTGCCTGTTTTCATCGTGTGCATTGTCGCCACGGATATCCGCCATGTTGGCTGCTGCTGCTGCTGCTGTTGCTGCTACTTTGTGGCACGTCCCAATGCACAATGTTGTTCGCTCTCTTTGCAAAGCAACAACAACAACAACAGCAACATCTTTCATTTATATATTTTGTGTTATTTAAATTTCAACTTTACCTGCCCGCACAATAAGCCATAGAAAAGCGTTACAACAATGCCAAAGCTGGCAAATAGCAAAACTTTGCTCAAATGTAAAAGAAGAAGGGAGAATAAATTTCTTTAGAGCATCGAAATTTATATACCCTTACAGATCGAAGTCGAACTGCTCATACTTCAATTTAATTATTAATTTAAATAGTTTTTAATATACATGAAGCGATTGCCTATGAATGATATATATACATATATGGTATATAGACAGTAATGGTCTATAGTCAATAAATTTGAAAATAATTAAACTATTTTATTTATTCTTCTAATTTTTGTATAACTCTAAGTCTCAATAAATGGATTTAAAAATACATTTATAGAATTTGGACAATATATACTTAATAGGTTACAAATTGACTCCTGTGAATGCGTGACAAAATCATAATACCCTCAGAAAGGGTATAAATAGTTGGCAAGAGGCAGCAAAGGGAATTACCCCGAACTCCCCTTGGTATCCCCCTGGCACTCCCCCCACAGCTCTGTTGCAATTTTGTGCAATCTGTTGAGCAGCAGATATAAATGTATATCTATATATATTACATTTTGTTTTTTGGCAATGCCACCGCATGAATTTTGTTTGCTTCTTAACGTCGCAATTTTTTGGCGCTCTTTTGTTTTGCTGGCAGATATTTGCTTATTTGTAAGTAAGCTGCGAGTGGGTGTTTTGTATGTGGGCTCTTTGCTGTTGTCCTGCTACCTGTTTACCATTCACTTTGCTGCACTTGAGAAATTACACATGCTGTGCTCCCCCTTCCCTTTGCTTCCCCTACCACGCCCCCGCCTACTTCTTGTTGTTCACTCCTATTTTTTTCTTCTTTTTATCGCGCTCGAATTTCATTTTGCTTTTGTGCTCAGCACCGGGAGTCGTCCCCCTTAGGCAAAAGGGCAAGTAAATCGTCTGTCTTATTTGTCTACCACTACACTCTTACCCACACACACACACACACACACACACACACACACACACACAACACATACAGGCACTTCAGCTACACTTGCAAACAGCAACACACGCTTCTATTAAGCGCCAGCGTCATCATTGGGGTTCCTTTTTGGCCCTTTTGTAGGGCTGCCATGTTGTTGTTGTTGTTTCTGTTGCTGTTGTTGTTTGCGCTAACCAACAACAGCGACAACAACATGATTGGTATTTTCCGCTGCAGACATTTTGCAAAAGGTAGCCAGAGTCGACCCTCGCATTATATTTCTCTTTTTTCCGGCCTCGCTGGCGGCTGTTTTATTGATTTTTTTTCAAGCTCGGTATTATTTATTTTTTTTAGGTATTTTTCTGTTGAACTCTGGCTACACAAAATGTGCAAGTTTGTTGGAATTTTTTAACCAAGTTTCTTTCAAGTTAAAAACAGTTTCAAACTTCTTCGCAGAACTTGCTGAATACGTGGAAATCCACAGAAGGAATGTTTAGTGCGACATTGCGAGAAATTGTTTTCTACTGAATTTAATGTATGTCGAATAGGAAATTAAAATTACATTGAATAAAAGGATCAGAGATTAAAGTCCAATGTTGGGATTTGAATGAATATGATAAATGTCATTTATATTCATAATCTTTTAAGTAGAAATATTCTGATTTATTAAAAGTTTTCATCATCAAAATCTAGACATGTAAAGGTTCCAAGATCTAAGAAAAGCCCTCCCTAAGCTTAAAACTGCCATAGCTTTGTCAAAACTGAGCCGATAATCGCTCCCAATGTCATTTTCTTCTAGTTTTGTCATCTTTACTAATCCTACTTTTTTTTACTTATTTTACGAATTTTCAAATTTCGGATTTTTGTCAACTTGCATGACAATTTTGTGACTTGTGAAGTACCCAAGTCACCATAAATGCCCTTCCCAGAACTAAAAACGACACAACTTTGTCAAAACTGAACCGATCTTCGCTCCCAAGGTCATTTTCTTCTTGGTTTGTCTTCTAGTATAATCCTATATTTAAATTTTACGAATTTTCAAATTTCGGATTTTTGTCAACTTTCATGACAATTTTGTGACTTGTGAAGTTCCCAAGACTCTAGAAATGCCCTTCCCAGAACTAAAAACGACACAACTTTGTCAAAACTGAACCGATCTTCGCTCCCAAGGTCATTTTCTTCTTGGTTTGACATCTTTGATAATCCTACATTTAAATTTTACGAATTTTCAAATTTCGGATTTTTGTCAACTTTCATGACGAAAACGTGACTTGTGAAGTACCCAAGTCACCATAAATGCCCTTCCCAGAACTAAAAACGACACAACTTTGTCAAAACTGAACCGATCTTCGCTCCCAAGGTCATTTTCTTCTTGGTTTGTCATTTTTAATAATTCTACATTTAAATTTTATGAATTTTCAACTTTTGGATTTTTTGTCAACTTTTATGACGAAAACGTGACTTGTGAAGTTCCCAAGACTCTAGAAATGCCCTTCCTAGAACTAAAAACGACACAACTTTGTCAAAACTGAACCGATCTTCGCTCCCAAGGTCATTTTCTTCTTGGTTTGTCATCTTTAATAATCCTACATTTGAATTTTACGAATTTTCAATTTTCGGATTTTTGTCAACTTTCATGACCATTTTGTGACTTGTGAAGTACCCAAGACTCTAGAAATGCCCTTCCCAGAACTAAATATGCCATAACTTTGTCAAAACTGAACAGATCTTCGTTCCCAATGTCATTTTCTTCTTGGTTTGTCATCTTTAATAATCCTACATTTCAATTTTACGAATTTTCAAATTTCGGATTTTTGTCAACTTTCATGACCATTTTGTGACTTGTGAAGTTCCCAAGTCACCAAAAATGCCCTTCACAGAACTAAAAATGCCATAACTTTGTCAAAACTGAACCGATCTTCGTCCCCAAGTTGAAGTAGTTAACATTTTATGATTTTATGTCAGATTTCATTTTCATTTCTAAGTATTAAACTGCACTTCCCAGACTTCTAGCTGTATTTTAAGCAACACTTTTGCACTTGCGCGAGTTTCAAATAATTAGCATGGAGGCAAACTTGCAACCAACCACTTGCAAGTTGCAACACAAACAAAGTGGCAACATTGTGCCTTGGACTTATTTTCCAGCTCATTGCATTTGCATTTGGCTTAAGTGAAATTCGAGCGCTTTAAATTACACGCCCCAAAAGTGGCAGAGGGTTGGGGCAGGGGTTGGGGCTGTGGCTGGGATGTTGGGGAGAATGGAATTCTCTGTTTTTGTGTGCCTTCGTTTTCGCTTGACTAAACCAACTATCCATTAGTTGTAATAACAATGGCTGCAACCGAAAACCCAACTTTCTCGTTAGCCACAACATACACAGTGCGCCCGAAAAGTATGCACATGAATATGCAAAAACCAAAGACAAACAAAAAGCTCAGCTCTGAAAATTGTGCTCATTGTTTCCATCATTTTATATATATATATTTGCAGCTGGCATCAAGTACACGGACAACCAGCGTGTGATTATCCTCGTCAAAGATGTGAACGATGAGCCGCCGTATTTCATCAATCGTCCACTGCCAATGCAGGCGGTGGTGCAGCTGAATGCACCACCCAACACACCCGTCTTTACGCTGCAAGCACGCGATCCGGATACGGATCACAATATACACTACTTTATAGTGCGCGATCGCACTGGAGGACGCTTCGAGGTGGATGAACGTTCCGGCGTGGTGCGCACTCGGGGAACAGATCTCTTTCAGCTGGACATGGAGTATGTGCTGTATGTGAAGGCCGAGGATCAGAATGGCAAGGTGGATGATCGCCGGTTCCAGAGCACGCCCGAGGAGCGTCTATCGATTGTGGGCGGCAAACGGGCGCCACAATTCTATATGCCCGGCTACGAGGCCGAGATACCCGAGAACCAGAAAAAGGACTCCGAGTAAGTATGAGAAGATGTGCCCGAGATGAAATGTATGCAAATGATGCGTGGTTGCCAATAAAATTGATGCGAATTAGAGCGTAACAATGCGACAAAGTCCAGAGTTTGGCTCATTGAAATTCCAATGGCAGGAAAACAACTGTCAAAAGGCAGTCAGGCGAGTGACAGCCAAACTCTAGTCCTTGTCCTGGTCCTGGTGCCGGTCCTGGTTCTAGTCCTTGTCCCCTTTTTAATATATGCATGCAGTGTTAGCATACTCTTGCAGTGGGGTCCTGTCATGTTGTCATGCAATGTGTATAACACATTCAAGCAGATATTGTTCACCTCATAAACTGTATACATAGTTTCCTGGTCAACGACTATAAATTGCTTGTCTAACTGTCTGTCTGTTCATATGCAAACAAATTAGTTACTCAAATATTTAAGCAACAGTGGCAGCTCAAACATTAAAACTTTGAGAATATAGAAGTGACATTTGCCATGCAAGCAGTTGTTAAAAATCATTAAATTAAACAAATATTTAAAAATAAAATTTAAAAAACTATTAAAAAAATATATATGTTGAAGTATAGTTAAATTATTAATATGTATATTTCTAAATACAAATTGAGGAAAAGAAAAGAATTACTATTTTAATTTAAGCATTTTAGGAAATTAAATAGCACAACCGATTAATTTATATTATAAAAATCATTAAAATTAAACAAATATTAAAAAATTCAAATTTAAAAAAATTCTATCTTAGTTAAACTATTAAATAAAATATATAAGTTAAAATATAGTAAAAATATTAATATGTATATTTATAAATACAAATTGAGGAATAGAAAAGAATAACTATTTTAATTTTGGCATTTTGGGAAAATTCGAACAGAACCGATTAACTTTTATTATAAAACTGGCAATACGAAATCTTAGTTTTTTAAAAAGCCAACACTAGAATACTTTTAAATCAGCCACAATATTCACCTTCAGTCTTATGCTTGTAAGAGTATTGCATATTCGGTAAGCCGAATCTAAGGAACATTTCATGTTTACATATATGTGAGCACCAAGACAACCACACAACTGCAATCGCTAACTGTCACAAACACGTTGGCTTCTGCCTGTTTGTGGTCTCACTTCGCTCACTTCAATGTCCTTTTTGCAGCATCATTTCGGTGAAGGCGAAATCGTTTGCGGACCGTGAGATACGTTATACGCTGAAGGCGCAGGGACAGGGAGCCGGCACCTTTAACATTGGACCCTCGTCGGGCATTGTCAAGCTGGCCAAGGAGCTGGACTTTGAGGACCTGCGGCAGCCGCATGTCTACACGCTGATTGTGACAGCCACCGAGGACTCGGGCGGCTTCTCCACATCCGTTGAGGTAAGTTCTAGCATATACATCTATGGCAGCATCGACTGGAATTGAATCCAATTATAAAATCCATCACCTGCAGCTAACCATACGTGTCACAGATGTCAATGACAATGCGCCCAAATTTGAGCTGCCCGACTATCAGGCACACAATGTCGACGAGGATATTCCACTGGGCACGAGCATCCTGCGTGTGAAGGCAACGGATTCCGATTCGGGCGCCAATGCTGAGATTGAATATCTGGTTTCCGATGATCATTTTGCTGTCGATTCCAATGGCATCATTGTGAACAACAAGCAGCTCGATGCGGACAACAACAATGCCTACTACGAGTTTATAGTCACCGCCAAGGACAAAGGAGAACCCCCCAAATCTGGTGTGGCAACTGTGCGCATCTATACCAAGAACAAGAACGACGAGGAGCCAAAGTTCTCGCAGCAGGTCTATACGCCCAATGTGGACGAGAATGCCGGTCCGAATACTTTGGTCACCACTGTCGTTGCCTCCGACAAGGATGGCGACAATGTGCGCTTCGGTTTCGTTGGCGGCGGCACTTCCTCCGGCCAGTTTGTCATCGAGGACATTACGGGCGTCATACGATTGCATAACAAGGCCATTTCCCTGGATCGCGATAAGTACGAACTGAATGTCACAGCCATGGACGATGGATCCTGTTGCGTTAATGGCGATCAAACTATTCACACCTCCACGGCTGTTGTTGTTGTCTTCATCACCGATGTCAACGACAATAAGCCAGTGTTTAAGGATTGCGGCACCTACTATCCAAAAGTGGAAGAGGGTGCTCCCAATGGCAGTCCGGTTATCAAGGTTGTGGCCACCGATGAGGATAAGGGCGTCAATGGACAGGTAAGTGAAAGAAGGATACAAGTTCGATAGTAACTATCGATAGTTTCAGTAATCGATTCGATTTTTTTGTGGTTTTGCAACACTGTCAGCCAACGTTAGGCTTTAATTCTAAGAACTGCTTAAGGACTTGCTAAAATCAGAAATCTGCTATAAATATATATATTTTTCAAATAAAAACCTGCAAAATAGTTCTAGCTTTGATAATTTTTGTTACTACATTAAATTCCAGTTGCTTACAAATTTAATTCTGATTAGTTTATAAAGAAATTTAATATAAAAAAAATCATTTTGAATATATTTATAACACATTCTGAATATGAAAAAACTAGGCTCAAGTTCTTTGACTATGCATTTTGTAGCAGCAAATTACAAAAATATAGTGCAATCTTAAATCTGGAATACCCCTATTAGTTTTTATTTTGACAAAAATGGCTACTTGTGTAATTGCTTAACGGTAGTGCCTGTAATTATGTGTGTGAGCCTCGCTATTAATTATGGGTTGTGATTTTTAGGCCACGTTTATGCCAAATTGTATTAGTGTTGGCGCAAATGCGCGAGATTTCGTGACGAGATTTCGCAACAGAGTTGCCACGCTCAAGTTCAATGCACTTGCAACGAGTGCAACACTCAACAGAGGGCGCTTTGCATGTCGTGTGTCTCGTGCTGGCAACGCCTCGCCCTCCATAATCACAGCTGTGTCAATCATTCATTAAGTACATTTTGCATGTTGTTTTTTGTTTTATTTGTCACCCCCTTTTACAGGTTAAATACTCGATAGTACAGCAACCGAATCAGAAGGGCACCAAATTCACCGTGGATGAGGAAACTGGCGAAGTTTCCACTAATAAAGTTTTCGATCGTGAAGGCGATGATGGTAAATTTGTATCCGTAACGGTAAAGGCAACCGATCAGGGTGATCCGAGTTTGGAGGGCGTTTGCTCGTTTACCGTTGAAATCACCGATGTCAATGATAATCCGCCACTTTTTGATCGTCAGGTGAGCTTAAATATTAATAACTTCCCTCTTGTTTCATTCTGATTAATGGAATGTTTTATTTTTGCAGAAATATGTGGAGAATGTGAAACAGGATGCCAGCATTGGCACCAATATTCTGCGTGTCTCTGCCTCCGATGAGGATGCCGATAATAATGGCGCTATTGTCTATAGCCTGAGTGCTCCCTTCAATCCCAACGATCTGGAATACTTTGATATACAAGCTGAATCTGGCTGGATAGTGCTGAAAAAGCCGCTTGACGTAAGTGTTTGTTTTCCCTTTTGTACAACAGATTCTTGTACTTATTCTTTACAATTTGTTATGTTTGCCAACCCAACTAACCAAGTTTTATCATTTTACTTACAAGTCAAAAAATAAATACAAAATATTTTCATTTTTGTACTAACAATTTGAAAAGCTGAGTCAGAGTTTATATAAAGCAAAGAGTTCTTCGTGGCTTGTGTGCAAAAATCAGTTAGTTGCCGAAATTGTAGTATTCAGTTCTAAAATTATTATTATTTCAACTGCACCTTTCTTTTGTTTAAAGAGTCTTTGTGCAACAGCCCCCCAAACCCCCCTCGAAAGTTTTAGGCAGCTATCAATTGCATTTTTTTGATAGCCAACAAAACGAATTCGATGTGAAAAGCAGTGCAAGTTTTTTTGTCACATTCGAAAAAAAATAAACACGCAAACTAAATATAAGAAATAATTATGCCATATATATTCAATATAAAGTATATATATGCGCTTTGTATTCAATTTTTAGTTAGTTTTCTATTATTTGGACTTTTTTTTTGTTTAGTTTATAGTGCGTAATTGGCCGATAAAGAAAACAACCTCCAACATAAGCAAAATGCCAAGCGAATTGATTTTTAACATTTTTTGAAACAAATCAACTAACACACAAAAAAACTACGGTATTATATTTGATAACTCTGGGTACTATATTCAGGTTGGGATGTGGAGCAATATGTAAAAAAAAAAGCTTTTAACTGGCAGCTGCTGCTTTTATTTTTGTTGGTGTTAGGTTTAGGCTTAAGCAACTGTACAAAAAACCAAAAAACCAAAAACAAAATACAGGTTTTATCAACTTGCCCCTATAAAACGATCACGCCTATTTTTGAGCATCGTTGTACAATTTTTGATGGCTAAACAAATGAAATAAAAATCATAAAACTACAGAATTTACTTTTTTAAATGTAGCCTGATTTTGTATGCCAATATTTTTCATTTTTTGCTACCCCCAAAATATCCCAAAAACCACACAACCCCCAAAAATAAAAAAAAAAAAACAAAATAAGAATCAGAGAAACGTTTTTTGTCGAGACTATACGAATTTTTGAAGGTCTCTTGCTGACAGCTACAGAATATATGTATATATATATCTGTATATATTTTTGATTTGAGCTAACATTTTTTTCATATCAAATTTTGTTGAGCGCATTTTTGCATGCTTATGGAAAATGCGTATCAATATTCATACGTTTTTTTGTTGTAATATATCAAAATACTCATCTATATAATTGTAGGCGACGTTACTTAACTGTATAATTTAAATGCACCTTTTACAATATATTATTTAACTGATTTCAATTCTATGCGAGTTTAGCAAATTGAGGTGATTTAATGTTTCTGTTTCTTTTTAATTTCCTGTTTATATTTACATATGAAATGGTGTTACTATTCGATATATCCATGTCGATGTCGATAACTTAGGGTTGTTATCCTGTAAGTAATCGAACAATTTGCCTATATCTATGAAGTGTCTGTTATAATTTCCTGTTATACTGTGCTAACCCAGCAAACAACTCAAATTCACAAATTCGCACTCCAAATTGTAAGCTAACCTCAAAATGAAACTAACTTTCTGTGCGATCAGCAAATACTGAATTACTTCTGACTTCATGTTGTATATAATCATACTGTATCAATTTTATATAAATATTTGCCTAGTCATGTGAGCGAGCATTACTTCAGAAACATTCAAACACACTTCATTCATATTGTTGTCAGGATCCCGCAAGAGATAGTCTCGTCAAAATATAGAAATTAAAAACCAAGAAATATCCCCCCTACCAATCAAAATCTTAATATATGTTGATCTTAATCTATAACTCCAGCGTGTACTCTAACAAAAATCCTTTGCTTATCCCATAAAATGTCCATAAAAGCTTTAATTATGATCCTTCCGAATTTCTATTTAATTTCTAAATATTTTCCTAATTTTATTTGGTTTATAAATATATTTATAATATAAAATCAAATTTCAAATATAAACGTAACGACAACGATGCCATTGAAAATACGTAATCGTAACGTAACACCCAATACACAAACCAAAATACGACCATAAACTAACATAACAACTACTGCGCGCTTAACATTGTGGCTAACATTGTGGCTGTTAACTATAAAACCACTGTTATTCGACACATACACACACACTTTCAATCACAATGAATCACAATCAAATCGATCAATCAACAGCGCGATCGCTATCGTCTGCGGGTTCGCGCCTCGGATCGTGGGGACCCGCCCTCATATGCCGATGTTGATGTTGAGTTAGATGTCGTCGATCGCAATAATAAGCCGCCCATATGGGATAAGAGCGTTTATGGGCCGATACATATACGCGAGAATGTCACTGTGGGTACGGTTGTAACATCGGTTAAGGCAAGGTTTGTATAGCCAATACACTACACTACACTACACTACCAACAAAAATACCACTACTACTACTACTACTACTACTACAGATAATTCCTATATGATAAGTAACTGCTGCGAGTTCAAGTTCCTTAACAGCAACAAAGCCTAACAGCTCTGAGCTTAACATAGTTTTGAAATTTTTGGAAAATGTAACAGCATTTTAGCTAACATAGCTTTAAGCTTCCGAGTCTGAGTTCGTTTTTCGCGAGTTGCATTCGTTTGTGTGTCAAATCTTAGCTGCTCTGTAATCATTAACAGACTCAAAGTGTTTGTGTCTCTGCTAAGAATTGTACTCACTAAACTGTGCCCGCTTAACGAACGTTTACTCACTTAACGAAACTAGCTTTAAGCTTCCCAGTACAAGTATTTTTAACATACGGTCTCCTTTCTGTTTGCTGTCTCTCTTGTCTAACATTAACGTTTTAATATTTAACATTTTAACTACAATTTTTGCGATACAACTTTTTTGTGGCATATCGTAAAAGCTCAAGCAATATTTTTACCCCAACCATCAACAAAATCATTTGACAATTATTCGAAAATATATGCTCAGCAAATGCTTGAAATTCGGAAAAAGAACAACTGTTGTTGGTGTTTGTTTTGAGCGACCTTTTTGTATGCCAGTCTTATATACCAAACATATATATATATATAACTGACGGCAGTCGGGTACTTTTGCATTTTGCTGCAACTCTCACCCACCTAACACACTACCCATTGGATTTGCTTACCCAAAAAAAATAAACAAAACTGTGACTTCTTTCCCCCTCTCAGTGAAAACAACCCACACATGGTAAAATGCTTGAAATAACTGTGAAGTTTGGTACCCACAAAATTTGGTGTTGGTTTTAATTGGGAAAAACGAGAATCTAATTAAAAATATATTTTACACAAGGTTGCAGTTTAGTTTAAGCTCTAGGAAACAACAAGGTAAATACTTGAAATAACTGAATAACTGAATAATATATTCCACAAAGTGTTCAAAAATGTTAAAAAGCAATAGTCGACAAAACATCAAAAATAATGAAAAAAAAACAACAAATTCAAAAAGTATGCTATGAAAATTGTAATACTTAAAATGCACAAAGCCCTTTTTTAGTTTCATTTGTTATGCATTTAGTTTCCATCATATGAAATATTATCAAAAAAAAAAATATAATAATACTTATATATTTGTATTTTTATGCTCTCAACTGAATAATTTATATTATGTATGCGATTCCATTACTGTCCAGAACAGCAACAATATATAGTAAATATATTTATTTATTTTTTTTACATTTTGATGGCTAGGGTCGAGACTTGATTTGAAAACAAATACAAAAGAAAAAATAATTTGCACTGCGAGAAAAATCCTTTTGAGAAAGGCATACACAAAAAAAAGGAACCTTGCGAGTTTCTCATATTTTTGATTTTTAAGTTTTAATGCTGACTTCTGCCAGAAAAAGGTGTTGGTTACGACTTATCCAATTTTGATTTTTCCAATAAAACGTTTTGCTTCATTTTGTTTTCCAACAACTAAATACTATTTTTCAAAACTATATCAATTTTTTTGTATTTTGCCTTTTTTTCCTAAACTTTAACGACGTGTCTGTGTTTTTACCAACGCTCGCTTGATTTTGAAAACGTGCTTGTATTTTTGAAAAAAAAAAAAACAAATTGTTATACAATACAATTCAAAAACAAAAAAAAAATGAAAAATGTATTCAAAATACAGCGCGAGACATACAAATTAGAGGCGATGGCCCAAGATAAGGGCTATCCGCCATTATCGCGTACGGTGGAAGTACAGATCGATGTGGTCGATCGTGCCAACAATCCCCCAGTTTGGGACCATACCGTTTATGGGCCGATCTATGTCAAGGAAAATATGCCCGTTGGCGGCAAAGTCGTCTCGATCAAAGCCAGGTCTGTTAGTTTTACAAAACCAAAAGAAATACAAAAACAAAAAAAACAAACCAAAAAAACTCACTATATCAAAATATTCAATAAATGCCATACCATTTTGCTTAGCTACAAGTTATAATTACATCATATTTTCCTAGGTGTTCAGTTTCAATTACTCGTAATCAAATCAAACATCATTTTCATTATCATTATCATTTTTCGGTGTCGTTTTGTAGACTGTCATTTTGTAATATTTATGTTTTTAAATGTGTTCTGAATGTTGTTCTAGAATCTAAATGTTTAATGCACTCTCTCCTTAGAGTTACAGCTCCCACAATGCTTGAGAGTGCGTTAATTAAATATTATCATATTGGAGTTTTATTATTAAATATTTCATTCTCGCACTCTCAAGTTGTAATAGCTCCCTTCTTCCCTATCATTGCACATCCACATACTATCTAATGCTGCACCCAATCCATAAGCACCAGTAAAGAAAAAAAAAACACATTCCATGAACTTAGAAACCCGCACATATCACACAAAAAATGCACAACAATTTTTATTTTTTTTTTTTTTGTATAGATAGAGTTCTTGAAAAACTGTATATAAAGCACAATTATCGTATTACCCTTATACAACAGAAAAAATGTGGCTAGACTCTAACCTGTAGCCAGGTTTTTGCTTCAAAATTAATTTCCAAAGAATTGGAAAATTCTATAAAGAAAATCAAAGTTAGTCCCTGTACAAATACAAAAAAAAAAAACTATATTGTTATTTGAAACCTTCAATACATTAAAAAAAAGTTGTTTGCAGCCTAACCCCAAAAAAAGGTCCTGCCATAGTGTAATCAAGTAATTATTGTCCTGAGAAGTATCGAGGTATTTTAATATATAATTTAGCAAAATTTATGGACCTGTACAGTTTTTGTACCCCGTTTTTGTTTTAAGTCCGAGTCAATTTCTTCTGTTTGAGTTTCGTTGACCTTCAGAGCTGAGTTGCCAGCTATAATTTAAATTACCTGCCAGAGCCATCCTTTTGAGCCTTGCCCAGTTGCAGTCGCCCAGTTGCCCAGTAGCCCAGTAGCTAGTACAAGTACAAGTACTTGCTGCAATGATCATAGACTTAACGGCTTATGTCAAGATGGGGGCGCAAAAAAAAATGTAAAGTTTGTTTAAAATAAAGTTTTGTTTTTTATAATTGCAATTAAAAACTTGGAGTAGCGCACTTAAATGACTTTTGACTTGCAGCACGCACTCCGTCTCCCTCCCCCTCTCTATTCTCTCTCTCTCTCTGTTTCACTCTCTGTGTGTCTATCTCTGTTTCTTAGTGGGTGGCATTAACATGGCGGAATAGAGTTTTATCTTCGCGGCAAGCCAGCCACATGGCACTGACGTTTTAATTATGCGTCAGTTTGTGGCCAGTAGCAGTCAGTACTCTATTTTTTTTTGTATTTATTTTTATTCTTTTTCTACAATTTTTTTATTGTTGGCACTAAAAGCAATGCACTTAAAGCGAGTCTAAATATTGCACATACGCACCGTGGCGCAAGCTAACCGCAGCACCCTTTTTTTTTTAGTGCGCCAAGTAAATTTCATTTCTATGCTAAGTATTTAGGAAATTGCCAACTATTAAACGTGCTTGGGTTTACGTTACGTTTCGCTCGTGTAAATTATTTTATGTGCTACATTATTTCCGAAAACCATTTCTACGTTCCACGTTTTTGTTTGTTTTCCTTTATTTTATATAAATATATATATTTCTTTTTTTGCAATTATCTTGTCCCAGCACAAAATTGTAAACTTTTTATATATTACTAGACATGTGTACATAGTATATGTATATATAGTATATATATATATTATATATATATATATGTTTGTTTGTACAGCCAAGATGCCATTAAGCGCGTAGCGACAAAGTGTCCTGAGGATGAGGCAAACTGCAATGAGGCGCGTGGGGCAACACTGGCAGCATTTTCAAGTGCGCGTATCTCATAATAAATGTGTTTGTTGTTCTTGTTGTTTGTTGTTGTTGTTGTTTGTTTGTTTGTCAAGTGTGTGCTTAGTGCAGCATGCATTTAAAACTATATACAACAACAACAGCAGCAGCAATAAGTACGATATGAGTTTAGCTTAAACGAGGGTCACACTTAACAGCAGAGCTTAACGATAAATGTTAGCCGCATACAAGTAGTACTTAAAAGCGTTATGCTCATATGCATTTTTCTTTTGTTATATTATCTTTGAATTTATATTGGTTTCTTCAGTGTTTTTATAGCATTTAGTGTAACAAATAATAACTATAGCATTTAGGCGCCAACTGCAAACCATGAAAAATATACCAAGTGCTCAGAAAACAAATTTGAAAATACACACTTTTGAAAGAGTTCTCACATCTCAAGTACACAAAAACACTAGTTTTTGATTTTGCAATACAACCAACGACAAATCAATTGATATATATATATACACAATTACAACAACAACAAACACTCACAGACCCCAAGAATCATATATACCAAACAATTCTCATGCAATCCACCAAAATTTCCCGACAAAAAACATCCCACCAACTTATGCAACAGACTTTTTTTTTGCAAATAACCAACTTCTCCTTTTCCTTCCATCATATATGTTTTGGACTCTCGTCCTGGGCAACAACAACATTTTTTTGCGCAGCCTGACAGATTTCCCGCTTATTTTTCGCCGGCAGCTGTAAAAGTTTTTCTTTAACGTTTCGTTGTTTTTTTATTTTTTTGTTGCGTTCTTCTGTCAGCTGCAAGTGTTGTCCAAGTGCAAATAAAATTTATTTTGTTTGTTTGCTCCTTTCGCCTAATTTGTTTTTCATTATCTTCGCCTCGCCTTACTCTACTACACTAAGCAAACAATCATCTGCTGGCCCCGTTTCCCCTCAAATCAACCACCCGCCCCCCCTCAATAAAAAAAAACTACCCGCTCCAACAACTTTTTGACACTCGAATGGCAATTAAATGTTTTGAAGCCATTTTTTGCGCCTTCTTGTTTTTTTTTCGCTACTTTTCTTTTTTTGCTGTTGTATTTCCGTTTTGAGCTGCTGCTGAAGCAGAGTTTTTCTTAGCTTTTCCTGTTATTTCTTTTGGGTTTATTTGCACGAAAGACGCTCACCAAACGGAAACATTTCCAATGTGAAGCGCAGCATTTTCCATCTTCCTTTTTTTTTAGCAAGCAAAAGTCTTGAAAATATGCTTTTGTTTTTGTTGTGTCATAAATCAAACTTTTTTGTACTTTGATATGTCGCATGTGTGTGAGAGTGTGAGTGAGTGAGTGAGTGCGTGTGTGTGTGAGTGAGTGTCTTATATATATATAAATATATTTTGTAAACTTCATCTAGCTTCTAACTAATTATAATTAATTTTTGTGCAAGCATTGAAAGAATCGAAAAAAGTTCTTAACTGCTTGTTAACGATTTTTGAAATACTTTATTTGTTTTTTGCGAAATGAAAAGTATTTATATGTAAAGCGTTCATTTTGTAGCATAATATCATAGTTTGGAAACTTAACTGTCATGTAGTCAAAACTTCTTCTACACTAACTAACGACTCTCTGTCTCTATCTCTATATCTGTGTAAATGAAAAGCCAATCAATGCAATTTACTCATATATCACATTTTATTTTCACACACTTCTGTCCTCCCTCCACCCCCACCCGCCAACGTCTGCAGTTCGGGCATTGAGGGCAATCCGACAGTTTTCTATAGATTAATGCCTGGGTCAACGGCGCAGACGAACAAATTTCATACGTTCTATCTGCAACAGAGACCGGATAATGGCGACACCTGGGCCGACATAAAGGTCAATCATCCGCTGGACTATGAGAGCATCAAGGAATACAATCTAACCATACGTGTCGAGGTAAGCTGGACCATAAATGTTTTACACTTTACACTTAACACTTAACACTTAACAGTTAACAAAACGCAGCTCAACTAAACTCAACTCGACTTATTTCAATTTAAACTTTCAAACTGTTTGCTTGGTAAAAAAATGAGCTAGAAAAAGTAAATTGCAATCGTATAAGATAGACTTCTAAATACTCTGCTTTCATATTGTAATAACAACTGAAGACAGCTGAAAAATAACAGCTTTGATTAAACTATGAAATACAAGTGAACATATAAAATTTGAATAAAGATTTTCTAATTAAAAAAAAACCTGATGCGTATTTACGCAAAGAATAATGTGATAAGAATACTTATTCTTAGTTTAAGTAAATTTATTCTAGAAATATCAATCATAAAATCAAGATTGTCTTCTTAAGTGATCTAGTTTTTTTTATATATTTTTTTTTGCTTACGCAGAAATTACTTATACATTCTAGAATGAAAAGTTCTTCAAACAAGATTCGTATTTTCTTTTCTCAGGTTGCTAGAGTTTCAAGTTACAAAACTCAAACTAGAACAGGAATTTCACATTAAACTAATATACCAATATACTCCTTTTCCCCTTTTAGCGCACAGAGTATAAATACCAGAAACCCAAAACCCAAAAAGTTGTCAAAGTTCTTCAAGTTGTGCTCAGTGCCAGCTCAATTAAGCGCACAGCTTGAGCGGCGGCATGTATTTGACTTTTGTATTTGAAAATGACTTCAAAATACGTTTTGTAATTATTTTATTTGAAAAGTTTTAATTACTTGCGCGAGTTTTGCTAGGCCCCCTTGCCCCGTGTCGCTGTGGCATGGAAATGCAGTGCGGCAAGCAATTTGGTTTGAATTAGTTGTGGAATGTGGCAGTTGAACTGGCTGACTGACTGCCTGATTGACTGATTGACGGGTTGACTGAGTGTCGACTGTCAGTTCAAGTCGGGGCTAAGTCAAAGTCTTCAGTTGGCGCTTTGATTCTCAATTGAAATTCAATCAAGTTTTAACCCGTTCTCTATCCCTCTCGCTCCCACGCACTGTCTTTCCCTGTCCCTGTCTGTCCGATGCAGCTCATTAGTGTGGCCATTCAGCCATGCTGCAAATTATTGACAAATTGTTTCAGCTGCTCGATAAATTAAACATGGAGCAGGAACAGCTGCAGCAGCAACAAATGCCACAAATGATGCACCCAAAGGACATGCAGGCATTAGCCATAGTCCTGTATGCTATTAAAATTCAATTGCAGCTCGCATTAAATGTAGTTAATTAAATGTCCCCCGACATGGCATTAGATTTTCTTTTTTTTCTTCTTTTTTGCAAATGTCACTTGCATAGAAAAAAAAGATATATATATAGCCAATGCAAAAAATAGCGCTGATTATTACTATTATTGTTGTTATTGCAATACAAATGTCAACTAAATTTATCGAAATAAATTTTTAAAATTATTTGCGGTTGTGTGCTAGTGAATATATGTATATTCACTTATCTGCATATTTTAAATCATTTCAAATTTTAATTATCAAATTTAAAGCATTTTTATAAAATGTGTTGCGGTTTGCAACAAATGTTTTTTTGTGGCTGCGAAAAAGCATCTAAAATTATAAATTAAATATCAAGTTTTTTACTAAACACTTTAACGATGAAATATTTTTAAATGCTTCGATTTATTTGCATTTTTAAGGCATTTAGGGTGCAAATATTTATATTTTTAAAATATTCCGGCAAAATATATATATGAAATTTAAAAGATACAAAATAAAAACAGAGTTCAATGTTATTAACATACCATAAGTAATCTGCAATAAATACCCTTCCATTCACAATTTAAAATATATAAAAGTATAATCTATAATAATTTGCAATAAATTGTCGAAATTAATGTTAGGCTAACTGTGCCCTATTTTATGATAATTAATATTGGCACAAGTATTACCTATTTGCATGCAATAAAGCTGAAAGCACAACCATCAATTGATATTTGAGACATTTGTGTTTATGCAAATCCCTCACAAAATTGCTCGATTGCGCCTAATCAAACTTTATCAAAGTTTCCTGCCAGGCAAACATGTAATTAACTAGCAAACTAGCAAAATTCATATTTGCACACAACAAGATGCCAAAAATAAATAATTCATTTCGAAATTATCAATTGCATGGCACATATATCTCTATCTCTTGCCAACTATAATAACCGACTGATTGAGTTTTATGTGCTGTCAAAGTCAGTGCAAACACATGTTTCACATATGTACATATGTATGTACACATGTAGATATATATCATATGCATTTGATTAATACACAAATAAACAACAAGTATTAGTACGACTGTGACTGTGGCTGTGGGAAAATATGTATTAACAAGGACCCCAGCATCGACCCCGAAAGCTGTGGTAAAATGACAAACAGAATGATTGCTGCTGTGCTCTGTGTATCGCAGTAATTTAATTCAATCGAGCAGGCTAATAAATTGCATAATAAAGCATGTGAATTATTGATTGATTGCACTTACCCAATCAGTCATATAACGTGACCGAGACTCTATTTTACATGATCCAAATGTTGACTTCTTCCAATTAACTAAAATAAATAAAATTTAAAAATATTTCAGTACGTTGACTTTTTTATTAAAATACAATTAACTTTATTACCAACCAAAAATATGCCAAGAATTTTTATTAAAACAGTGCTAGTCAATTCAATTTAAAATCAATATTAATAACATACTTTGAGTACACACGCATAAAAAAACGGTTCAAATATGTTTTGCACAAAATAAAAAAGTGCAAAAGTTGCACACATTTTTAAAGATTTAACAAACGACTTTAATTTTCTTGTTTCTTGTTTTTTTTTGCAACATTACAGAATAACGGCGCCCAGCAATTGGCATCGGAAGCGACCGTTTACATAATGCTCGAGGATGTTAATGACGAAATACCGTTATTCACCGAACGCGAACAGGAAACGGTGCTGGAGGGCGAACCGATTGGCACCAAAGTGACACAAGTGAATGCCATCGACAAGGATGGCACATTCCCAAATAATCAGGTGAGCCCAGACCCAGCGCGAATAAATTGAGTGCGTTGCTAGATAAAGCAGAGGGCAGGGGGTCGGGTAGAATTCGCGGATATATAGGATGTAGGATGTAGGATGAGCAGCGGAACTGCCACCCGATTGTTGGCAAATGAAAACGTAGACGAGAGAGACAGAGAAAGAGAGAGAAAGAGAGGGAGAGCGTTGCCAAGCCAAACGAGTTGGCAATTTGCTTTTTTCTGAGGAGTGGGACCAAAGTTTAAAGCGCCATTTGGTTAAATTGCAGAGACTTAAATTCCAGAGCATGTTAAGTGCATGTTAAGCTTCTTATGTTTCTTACTTATGCTATGTACACACAATGTTATGTTTAATAAAATGCGAATATTCTTGGAGTTGCCACTTAGTTAAAATAGGCAGAAATGTGGATTACTTACATGTATACAATATTTAAATAATTTAGGCAATCAAAAGCCAACTCTTAAATTATTAATTAATAATTTCCTCAAAAAGTCAAGCTTGAGAATAGAGAAAAGTAAAAATATAAAAAACAATAGATCTTAGCAGCTTGGCTGTCTAATCAGGCAATCTGCATAGATGAGATAATTTTTCAAGAGCTCCCTTACCTTGACCACTTTTCACCATCTCCTGCGCATTTACAAGGAGTGTTCACACTTTTCGCTGCTTTCTTTTGCAGTCCCTTTATAATTGTATTTTTTGCTGCTTTCGCCGCCTGCTGCTCATCTGGGCAGCTGGGGCTAATAAATGTCAAAGAGTTGCCACTCTTTTCTTTTTTCTCCAGCAGCAGCAGTATTTTCACACGCCCTTAAGTACGCTAAGCCCTTAGTGAAAGTTCAAAGCGTGCACAAAAAAAAAAAATATAAAAAAAAAGGAAATGCAAAAAACTAAGAAAAAACAAACTGCAAAAAATAAAGGCGAACCGCATTCGGTTGCGTCCTTTATGCGTCTGACAGCAGACCTTGAGGGCAGGACATGGTGAAAGCAGAGCCGCCGTATAGTAGATAAGGGGGGGTACAGGGGAACGGCCTGAAGTCAGGCACTCGCGATTATAATAATATGGCACTTGGGTGATGGGTAAATGGGTAAATTGTAACTGGTGACTGGCCATTCTCTTGGCCAAGAATACATTTCGTGTCCTGCAGCCAAGTAATTTGCATGTACGCTGCAAAATGTCCGCACTAATTAGCGTTTTTCATTTATGGCCGCAACTATAACAGTGGCGACAAATTCGCTGCGAGACGCCCTTCAGTATCTGATAATCATTAACATTAAACATCATCAGCATCATCTTTTTTTTTTCAGACAAGCTTTCGCTTGATTTAAATTCTTTGGCAATTTCCTCTTTGAACTCGACATGTTTTAATTAACTTCCTGCCAATTTTTTGATTTGTCAACAAAATTCTATATGTATATTTTTCCGGGGGGCGGTTTTTATTTTTGGTAACTGTACAACGTATATGTATTTGCAGGTCTACTACTACATTGTCGACTCGCCACGTAACGAGGGCAAGGAATTTTTTGAAATTAATTTGCAAAGCGGCGAAATCTTCACCAAAACCGTGTTCGACAGGGAGAAGAAGGGCGCCTACGCCCTCGAGGTGGAGGCCCGCGACGGTGCCCCCTCTGCCCGACCCAACAGCAATGGACCCAATTCAGGTAAGTGCAGCCCCAACGCCGTCGCCCCCCTTGTGGCAACCAAAAAATTCATTTAAGCATTTATGTAAATTTGCTAGAAAAACATGTTAGCTTTTATAGCCATGTTTTTTGGGGTGCAAGTAAATTAAACACGCTTGTATTATTACTATTATGACAATTAGCAAGAAAATATTTAAATCTACTTATAGAAGAGAAACATTGTTAATTTAATTTTTCTAATCTAAACTGAAGCAGAAGAATTAGTTTTTCTATACAAAAATCACTGATAATTGGTTTGTTTAGATATATGTGACAACAAAGTTCGTTTTATTTTTGGGAAATATTATTCAAAACGAAAATACACCGAAAAATATATATACACACAGATGCAACTTATAGCCTCTTTAATTTGGCAGCTGCATAAAATTGCTGTTACTTCTATTAAACATTTCGCTTGTCAACAGAAATTGGCAATGGATTTTTATTTTCTTTTTTTTTGCTCCTGTTAGCTATTTGACTATTTGCATTGCAGTGCAACTTGTTTGCAAGGCAGCCCAAATCAAATATCTACGATAAATATTGACCACGTGGGCGACCCAAATACGTGTCTAGTATGTGAGTGTGTGTGTGTGTTTCTGTGTGTGTTTAGGCAAGTGCATTTTGGCTTTTATTGATGCGCCATGCTGGACACGCATTTGCCACATTCGGTGGCGGCTGCTGCCTGCTGCTGGCAAATAAATGTGCGTTTATTGGAAAACATTCGACAAAACCAAAATCATCGTCAGATGCCACAAACTGCATCATTTCAGCGATTTTTTCAGTTAATAAATGTTATTGTATTTTGCGTAAAAGAATGTTCAACAGTTTATTTTCCTCGTATACATAAAGTGTTCATTTTATGTTTTTTATTATAGAGCGTAAATTTGTACTGTGTGTATTGTATACTCTTCCTTAAGGCTGCCATTTTTGTTGGTATTGCGAGTTTGAACAAGTTCTTCATAAATTTCATTGAAAATACAAATTAAACCAGACTTTAATTTTAACCAGTTAAATATTTGCCTGGTAGCTGGAAATTTGAAATATGGAATTCAATTTTTAAAATTGACTTAGTATTCAGATTCAGCTATGATTGAGTTTATACCTGAAATTTGTAATAGTCTCCACAAATGTAGTCATAGATTTGACAGGCAACTGTTGTAATTCCAATTTTGTAGTAGAACATAACAGTTTTCTATAAATTCCGTTAGGCACTTGTGTCAAATGCTTGCCCATAAAATTGTGCGCTTTAAAAATAAACAATTAGTCACAAATACAAACAGCAATTTCGTCGTATTTCATTTCGGTTTACAGAGTTTTGGTATTTGCTATTAATTAAAAATCGCCCCTGAAATGGCAATCAAATTTTGTGTGTCCCATTTTGTATCTGAGTCGTAATATATTTTCCTTATTTTCTATACATTCAAGTATTTTTTTACTGCGTTTCTATTTTTTTGCGTAATTTTTTTTGATGTCCTTGCCAAGTGCTTTTCGATTGTTTAATATGTTGCTGAGCCGCACATAAGCGCTGCTAAATGGAAGCGAAAGCGGAAAACTCGTAGCATACTTTTTAGCGGGAAACATGGAAAATGATGTGCAATCAACACGCGGCTAAAGCTGGCTGGCTGGCTTTTTTTGTTACTGTTGCTTTTGTTGCTGGCCCTGAAAAGCGAGCACGAAAATTAAAAAGTTTTTCTGTTTGTTTGCCTCGCTTTTCGCCACACAGTCTGCTAGGGGAGAAAGTATGGGGTACATGCTGCGGTGGGGGGGCATGTAAATTACAGCAGTTGTTGGACCAACCGGAGCTCACAAATATTGATACATATTCATTCGACAGCGAAAAGTTGGAACCATTGTGTGTTTGTGTGTGTGTGTGTTTGTTTGCCTCAGCTTGAAGGCCCTGCTTGGCAACGGGCAACAGGCAACAGGCAACAGCTTGCGGTCTGACAATTTTGTTGCAACCGGAATGTGAAATGTCAAAAGTGAACAGCACGTAATTTCTTCTCTTTTCTTCATAAGCAAGTCCATAAACTATTGTTAAATGTCCAATTGTTTGCCATGCAAATTCTTTTTATGCTTAAATTTAAGCATAACATTGCTGCAAATAACAAAAGTAGTTTCAGGTTTACTCAGTGACTGTTTTTAAATATCGTTTCATACTAGTGTTCACATTTTAAGAACAGAAAACTTAATTAGTCAAATAAGTTGTCACAATTTTCGATAGAAAATGAAAAAAAAAATAGTTTTTCAACTTTGAATGTAGATTTATTAAACATGATAAACCATGACGAAAATGCCCTTGGGACCGAAGATCGGTTCAGTTTTGACAAAGTTATGGTATATTTAGTTCTGGGAGGGGCATTTCTAGAGTCTTGGGAACTTCACAAGTCACAAAATTGTCATGAAAGTTGACAAAAATCCGAAATTTGAAAATTCGTAAAATTTAAATGTAGGATTATAAAAGATGACAAACCAAGAAGAAAATGACCTTGGGAGCGAAGATCGGTTCAGTTTTGACAAAGTTGTGTCGTTTTTAGTTCTGGGAAGGGCATTTCTAGAGTTTTGGGAACTTCACAAGTCACAAAATTGTCATAAAAGTTGACAAAAATCCGAAATTTGAAAATTCGTAAAATTTAAATGTTGGATTATACTAGATGACAAACCAAGAAGAAAATGACCTTGGCAGCGAAGATTGGTTCAGTTTTGACAAAGTTGTGTCGTTTTTAGTTCTGGGAAGCATTTTTAAAATCATTTTAAATTTGAAATTTTATTAAAAATTCAAAAAAAACTTCTAATAATTGAATTTAATGACATTTACAATTTAAAACTGTTGCTTGGTAGTTGTCAGATAAAGCAATTGAATTTAATTCAATTTATAGCTGTGGTATATTTTTTTATTGTGCTTTGCTTATGACTTTAACCACATGAAATGTTGAATGTTGGCATTTTATTGTTTGATTCTAGCTATTTTATTATTTTACATATATTTTGATTTCTATTTTGTTAGCTTTGACTGCATTGGCTCTTGCTCCCTTCCGCTCCTTCCGCTCTGCGTGTTTTTCACTCTTTTTATTCGCTTTCTCTTTTATTCAGTTTGAGCTGTGATTGTGTGTCCTTGTTCCTGTGGGTCTTCACAACGTTTCCTGCGATTTGGCGAGCAATGCGACTTTGTTTGCCGTTTGTTATTGTCTGGCTTTGAGCTGCTTTTGGCAGCTTGCTGCTGGCTTCTAACTGCTGGCTTTCCAAGTATTTTTCTCAACATCAGGTATCGAATTGTGGTTTCATTTCGAAGCCAATGATGTTGTTGTTGTTGTTGTTTGACCCGGCGAACTCTTTTTATTTGTGCTGTTTGCTAGCCTGTGGCTTTATTGGAATCAAAAGTCAAATCGAAACGTGGCCCTCAAAATGATTTGGTTAAATAAAAATAATACATACGAGAGTCGTATCTCTGGACCCCAAACAAACACAAATACATATACAAATAGACTTATCAATAGCTTGTTTTGACTTGGTTATCTGCGTGCTCTACGTGCTCTTTTCTTTATTTATGCATTCTTTTCGGCTTAACGTACGTACTTGCCACGTCTCACTGACTTTTTGCCCCATGCGCCTCGGGGCGCCACAACAATGAATATGAGTGGGAAGCGAGGGAGAAAAAAGGCAAACATGACAAATGGCATGAGACAAAAAATAAAAATAATCATGTTGAATTTTTAAGTTGAGGCGATTGAGCGATTGTTGCTCTGCTGCTGTATTTTTTTCGTCGGTTTGTGTCGGTATGGCAACCCTGCGGCCACACAGTTCACTCGCTGCCTTTCAACAGCAAAAAGCAAGCAACCAAAATGTCCTTTTTGAATGCCTACAGAATTGTGCAATTACAATTAAATCAGAGGTATTCTTAATTCCCTGAAAAGTATGCTATAAATACATGTACTTCTGTGAAATTGAGGTGAATGTTGAACGCAGGCAGGGAATTGTTTTATTTCTGATTCATTTGCTTGTCAACAAGCTTGGGGTAGTACAACAACTTTTTTATTATGTGCATTTTCTGCTTCAATTAATTCTTGGAAAATTATGCTTAAAGTATAATTATTTAATTCTGCTTCGCTTGCGTGCTGACAAAAGTTGTCTTAAAATTGAAATCAAATCATTTTTTCAAAACAATAAAAATGTCTATAAACTCAAGTTTGTAGCACAGTGTATGCAGCATCGATAGATTGAAATATGGGTCGCACCTGATTGAAAAATTGAGCCACTGCTAAATGCAAATGAAATGAAAGCACTTTGGCTCTGGTCCTGGAGCGGCCATCAAAATTGGCACTCATAAAAATCGCATTAAATAAAATAAGCAAAATTTGCATGACACACTTGACTGCCAACAAGAACAAGAACAACAAGAACAACAAGAACAACAATCCGCATACGAACAACAATGGAAAACAATGCCTCGATTGTTGTTACACACATCATAAATTTCGGGGCAGGGGGCAGCACAAATATCTCTAGACCCAAAACTGAACCCAAGCCAAAGGGCAAAAAACCCGAGCTCTGAACTCTTTCTCGCTTTTGGCCAAGAAGTTATTAGGCATTTGTGGGGCCGAGTTTGTTGAGCAGTTTCTCTAATTTCTGGGGCGGAAATAAGTGCTCGTAAAAAATGTTCATGCCCATAAAAATATCGCAGGCAGCCTCGTCTCATAATGTATAAGCGGCCGAGAAACAAACACAAACAAAGGCAATAACAATATCGCCATTCTCTAAACGCTTTTGCCTATATCATATTCGATATGCGATAATGTTTTCATGTGCCTCCAGCAAACTGGTTTATTGTCCGGCTTCCTTTGCCACTTAACATTTTCAGCCTTTTGGCCATTAAATTGCAGCAAACAGTAGTTTGAGTATTTGTAAATAGTTATTGGCTTTTTTCTTGCGGATTTTCAGTCATTGTCACCACTGGCAAGTTTTCAATGTTTCCGATTGCGTCCTTTCGTCCTTTGGCCGCCAGAGGTCGTAAATTCACTGTCATCAGTCACTGGACCTTTCTCACTCGTTATTTGCACGCTCTTTAAGGCCATTTGTCTGGATTGAAGCGACGACTCACGCACTTCATCACTTATGATCGATGTTTGAATGGAGTTGCTCAGACACACATATTTTTGTAGTTATTCCATTTAAACATTTCAATCGATACACATTTTAGCTTTAACTAAATAATAATTTAAATTGTTCTCTTTTCATTGCAGGTATGTTTAACTCACTTTATGGCCAACAACTTGAAATAAGCAGCTTTACGGTATGTTAAGAAATTTATTTTTAATTGAATATACGATCTTAGCTTTGGGCTACAAATATATTTGTTGCTTTCTTAGCTTTGTTTAAAGATTGCTAAAAAAAAAAAACCTCTACTCCAAGACTTTTGCCACCTTGTTTAGCTGTTATTAAATTGAAAACAGTCAACAGATTTAAACTGCAAGCTTTTTATTTGTTGTTTGATTAAAATTTAAAATTCACTCAAGTCTTGGCACGCAACATCTTTGAAATGGCAAATAGGAAATATTTATATATCTAAATTATATAGAAACTTGCATTTGCCACAAAATTGGATTAAACATTTGCCTTTAAGCAAGCTTAATCCAACCAAAATAAACAAACCGAAAAAAACACAAGCAAATGAAAATTAAAATGCTAGAGAAATGCACTTTCCCATTCTCTTTATCTCTCTCTCTCTGTCTCTGTCTCGCTCGCTCTTTGCAAATAATGAAAAATGGCATTTCCGCATTGGCAACTTCATTTGCTCTCGCCGTTTCCTTTGGGCACGCGGCAAACAAGTCAACAAGTTGCCAACCCCCCCTGCCACCCCTTATCCAGCGGTTCAGAAAAGTGGCAGCTGCATTTGCAACATTGTCTTGAAAACTGGCAATGCCCAAGGCGAATACAGGCGAATACTTATTGGCCAACAAGAAAAGTGGGTTCAGTTTGGATTGGGTAAAAAAGCAAACGCAAATATGTGCTTTAAACCATTCAACAAAAGCGGAAGGCACTTGTGTCAATTTGCACCCCCCTCGAACACACACACACTCTTACACTCAATAAACACTGCTGAAATATTTAAACTCATTCGATCTGTTCACAAGTTATTCAATATGCATTCACAGCTTTAAGCTCGAGTTTAAGTCGAGGACTTAGTTCTCTCTCGTCGAGACGATTCAATTGGGCGCGTGACGTGTCTAGTGCAATAAATCTTGCAGATTATTTTAATTTCATGCAAACTATGCGAGACTCAAGCAGAGAGAGAGAGAGAGAGAGACAGAGACGGGGAGAGAGAGCTGCCTGTCAACAACTTTTGCGACTTGAGTGCGTAGAAGAAACACACAAAAAAAAAACAAAAACAACAGCAGCTGATAACAAAAAGTTGGCAAACAAAAACAAAAAGCGTAACATTTCGAGTTCCACTTTTGTCTTCGCTTACAATTCGCATCTTCGTCTTTGTCTGTGTGTGTGAGACAATGCTAATATGCAGCCAGAAGCGTCATCGAAATGAGGTTAAAGTCCACAAGCCGAAGCGAAACGAAGCAAACACGAATCAAACTCAAACTGAGAGAGTCTGCTCTCTGAGAGTGAGCGACAGTTGAGGAGTAACATTCTACAGTTTAAGGTGTGGACTCTATGTTTAGGTTTAACAGCGAGGAGTTTTTCGAACTTGACAAACATAGTTGGCAACTTAAAACATTTTCAAATGTTAAAGTCGATAATAAGCCTTAACTTAACAGTGCTTGCATGTTTAATGTTACTATGCATTTTGAATTATTCCTTAACCTCCTCTAACTCTAGCTAATGTTAATATTACGTATACGCATTCTATATTCTCCTCGCATCTGCTCGCAAACATCAAGTTCACATTAACATTTTGCCGAATTCGATGCAGTTCTATGTCTCCTCTCCTCTCTCCTCTCACAAAAGTTCGAATTGTGTGGATGCTGAGTTACATGTTGGAGAATCATTAACATTACGTATACGCACGCAATGTTTAAATAGGCTTTCGATATTCTCTCCTCACTAAATTTCGAACTTTGCTGTTGTTATGTTAAATTCTATGGATTAACATTATGTTATGCTCCTTGCAGACAAGTTTGCCATAGTTAATATTACGTATACGCATCGACATTCTTCCCTCCCACAAATACGAAAACTGTGGATGCTATGTTAAGTGGAAAGGCAGCCCTTATCGACATTCTCCTCTAGGCAAGCCAGTTCGAAGTTAGTGGCTGCTTATTTATACATAACATGCTATGTTGATATTACATATACGCCTCACTACTCCTCCATCAATGTTTTAGTTACAGGCCAAAACATATGTTAGCTGGTGGATGCTATTTAACGCTCTTAATTCGTTGTTCGTCAACAGCTTATAGAATATTAACAGAGCCGGCTTTTGAGAGTTCTTTGAACTTTGCTTGCGTGTTAAATGCTCGCGAGCACTTCTCCCCTCCTCACCACCCCGTTGCTACCATGTTGCTATGCATTTTTGAGCAGTGCACTGCTTGAAGTGTTGTTGCTCTCCTGCCAAGTGTGCTGGCATGTGAATGTGAATGTGATTGTGACGGTGATTGTGATTGTAACGCTGACGGTGAGTCGTGATATTGTGACGTTGTGACCTTGAGTTAAGTTCATAGTTGACTTTCGCTTTTAGCACGCTTTTCCAAAGCTCTTTGTTGCATGTGTAATCGCATGTCATGTGCTCACAGGACCCCTTTTTTTCTTGAACCTGGCAGCTAATGTGCTTCACGCTGGCACGCCCACATGCCAGAGCAATGTGTACTTAATGCTGCCGCAAGTCATTTGTGGGCGCGTCTATTGAAAGCAAAGCCGAATGCCGCCCCACTTGACCATATTTATGGCTGCCCAGCTCACAGCTCCCAACTTCCAACTGCCAACTCGCAGCATCCAGCATCCCGACAGCAAACTGCTGCACTTTTCAATAAACTGCTTAGTCGCCTGCCTGCCTGCCTGCCAACAACAACAACAACAGCAACAACAACCACAGGACGATATTTTGCAGCGCTGTTGCAGTGATTTATAAGCGGGTGAAGTGAGGCGCCTCGGTGGAATTTTGCTCTGGCTTCTGCCTTCGCTTGCGTTGCTTTGCATCTTGTTGCTATCAAAGTGCATATAAATTACCGTTGCAACGCCTCTAGCACACCCGTGTCCTGCGGCCGTGTCCTTCTCGAGGCGCTGCTCATTTTGGCATAAATCGCCTGGCTTGAAATGCGCTGCCTAAGCGTTTTCTGATTAACTGCAAAAATGCAAAAAGGACACACAATGCACGCACCTGTGGCGCCACCTATGGCTTGAAATTGATAACAAAAAAGGTAACAGGTTTTTATCTTTTGTCCGTTAACTCATAAGGTAACAGGTTTTTATCTTTTGTCCGTTAACTCATGTGTCTACTGACATATTTTACATTTTGAGCATTTAACTTATTTATATTTTTAGCAGACATTTTCTGTTGTTGCTAAAATATATTTAATAAATTGAATTAAAATAATAACACATATTTTATACAAGTATATCAGAAACTTCAGAACCATCCGTCTGTTAACATTATCATTATCTAGTGCCCATATACAACAACTTAATTTAATTTTGTATTGTGAGGAATTCAATCATGAAGAGCACTTTAAATATTTGCGTTCAGCCAGCCAACTGCCAGAGTTGCCAAATTGCGCAAGTGAGGGAATTTTAATTAGACCCCCGGCCACACACATACACTGAGAGAAAAGTATGCAGCACTGTAATTGTCGCCACCTGCTTTGACCGCAATTATGTCAACTATTTATGTTGCTGCTGCTGCTGTTGTTGGCAATCATTAAGAGCATGTCATTCACACTTTCACACGTCTCACCTTTCACTTTCACTTTCACTTGAAGCACTAGTGACACGTGTCAAAAGTCAACAGCAACAACAACACGCCCACATGACGCTTTTAATTGTTTTTTGGTGCCGTCCTTTTTGGCTCCGACTGTCGAAACTCTAATACGCAATTGGAGACTAGCTTTAAGAAGTCTGACTGATTGAATTTTGCCCTAGCAGTGTTGGTAAATGCATGCTGAAAATATCTACGTAGGATTTCTTTGAATTAAAAACTTTGGCGAATGACTATTATACATTTAAAAAGTGGATTTGTGCTGTATGAAAAATAATAAAATAATATAAGGATATAAAAAATATATTTTTGACAATCATAATATTAGATTGATTTATTGGTTTATTCCTAAAAATCTCTATCTTTGATTCAAGCCAAACCAATTACTTGTCGTAGGGCATTAAAGGTTCGTTGCTGTCTGGTGATTTCTTTATTATTTTTTCTATTTTCTTGTGTGCCCTGGTTTAAGATTAACGTCACCCACCTTTTTGGCCAAATGATTAATGACAGCGATTTTGTGCTGATGCCCGTCTTTAACTCACCCCCCTCCCTCTTCCTATTTGCTGCCGTCTAGCAAACTTTTGGGCATATCCTTTGGCATTTGATGAAAATCTACTTGTTGGCGCCAGTTTGCTGACGACCATCATGATGATAATGAAGATTACTTTGTTGGCCACTTGAGCAACGCTTTTTTTTTCGTCCATTTTTTTCTTGTGCTTAGCATTTACATAAATTAATCAGCGCGAAGGTTGGCAACTACAACTGAACGAAGTGAAACTGAACGAAACGAAACGAAACGAAATAGAACTTTGTGTAGGAAAAGTGTAGGTAAAGTCATCATAAATCCACAAAGCAACCGATATGCATAGCAGTAAAAGTTTCCTTTTTGGCCGCTTGCATGTCTAATGATTTCACTCCTTTGAGAAAAGCGCTAAAAAAAAACTAGTGAGAGAAATGGAAAAAAAAACGCTTAAAATGAAGCAAAGCGAAGCGAAAGCGGCTCATCAATTGTCTGAGGAGAGGAGAGTTGCCAGAGGAAACGACTGGCAAATTAGTGGCAAGGCTGAATGAATAGGCAGGTAGCAAGAAAGAGCGAGAGAGAGAGATGGAGATAGCGAAAGACTGTCAGTCAAATTGAATAGTGAGTGGGAGGGTAAGGGGGGGGCCACCGGCAGTAGAATCAATGTCGATTGTCGGCATTTGTCACGTGCAGCGACATCTGGCGTGCGGCAGAGGAAGTGATGCGACCAAAGTCATCCTGTCGGCTTTTGTTTGGAAATTTGTGTGCAGCGTTTGATTGAAAGGCAGCGGTAACAACGGCTGCGGCAGCGGCAGCGTTGCCACCCTACTGTAAAAAAAACACACACAAACCCAAAACAGCCGCCTAAACCCAAAAACCGACGCCATTTTGTTTGCGAAATGTTGCAAGTGCTTGGCATTTTTTAGTTGCAACAACACAATCCATCAGTCAGTCAGTCAGTTAGTCAGTCAGTCAGTCAGTTTGTCATGCAATTCATTTGTGCTCGTTGTTCAGCATAATATACTCGAGATTATTGCACAGCACACACACACACACACGCATATACAAATGCAAATAATACATGCGCATATGCAGCATATATGTATACAAGTAAAATTGATTGCCGTTGGCATTTTTGGCAAGCGTGCAGCGTGCAACAATTGAGTGGAATGCGTGTGAAAATATTCACTTGGTAATTTACTGCAAATTTTGTTCGTGTGTTTTTTGTTATTTTGTTTATTTGCAGCTCTTTGAACAAATATTTCACTCGACAGGGAGTCAAACAGAAAATAATACCAACCAACCGAACAAATTGCTGCTTTGTTCAAAACTCGCGCAAAATATTTCAATGGAGTTTTTAAGTTTTATGCTCTCTGATTTTCAAGTCAGTCGTTTTCTGTTAAACGTTTCTCTTTCCAATTAATGCATTATTCACCTTTTTGCAAAAGTCTCTCACTTCACGATTTAACGTGCGAGCAAAAGTTCAGGTCGTGGCCACGACCAGGACACGTTTTCGGGACATGCAGCCAGCTGCAGCCTTGCGATAAACTTGACACTTTATGCACCTTGCAGCATCAACAGCCTGAAAAAGCGAATTTTGAGTTTTGGCACAAAAAAAAGGGAGTGGGAGGGAGAGACTTGCATATAAGTAACGTTTGTATGTATGTGTATGTATGCCATAAACTCTCAACGGTAATTTGCTATCTTATTTATGTTGAAAGCTCAGTTAGTTTGCATAAATCTTAAATACTGTTAAATCTAGTAAAACATTTATTTCAAAATGTTCAATTTTACTTTTCAAGTTGTGACAATTAAAGAAAGATTCGTTTCACACATTTTTTAGAAGGCATTAATATTAAAAACAAATAAATAACCATTATCTAAATTTCTTTCTGGTAATATTATTTATGGAATCACACAAGATGCCTTTGAAATTTTAATTCTATAAAACCACAAACAGTTTGTCTGCCCTTTGTTGCTTGTCTTTTAGCTGTGCAACTAATCGTTGCCACATTTCAATTACATTTACCTAAGGCTTAGAATATATGATGTATGTATTTGAAATGTAATTTTATGTTTTTTATCTACCGCAATCAAGTTGTTAAAGCATTGATTTTTATTCACTTCTGGTTTTTTGTCGGCTTTGGTCACGAATAACAATTAAAAGAGCTTTGCACAACACGGCGTATACGCAATTTATATTGTATAGTATTATATATATGTATATGTAAGTTTCTGTGTTTCTGGCTGCTGACCTGATTCTCACCAACGTATGAGTGTGTGTATGTGTGTGTCATAAACTGCGCTTTGTATAACAAGACAACAACAACAACAACAATAACAACAACAACATCAGCAGCATAAAGAACCAAGCGACTTAGCTGTGTCATTTAAATTGGCAACACGTGTGTGGCTCATTACTCCTGCTGAACCTACCCTCAAGCTACGCTCTTACACCCTTCCAAAACCAGCCACCCCTCTAGTCCCCACCCTTCTGCCACTCCTTTTACAAACAAACATGCATTTGTCTACCATGTAATTATTATTGTAAGTGCGCCCAATTCTAATTAGTCTAATTATTGCAAAACACAAACATAAAATGGCTAAAATAATAATTACTTTTCTTTTTTAACATTTATTTGCTGCAAATATTTATGGCAGGTTTTTGGTGCAAAATACAATTAGTTTGTGATACGATTTTTGTTGTTAGTTGAGCACTCGAAATGTAAATGTTAATTACAATAACATTTAAGCAAAGTAAATACGAGGCTTAATACTTAAATTGAAAATAGCTGCACTATTAAACTTCTAACATTTTTGTCACTTTAAAGTTTCTCTACAATTTGTATGCAATTCTGTGAATATTCACTGCAATTGTATTTGGTAACTAACTCAATTTGCTGCGAATGGTAAAATTCGCATGTAAACGTAACAATTTAATTAAAAACTTTATGACAAGATGTCGCTTCAATAAAAAAATGTCCAAAGTAAAATCATTTTGGTTGTTGGTGTTTGCTATTTTTGTCATTTTGTGTTGTTGTTGTTGCTGTTGCTTTTTATTTGGAAAACAAGAAAAAATACTCGCAGCTCCAGTGAAAACTTCTGTGGCAGACAATTGTGGCTGCAAAGCAAAAACTTTTCTCATGTAACCAATAATAGCAAAATGAAAAAGTTGTTGCTCACGTTGCTGTTGTTGTTGCTGCTGCTGCTGCTGCCATTGTTGTTGTTGTTGTAGTTGTTGTAGCTATGATATATTGTCATTAGCGCTGACGAAATGCAAATATAAAAATCACAAGCTGGAAAATCATCCAAGCCAAAAAGAAAAGCGAAACGAGCAAAGGAAAACAGAGCAACAAAATGGCCAAACGCACAGATACACACACACACATGCAGCACACACACAGCTGCGTTTGACAGTGGAGAATCACATGAAAACAACATGTCGCTGACATGTTTAGAGACATGAAAGCCAATGTGGAGGGGGTGAAGTTGGAAACCCACTTTAGACGCTTGAAAAGTTTTGCTTTTTTTGGAATGTTTGGGCGAAAACTTTTCACATATTTTACTTACAATTAAATGCAATTGTTGGCAAAAGAAAGCGGCCGGAAAAGAACAAACACGGAAGCAAAAGACGACCCTGAAATGAAGGTCGCTTTATATATAAATATAAATATATATACACAGACCAGCCTATAACAAACTGGAAATGAAGTTGAGCACCTGAAGGAGCAGGAAAAAAGGGAGTTGGGAGGTGGATGTTGGTTGCTAGGAGGTGTGGGGAGTATGTTATAATTTATGATTGTTGCCAGCGCACAGCGCGTAAATTATGAAAATCTACTTAAACTTGCGCCAAACTCAAACCGCCCACAAGTTGAAGTGGGGCAAATGGGGCAGAGACAGCATTTAGGTATGGAAACAGAAGTGGAAACGGGAAATGCGAATGGGAACGGGAATGGAATCGGGAATGAAATGGGATCTCAGCTAACGAAGCAAAACAAAAGTCGTAGACTTTTAGCGGCTCGTTGTTTGTTATGGTTTGCTGCTGTGTAAGCATTTTGTCTTATCTCCTCGTCATATTTTATACCCTATATTACCCAAAGGGACTAGAGAAAAACATATTTAAGGGGACAATTATGATTTGTTGCAACTCCACAGCAATTGTGGGCAGATAATGCTAATTTATGTTCAGCTTAGATCTTTAGGATCTTGCCTTACATTAAATATATGTTTAACTTCATTATGTTATTTGATGATAAATTTAAAAGTAGTGAGAAAATGCCATTGGATTAAGTTATTTCTAAGAGAAATCTAATGACTTGAGCTTAAATAATTTTTACAGAATTTTCTATGTTAAATCTAATGCACTTTTCTATGCTGCTAGGTGTGCATTTTAATGTGTATATTAAGAGGTTCCAAATAACATTATATAACATTAATCAACATTTTAAAAACGTAAAAATTGTATTTTTTAATATTTATATTATATCATATTTTCCTATCAAAATTTACTGAGCATCTTTGAGTCGCTATTACTTAACACCTTTGTTTTTTGCTGTTGTTAAAGTTAAATTCACATTTGTCGCATTTGTTGCTTGTGCTTCATTATTCTCGTATCAAGTCTATATACGACTTCAACTCGCAACTTGTTATGCAAATTTCCATTTTTTTGATGTTTTTTTTTCTGTTTTGGTTTGTTTATTAAAAAACATAAAATCCACACTGAGCAAACATAATTACAATTGCTCAACTTTGTCTCCACTGCTCATTTTATTTTATTTGTATTATTTTTTTTTGTTTTTGGTTTTTTTGTTGTTGCCAATTAGTTATGAAAATGTGCTTTTAATTGCGCGTAATTAACTCTAATGAATTTTAATTGTTCTTTGCCCAACGTAAACAGTTGCGAAATGTGCATGAAATTATTGTTGATTTTTGGTATTGTTGTTGCTTGCTGTTGTTGTTGTCGTTTGTTGTTGTTGCTTGCTGTTTGCTGTTTGTCAGCAGCTGTCAACCCTGCGGTTTTTGAGCAACTTGCACCGATGTGTGTAATTATTAATGAATGCACAATGCCAGCCATCGACTTTCAATAGGGGCGTGGCAGCCAAATTAATTTGGCACACCAACAACAGCCACCATAATTATCTAATTAAATGCAACAATTAAGCAATTGCGGACTGTAATTGAGACGTCATTAATTAAACAATTATGCTAAATGACTGGCGGGAAATTTGTGGTTGAATAAATTACTGCATGTCTTTTATACACTAACACTTCAAATCTTGTACAATCGATATGATTTTCAATGTTGCAGCGATATTAGTTATCGAAATAATGTAACAAAAAGAAAAAAAAAAAAATAAAAAATATTTTTTTTTAACACTACCCCCCACCACCACCAATCCCATTCAAAAATTTTTTACAAAAAGAAAAAAAAAAAAAAAACAAATTTTTTTTTTCCCACCACCCAACTTACCCCAAGTGTTATACCCCCTACAATCGATATATTCATCGATATTATTATCGAAATATGTAATTTATATCTAAGCAATGAAGTGAATAAAGTATAAATATCAAATATTGTTTTTTATACATTATCACTTCAACTACAATCGATATATTGCATCGATATTAGTTATCGAAATAGGCAATTTATATCTAAGCAATAAAGTGAATAATGTATAAATATTAAATGTACCACAACTGCTTAAGTTTCAATCAAATATGATAAATTGAATTTCCATTTTGAATCATTAAGTAGCTATTTAAACAGTTAGTAAATAGCAAACAGAGACATCCATCAATCTTCATCTACTTTCTATGCAGTCAAGAGCAATGAAAAACCTTGCACTATAATGCATATTTAGCCATTCTTCTTCTTCTGCATTTTTTTGTGCCAGTTACCAAGTAAGTGAGCACAACACAATTCAGGTCAAAAGATGCATAAAACTGTCGGCATAATTCACAAGTTTCAAAGTAGCTTTCTGGCTACGATTTTTGGCGACTTTACGTTGCAGCTGAGGTCCTCAGTTGTAAAAGTTGCTTTAACAGGGGTGGTGCGGGGGTTGGTGGTGGGTGGAGAGACAAAGTACAAGTGCAATTACCAATTAGAAGTTTCAAGTTTTCTGTATGTGCTGCGGAAACATTTTCATTGCAATTTCTGATTTATACGCAGCGTGGCGAGGGGAGCGGTGGGGAGAGGGGAGAGCAGAGACACAAGACGAGGTTTCAAATAAATCAAAGAAGCCAAAGCGTAACAAGTTCTACTTGTTCCCTGTCTGTTATATATCTCAAGTATGCAATAACAAAGACAAAAGAAAAGATAAGAAAAAAAATAAATATTATTCAATAAAAATATTATTTAATAAAGATCTTAAGTGATTTTAAACGTTGTCAATTTGCATTTAGCTTAGCCTGGTATAAAAAAAGCAATTGAGCATTCAAAATAATTGAATTGAATTGTCAAACAATCAGACCTTACATAAATGCAATTTCAATAATAAATATTAAGTAACTAGTTAACGAGAAATTTGTAAAGTTTACACAAAATTTGGCATTATTTATTCAGCGTTTTATTTGCAAACTCGTATGAATTTAATTAAAATATTCTCCTGTCTGCCAAACTTGCAACTATTTTTGCACTTGCAGATTATTAAACATTTAATATGCAAACACACACATACACCAACACACACACACACACACACACATGTGGCCACAAGCATGCAAAGCATTGTTATTATTAAGTAATTTTTTAAGAGTGGCCCTACTCTGCTGCCAGCCCCACTCCCCCCATTGCATTTTGCTACTTTGCGGTTGCAGACAACATGTCGCATTGTTGTCAACGCAAATATCCGTGTTGCATGCAACAAGGCAAAAGTGGCAGCAGCAGCAGCAGTAGCAGCGGCAGCAGCTGAGGAAATCTGCTTCACCCTTTGCAACAACAGCTCAACGCTTTTGACTTTTAATATGCTGGCAACCCGAAGCCGTCGTTACCTTAAGCCAACCCCCCCCCCCCCCCCCACTCATTGTTGTTGCATTAAAATTACATATTTTGTTGGGGCAAGCAGCTCTGACGGTTGAGTGTTGCTTTGTTTTGAAGTGCTACTTGTCCCCTTGTAGCACACATCCTCCCCGCCCCCCTCTTGCTTACCAGGCACTGCAAATTTATGACTCGCTTCTTTTCACTCTCTTCCACTTCCGCTTTCTCCCCCGCTCGCAGCCTTTGCATCCTTTGCACAGTCTTTTTATTAAAGTTTGCACATTTCGTTCTTCACATGCTCCTCGCTCTCTCTTAATATTTTGTTGCTCTTTTCCATTTTTTGTTTTGTTGGTTTACTTCTTCTACTCTGACAATTTTTCATATGCAACGAATTTGCATAAAAAATAAAAGAGTAGCACCAACAGCAACAACAACAAGAGAAGTCACCACGCCGAAAAATTGTTGCGTTGCTGTTTTTCTTTATCTGCTCCCTGAAGCAGCAAGGCCAGCTGAGCGGGGGTGTAAGTGTAGTTGTAGCTGTAGGTGGGGGTTATGTGTTCTGGAAACTGTGTTGAACAACGTTTCGGTTGTTGTTTTACAGCTACGCCTTTTGCCTCATAAAGATATGCATGCAAATTGTGTGCTAGTTTTTTCTATATATAAATAAGTATATGCAAAAATAAAAATATAGTTTTTTTTTTGGTTTTTTTGAAGCACATGACATTGCCATTATCATCAACAGGGGGCTGTTAGTCTACTGAATCCTCTATATCAAAAACTTATTTATCTTTTGTCTTTTCGATCAAATTCAATTTAAAAGTTCATAGATCAATCGGTAGTTCTTGTTAAAAAGTTGCTGTTAACTACAGCTAAGTTGATAGTAAAGGTTTATTTCTGAACAGCACTGTTCACACTAAACAAATTTGTTGCGAAGCTCAATATACTTTTGTAAAGTCAAGGCTGCATAAAATATTAATTCTTTATTTATTCTACATCTAAAATGTATGCATGAGACAATATTTGTACATCTCAAATTCTCAGAAATGCCCTTCCCAGACTTCAAACTGCCATATCTTTGTCAAAACTGAACTGCTTTTTAATCCTGTACTCCTCTATCATCATAGTTTTTCATGTTTAAAAATCCTAAATTTAAATTTTACGAATTTCGGATTTTTGTCAACTTTCATGACAATTTTGTGACTTGTGAAGTACCCAAGTCACCATAAATGCCCTTCCCAGAACTAAAAACGACACAACTTTGTCAAAACTGAACCGATCTTCGCTCCCAAGGTCATTTTCTTATTGATTTGTCATCCTCAATAATCCTACATTTCAATTTTACCAATTTTCAAGTTTCGGATTTTTGTCAACTTTTATGACAATTTTGTGACTTGTGAAATACCCAAGTCACCAAAAATGCCCTTCCCAGAACTAAAAACGACACAACTTTGTCAAAACTGAACCGATCTTCGCTCCCGAGGTCATTTTCTTATTGATTTGTCATCCTCAATAATCCTACATTTCAATTTTACGAATTTTCAAGTTTCGGATTTTTGTCAACTTTTATGACAATATTGTGAAGTTCTCTAGTCACTAAAAATGCCCTTCCCAGAACTAAAAACAACACAACTTTGTCAAAACTGAACCGATCTTCGCTCCCAAGGTCATTTTCTTATTGATTTGTCATCCTCAATAATCCTACATTTCAATTTTACGAATTTTCAAGTTTCGGATTTTTGTCAACTTTTATGACAATTTTGTAACTTGTGAAATACCCAAGTCACCATAAATGCCCTTCCCAGAACTAAAAACGACACAACTTTGTCAAAACTAAACGGATCTTCGCTCCCAAGGTCATTTTCTTATTGGTTTGTCATCATAAATAATCCTACATTTAAATTTTACGAATTTTCAAATTTCGGATTTTTGTCAACTTTCATGACAATATTGTGAAGTTCTCTAGTCACCATAAATGCCCTTCCCAGAACTAAAAACGACACAACTTTGTCAAAACTGAACCGATCTTCGCTCCCAAGGTCATTTTCTTATTGGTTTGTCATCATAAATAATCCTACATTTAAATTTTACGAATTTTCAAATTTCGGATTTTTGTCAACTTTCATGACAATATTGTGAAGTTCTCTAGTCACCATAAATGCCCTTCCCAGAACTAAAAACGACACAACTTTGTCAAAACTGAACCGATCTTCGCTCCCAAGGTCATTTTCTTCATGGCTTGTCATTTTTAATAATCCTACATTTAAATTTTACGAATTTTCAAGTTCGGATTTTTGTCAACTTTCATGACAATTTTGTGACTTGTGAAGTACCCAAATCACCATAAATGCCCTTCCCAGAACTAAAAATGACACAACTTTGTCAAAACTGAACCGATCTTCGCTCCCAAGGTCATTTTCTTCTTGGTTTGTCATTTTTAATAAACCTAAATTTAAATTTTACGAATTTTCAAGTTTCGGATTTTTGTCAACTTTTATGACAATATTGTGAAGTTCTCTAGTCACTAAAAATGCCCTTCCCAGAACTAAAAACGACACAACTTTGTCAAAACTGAACCGATCTTCGCTCCCAATGTCATTTTCTTATTGATTTGTCATCCTCAATAATCCTACATTTCAATTTTACGAATTTTCAAATTTCGGATTTTTGTCAACTTTTATGACAATATTGTGACTTGTGAAATACCCAAGTCACCAAAAATGCCCTTCCCAGAACTAAAAACGACACAACTTTGTCAAAACTGAACCGATCTTCGCTCCCAAGGTCATTTTCTTATTGGTTTGTCATCATAAATAATCCTACATTTAAATTTTACGAATTTTCAAATTTCGGATTTTTGTCAACTTTCATGACAATATTGTGAAGTTCTCTAGTCACCATAAATGCCCTTCCCAGAACTAAAAACGACACAACTTTGTCAAAACTGAACCGATCTTCGCTCCCAAGGTCATTTTTTTCATGGCTTGTCATTTTTAATAATCCTACATTTAAATTTTACGAATTTTCAAGTTTCGGATTTTTGTCAACTTTCATGACAATTTTGTGACTTGTGAAGTACCCAAATCACCATAAATGCCCTTCCCAGAACTAAAAATGACACAACTTTGTCAAAACTGAACCGATCTTCGCTCCCAAGGTCATTTTCTTCTTGGTTTGTCATTTTTAATAACCCTAAATTTAAATTTTACGAATTTTCAAGTTTCGGATTTTTGTCAACTTTTATGACAATATTGTGAAGTTCTCTAGTCACTAAAAATGCCCTTCCCAGAACTAAAAACGACACAACTTTGTCAAAACTGAACCGATCTTCGCTCCCAAGGTCATTTTCTTATTGATTTGTCATCCTCAATAATCCTACATTTCAATTTTACGAATTTTCAAATTTCGGATTTTTGTCAACTTTTATGACAATATTGTGACTTGTGAAATACCCAAGTCACCAAAAATGCCCTTCCCAGAACTAAAAACGACACAACTTTGTCAAAACTGAACCGATCTTCGCTCCCAAGGTCATTTTCTTATTGGTTTGTCATCATAAATAATCCTACATTTAAATTTTACGAATTTTCAAATTTCGGATTTTTGTCAACTTTCATGACAATATTGTGAAGTTCTCTAGTCACCATAAATGCCCTTCCCAGAACTAAAAACGACACAACTTTGTCAAAACTGAACCGATCTTCGCTCCCAAGGTCATTTTTTTCATGGCTTGTCATTTTTAATAATCCTACATTTAAATTTTACGAATTTTCAAGTTTCGGATTTTTGTCAACTTTCATGACAATTTTGTGACTTGTGAAGTACCCAAGGCTCAAAAATGCCCTTCCCAGAACTAAAAACGACACATCTTTGTCAAAACTGAACCGATCTTCGCTCCCAAGGTCATTTTCTTCTCGGTTTGTCATTTTTAATAACCCTAAATTTAAATTTTACGAATTTTCAAGTTTCGGATTTTTGTCAACTTTTATGACAATATTGTGAAGTTCTCTAGTCACTAAAAATGCCCTTCCCAGAACTAAAAACGACACAACTTTGTCAAAACTGAACCGATCTTCGCTCCCAATGTCATTTTCTTATTGATTTGTCATCCTCAATATCCTACATTTCAATTTTACGAATTTTCAAATTTCGGATTTTTGTCAACTTTTATGACAATATTGTGACTTGTGAAATACCCAAGTCACCAAAAATGCCCTTCCCAGAACTAAAAACGACACAACTTTGTCAAAACTGAACCGATCTTCGCTCCCAAGGTCATTTTCTTATTGGTTTGTCATCATAAATAATCCTACATTTAAATTTTACGAATTTTCAAATTTCGGATTTTTGTCAACTTTCATGACAATATTGTGAAGTTCTCTAGTCACCATAAATGCCCTTCCCAGAACTAAAAACGACACAACTTTGTCAAAACTGAACCGATCTTCGCTCCCAAGGTTATTTTCTTCATGGCTTGTCATTTTTAATAATCCTACATTTAAATTTTACGAATTTTCAAGTTTCGGATTTTTGTCAACTTTCATGACAATTTTGTGACTTGTGAAGTACCCAAGGCTCAAAAATGCCCTTCCCAGAACTAAAAACGACACATCTTTGTCAAAACTGAACCGATCTTCGCTCCCAAGGTCATTTTCTTCTCGGTTTGTCATTTTTAAAAATCCTACATTTAAATTTTACGAATTTTCAAATTTCGGATTTTTGTCAACTTTTATGACAATATTGTGAAATTCTCTAGTCACTAAAAATGCCCTTCCCAGAACTAAAAACGACACAACTTTGATAAAACTGTACGGATCTTCGCTCCCAAGGTCATTTTTTTCATGGCTTGTCATTTTTAATAATCCTACATTTAAATTTTACGAATTTTCAAGTTTCGGATTTTTGTCAACTTTCATGACAATTTTGTGACTTGTGAAGTACCCAAATCACCATAAATGCCCTTCCCATAACTAAAAACGACACAACTTTGTCAAAACTGAACCGATCTTCGCTCCCAATGTCATTTTCTTCTTAGTTTGTCATCTTTAATAATCCTACATTTCAATTTTACGAATTTTCAAATTTCGGATTTTTGTCAACTTTCATGACAGTATTGTGAAGTTCTCTAGTCACTAAAAATGCCCTTCCCAGAACTAAAAACGACACAACTTTGTCAAAACTGAACCGATCTTCGCTCCCAAGGTCATTTTCTTATTGATTTGTCATCCTCAATAATCCTACATTTCAATTTTACGAATTTTCAAATTTCGGATTTTTGTCAACTTTTATGACAATTTTGTGACTTGTGAAATACCCAAGTCACCAAAAATGCCCTTCCCAGAACTAAAAACGACACAACTTTGTCAAAACTGAACCGATCTTCGCTCCCAAGGTCATTTTCTTATTGGTTTGTCATCATAAATAATCCTACATTTAAATTTTACGAATTTTCAAATTTCGGATTTTTGTCAACTTTCATGACAATATTGTGAAGTTCTCTAAATGCCCTTCCCAGAACTAAAAACGACACAACTTTGTCAAAACTGAACCGATCTTCGCTCCCAAGGTCATTTTCTTCATGGCTTGTCATTTTTAATAATCCTACATTTAAATTTTACGAATTTTCAAGTTTCGGATTTTTGTCAACTTTCATGACAATTTTGTGACTTGTGAAGTACCCAAGGCTCAAAAATGCCCTTCCCAGAACTAAAAACGACACATCTTTGTCAAAACTGAACCGATCTTCGCTCCCAAGGTCATTTTCTTCTCGGTTTGTCATTTTTAAAAATCCTACATTTAAATTTTACGAATTTTCAAATTTCGGATTTTTGTCAACTTTTATGACAATATTGTGAAATTCTCTAGTCACTAAAAATGCCCTTCCCAGAACTAAAAACGACACAACTTTGTCAAAACTGAACGGATCTTCGCTCCCAAGGTCATTTTTTTCATGGCTTGTCATTTTTAATAATCCTACATTTAAATTTTACGAATTTTCAAGTTTCGCATTTTTGTCAACTTTCATGACAATTTTGTGACTTGTGAAGTACCCAAATCACCATAAATGCCCTTCCCAGAACTAAAAATGACACAACTTTGTCAAAACTGAACCGATCTTCGCTCCCAAGGTCATTTTCTTCTTGGTTTGTCATTTTTAACAACCCTAAATTTAAATTTTACGAATTTTCAAGTTTCGGATTTTTGTCAACTTTTATGACAATATTGTGAAGTTCTCTAGTCACTAAAAATGCCCTTCCCAGAACTAAAAACGACACAACTTTGTCAAAACTGAACCGATCTTCGCTCCCAATGTCATTTTCTTCTTAGTTTGTCATCTTTAATAATCCTACATTTCAATTTTACGAATTTTCAAATTTCGGATTTTTGTCAACTTTTATGACAATATTGTGAAGTTCTCTAGTCACTAAAAATGCCCTTCCCAGAACTAAAAACGACACAACTTTGTCAAAACTGAACCGATCTTCGCTCCCAAGGTCATTTTCTTATTGATTTGTCATCCTCAATAATCCTACATTTCAATTTTACGAATTTTCAAATTTCGGATTTTTGTCAACTTTTATGACAATTTTGTGACTTGTGAAATACCCAAGTCACCAAAAATGCCCTTCCCAGAACTAAAAACGACACAACTTTGTCAAAACTGAACCGATCTTCGCTCCCGAGGTCATTTTCTTATTGGTTTGTCATCATAAATAATCCTACATTTAAATTTTACGAATTTTCAAATTTCGGATTTTTGTCAACTTTCATGACAATATTGTGAAGTTCTCTAGTCACCATAAATGCCCTTCCCAGAACTAAAAACGACACAACTTTGTCAAAACTGAACCGATCTTCGCTCCCAAGGTCATTTTCTTCATGGCTTGTCATTTTTAATAATCCTACATTTAAATTTTACGAATTTTCAAGTTTCGGATTTTTGTCAACTTTCATGACAATTTTGTGACTTGTGAAGTACCCAAGGCTCAAAAATGCCCTTCCCAGAACTAAAAACGACACATCTTTGTCAAAACTGAACCGATCTTCGCTCCCAAGGTCATTTTCTTCTCGGTTTGTCATTTTTAAAAATCCTACATTTAAATTTTGCGAATTTTCAAATTTCGGATTTTTGTCAACTTTTATGACAATATTGTGAAATTCTCTAGTCACTAAAAATGCCCTTCCCAGAACTAAAAACGACACAACTTTGTCAAAACTGAACGGATCTTCGCTCCCAAGGTCATTTTCTTATTGGTTTGTCATCATAAATAATCCTACATTTAAATTTTACGAATTTTCAAATTTCGGATTTTTGTCAACTTTCATGGCAATTTTGTGATTTGTGAAATACCCAAATCACCATAAATGCCCTTCCCAGAACTAAAAACGACACAACTTTGTCAAAACTGAACCGATCTTCGCTCCCAAGGTCATTTTCTTCTCGGTTTTTCATTTTTAAAAATCCTACATTTAAATTTTACGAATTTTCAAATTTCGGATTTTTGTCAACTTTTATGACAATATTGTGAAATTCTCTAGTCACTTAAAATGCCCTTCACAGAACTAAAAACGACACAACTTTGTCAAAACTGAACCGATCTTCGCTCCCAAGGTCATTTTCTTCTTAGTTTGTCATTTTTAATAATCCTACATTTAAATTTTTTGAATTTTCAAGTTTCGGATTTTTGTCAACTTTCATGACAATTTTGTGACTTGTGAAGTACCCAAATCACCATAAATGCCCTTCCCAGAACTAAAAATGACACAACTTTGTCAAAACTGAACCGATCTTCGCTCCCAAGGTCATTTTCTTCTTTGTTTGTCATTTTTAATAACCCTAAATTTAAATTTTACGAATTTTCAAGTTTCGGATTTTTGTCAACTTTTATGACAATATTGTGAAGTTCTCTAGTCACTAAAAATGCCCTTCCCAGAACTAAAAACGACACAACTTTGTCAAAACTGAACCGATCTTTGCTCCCAATGTAATTTTCTTCTTGGTTTGTCATCTTTAATAATCCTACATTTAAATTTTACGAATTTTCAAATTTCGGATTTTTGTCAACTTTTATGACAATATTGTGAAGTTCTCTAGTCACTAAAAATGCCCTTCCCAGAACTAAAAACGACACAACTTTGTCAAAACTGAACCGATCTTCGCTCCCAAGGTCATTTTCTCATTGATTTGTCATCCTCAATAATCCTACATTTCAATTTTACGAATTTTCAAATTTCGGATTTTTGTCAACTTTTATGACAATTTTGTGACTTGTGAAATACCCAAGTCACCAAAAATGCCCTTCCCAGAACTAAAAACGACACAACTTTGTCAAAACTGAACGGATCTTTGCTCCCAATGTAATTTTCTTCTTGGTTTGTCATCTTTAATAATCCTACATTTAAATTTTACGAATTTTCAAATTTCGGATTTTTGTCCCTTTTCATGACAATATTGTGACTTGTGGAGTTCCAAAGTCTCTAGAAATGTCCTTCCAAGATGACAAATATTTAAGAGTTTTTTTTATTTAAGAACACGCTTGTTATAATAACTTAAAAATAGCCGAACAGTTTTAAATAAATATATATAATATATAAAACAATAGATAAGAGTCTAAAACAGCCTTAAAAATGCTGCTTGAACCTACTCACTCCGAATTGAAAACTCATATTTTATCTGCAAGCTGCGGAAAGCAGAAATTAGCTCAACTGTTTCGGCATCATCGGCCTTCAAATATTTACATAAAACAGCGAAAAATTAACAAAAAAAGAAGAAACGGTGAAAAAATAGAATGCAAATTGCATGCGCTCAAAGTCCAAGTTTCGAATGCATTTCAATTTTGCAACAAAGTTGTGTGCAACATCAAAACAAATAGGAGCATTGCAGATGAACATAACCGACTGCGGAATACACTGCTTACGGTTGAAAAACAGTTGGAAAAAGCTAGCAAAAAGCTTACTTGATTATGGGACTGTAAAATATTTATTTTTTTGCTTCCATTGGGAGTTTGTCAGTAATTAACAGCTGAAATTATATGACTCTTAATCTAGATATTTAATATTTTTTTGGTGTGGTAAACGACTTGTATTAATTTGTTGCAAGTTTCCAAAACCCTTGCCATATAACCCATGTAGGCTTTTTTCCATTGTTAACAGAGTATACAGATGTGGGAAAAAATGTGAACAAAGGCAGCGAAAATATGCAGTCGAATTGTGCCACGCCCATATTGGGGCAAATACACACTTACACACAAGCACACACACACACATTGGAGTACGGAGAGGGCGGGGCGGAGGCCAATAAAAACGCTTTGTTGGCATAAAAAATTGAACATGGCTGAGCTGCGAGTTCTTTGTGTGGAGCCTTGTTTGACTTTTTCCACGCTGAGTGCGTTTGAGAGGGGGCGGTAGATTGTGGCAGAGGGTGGGGGTGGGTTCGGTTAGTGATGGCATGTAGCTTATCCCTGGGATTATCCTGTGCAGCATGACTGCGTTTTAGCTGCACTTTCTTGAGCACAAAAAGGAAGCTGCCGCTGCAGCAGCTGGCATAGCATGCAGGCAGGCAGGCAGGCAGGTCCTGTGCACAGGATATGCACCCCAAACATATGATATTTGCATAAAGTTTGGCGCAGTGTACAGTTTCACTGTCTGTGTGTGTGCGTATGTGTGTTTGACGTATGTCAGACATCTGCTTCCAAAGCCAGCCTCTGGCAACTCTCTCTCTGTCTTCCTTCACAAATGCAGCTGTTTTTACACTTGCGCTTACATTTCTTTTGCAACTCTACAAAGTCAGCAACAACAACAACAGCACGCAGCAAACTTTCCATCTCTCTACTAATTGCAAATGAGTTTTGGCAGAAGTAAAACAAAAAAAAAACAATGAGAAACTAATATTTTTGGCATGCCCAAGATTGAATACCCCAGCAAAGCAGTTTTCAACTGTGTACAACTCAATTTCATGATTAATTTAAAATGTTTCATAAAATCAACTAAGCAAATTTCGCCAATTAGAACTTCGTTAGTTAAAGAGTTGATCTGAGTTTCTTGTAATTTCTTTAAATTGAATGAAATTTAGGGGGAAAATCGTTAATAAATAATTATGTATTTATTTGCGCTGCTTCAAAAAGTTGCAAAATTAGTATCACAATTATAAAACACCTCTTAAAGGGTATTTGTATAATATAATTTCCATAATTTGATTTAATGGTGAAGTTTACAACTGTTATATAACAAGAGAACAGAAGAGAACAGAACAGAGTCGAGCGGTTCATGTTTACGCTGCGCACATTACGAATAACGTAAAATTAATTAAAATACGGCATACAAAAGATACAAACAAACAAAACGCAGGCAGGCTTTCCCAGTGTCTATAGTACTATATACCGTGTGAAAATTCCCACAACGAATTTCCAGACAAAGAGAGAGAGTTTTCGTTGTTGCTGCTGTTGCTTTTAATTGAGTTCATCAAAAAATTGTTTTCACAGAACTTTGAAGACCCTTCTATATATACGTACATATACATACATACATATGTACATACATACACACATATTTTGTTTGCGTATGTAATACGCTTAGTACGCGTGAAAGCTTATAAAGAACACAAATTGCCAATGTGTGTGTGTGTGTGTGAGAGTTTTCTTTTATTTTTTCGTTTTTTTTTTGTTTTTGGCTTGTCTCTGTAATTCGATGCGCTTAGTAATTTCTAGCGGTTTTCCGCATGGTCACGGCTTTGGAGCAACCACCTCCTGCCCCCACCGCCCACAAATATGCCATACACACATTTTTGAAGCCTCAAACAAATTTGCTTTAAAAATGTATTTTTCCATGCTGCCTTAATGCAATTTTTAATGATTGAAATTCAAAATGCTTTTGCTTTTTGATTTCGGCAAAGGTTTCAATTACTTCTTTTAGAAGTGAAGTTTTCACTTACATTAAATTTTTTGATTTGGCTTCCCAGTTGAATTTGTTTCTTCCGTGGAAAATGTTAACTGGAAATTTCTTTAATTGTTGTAATGTTAATTATGAATACTATGCAAAAGTGATAATTGAAGTTAGTTAATTAAATGAATGCTGCTCATGAAAATGCCAGGCAATTAATTCATTATTGATTGAGTTTTAACCATAATGACCCGGAATTAAATATAGCTATGTAGATCTTAACTGGCGTTGGGTAGAGAAATTGCGAGCACTGCAAAGGCTTAAAATTGCTATTGTATATATTTTTGAACAGGATTATTTTGTATGTTGAAAAAGCAATCCCTATTAATCCTTCTTCCGGTTGCCTGTCACTTAAATCCACATTAAAGAGATAATCACAGAGATATTTTTAAATGCCTAGATTTCAATCTAGTTTCAACATAAAAAATGCAGCACAAATTGGAATATTTCAGCGAGAAGTTGACCTTTTTTTTTTGTATGTAGGTGTGAACTCAATAAGGTGCAGATAAAAAACAAAGCGGGCATTGAGTGCTTGAGCGGCTGGCTGGAATCAAAGGGCAAATAAAAAGTAAACCCTTGGCAAACACACAAATACAAATACAAATACACAAACACAAACATACATTTACAAAATGGCCACCACACGCAGACGAAGGCAAATGGAAAACCAGTTCAGCAATAAGCAAACAAATGCTCACATGATTATGTGTAGGTGTGTGTGTGTGTGTGTGTAGGTGTGTGTGTGTGTGTGTGTAGGTGTGTGTGTGTGTGTGTTTGTTGTGCGGGTCAGTTGCGGTCAGTTGTTTGCGAGGGCTGCAAGAGTCGAAGCCGTTGGCCAGTTTGGTGTCAAAACAACAAATTGTTTTTTAATGCGCCACGCCCACCACTGCCACGCCCCTCAAAGCCAGACAAAAGGCAAACACAAATAGCAATACAGACACACACACACACACACAGTAGAATACACACACGTGCCACACTCTAAACAATGGCAGCCTACAGCTTGGGAGTCACTGTAAATGGCAGCGGGGGGTGGGGGCCGTGGCAAGCCCTGCGCCGCCGTAACATACCGTTTTTTTGGTCTAGAAAGGAGCTTAAACAAAAAAGCCTCTGTTATTGCATTTTAGGCCATAGAGGAGTTTCTAGCTATCGCCGTCGGTCAAAGGTCACAACAATGGGGCATTTACGGTTATTGCCTGAGAGGGGGAGGGGTGGGGGGCTTTTTTTAGGAGCAGGCGGTAGCGCCCACTTAACAACATTTCACTGCAAGAAGCCTTAAACTAATTGTTAGCCACTTGCCCAAAAAAAAAAAAAAACACAAAACCTTTTCTCAGAAAAAAAAAGCTGAAAAATAGTCGGAGAAAAAATAGAAATTGCCACGTTATGAAATAGTTTAGCATAGTTTTTTGCAACACGTTTTTGTTTTAATTTTTTTTTATTTTACACCTGGTCAGCTCAAAAACCTTTTGTTATTTTTATATTTTTTTAAGCCCTTTGCTTTTCCATTGTATGTGTGTGTTGGTCAGGGAAAGCGGGGGTTGGCACTTGATGGCCTTTTGTTCAGCTAAAAGCTGTTTCACATTTACGCCCGAAAACTAAATCGTTTTTAAACTAAGCACATATTTGACTTGAGGCATCTATTTGAAATCCTCTAACGATTTATCAATGTTGGTATTTCTCGATATTTTTAACTTAATTTTTAAATTTAAAATAAGAGTACTTACATTTGAGCAGTAAACATTTGAATATAGCTTGTCTCCTCTGGAATTTGTCTGTCTGACAAATGTCAGCCTAAATCACCATTTTGGATATAACATTGACAGTGGCAGGCGGATGAAATTATATCCCTCCGTTAAATGTTCCGGAAATACCCTTTTCAGTCTCCTGGCCTGAATGGATAATCATTTTATTTCTGACAGGGAATTTGCGTAGCTGGACAGTCAGAATTTGTCATTGCTCTGAAAATATACATATAATTGAAATTATTTGAAAATGTTTTCCATAATATTTTCTTTGTAGAAAAGTAGTTTTTAAATATAAGAAATTATGAAATGAAATTATTTGCAAATAAGAATCACATTACAATAGATAGATACGCATTCTTTAGATATGATTGATCTTTAAATGGACAAATGCACTAATACATACAAAGAAAACCACTTGTAGCTCGTTTGTCTCGCTTTTTTGTCTTGTCATCGCTTTAAAGCGATTATTCATTGAGTTCACACCTCGTCAGCTGCAAATGGGGCTGCAAATGGGGCTGACAAATGCAGTTGGGCAGGGGCAAGGCTGCAAATTTGTGTTCTCTGTTCTCTTTCACGTTTCTCGTTTCTGGTTTCTCGCTGCTGCTCTGTGTTCAGCTCTTGGTACGTTTTAGCTCGTAAATTGGCTTTAATTTGCATTACCGTCAAAGTTATTTGCACATGTGTGCACTCTGTCAGGCAGCACGCTCCAACAAATTGCAGCAACTAAAGCGCTAAAACGTGACGACAGTCGGCAGTTTGAAAAAAAAGAGCGGCAGCAGTGGAGCGGGGGAGCGGGGAGTTGCCATGGCAAATTTCCTGTCAAATTCGAGTGCAACAAGCTGACTGGCGGATAAGGTAAATGCGCCAGTTACACGCCCACGCCCACGCACGCTTACTCCTCTCAGTACCCCTCGCCACCCGTAAACTAAAGATGTTGCACTTGCCACGCCTTCGATTACGATGTTCGTTTTCTTTTATTTTCCATGCACTTGGCTGCGCGTTTTACTTAAACGCTTATTGGCTTAGTCAAAATGCAGCTGCAGCTGCCATCGACTCAATAAATGTCATATCCTTCGAGTCCTTCGAGTCCTTAAGCCGCTTTTCTTGGCCTTTGCTCCAAGTGGACTTAAAAATAGCTGCTCTTTTATTAGATGTTTAGCTTATTACATTTTTCACATTTGTAAAGCCAAATTACGATTTAAATACGTTAAATATTAAATTTAAATAAAATAATAATAAAATTCTAATCAAACATTTTTCTCTTTATTCTCTTTGCAGGTATGTTAACTAAATTCAGATGTTAGACACTTAACAGCAAACGGTTATGTTAAATATCACATGTATGTAAATTGAACAATATTTTATTAAATATTTAAAATTGGGCTTGGTAGTGATAAAAAATCTGAAGTGCTTTAAAAATCTTAGAATTGCAAATTATGCAAAAATTGATATCAGAAAATTTAATATTTTGAATTTTAAAATACAGTTTGTTACAAAATTAGATATCCCGAATACGAAAAACACATAAAACTGAAGCATATTAATTTGGTAGCGACCCTAGTAAAAGATTCTAATTTGAGATTTAGCGCTCTTGAGCTAATACGCTCATAAATAATCTTCCGTTTGAATAGCTTTGAATTGTGAAAAATCAATTTGGTGCTCGAAACTTGGAATGTGCAAATCAAATGCACAATAAGCGCTCATGTGGCGCAATCAAGAAGCAGATCGCAGCATAATGCATATAATAAACCTATATGTATATTTTATGTGTATGTACATAATAGAAATGCCATTAACATGAGTTTAAAAATCAATCGAGCAAATATTTATGAATGCACTTGCATGGAATGCAAACAATGAAAGCAAAATTAAACGCATACAACAAGGTGGAAACGCTACGGGAGTGGCATAATAGGGGTAATGTGGGGATAGGGGGGGCAGGTAAGCAGCTAACTGACATTTACAGCGCTGCTAAAAATAAACGCAAAATGACAGCCAACAAGCAACAGCAACAACAAACTGGGACTCAACTTGTGGCCCCCAAGTTGCGAGCGTAGTTAAAGTGTCAAAAACACTAGCACACAGTTACACACACACACACACACACATAGAAAAGCAGCCACGCCCACAATCCACCTGCATGCCTCCCGTTTTTAGCCAGGTAGCGCGTCATTCGCGTTGCCCTAGAAAACATTCAAAGTGGGGTATAAAAGGTTATAATATAATTGAGCATATATTCCGACTTAATGAAAAATATATTTATTCTTGATGAAATAATTATTGAAAAGTTAAGTTTTTAAATAACTTGTTTTGAAGTGCTGAATACTACAAACTTGGCATTACAAATTTCTGCATATATATCGCTTTTCAAAATTATACAAAATGAAATTTTTAGATTTATATTCTTGATTTTTAGTAAGTAGTAATTGTTGAAAGATTTCCATTCAATTTTTCAATTCACAGTTGAGTACAGAGTATCTTCTAGTTGTGTACACTCAACTCGAGTTTTCATACTTTTTTTGGGTGTTTTTTTTTTTGCATGACGAAAGTATTTTAGACGCGCCATTTATCTTGAGCACACCATGCGACCCTGTTGTTGCCGTCACTGCCATATTTGTCATAAATATCGAGCAAGCACCAACCACCCCCCAACCCGCACTGCACCCACTTGGCAAACCCACTCAACAGCTGACTGATTTAGTTCTCGTCATTATTTGAAGCGTTTTGGTAACCGATTGATTTCAAGCTGTACTTGAAATGACTTATAACAACCATATCGTATATACGATATATAGTTATAGTTTCATGTGCTGGTGGCATTTTAAATTTAAGGTTACTGCTTCGGTTGTTGCAGGTGTCTGACACCAGGGGGCGTTTGTGTGCGCGTGTGTGTGTGTGTGTGTGTTTTTAAGTTATGAAGACAACAGCGGATTTTGTTATTTATGAGTTTCAAGTGCTGCGCCAGGCAAACTCACTCACTCGCTCTCTCTCTCTCCCCGCTCTCCCTCTCTCTCTCTCTTTCTGTCTGTCTGCCTGTCTGCTGTTGGTTTCTGGCTTTTAGGGGTCAGCTCTTTTGGCCATTGTTTATAGCATCAATATGTCGCACACAACAACTGTACAAAAATGTCCATTGTATAAGTAACATATAACATATAAGGCAGCGACAAATTGCACTTCAAAATTTATATAGTATGTCAGAAAAAGCGTGACCAGCACAATTGCATTTCATATTCAGCAGCAGTATTTTCATTTGAGTGCGAATATTTTATTTTTTTCAGCATTGTTTTGTCACCTACATAATTCCTGCATTTAAATTTGAAGTATTTGTAAATATTATTTTTTTGAAAAAAAAATTAAGTTACTTTTTTTTGCAATTTATTTACTTACATAATTTAAACTTTTAAACTCCTCTAACTTTGCCTCGAAGCCATTTATTCATTTTTGTTCTCACCTAAATGAATTTAATTTTTAAACATTTGTAAAAATTAATTTTTTTAAAAAATATCATTTAAATTTTTTTTTTTTTTTGTCTGAAATCAAAAAATAACATTTGAGAATTTGCTAAAAACTTTTTATATATAAAAATATTTCAGTTTTCCCTAAAAAAAAATACTAAAGCACTCACAGCCATATTTAAAAATTATAGTTAGTGCCATGCAGTAAAATATTTTTTAATTTAATAACTTATTATGATTGAGTTCTTAAAAAAATGCATGATATTCGAAAAATTTTATTTGATGATCAAAATGTGGCTATTTTCAATTCAATTCGTAAAAATACTTTATAGCTGGCAGCTTTTAATAACAAAAGTTTGTAAGTTTTCATTTCTGCACACACACACACATACACCTACAAACATACACACATAGAGAGAGTTACGATATATAAGCTCAAGTATGTTATAAACAGCTCACAGCTCAAGTGTTTATGGCTGAGGTTTCAAGCTCAAAACTCGAAACTGGAAACTAAACCTAAGCTAAACTTGGCAATTTCATCATCATCAATATCAGTAGCTCCCCTCTCTCCCCCACCCCATCACTTTGTGCCTGCATTTGATTGCTGTTTCGGTTATAAAACTTACAAAAAGAAGAAGAAAATATGTGTATGTATAACAGCTGCGTATGAAAACCGTAAGAATTTTGCATTTAACATTGTAAAGTGAAAATCTCGCGTGGATGATGATGCCGTCAAAAATGTTACGCTACTTTCTACTTTCTTTCGCCAACAGTTGCACTTTTTCAAAGTACTCTATATACCGGTTTAGGTTACGCTTTGACAGGATGAGGGGGGTTGGGAGGTGGATCAGAGGGGATTGAGAACTTAATGAGCTTCGCTGGCCTGCCAACTGCGTGCTAATAAACTTTTACAGTCTACTACAAAACTAGACAAAGTTCTTGGCTAACGGCTTCTCTGTCAGTTGCTCAAGTGCGGCTTAAGAATCGCTCCTCTCCTCTTCGCTCCTCTCTTTTGCAGGTAGTTAGCATAGGGGATTATGAATGAAGTACTAAGCTGAAGAAGCTTTCCAAATACTATGTGCCACAAAAGCACACAAAGTGTTAGCTCTTTAAAAATTGAAATAATATTGTATTTAAATCGAAATATGATTTAAAATATATTTTTAGCATCAACTAGAAACTTGTATAAACAAATGTCTTATAATTTGCAACAGCTTCATTCAACGAAACTCTCCATTTCGTATAGCTCTAAGATAATTCAACAACGGAAACTCTACACTTTAATACTTTTCGTCAAAAGCTTTAAAATTACTTACTATAATGAAAACCAAAGCTTTCGGAACATATAACAACTTATATTATACACTTTATATCAACATAAAGTCCTTTGTATAAGAAAAAAGTTCCACGACGAGCTTCAATGTCTTATACAATTATGCCTTTGCTTGTATGAGCTGACAATATACTGTATAAGTATACTTATTCGAGCTTTGGTGTCTTATATTTTGTTGATGAAAATGTCCTATAGCTTTTTGCGTTTTAGTAGATGACTCATAAGGAAAAAGGAACTTATAAGTCCCGGTTCCACTTATAAAACCTATGCGAACGTATAAGTTAGCTTTGGCATTTTAATTCGACAGGTCGTATAAGTCCCTTACTTATAAAAAGTATGCGCACAGTTCTAAGATTGTATAAGTTCGTTACTTTGGCAGTTGTATTTAACAAGAGAGTATGAATTTTAGAAGTATGCAATCACACAAAACCCAAAAAAATATAATCGTTGGATTTATGTTATACTAAAATTACTAGAATATATAAGTCCTGCGCTTATAATTAGTAGTTGATTCAAAAGGAAATTATAAGACTACTGCTTATCGTGTCTTATATTTCGGAAATAAAGTTAGTTTCATTTTAAAAGTCCAAAATTCCCAGTATTTGATATTTCTAATATGCCCATTGTTCAAAATTGACTAACAAGCTTGTTTGCCATAATTTTGGTCAGGACTTTTGTAGAACAGTTTGTGCCTGGGCCTTAAGAGAATTTGTATTAGCTTGACTTCTAATAATATAAGAGAGCAAAGAAAAGAATTAAAGTTCTAATGATATCAAAGTTGCCTGCTAGTCCTTGCGGTTTCTTGGCGCAAATCATTAGACTAAATTATGAACAGTTTATAAAGTCATTAAGAGCAGGGAGGGAATATTTAGAGAGAGGCAAGCGGAACAAGCGGAACATTGCCGCTTGATTAACAGAGCAGCAACTCTGTAAACAAAACGTGCAAAAAAAGATTAAAGATTGAGTTGTTAACAGCTTATGTTAAGCTGCTAAACTTTTGACTGCTATTTATTAACTGTTGTCTGTTATCCGTTTTGCTGCATAACAAATTCCGCTGCATGACAAATTCCGCTGCCGCTGCTGCTGCTGCTCTGTTAAGCACAATAACAATAAGAATAACGGGTATCGAATACCAAATAAATTTGTCACTCAATTTTCAATCGACATTTGAGCCTTTGAGCCGGGGTAGGTGGAGGGTGAATGTAAGCGTTAAATGAAATTACTAACGCAATTCAAATCCCAATCACAATCAAATTCAGGTTCAGGTGCCGTGACATGTGTGTGTGAGTGTTGAAAAACACCTGCAGATAACAAACTGGCAATCGGACGATAAGCCTTCTACTTTGTATATTGTATATTGTAGCCGTATAATGCACTCAATTTAGTTTTAGCAACAGCCGGAAAACAAACAGTAAACAACAACAACAACAACGATAGTTTGTAGGCCAATTTATTATTGAAATTTAAATCGAAATTCGAAAATATCTACTGTAAATATACAGTATACACTATTTGCAGAATGATATTTGATTTTTTCATAAGTTGCACATTTTTGGTCCGATTGATTCTTGAAAATGTTGTGCAAATATTTGACTTTGTAAACTTTGTGCACATATGCAAAAATTAAAGTTCCAAAAAAATATCGCAAGCAAAAGATAGGCAAATAGATGCACCATTCAAAGTTGACAACTATTTCATTGGTATGCATATTTTTTCAGCTATTTTCATTAGCATAAATAACAAGGAAAAAAATTATAAAAAGCTGCTGTATTCATTTTTTTTTTGGTTTTCATGCAAGTCCACTTTAAATTTATATGTATGTAAAAAATGTATTTTATATGGTTTTTACAGCTTTTATATAATTAAAAAGGCAAGTAAATGAGCGAGAAACCAATTTTAAAAATTTAACAAAAGTCCAATTGTTGTAAATTAAATTCGAAAGTCAAATAATTTAAATTTAAAAACATTAAATTAAAGAGTTTATTGAAATTTAAACATTTCCGGCACATATTTGAGTGCTTAATAAATAAGTGTTGCCTACTTTTAAGGGCGCTGCTAAGCATGGATTTTTGCAATTAGTTTGAACATTGAGCCAAAATTATCGCAAATTGACAGGCCCGCTTAACTGTCAAACAGTCAGCTCGAAAATAATTCTAGCTCAGTGGAGTGTAAAGTTTAAATTAAGCCAGCCATGCATAATTACAACTGTCAGATTTCATAGGCGAACACGCATCCTGGCAAAATTCAGAATTGAGAAAATGATTCGAAAAATCATGAGCATATTAAATGCATGCATTTATAATGCATAATCGTTGTGTGTTTATTTCAATTATGTATATATATATATATAAAATGCTTTCACGCTCCAATATTTCCGTGCACAGCCCCACCCCAGCCCGCAAGCCAAGCCTAAGTAATTGGTGGCCTACTTTAAGACGCAAGTCGCATTTCCTTGCGGAAATTACAATTACAATTATTAATTACATTTTATACATTTTATGTGCGCTTTATGTATTTATGTATTTTGATTTATGTGCACTTGCCACAATAACCGCTTAAGCATTATTTGTTATTACGGCATTACCCTTACCCGGTTCGCTTGTTTAACAGCCGCTTTAGCCGCTCACTCAACTCTTTTTTACGGATACACATAAATCAAGCATTTGTTTCCATTCAAATACATAATTTTTGTCGGAGCGTGGACCGTTAAGTTATTATTCTGACAAATTTATTGATTGCAGAAATGTGGAATGAGTATATTTATACAAATTCAAATGATGCTAAATTCTCAACCAGGGAAAAATCATTTTAGGTATTTTAAAGATGTTTTCTTAAGTTAAAAAATGTTAGCCAAATAAAAAAGTGATCAGTTTTCTGATTGATTTCATTTAAAAAATAATTATCTTAAATATTTAAATAGTTTTTTTTACAAAAAATTAGTTTTTGTGCTAATAAATAATGTGAGCAGTTAAAGCAGACTTTTGAACATTTGTAAAAAGTTGAAGACATTTCGCAGTTACTTAAAAAACTTGTTCATTTCATTTCCGCTGTACGACTTTTTCACATCATTTTCTAATTTTTAATTAAGCAACAATCAGCGCAGCACAAAGCACACAGCAATAATTTAGTTGGTAGTCGAAAAGTAGCAAAAAACCGGAGAGAAAGATTAAAAACAAAAATGTGTCTCGTTGTCACAGCAAGCAGCTTGTGCAAGGAGTTTTTTGTTTTTTGTTTTTTTGGTTTTTTTTGTTAGCAACAGTTACATTTGGAGTTTCTTGTCTGCTCCGCCTGTCTGCGCAATTAATTTGCAGCCAAGGCGGACACAAATCAGCTGAGTAACACGAACTGAAAGCAATTGCAGCAACGCCAAAAAGATGCAATTCCCAAAAAAACCCATCCCAACTGTATTTTTTTTGTTCCCCAGCTGCTGCTGCTTCTTTTTCTTTCAAGCTGAATACGCATAAATTCACATCCGGCGACAAGATGCCGTTTCACTGACAGGGCAGGGACAGGGGGGGGGGGGATAGAGGTGTAGAAAGAAAGGCAAAAGAAAGAAATTGTCAACGTTGCAGTTTTCTCAACTCAGTTTGGCAACATGGCAACTTCCGCTAAGCGAAACGAAACCAAAAATGAAACGAAACGAAAGCAAAACGAACGGAACGGAAATGTGCAAATGAGCATCATGCATATCTTAATCAGAGGGGAGGCGAAGGGGACGAGGATGGGTGATGGGTGCTTTACCCCATCCACAACCAGTTTGCCAGGTCCAGTTGTGTATTTTGCAGTTTCAGTTTCAGCTTTTTGGAGTTTTTTTCTAGTACCCAATTTTATTGCAATTGCTTGTCACTGCAATTGTATACTTATTGCTAGTGTTGTTGTTATTGTTGTTGTTGTTCTTATTGTTGTTGTTGTTGTTGTTGTTGTTATTGCGCCATTTGTGGCAGCCATAAACGAAGATGACAGCCACAGCGAGTGTTTTGCCCATTTTGGCTCTGCTTTTGTGTTTTCTCGCCTAATTGGAAAACTATACACAGCAGCAATTGCCGCCAGACACAGATACAGCTACACAGATACAGATACACAGATACAGATACACAAGTTGCAAGATACAACATTAATATGCAATGGCACTGAGGAATGCACGGCCTATATATATATGAATGTTTGTATGTACATGCCTGAAATGATTGGCATTGCAAATTAGAATTTGCATTTGCATTTGAGTTTCCGTTTCAGTTTCAGTTCTCGCTTGTTTTCTGGCTTGCAAACAATGCGAAATTGAATTTTACACGAGCTGCTCAGCGCAATTCAAATACCAGCAATGTTAAGTAGCTAATAACAGCGGTTTTAAGCACACAGATTGCCACTGTTGCATCAATGTCTAGTTATCGATTACTAAAATCGATTTAACACCATTAGGTATATATAACATCGGCTTTAATGTCAAATGGGTTAGTCCACTTAAAAAGCTGAAAGAAGTACTTTCTTTAACAAATAGTAAAAACTATTAAAACTTACATATTTTTTTCAAAACTACATTTTGTAAATTAAATAAAAATTAGGTATTTTAAATATATAGTAAAACGTGAAAATAAATAATACTAAGTAAACATTACGTTGAACTTAAAAATAATGTTAACAGAAAATAGACTACATTTTCAAGGTGCGATTAAAAATAAAATGAAATTAAATAAAAATTTGGTTTCGCATATAAATAGCAAAGTGTTAATTCAAATTATAATACTATGTTAACATTAAGTTGAACTTAAAAATAATGTTAACTAAAAATAAAAAAATATTTTCAAGGTAAGATTAAAAATATAATTAATATAGCAAGTTTCTATTTTCATCGCTTTTACTTTTAGCAGTAATTCAAATTCACATCTAAATCATGCGCAATTAACTTACAATATATTATATTCAGATGAATTTAATTAGATTTTCAAAGTGCCGTTTTAAATACCGTTATCCAACTCAATTTAAAAAGGGGTAACAAACGAAAAACCTTAACCTACATAAATGAAAGGCTGCCACGCAAAAACCACAAACAAAATTTGTTGCTTAGATATTTCAATTTGTAACTCATTTGCACGTCACAAACAGACAACCCCCCTTCAAATAGCTAACCCCTTTCCAGGCGTACCACTGACGACCCTATAAATTGGCGCCGAATGTAGCAAACTATTTTCAGCCCCCCCAATTGAAATGTTTTCCTCGTGTGTGGTGGGTGGGTTAGTTTTGCCAATGTGAGTCCTAATTAGATTGCAATTGCACTTAAAACACGAAAAACAATGCATCAATACAACAGCAACAATAACAGAGCACAGTCACAACAACAACAACAACAATAACAAAAACACAGTAGGTGGCGCTCAAGTAATTGCATTTCTCTATTGGCAAGGTTATGCAACACAAAATGTCGACAGAGATCAACTGGCATTAAAGCAACAATAACATTATTTGCGATGGAAAAATATTTGCGAAGTGATGGGATAAGGGGAGAGAGAGAGAGAGGGAGAGAAACTTCAGAGCAAAGTAATGGCAGTTGGAAGTTTGTGAAGGTCATTTCTAGTTTCTTTGAACCTACACATGTCAAGATTCTTGTGAATGACTAATGACGAAAAAAAATAAATTTGAACGTTCTAAATTTTAAATGTATGATTAATAAAAATGTCAAACCATGACTAAAATGACCTCGGAATTAAAGATCGGTCCAGTTTTGACAAAGTTATGTAATTTTTAGTTCTGGAAAGGGCACTTCTAAAAACTTGGGAGCTTGACAAGTCACACTGTTATCATAAAAGTTGAAAAAAAATCCGAAATTTGAAAATTCGTAAAATTTAAATGTAGGATTATTAAAAATGACAAACTAGGAAGAAAATGACCTTGGGAGCGAAGATCGGTTCAGTTTTGACAAAGATGTGTCGTTTTTAGTTCTGGGTAGGGCATTTCTAGTGACTTGGGTAGTTCTTAAGTACAATTTTGTCATGAAAGTTGACAAAAACCCGAAATTTGAAATTTCGTAAAATTTAAATGTAGAATTATGAAAGTTGACAAACCATGACTAAAATGACTTGAAAATTTAAAATCGGTTCAGTTTTGTCAAAATTATGGCATTTTGAAGTCTGTGAAGAATTGATTTCAGGATTTTGGAAGCTACAGCTGTCAAGATTCTTGTTATGAAAATTGACAAAAAATACAAATGTTTTAAGTGCTTGAACTTTAAATGTTGGATTAATAAAGATGACAAAACATAGCTAAAATGACCTCGGAAATGAAAATCGGATCAGTTCTCATAAAGTTGTGGCACTTTAAAGTCTGGGAAGGACTTCTTTGAGTCTAAATCGTTTCAAGTTCTTGGAACACAAAGCTAAATCACATGTTAATCTTAAATTACATTCTATTGTCTTCTGCACTCATTCTCTCGCTCGCTTTTACACCCCCTTTTTACTTACTGCCTTAATTTTTCATGAAATGCTATTGAAGTCAACCGCAAATTCGAAAGCACACACACACACACACGCACACGCACACATTTGTGCATGGGGAAAGAGGATAAAGCGTGTGTCTAACTTGTGACCGCAAAAAGCGCGTGTCAGAAACGCTGCCGTTGACGTTGCAGCAGCGAGCAGCGCTGTCAGCATCAGCAGGGGGAGGGGGGGGGGGGGCGCGTCAGAGCTGGGCGGGGCATCAAGAGCGAACATCTGAGAAAGCAGCGGCGACAGCGCCTGCTGTGATGAATGACAGCAACGAGTGTGTGGCATCATTCATCAGGCTTGCCTTAGCTTGGCTTGGCTTGGCGTGGCAACATAGCAGCAGCAGCAGCAGCAGCAGCAGCAGCGTGTGGCAAAAATTGAAAAATTCATTACAATTAGTCGACACCACTGACCAGACTCTTTACTTTTGACACCCCCTGCTCAGCCCCTCTCCCACTGCTTTTCATGCCATAACTTGGCAATTATCACATGCTGCCAAGACAGCAACGAGGGTTCTTCAAAGTTGCGCATTTAAATGGATTTCCAGGGGCATATTCAAGTTAACTTGAAATTCAAAATTGCTGTAAAGAATAACAGTGTCTAATATGCTAACATTCTGCATTTAACATTATGTTATAATCACATATTAATCTAGTTATATTTCTGTAAATGCGAAAATGACCAATGTTAAATTAACACAAATCAGATCGTTTCTAATCGATAACTTGAAATCAAGAAATTCTTTAATAAATAATATTACAGAGTATTTGTTTTAATAGCATTTTCTTTAGTGTTATTGCAATCTGTGCTTTACTTTATTAACATGGGGCAGCTGACAGCAGAGCGACCTTTATCAACACCAAAGACACCAAATAAAAACATTTTTTCATTATCATGTCAGCTGGGGCGACAAGCTGTGGCACTCAGACACAAACACCTTTATCAGACAGATACAGACACACACACACACACACACATATATATATATAAATAAATATATATACATTTATTTTTTGGTCTGCCCTCTAATTGATCAAAGAAATTGGAAAGGACTTGATAAAAAAAATGAAATAAAATACAATAAAAATAAAATAGGTAGAAAAAAAAGTTATCTTAACTTTTTTGCCTGAACAATTTTCACGGCAACTTAAAGCCGCTTAAGAGCTACTAAGGCGTGCCAAGTGGGCGGGCGAGCGGGTTAGGGGTAGCGGGTGTTAAAACTTATGCCTGAGTGGGTTTTGGGTCGAAAGCATTTCAGCCACCCACTGAACTGGCCTAAAGTTTGCCGCTCATTAAGATGCATTGCATTGCATAGCATAGAAGGTAGCAGAAGGCACAAGTCAAAGGGGGGGTTAGAGGTTGGTAGAGGGGGGGGGGGGGGTATGCATTATATTCTCGTTCTGCGGGAGCTGATAATAACGCAAAGTTTTTCAACGGCTTGAGTTGATTATTAAGTATGAGCGGGAGCGTCGGTGGCAAAAACTTGGAATTGTTAGTGCGTGTTAAGGATTTTGCATTAATTATCTGCACACACACACACAGGCACACACAGACACACAGACAGGCAGAAACACACACACAGACACACCGAGCGGGTGTATAACTTTAATTAAGTCATTATGCAACTGCATGCAAACTAATTAAAAATGCAATTAGATGTGCAACCAAATTCGTGTCTGTGTAAGTCTCTCATTCTCTGTGTGTGTGTGTCTGCGTGTGTGTGTGTGCTTGTGTGTGGTCTAGTTCAATGCCACAGAAAATAACAAACATAAACAATCTGTAGGCTGCACACAAGACAAAACAAAACTCTTAGACGAAAACCAATAGAGCGCATATCAAGAAACTATAAAACTAAAAGCAAGAAATGAGAAAAACAAGCACGCAGTTTTTTTTTAGTGTGTGACGAATATTTAATACCCTTACAGATATTTAATATAATATAAAAATATAATACAATTGTCTACTGATTGTTTCTATTACAAAAACGTGATTTTGTAGGCTGATTTAAAAGAGAGATGTTGATATGCGCTTTAAATAAAATATCACACTCTTTAAACTCAACTAATATTAATTTTTATTAAATTTAGAAATGCCTTCAAACATATTTATACATAGTAAAAATACTGTTATATATTTACTAAGTTAAGAGATGTTTTTCTCAAGGCATTAAACACGTCATGACATGATTATAATACTCGCTGCCAGAGTATAACAAGCCTAGAACAAACTCCACATAAATCGAATAATAATAAATGCGCCAAAAAGAGTGAAAGTTTCTTATGCCCACAAAAAGAGTTGGGGATAATGCCATAAAATGCTAAAATACATGTGCCAAAAAGTTATCCTGTCTACAGCAACAGCAACAGCAGCAGGAGCAGGACCAGGAGCAGAAAGAAGCAGCAAAGCGTATTTGATGGCCAAGCAAAGTTTTTGCTTGTTTCGTTTAATAATCAACTTAAAACCTTTCGTCATATCAAAGTTTCGACTCGTGCCAATAGTTTTTTATTACCACTATTTTATTTGACTTTAGTTCTTTATTGACTTTTGCAAAAAAAAGGTGCAAGAGATAGAAATAAAACACGAATCGATCAATTCTGACGTCAGCTTCGCAATTTGGCTTTTAATATGCGTCAGTTTCGTCAACTTTAAGTCAAGTTCGTTAAGTTTGCGCTAAATTGTTTGTCCATTGTGGCATTTCTTAGCTTATTGTTGTTGCTGCTGGCTGTCCTCCCCTGTCCCTCTCTCTGTGTCTCTTTGTAATTCGCATTGTCAACGCTTGCACAATTGAGCTCAAGTGTTTGCCCCTTGGCGGCAAACTCAGCTGGACGCCAACCCCCTCCCCTCACCCGCTCATCTGCCACCCACACAGCTTGAGCTCATAACAAGTTTAACGTTGTTGGTATTCCGAGTGTGGAGCTGGGGATGTTAACAATAAAAAGAAAAACGCTCAAACTAAGTTTGCTGAGGTAGTGGAGGGGGAAAGGAATTCATTTATTTGTGGTTTTTCAACTGAAAAATATATGTGTGTATATATTTCATACGCACTGTGGTGCGCAATAATTTATGTTCATTATGTCGTCAAACTAACTTATCAATTTTTAAAATCTTTAGAGATAAAAATGATTTTTTAAAATAAGTATTTTAAAAGAATTTTGTAAATTGAACAAATTTAACTAGTTATTGAATATTAACTATTTATTATAATAATTATTCTGCAATATTCAACATTGTTTAATTGTTCTAGTAATTACCCAATATATGTTTTAAATATCTTCTATCATTTTTCCATTTATTAATATTTGCTCAAGATTTAAACGTTTAAATCTTTTAAAAGCGCAGAAAAAGTTTAGCATGTAGTACAAAGTTTCTCTACTGTTAATAATTATAATTATTTCAATTTTACAACTGCTATAAAAAAGTTGGTTAATTTTGCTTAAAAAATCGCCCAGTTAATGGATTTTTAATATCATTTAAAAGTGCATAAAGTTTTAAGTTGATTTATTAAAGATAGTTGAAAATATGATTTTTTTTATTGAAAAATTTGTTACAGAACAAACTAAGCTTGTTAATATTTCTCTACTGCTACTATGCATTATTATTATTATCATTATTATGAAAGCGAACTCCACGCTCAATGTCCTTGCTCCGTCAGGCTACTAGACAATGCCAGGGAGTGCAATTGTGTGAACTGCCCCAACTCTGCCGAGCTCCCTGAACTCCATGAACTGCCAGCGCTCAAAGGCTATTAACATTATTTTATGTGGCGACCACTTTTGACTACAGTTTAGCTTTTTCCTTTGCTTTTTTTTCTCTGCTCATCTGAGATATATATATATATATATATACTTTTTTGTGATCACATTGAGTCGCATAATTCACAAAAAAAGTTTATAATCAAAAAAGGGAGAGAGGATGCGGGAGAGGGAGTAGCAAAAGGACAAGGGCAGCTGTGTTAACAGCTAATTTAATTTTTCAGTTCAGACCTTGGGCTGCTGTTTGGCGAATTGGAGCATGCCAAAAACGAAACTAAACTAAACCAAACCAAACGAAACCAAACACAAATTAAGAAATCCCCCATCTAGAATAGAAACTGTGTAACTACAACTACTAGTTGTCTATTTTATTGAACCCCAGTTTTGAAGGGCCTGGGCCAACACTGATTGTTGAGCCTTCATTTTCTGGCCGCACACTGATTGCTGACATTGGGGAACAGGTGCTGCAGTTAGGAGTGAGATAGTTGCGAGGGGGGGGGAGTGGCGTTGCCAGATTGTGTGGGCAGTAATAGCTAAAACGAGGTCAGTCCTTAAACACGGCATCAGCAAACAGAACCAGAGCAGAAGCCAAGAATCAAGAGTCAACTCAACTAAACTCAAGTCGAGTCAGCACAAAAAAATAAAATAAAATAAAGGAAAAGAAAATAAATATGACAGTGAGCAGGAGCAGAAGCTGTGGCTCCTTTGGCTTTTATATAAAGAAATGCGGCTGGAAAACAGGCAGCTCAAATAACAAAATGAGCCAAAACTGAACACGTTAAATAAACACAACAGTACAGTGGTTGCTCGTTAAATGAGACAGCTGGAGGTAATCAATAATACAATATATATATTTTGAGACTAAGAAATGGTTATTGAAAAATGATTATTACATTTTATTAAAATAATATAAAAAAAAAAAAAAAAAAAAATTATTATTACATTTCAATGAAATAATGTTAATGTTAAAACTTTTTTTAGTATATTTTAAAATTTATTTAGTAATTAAAATGATGATTTATGAAAAATAACATAAGCAGAAGTCGAAAGATAGAAAACAACATAACTAACAAATTCTTAAGAACTTGAATTCAATCAAAAATAAAGTTGACAATTTTGAAACAATTCTAAAATGTTAAGAAGTTTTCATTTGCCAGTGACCACTGTAATTACAATTGAACCATCCACAGAGGTCGCCTGTTTTGTGGTGCTGTTTTTAGTTGAGTTTTTGTATTATTTTGTTGTTGTTGTAACAATTGAAATTCGCTTGCTAAACATTTAACAGCTTAACTTTTGTGGCTGAAAGCGGGCAAGCGGCCAACTGCAATTAATCAGTGGCACGTGGCACGTGACACGCCCAGTATACGTACACAGCGAATGCCTTGCTATCGGTCGCACGCGCACAAATTATGGGCAACATGGACAACAGCAATGGCAACAGCAACAGCAACAGCAACGGCAACGGCAACAGCAACAGCAACAATGAGAGCAACAGCAACAGTAACAAAGACAACAAACGCATAGCAACAATGGCGGCGATAAAAACGCGCGTTGCCACTTGCAACGTGTTGCCAGATTGTTGACGTGACTTTAACGCTTTTTGTTGTTCCCTTGTTGTTGCATGTTTGTTGCCACTGCAACAATGCGGCAACTATTTTGATATATTCTGTTAAATGCTCGCCGTTTTTTGTGTGCAAATTACTTGACGTCAATGATGATAAAGATGATGATGATGATGATGATCACTTTTCGGTATGTCAGAAGAGGTTGCCTGGGACACAAAAAAAAAACGTGGCAGGAAATTGCGTGCCACACTTGTGACATTTTTGCGATAGTAATTAAGTGCAACATAGTGGAGAAAGTGCCACAAAAAATGTGATTTAATTTTGACAATAATTGCATTGAGGCAGGCATGCCACAAATGGTGCACATCAAATATTTATAATTATACAACAATTTAATCGAATTGTTATACTGCAATAATCAATATCACTTTATTTCCGCAATTTATCTGCGAAAATTTTGCACATGTGTCGCACAATTTCCCCTTATGACAGTTTTCGCTTTTGTCTTTTGTCGACATTCCATTTAGTTTGCGGCTGTTTGTCGGAATCGCAGTCGAGCGATGAGCGCCCCCTAGCGGCGAGCATAGATAGCTAAATTAGTCAAGTATTTTCTTAATTAAAATCGAGTATTTGTATTTTTGTGTTTGTGTGTTGTGGGTGTTGTGGGTGTGGCTGTCAAACAAATGCCCGCCAGCTGTTGTCGAAGCAACAGTTTATAAAATGAGTTTACTTATATAACACTTGAATGCCAAATTACGTTTGACATTACGTAACACTTTGTACAGTTTAGATTGCGGTATAATAATTTTCAAATGTGCCACTTTAATGATTTGATTACTTTCAACATATTAAATTCAACAAATCAACAATAGATTTTAATTAAAATTTCTACTCTTCATTGTGTTGATTAAAAAAAAAAAAAAACTTGTTCTAACTTTTGGAGAGCAGTTCAAACTTCTGCACTTGACATACGCACAATATTCCAAATTATTTTTTAATTCAACCAAAAACACTTTTCAGTACGAGCCCAAAGCAACAGCAGCAATTTGTATTTAATTAAAACATGAAATATGCTCGCTTACTTGCTGTTATGCATTGAGAATGCTTGAAATGTTAACAAAGCAGTGTAATTTCTGCTCACACTCTTACGTAAACTGATGAGGTTAGGGTCGGACAGGACAGGACAGGACAGAACAGGACAGGATGCCAAACAAAGCTGTCAAAAAACGGACAATGGGCTAAACAAAATGCTTTGTAATCAGCTTAAGCTTGAGTGTTGAATGATTTTCGAATTTTTCGTTACAAGTCGACTGTTATATATATAGACTCTTTACCGTTCTTTTTTGTGTGGGTTGCGTTTACCCACGCAACACTTACAACACGTGTGACCCACCCATTTTGGCCAAATTAAGTCATTTGTCAGAGTGTTTTGTGATTTTGCAGGTGTGCCCAGCTTTGCTTTGGTTTGTTAGGTTAGGTTTCAGCCGCTGTAACCAAACTTTAGATACGGGCAATTTCACGGATGAAGGCGCCTCTCAACTGCTGATGTCTCACAGTGCATGTCATTAACTTTAATTGGTTTTAATTAAATTTCTTGAAAACGCGCTCATTAAATGCTGCTGGCCCCAAAAGTGGCAACGTTAGCGAGATGACCCACCAAACACACACACACAGACACACACACATACATGCATAAGGGAAAATGTGCAATGTGCTAAGTCTGCATAGTCCTAATCAAGACTAACAACAACAACAACAACAGCAACAACAACAGCGCGAGCAGCAGCAACATTGGAACAAAAAGCGAAATAACATAAAATATTGTTAAATGGCGCTCGGCTGCATTTTAATTACATTTGCATAAGATGCAGCTTATCTGAACAGCGGCAGCAACAACAGCAACAGCAGCAACAACAACAACAACAGCAGCAACAACAGACAGTTTTACCTATATACATGTTGCAGCTTACAATGCCAGTTTACAGTTTACAGTTTTAGAGCATTCAGTATTTCCTTTTTACATGCATATTTAAGCAATGCCAGTTTGCGCTGTTAGTCATGTAAGCTTTATGTATATATATATATATATATATATATATATCGATATATATATCATACGATATGCAATTACGATATGCAGCAAAAGGTATTAAGAATGTTAGCTGCATGCAGGAATTTGTGTTTTCTAGTGATTTTATTACACTAGAAAATACGAGAAAAAAAAACCAAAAATTCTGATTTATTCCTTGTAACATTTTGGTTGAAACTTCGGTTTTGCATTCTCTTTGGATGGATATATATATAAATATATATATATATATATAGCTTGTGTATATTTATTTTATTGAAAAGAACTTAAGCTTAATCTAAAAGCTTCAATTACTTTTAAATATTCGCATATATTTAGTTCTTAAATTTAAATAAATATTGAATGGTTTCTGTCAATTGAATAATTAACTGAAATACAAAATTATACTGCAAAAAGTACACAGAAATTTCAAATTGGAACCAAATTTAATTTTCGCAGATGAATTTTCTTTTGAAATATCAACATTGACAATCAAAGCTTACATTAATGAATATGCTTAATTAATAAGAAGACAAATAAAATGAATTTTTATATATATGTGATATTTAAGAAATTTTTTATATTGATTTATCTTAGCTGCAAAGTGACTTAAACTATGTTTTTCTTTTTTTTCAAATATCTTTGCAGGTAAATTAATCAACTTTTGAGCTAAAGCTACAACAAACAACAACGAGCAACAACAACAGTTGCAGCAGCAGCAGCTGCTGTGGCTTTGAGTCAGGTTTGGTAGTTTTAACTGCACTGCACTTTTTGCCAGCCGGTCTGCCGGTCTGGGTAAAACTTTAATTACTTTGGCGCTAAAGTTCAGCGCACTTAACTTTGTGCAATCCACAGAAAAAAGAAAGAGAAGAGAAAAAAACTTTAAGCCGCTTACGAAATACGATTACCGAACAAAGCAAACTGAAACCTTAGCAAATTTGCTGCCAAGCAAACGAGCGGAACTTGAGTTCCTTTTTGTTTTTGTTTTTGATTTTTTGTTTTCTTCTCTTGGGTCAATAAAATAAAGTGGAAACTGCAAAACAGAAAGATAGGCAAAAAAGCAAGGACTACAACAGATTGTGGCAGAAATATGCATGGCTAAAAATGTCCATATGCCACAAGCACACAAAACAAAAGACTAAGAAGAAGTAAGCACAAATGCAACAAATCAAAATTGCGTAGCACACATAGTGGAACATGAAACTTTTCCAGCTGTACCTGTGCACAAAAGTAGGCAACACTTTTATTTGGCTTTTCAAAAATGTTCGGCGTCCATTTTGTTTTCATGTAAGCGCAAAATCAGCAGCTTTGCAATATGCAAAAATACCACTCAATATCTCTTGATTTCATTTCCGCAGCAAAAAGTCGAAAAATATTACAAAATATTTGGTGTATGAGACCTGGTGCCGCATTGTTTCATTTGCACAAATAATTTCACCTGGAAATGCTGAAATGAAATATAATATTGCATTCCATACATGGCCAATGTGCCCAGATAAGCTGTGATTCCGTTTCAACATTTCAATGAAATAAAATGAAAATAGAAAATCGAAAATATTTAGAATACAAATTTGCAGTTAGCTTTCATAGTTTTAATATGCATAAAATATTTGCTATAACATTGAATGCCGTTTTTGATAGGCTATTGACTAGCTGTGTGCCCAGTGTTGTGTAAGTGTGAACTAAAATCCATTCCAATTTTGACATACATAAAATGTATTTTATATGGTTGCACTATTTCTGGCTGCAACTTGCAGTTAAACCTGCACACAGCAGCTGTTTTAAAGAAACCAATCCACATTCATTAAATCAATAAAACAGTCTGTTAAAAATACGGTCACATAAAATGCAATTTAATGCTTAGCTAGCTGACAAACATGCCACAAAAAACTGTAAGCGGTGGAGATACACAGCAGCGGCATAAAGAATATTTATAGTTGATGGGCGTGGCACGCCCACATGGCCTCAAACCCAGCATAACGACTATGAATTTGCGGCCATAAAATCCAAACATTGTGACGCAGCTGCTCTCCCTCTCTCTCTCTCTCCCTCTCTCTCTCCCTCTCCCTCTCTCTCTCTCTTTCACACTCTCTCTGTATATTAGTTACAGTACCCCTTACTGTGCACAGGCTAAACACAGTCTGCATTTATTCAGCATTTATTAACACTGTGAATTTCGATCAGCATTTGAAGCACATTTCACTGGTTTTTATGGTCAAGCAAAGAACCCATCAATCAAATGTGACCAAATATTATTGACAAAACATGTGATTGCGACATTTACTACTTCCTTCCATCTTTTTTTTTAGTGACGAGGCAGAAAAACTAGCATTAAATATATACATATATTATATATTTGGTTATTTTCGTGCCTTTGCAAACTAGGCAACAATTTTAATGTCAAATCGAGGCAAATAAAACACAAGACAAAAAAACTCAAGTGATGCTGCGTAATAGTTTGATAAATTGAGCTAAAAAATTGATTGATGCGAGTGCAGGAGCGAGGGTCCTTGCCACAGAGAGAGTCGAGTCCTGGTCGGCGTCTGTTTTCAATATAAGTAAACACAAATTGCGTCTGTGTCACTGCCGGTCATCATGTCTATAAGTCACGTTGACTGCCTCTCCCTCTCTCCCTCTCTGGCTCACTTGCTGTCTCTTTCTGTACGCGCCACAGCATAAATCAATCTAATTAATGCGAATTCAGCAAATGCTGAGTGAGTCTCGAGTCTCGAGCCTCGATCCTCTCGGCAAGCCTAATGGCTATTCAAGTACTATAATTATCCACATTTGTTTGCCCACTTCTCAGTTCTCAGCTCTTAGCTCTCAGTTCTCAGTTCTTTTGTTGTCTATCATTATTTGCACGCATTGCCAAACGAGCCAAAATACAGCCAAGGTCAAGCGTTGCCAGACAGACCAAAAACAAAAACAGCAGCGAAACAGCATCAAAGCCAGAGTAGAGTAATTTATATAAATAGCATACTAATTTGTTTGGCACCAGGCCCAAGCACTACAATTAGGCAGTTTCCCAAATTCAGCGAAAATCAAGTAAATATTTAAGATGCAATAGATGCAAAGAGCGCAAAACATCTCATAAAACGAACTGATAAACTTACAATATGGCAGCACTCAAGCTAGAAAAAATAAAAAAAAAACATTTTAAATGCATTGGTTCACCATATAATATTTAATTTAATATTTTTATGGATTTGCATTTATTGAACAAATTATATTTATATATTTTGACAGGCATCAAAGACATTTCTTAAATAAATGAAAGCGTTTAATTGCACACAATTAAGTTGGCAGCGCCTCAATAATTGACATTTACCGTTAAATGCATAATCAAATATTATGTGTGTGGAAATCATGAATTAATGTTAAAGCCACTTGTACAAATTGAGCAAGCAGTAATTATTTGGTTTAAAATGTGAAAAACCGCGGAAGCAAATGATTTTGAAAATCAAATCAGATTTTCATTTAAATAGACGCAAAGAAAAACATACCATTTTTTTTTATTTTAGTTTTGCATAAGTTAAAAGTTGTCTAAAAAATGTGAAAAGCCACGACAGCAAATGATTTTAAATTTCAAATCAGATTTTGTTTAAAAAAAGGAAAACATTCCATTTTTTCAGTTCGGCATAAGTTAAAAGTTATTTTCAGAAAATTAAAAATGTTAAAAGCCACGTCAGCAAATGCTTTTGAATTTTGAATCAGATTTTCATTTAAATAATAGCAAAGAAAAACATGCCATTCTTTTTTTAGTTAACCATAAGTTAAAAGTTGTCTTAAAAATGTGAAAAACCACGACAGCAAATGCTTTTGAATTTCGAATCAGATTTTGATGTAAAAATAGAAAAACATACCATTTTTTTAGTTTTGCATAAGCTAAAAGATGTCTAGAAGAGTTTTAGAAAAGAAAATAGTGCTCGAAAAGTTATAAAACGCTGTCAACGGTTATAAATTGCCATTTAAAGTCACTCTCTTATTCTTTTCACATTTCTTTGGCATATCTTGGCAGCTGCCGCTTTAGCAACTAGTTGAAACAAATAAATATCCTTTGAGAGGGCGCATCCTTTTGCTACGCAGGTCAGTTGAGTTGAGTTGAGTTGAGTTTAGTTCATTTTGGCCGCCTGTCAATGCAAAAGGACGCACAAACAAACTTTTGCGCGCTGAAAGATACAATTTAATGCTTGACTGCTAGTTGCCGCAAAACTCATTTCGCAACACTGGATGGCCTGGATGTTGGTGGTAGTAGTGCTAAATTTCCAATGCCAGGCACGAGTATGCGTAGTTGGGGCCAAGTTGGCCAAGTCTGAAACTGAAACTGTTACCTGCTGCTACCCAGCCAAGAGTCTAAGAGTCTAATGGATAGTGTAACCAATCAATGGGGTAAGCGTTGAACATATGCCATCTATAAACTTGGCAGTATTCACCGCCCCCCCACCCCTTCCATTTGCCAGCATATTTGTGTGGATGCTATTAAAAGTTTGGAGCAAAGTTTCGCACATAATTTCAACTATGACACAGAGACAGGCCGCAACTTGGGCCGCCGCCCGTTCGTTCGTTCAACATGATTAGTCACCGTACTGTTTTTGGGCAGCAGGTGCCGCTTGGTTCGTGTCCCCGCTGATGATCTAGCACTTTGTACAATATTTCCAAGTGTTTTCGTCGAAATCAGCGTTAGGGACACTCAATTGCAGCTGGACTCTAGCTGAACTGCAGCTGCCACAAAGTTGTGCAACTCAATTTACTGACCCCGCTCAATAAGCCATTCATTTATTATGCTCACTTTTGTACAACACTCGCAAAGTGTTGTAAAGCGCCATAAACAAGTCAAGTGCCAGCGCCTCTCTGCTCGCAACAGTTCAGATTACGGCTTTCCCTTTTTTAGCTGTAGCCAAAATTATTATGGCCATTTGTTAATTGTGCGACAGCAGCAAAGGCAACAACAACAAAATGCAAACAACTATTTTGGGTTAGCTGTGCAAGTTTCAACATGTTGTCCAGACAGTGTTGCATGTTGTAGGAATTTTTTCTGATGTTCTGTTAACAGTTGAACAGACATGCCACAAAAGCTGTTGTTGCTTGCCTCACATTTTCGAGCTGAGTTTTGGGCGTGTTGAAATTTACAGCATTTATGTTGAAGTAAAAAAATAATACTTTAACTTTATACAAACAAAACCCTTAACGAACTCTAATCACCCTGTTTTATTAAATATGCCTTAATTTTAAATTTAATCTAAAACTTAGATACTACACTTAATAATAAATTTAAAAATTTAGAAATTCGTGAACAATATTTTTCTAATGCATTTTTTAAAGACATTTTAAATTTGTTGTTGCACTTTGCAACACTGCTTAATGAACTCGAAAAACACCCTGTGCATTTAACATTCGCTTTTACTTGAAATCTTACTTGTAATTTAATATCCATACTTATTGGAAAATTTAATTCAATGCCACAATTCTTGAGCTTGTTTGTCAAATTTTGAAAATTTAATTTTCATGCTGTCATAAATCTTGCGTGTGGCACTGTTTGCTGGCAATTTATCAAATACCTGGCTGTTTTTCAATGCCATTACCAATTAATTTGCTGATGTGCTTCTGCCAAATTGTGTGAATTCATAAATTATCCGAGGCGTACGTGACCAAAATTCTTAGTTTACTTTCCATTAGTGTTATACGTGAAGTATATATATTATATATATATATATATAAAGTCGCTCAGCTGGCGTATCCTTGTCGTCGCTGTCAATTGATTTAAATGGCCTCGAAGCTGTCGCTGGCACATAAACTAATTAAAACTGTTTAACAGGATGGGAAGGGTGGAGGGTTACTTGTTGAAGACAGTTTATAATTTGTCTTGCTGGGGTTACGCTTTAAATGCACCAGAGGGCGCCACACAGCTTAAAGTTCGGTTTGCAACAGCAGACAACAAGAAGGAAAAACAAAACTCTTTTGTTCACTAATTGTTGACCGCAAAAATGCAAGGGAAACTACGTAGGAATTGTGAATTGTGAAATGTTTGGCAATTGGATAGGCGTGTGTGGTGAAAAAGCCTCAAAAGCCGCAAACATGACAATCATATACATGGCACATAGAAATCAAATAGAGTTTTATTGCAAAAACAGAATACAAAATGTAGAAAACCGCAGCAACAATGTTGCACCTCGCATGTTGCATACATTTTGCAGCACACACTGTGAACAGCTGTGTGAACAGCGTGAACGAGATGGCAACAGCGATAGACAGATAGACAGAGATGGAATCATAAAAAAAGAAAATCAACGAAGCAGCCAAGCGACAAATGCATTTTCAACCGCTTTTACGAGCAAACAGCCACAAAACAGAAGAAACTGCAAAAGCAGCAACTGCAAAGGACAGTTTTTAAGAATTGCAATAAAATATTTGCAACAATTTAGATGCCGTTAGCCAGGCAGCAGCAGCAGCAGCAGCAGCTAGCCATAGATACACACAGTTGGTATCTACTTGGACATGCAGTTAGCTGACTTTATTATGGCACCGGCCACATTAAGCGCCATTAATGGCCAACACATTTCCGCTTGCTTGGACCCAAAGTTTCGTGTTGTGATTTCCGTCTACACATTGTTCAGCTTCTGGTCATAAACTGCAACTTCTTTAACAGCGAAAGTATCGAGGCCAAGTTGCCAATTAGCTGTTAAAGCTACAGCCATAGAAGTTGGCCATATACATATAGCTATATAGCCAACTCAGTTGCAACATGAAGTTAAATATAAGAAATTGATTCCAGTATTGAATATCATATTGAAATTCATTCAAGTGCAAAACTTGACGATAAACTTTCGTCGCAAGCGAACCAGCAAAATAAGTTCCAAAATTTAGGAGCCAAAGCCGTTACCGTTATGCCCTTACATGAAACGGTTAATGTCAATATTTACACAACAGAGCACTTGTCAAGAAATGTTAAATAAATACAGCGAAATTTAATATTAGCATATCCAAGAAATTCGAGTGGAAATTTCCAATGAAACTAAAATTATTATTTTAAGAAACCTATTTCAAAGTTATCAGCCTTTTTAAAAAAAAAAAAATTTGAAGAAACTAGAATTAATTGATAATTTAATTCAAATTTAGAAATTCCAAAAAAAAATAAAAATTGTAGAATTAAAAATTTTATTTTGCAATGCCTTTTTTATAAAAATTTGTTATCATCTGCTTTGCATTATACAAACTTAAATAATTTATATTAAATCATATATTTATATATATCGAGCAGATATTGAACTATGCTCTGTGAGAGTATATTGTGTGGCATATAAATAGTTGAGTGGCGCACAAAATTGTTAAAGAAAGCGTGCAAAAAATATGGCATCTGCGATTTTCACATATATTTGTATGTGTGTGTGTTTATTGATGTGTACGTGCACACGCGAAAAAATAGCGCATAAATTTTGTGGCTTCTAAAAAGGTGGAAGGGGTTAAGTGTGTGGGGGGATGAGACGAAAAGAGTTTGCTCGTGTGTGGCATGTGCAGCAAAGCGTAGCAACTAAAGATGGCAACTGGGCAAATGGAACACTATTTATTTGGGCACACACACACACACAGAGAGAGAGAGGGCAAGAGAGATGGGAAGACACAGCTGTGACACATTTTATGTAAGCTAAGTAAGTGATAAAGTTGACTTTGATTTTGCCACTCGCTCAGGCTTGACTTTCACCCACACACAGAGACATAGGCACACACACACACACACATACATTTGTGACACTCCACTCGAAATTGCTTCAATGTCAATTTTTATGGCTGTTCAAAAGACTTTTATCCCCCCCATTGTGCTGCTAATATGTCAATGGTTCCGATTTGCAGCACTGGCCAAACATTGCACACAGCTCGCAAAGCTTTTGTGCCAGAAAGAGACAAAGAATAAAGCTGCGTTTGACAAAGCGCAAAGCTCAAATGGGATTTAATTTATATACACATCACATATTTCTAGCCAGTTCGGATACTTTCAGCGGCAAATGTTAACGTTACAGATCAGCTACCATATTCAAGCCTGTTAAGCTGGGGTTTTTCCTTTTTTCATAACAGCGTTTTAAAATCAATAATAAAATAAGGTTGAGATTTTGTTGTGCCACTTTTTTTTTACAATATCATCAAATATAAATTCGTTTGGCAATACAATTGGAAATTTTTTAAATTTTAATCTACTGCTTTATTGCTATTTGTAAAAAGACAGCCTTGTTTTTAATTATATTGGCAGAAAAACCAATAAAATGTATTTCGCTTTCATGTCAGAGCTCAGCGGCCTCTTGCGGCATGTGGCATGTGGCAAGCTGCATGCGGCAAGAATCTGCTTTAAATAATATGCATCATGAAATTTTCATAACTTAAACGTCAACTTTCAATAAATATATATATATATGGCAACAGTATTACAGCTTCACCTAGCCATAAAAAAAAATGATCATAAACATACAAACATATAGACATACTTATGTGTACATACCAGTATGTATGTATGGCAGTATGTAAATAAATTGAATTTTGATGTAATAAAGTCAGTGAAGGGTAAAATGTCGGGGGCCCAATTTTAATGAAAAATATGTGCGACATGCAAAGGCAAAGGCAAAAAAAAAGATAAATAAAAAAATGCGCACACAGAAAATATTGCATATGTGTAAATAAAAATGCATGTGCATAACAGTTAATGCCCAGGCAATGGGCAGGGGGCGTGGCATCCCTTAATTAAAGAGTCCGCGCACAAAAATTATACGCAAAGTGAAGAGCTCAAGTTTAAATGCGGCTAATTATCAACATAATAAGCCAAATTGCATTCTGTTAGCTTTTTGTACGGAAATATTTCCCTTTTCTCATATTAAGTTTCGTTATGTTGCATACACAGCATAATATGTAGGGGGCAGAGGGCAGAGGCTTTTAAAAGTAAGCTAGCCGTAGATGGGCAGCAAAATGCGTGTTGTATAACAAGCAGAAAGAAGAAAAAACATTACATAATCATGAAACTACATAGCAGAAAAGTTTATTTTAAATTTAATAAAACACTCCTAAAAATTAAACCAACACTGTAATTTTAAAATCTGTGTGACAAATTATTTTACAACTAAAGAGCTTAAAGTACTTTTAATTTAATACCAAATTTTTTTTTTTTTTTATTTTATGTTTATTGGCAACATTTCGATTAAAAATGGGTTTTCACTTAATTATCAATGAGTTTGAACAGTTTGGCAAATTAAATAATCGAAACACTACTTTTTTTGTAGAGTGTACGTTTTACTTATGTAGTACTTGTAGTATTATCATGTGTATGCATTAATTGCCAAGTTTTAATTAAAATGTCGTCACATTGCGTCATTCGAATTTAGTTCAGTTGGCAATTAGCAATGTCTTGCCATAAATTTCATTTCAAATTTGGCTCAAACGTTTGCCAAAATACACACAGAGTCAGACAGAGAGAGAAAGACACAGACAGATCATATCGCACATACGACAAGTGGGCCCAGATGCAGTCTACCGAATTGTCAACTTGCTAACTAAATGTGCATAATTCTCGCTAGATAAGAAGAAGACAGCAAAATGCAAATTATAAGCCAAAATACACACACACACACTAACACAGATATAAGTTGTATATATATATAGATATATATATACAAACAAACTGGGTATAAGTATTTTGATAAGCAGACATCTTCCAAACCTGACCAAAGACACTCACACACATATGGCTAATAAGTTGTGGTTGTATATGTGACCTATTTGGGCCTGGAAAAGTTTCGTCAACATTTGCTGCAATTGAGCCACAAGAATTTTCGGCAAATCTTTTGCTTGGACAAGTTTTGCTGCCTTGCAGCTGTATTGCCAAATTAATTTAATTAAAGCAGCCCTATTACTATTGTTGTTGTTGTTATTGCAACAATAATAAATGATTTATGTAATTTGCGCTCTGTCCCTCTCTCTCTCTCTCGCACTCTTTGTCTCTCTCTCACTTGTGTGGCCAACAATTGTGTCCAAAGCGCCGTCACTTGTATGGAATTGTTGTTTTTGCTTAGTTGCTTATTAAATTATTCATGCCTCAGCTGAGCTGAGTCGAGAAACTTACACAAATGCACTGCAAAAGTGTGGAAAATTTATATTTAAAACAATAAAAGTATTTATTCAACGCATAAATATTAAAAAATAACATGAATCTATGTGGGAAAAGTACTTTGCTAAATTTAGATAAATATAAATTAAAACATTAATTCAAATAAATGTATGCCTAAAGTTACTTTTAATTGTTTCAAATGCGTTTAAATTAAATAATAAAACTCTGCTAGAAATTTTACAATACTTTTCCTCAGCTGACAGTTTTCCAACACTATGTTAAGCTTAACAGTACGATCATCACATTCAAGTGCATACTTGATAAGTTATTAAAAATGTAATTCCACTTGTAATTCGACAACTATCAATTTACAGTGCATTCCAAAAGCATATTACTGTTATCAGAGACAAGCTCCTTTACATTTCTGCTTGTTATTCACATTTGAGCATCTTGTGTCTTCTTCTTCTTTTTTTTTACCAATTCACACACTCTAATACAATTGAAATCGTCATCAAAATCACATAAATTACATCATCACAGAGCAGTAAGAATTCGCGAGATGTAAACAAATGAAAGACAAGAAAATTTCCAACAACTATTTAATATGCGAAACGCGTCAACAGCTTTTTCACACACACACACATGGCCAGAAAAGTCACAGATACAACTAAAAAACCAAATGATTGTCGCCTCGAATGGAAGAATGGCGTCAAATTGTTGTCGTCTGATAACTTTTTGCGCCTGGTGTTGAATTCCATTCATGTGTGGTGTCTGTCTCCAGTACGTGATAATTGCATACTTTTTCACACACACACACACAAACACACACACACAAAGAAAAGTACCCGCCTTTTGTCGCCTTGTAATGTTGAAAATGAAACGAAAATTTAAGTGAAATAACAAAAATCTCTGTACTTTTTCCGCACACAGTCACCAAATTCATACGCATTGGCATTGCCGATAAGAACGATAATCCGCCCTATTTCGACAAATCGCTGTACGAGGCGGAAGTGGATGAGAACGAGGATATACAGCATACAGTGTTAACAGTGACAGCCAAGGATCATGATGAGTGTAAGTACTAAGCATATTTGCATGCCCTTACATGTATATATATATATATTTTTTTTTTTTTTTTTTTTTGGTGTGAACTTTTATAATATGAATTGCTAACAATTATTTTCCAGCCTCACGTATTCGCTATGAAATCACCAGCGGCAACATTGGCGGCGCTTTTGCGGTTAAAAATATGACGGGTGCCATTTATGTGGCCGGCGCTTTGGATTATGAAACACGACGCAGGGTAAGTGTTTTTTTTTTTGTTTTTTCTCCACTTCTGTTCTTGTGCCTAACCATTTTTTAGGAGCATGACAACTGATTGTGGTTGTTGTGTGTGTCAGCAGCATATTTATGATAAATATTCGGCAAACAGTTTCAGTTTTCAGTTTTCAGTCAAGTGTGAAATTTGTGTGCGTTTAACAGCCACACACAACTGTTATACATAGAATATATGTGCGCCTTAAAGTATGCTATGAAAAGTGCGAAACTTTTATTGATTGGCTTCAAAGTTGCAGGCAGTGGCCGAACTAGGGTAGATATATAGTATATATGTATATAGCCTGTGCAATCAATGCAGCAATTCAATGTGTAAGCGAGATCTGGCAGTGTGTGACTATAAAATTCATTAAGAAACTCGAAGGCGAGTGCATTTCGCCACTGAATTTCATTACGTGCTGCTAACCGCGAGGCTAGTTAAATATTTAACAGTTCAAACATGTTTAGTTACACGCTGCGGTCAGAAAGTCGAACAGCGATAGGACAAAGCGAAAGGACGTTGCTAAAATGGACAAAAAGGACGCGGAGAGTTAGATGGAAAGAATAGCAGAAAGTCAGGCGAAACATTAATTGAATTTCAATTTGAACAATTGGCTCAAAGTTGAAGGACTTTAATTGAATCGAGCAACCGGAATATTCGTCGAGTCGATATCGAAATAAATATTTAATGTGCAATAGGCTAGCAAATTGAAAAATGAATAATTTAATGCATGACATTTAATTATAAACAAATTTGTGTTCGTTCAGTATGAGCTGCGTTTGGCCGCCTCCGATAATCTGAAGGAGAACTATACGACGGTGATAATCCATGTCAAGGATGTCAATGACAATCCGCCCGTATTTGAGCGACCCACGTATCGCACACAAATCACCGAAGAGGATGATCGCAATTTGCCCAAACGTGTCTTGCAGGTCATTACAATAAACCAACACACAAAAAAAAGAACTCAAGATTTTTCTCAATTAGTTGAAATTAGTTGTCATTGTCATGATTTGTTTTTAGCTTTGATTTCTGTAGCGCTTTTTTCTTGTTTCCTTTTTTTTGCATATGTATATGAAGCATACGTTACGTTGTCCCCCACAAAATATCATCCAAAAATGTTATCAAGTTTTGCTTGATTTTTAATTGCACACCAGAAAAAAAAAATTAAACAAAAAACAGCTTGGTCAATAATTATGTATTTATTTAGTTCAAATAAATAGTCAACATCTTTTTATAACAGAAAACACAAAATAAATACAAATATTAATATTTAAATTGATGGCATTTGCATTTAGTTGACGCAGAGCAAATATTTTTTTTAATTACCTACATTAGCTTAAAGCTTAAATTCTTTGCACACTTTATTTATTTTCTAGACATTTTTTCGTTGAATGCAAATTATTATTTATCAAGTATTTTAAAATTGTGGCGTTTTTACGCCGACATTTTAAATTAATATGCAGTTGATATTTTTCAACACTTGCACGAAATAAATGGCAAAAAATAGGTGAAATTATAAAAAATGTGCCGTTGTTTATTGACGAAAATGTAAAAGAGCAAAAACTATTCAAATTAAATAAAACGTATACAAAGAAATACTTATGGCAATAAATTAATACAATTATATAAATACTGCAAAGTCGTCTACAAAAGCGTTTATAGTCAATTTAAATATGTGGCTATGGAAAATAATAAAACTATAGTAATAAATGATTAAGCACACGCTGCCGATTAATTATAAATCAAAGAGTCAATAAAAAATGTATAAATAATAAATATGAATAATTCATTAGGTATTGGATTTAAAGCAGCTAACTATGTGAATGAACTGATGGACGTGTCACAGATTATAATAGACACTCGAACAGTGGGAACGAACTGTATACATACACATAGTATAATAACATATGGGACATTTGTAAATTATGATTCAACTTGTATTTTTATCAAATAATATTTTAAGTTTATTTATAATTAATGTGTTTTGTTTATATTTATATTTGATTGTTATGTTTTTTTTCGGTTTTTTCCATTCCGATTTTATTTTTCTTTATTTATTGTCACGGCCGATACGTTGTTGTTGTTTAGTACGAACTGAAATTGGTTGCCTCGGATAGTTTAAATGAAAATCAAACAACAATCGTCATAAGTGTGCGCGATGTCAACGATTTGCCGCCAGTGTTTCCACAAACATTATACGAGCGCAGCCTCAACGAAGAAATGTCGACGCCCTTCACCATTATGCAGGTCGCTATGTTATTAACATTACTCAAACAACAAAAAAAAAAAAAAAAACGAAAATGTAAAATAATATATCGTATGCATATTGCAAATAGCGTATATAGTATTTATACTATTTTGCGCAATGTATATAACATATGTATGTGTATAACAATAGCTGCAGTACTGCTCATATAACAATTAATTTAACATGACAAGAACGAAACCTCATCGTAAACGTAATTTCACTCACACATTGTAAATTGTGTAAAATTCAACAATAACACACATGTACCATAGTATTTATATTACAAATATAATGTATCATATCCCATGCAGTTTGGTATACGGTGTTTAATTTAATTTTATTTAACAATGCGCAAACGAAATGGAAAAGAAAATTGAAGGGAAATTTTAATGGCAAATGTGTCTGTTTGAGGCCAATTTTAATTTAAATTATTTTTAACCGTTTCTTATTGCTGGGTCAAGGTGTTCGCAGAATCTTTATTTAACATAAAATTTCATTTAATATGTAGACTGCATATTATTAATTTTAATTTAAATATTATTTCAATTAATTGTGATGCTAAGGAAAGAGATTTCTGCAAAATTTGCATTGCGGTCAGGCAATTTGTGTGGCCTTTAATTGCATGCATAAATATTTTGAGCACTTTGGTAATTTATTTACACACTCAAACACACACACACACTTGTTGTAGTGGCTGCTAATTAAATTCAATGCCGTTATTTAATTTTTAATGCGACAAATTTGAATGCTTAATCACTTTGCATAGTTTTCCGTTACAGCTTTTATAAGTATTATTAGCTTGTGGTTAACTACCGTTTAGTCCAACTAATTAAACAATTTAAGTAAATACAAATATGCAGCGACAAATGATTTAAGTCTTGGCAATTTAAATCAATATGTAAATTGCTGGGATTTAATATTTGAATGAATTTGAAATGCTTTGCAAATGGATTTCTATAAGCCCAACTAAAACATACGTAAAATATTTGTAAATTACTAATACGCCAGATAGTACATATTTTTTTTCGCTTTAAAGCGGGACTTACGAGCTTAGCTTTTTTCGCATGCACTCAAATTTAGTTTGGTTTTGTATTTGCATTTTGTAGTTTGATTTCATTATTATTTGTAAGCGACTTTATTTTTGCAAACTACAAAAAAAAAGAACATAAAAACTAATATTAAAATATTTATATATTCACTTTTCACTGCACTGCATTGGAACAGGTAACCGCCACCGATGGCGACAAGGATCGTCCGCAGAATATTGTATATTTCCTAACTGGCCAAGGCATTGATCCCGATAATCCAGCCAACAGCAAATTCGACATTAATCGCACCACTGGCGAAATATTCGTGCTCAAGGTAAGTAAAAAGAAAACAGCAAATATTTTTTTAAATCAACACAATACGTTGCAATTTAAGCGTTAACAAACTGTCACCGAAACCGCAACAAGCGTGGCGGAAATAAATAAATGTATAAAAAATAAGAGTGATATAGTCGAGAGAGCTCGTTTGTGGGATACCCTATAAAGAGAGATGATTTATAAATACTTGATGGGTATACCTAATAAAGTAGGGGCTGCAAATCGGTATTTATTATTTTTGGAGAAAGTGTAAACTTTATGGAAACTGCTATTGAGTGAAGTCTCTCAAATCAAAATCAATTAGCCAAAAAAAATGAAATTTAAAATTAATTTATATAATTATTTATGCTAATGAAGTATACTTTTATGACAAATTTAAAACGTCTACAGGGCATACAATAAACAGTTCATGAAAAACGCATCAGACTCTGGTCACATTGGCATACAACGCCGCACAGATGTTGTGGCCAGCGGCAAATGAAAATGATTGCGAAATATGCGCGCTGATTAAGCTCCATCAATGCACATTTAATCCCCAGAGGCAGCTGCAGCAGCAGCAGCAGCAGCGGCAACAGCCCCCCACTTAATACCAACCGCAAATCCAACACAAAACTCTCAACGTAACTCGGAACGTGCGAAACTCATTATTTAACATTTAAGTTTTGGCGCAAATAGTTGTATTGATTTATGAAGGAGCTGCGTTTTTCACAAATTATTTAACTTGGCGAAATGTTGTTTTTTAATTGGTCGCGTTGCGTTGCACATGAAGTGGATCAAGTGCTGTGATAATTAATAAAGTTTTCGCAAGTCAATTAACTCAAGCATTATAAACGTCATAATGAGCGCTTGGAAATTGTCTTAAGCATATGATTTAAGTGTGTGTGTGTCATTATATTGTTTTTTTTATGTATTATGATTTCAAGAGCAATTTAAGACAAGTGGGATAAACTTGAGACAGCTTAAGAAACAGTTAACATAGGACTGCCATTGAACTGAACAAGTCGCTGTTAATATGCTGTTAACTTGGGCAGATAACATAAAGAAAGTGTTAACATTACAGCTTCCCTAACATAACCGATCGTAAAGACTGCTCACTTAACATTATAATGTTAGCAATCAATGCAAAGCTATGTTAAAAGTAATGTTAACAAGATTTCAACTAAATATATAAATATGAGACACGCCCACAGCTTTTAAATTGTTAAAAACTATGGAGGCATGAGAATTTAAATGAAATTCCCTTAAGACCTATCAAAGCAAATGTAAAAAGTTGCAAACAACATGTTTTATTTATCATCGTTTTTTGACCATTAGCTAAAGTAAATTGTATCAAAAATATACAACTGAAAGCACAAAAACTTTTGTGGTTAAAATAATAAACTGAGTGGTGAATGCAGCGCCAACAAAAATATAGCGCCAAAGGAATACGAAAAGGAATACAAACTCGCCTGTAATCCGCACAACAGATACTCACACACACACACACACACACACGCACACACACACGTAGCTGAACTAATCCCTTAAATTGAATATGTCATAACAATGCTGTCAAATTTGTCATGCAAATTAAAGCGATGACGACGCATGAGGATTCTTTTTTTGTTGTATTCTTTTTTTTTTGTTGTATATTTTTGTATTTTTACATTTTTTACGACTAATCCAATGTCAGAGCGTATAAAAAGCTGTTCCTGTTCCTGTATATCCTGCATGTCCTGCTGTTATTGTTGTATTTGTTACGTTGCGCTGCGGCTGTCACATCAGGGGCTCTGCAAAAGGTTTTGCAGTTGCGGGGTCAAGGGTTGTCTGTTGGGGTTTTTTTCGGGCATGTCGGATGTGGGATGTCCGTATCCATGGAGCTGCTGCGTAACAACAGGAGCCAAGAGATACAAAGTGCTGATTAAAATCGGTTTTCTCTTTTTTTTGTATTTTGCCAGTGCTTGTTATTATAAAGGTGGTCTCCCCAGGTGAGCGCGTAGGGGTTGGGGTTGGTGAGGGTTGCGTTGGGTAATGCTTTGCCTGGGTTCTGAGCTTCACATCACATCACTCAAGCTTCTGCCTCTGTATGCATATCAAAGTCAAAATCAGCACCAGGGACAGGCGACCCACAGAGCTCAGCTCAGCTGGGCTGCCATTGTGAATGGATAATTTCACTCTGGCCAAACACACACACACACACACACATAGGATGATTTTACTAGAGTTTCGTTGAGTTGCACTTGTATGTTTTCGTTGGTCTGCAAGCCAAGGGTGGGGGGCATGAGCAGCTGTGGGTTGGCTATGTTTTCACTGATGTTAATCGGTTTTGCGGTTATGACAGCTAAAATTACACAATAGCCAGGACACAAACACACACACAGACGCAAACACCCATACACACCAGTGCTATCCAATGTGTAATAGCCAAACAGGAAGCTATAAGGGGAAAACATATATGTCATAAAAAGAAGTTAAATATTCGTTTCTAATAAAATTCATACTTTACTCCTTCATAGTGTAAAAAGTTCTCAAGTCTCTAGAAATGCCCATTCCAGATTTCCAACTGCCTTAACTTTGTCAAAACTGAACCGATTTTTATTCCCAGGTCATTTTCTTCTTGGTTTGTCATCTTTAATAATCCTACATTTAAATTTTACGAATTTTCAAAATTCGGATTTTTGTCAACTTTCATGACAATATTGTGACTTGTGAAGTACCCAAGTCACTAAAAATGCACTTCCCAGAACTAAAAACGACACAACTTTGTCAAAACTGAACCGATCTTCGCGCCCAAGGTCAGTTTCTTCTTGGTTTGTCATATTTAATAATCCTACATTTAAATTTTACGAATTTTCAAATTTCGGATTTTTGACAACTTTCATGACAATATTGTGACTTGTGAAGTACCCAAGTCACTAAAAATGCCCTTCCCAGAACTAAAAACGACACAACTTTGTCAAAACTGAACCGATTTTCGCGCCCAAGGTCAGTTTCTTCTTGGTTTGTCATCTTTAATAATTTAAATTTTACGAATTTTCAAATTTCGGATTTTTGACACTTTCATGACAATATTGTGACTTGTGAAGTACCCAAGTCACTAAAAATGCCCTTCCCAGAACTAAAAACGACACAACTTTGTCAAAACTGAACCGATCTTCGCGCCCAAGGTCATTTTCTTCTTGGTTTGTCATCTTTAATAATCCTACATTTAAATTTTACGAATTATCAAATTTCGGATTTTTGTCAACTTTCATGACAATATTGTGACTTGTGAAGTTCTCAAGACATTAGTAGTGCCCTTCCCAGAACTAAAAACGACACAACTTTGTCAAAACTGAACCGATCTTCGCGCCCAAGGTCATTTTCTTCTTGGTTTGTCATCTTTAATAATCCTACATTTAAATTTTACGAATTATCAAATTTCGGATTTTTGTCAACTTTCATGACAATATTGTGACTTGTGAAGTACCCAAGTCACTAAAAATGCCCTTCCCAGAACTAAAAACGACACAACTTTGTCAAAACTGAACCGATCTTCGCGCCCAAAGTCATTTTCTTCTTGGTTTGTCATCTTTAATAATCCTACATTTAAATTTTAGGAATTATCAAATTTCGGATTTTTGTCAACTTTCATGACAATATTGTGACTTGTGAAGTACCCAAGTCACTAAAAATGGCCTTCCCAGAACTAAAAACTACACAACTTTGTCAAAACTGAACCGATCTTCGCACCCAAGGTCATTTTCTTCATGGTTTGTCATCTTTAATAATCCTACATTTAAATTTTACGAATTTTCAAATTTCGGATTTTTGTCAACTTTCATGACAATATTGTGACTTGTGAAGTTCTCAAGTCATTAGTAGTGCCCTTCCCAGAACTAAAAATGCCACAGCTTTGTCAAAACTGAGCCGATCTTTGCCCCCAAGGGCATTTTCGTCATGGTTTGTCATTTTTGAAAGTTGAAGACGTAAACATTTTCAGATTTTTCTCAGCTTTTATGACCTTAACTGCATTTACCAAGCTCTTTTCTTTTCTTTCCATCTTTTTATCTTATAGCCCCTGGATCGTGATCAACCGAATGGACGACCGCAGTGGCGTTTCACAGTATTTGCGCAGGACGAAGGAGGCGAGGGACTCGTGGGCTATGCGGATGTGCAGGTGAATCTGAAGGACATCAACGACAATGCGCCCATTTTCCCGCAAGGCGTTTACTTTGGCAATGTCACCGAGAATGGCACCGCCGGCATGGTTGTGATGACAATGACCGCTGTTGACTACGATGATCCAAATGAAGGATCAAATGCGCGACTCGTTTATTCGATTGAGAAGAATGTGATTGAGGAGGAGACGGGTTCGCCTATATTTGAGATAGAGCCAGATACGGGCGTGATAAAGACGGCTGTTTGCTGCTTGGATCGTGAGCGTACGCCGGATTATTCGATACAGGTGGTTGCCATGGATGGCGGGGGGTTAAAGGGCACGGGCACGGCGTCTATACGTGTCAAGGATATTAACGATATGCCGCCGCAGTTCACCAAGGACGAATGGTTCACCGAGGTGGATGAGACCGATGGCACCGCCCTGCCCGAAATGCCCATATTAACGGTAACCGTGCACGACGAGGACGAGACGAACAAGTTCCAGTACAAAGTTATCGATAACAGCGGCTATGGCGCCGATAAGTTTACAATGGTGCGAAATAATGATGGCACGGGCTCTTTGAAGATCGTCCAACCCTTGGACTATGAGGATCAGTTGCAGAGCAACGGCTTCCGCTTTCGCATACAGGTGAACGACAAGGGCGAGGATAACGATAACGATAAATATCATGTGGCATACTCCTGGGTGGTTGTCAAACTGCGCGATATCAACGATAACAAGCCGCACTTTGAGCGCGCCAACGTTGAGGTCTCTGTGTTTGAGGACACCAAGGTGGGCACCGAGCTGGAGAAGTTCAAGGCCACGGATCCGGACCAGGGCGGCAAGAGCAAGGTCAGCTATTCGATAGATCGCTCCTCGGATCGCCAGCGACAGTTTGCCATCAATCAGAATGGTTCGGTGACCATACAACGCTCGCTGGATCGTGAGGTTGTGCCCCGGCATCAGGTCAAGATTTTGGCCATCGATGATGGTTCGCCGCCAAAAACAGCGACGGCTACGTTGACGGTCATTGTGCAGGATATCAATGATAATGCGCCCAAGTTCTTGAAGGACTACAGGCCCGTGCTGCCGGAGCATGTGCCGCCAAGGAAAGTTGTCGAAATTCTGGCCACAGATGATGATGATCGCTCCAAGAGCAATGGACCACCATTTCAGTTCCGTTTGGATCCCAGCGCTGATGATATTATACGCGCCTCCTTCAAGGTCGAACAGGATCAAAGTGAGTACAGTTTTCGAAAGCAGTTAATTGGTTGTAGCAAATTGGATTTATTCCACATTTTGGGTACTATTTGAAAAATCAGTGTTCTGATAAATATTGTTTGGAACTCTCAACTGTTATATAGACAAATATATATTTCTGGAGTTAGGAATAAATAAATAAAAATCCAATAAGTGTTTATCATAGGTAAAATGTTTGTTTAATATTTATTTTTTGAATGGCAAATAGTTTAATCATTCATGCAGCAATTGTATACGTCGTTTCACAAGAGTAAACAGCTATTAAAGTTATTTTCAAATGCAAGCTTAATTAATAAATGTATTTCTATTTTGGTTTGTTCCAATGAGAATATTTAAAGCTCTCAAGGCATTTGCTTAGCTATTTGATACAGTTAGCAAACATATATATTGCAAATTGCTGCACGTTCTGTGTGCGCAACGATAGCTGATAGAAAGTTGAGCGAAGTTTGCGATTTGCCATACAAAAAACATAAAAGAAGCAGAAGAAAAGTTAGCCAAATATTTGGGTCAAAGTTTAAACAATGCAAAATCGCAACGTTTCCTGCAATTGTTGTTGTCCAAACAAAAACTATGGAGTCAACGTATAATAAAACTGCAGAGTTGAAATGGGTTATTTCAAAATTCTAGTGTCGAACTCGAGTTCGAATTGTTTGGGCATCTATCTGTCACAATACGAGCACGCGTGTGTGTGGCAACTGAAAAGCATAAAAATGCAATTACCTCGAATAAACGACATGAATAGCACGAAACATGGGACCATAAAACGAAAATAGTAAACCGCAGCACAGCTCCAACAGCAGCGCACACAACATGAAAATTTAAATTAAATAAGCTAAAGCGGAGATATACTCACACTTACACACACACACACACACACACACAGTCACACACTAACCACACACACACACACATATATATTCATACACACCTGTGCTGGTCGAGTCAAAAAATAAAATAGTAAAATGCACAAGTTTTCAATTAAATTACCCAAATCGTTGAGTTTCGGCTAAAACGCTCGACTCTCCCCACCCCCACTCACTCTCTCCCACTCTCCCACTCTCTCTCTTTCTCTCTCTCTCTGTTTCACACTTGCGTTCAGGCCAAATCAACAGCATTTTGCGTATAAGCCCAGTTTTGGTTGCTTCTTAGTCCCCCACAGAGTAGAAGTCACTATAGTCGCAATTTGTGTGGCTTTATGGGTGTGTGTGTGTGTGTATGTGTGTGTGTGAGTTTATAGTGTGAGTGGCAATCCAATTTGGATGCGCCAACGGGGAGTCGAGAAAACTTTGCGCCTGTGGCTTGACTTTTGTCTACATCATGCAGTGCTGCCCTGAGAAAAAAAAGCTAGTTTTAGAGTGCAACAAAAAAACCATTGTTTTGAAATGCTAAAAAAAAACTTCTATAGGTTTTTCATAATTTTCATATTTAGTTCTTATTATAGAAAAATATTCATGAAGTTTGATACTTAAAAATTGTTTAAATTTAAATTAGCCCAATACACTTCAAAAAAAGAGTGCACAAAAAAAAACCGAGTACGCTCGCTTCGAATTTGTACAAAAATTGAGAAAGAAAAAGCTAAAAAGTCAACACTGATTGTATGGGTATATATAGTGTAGTCTATCGTGTGTGTGTTTGTGTGTGTGTTGGCCTTGTCTGTTGAACGTATTTGCATACAATTTGCCTAAAAACACACCATGGAGTGTCTTTAAAAATACATTTGAAATGTGCGTTGGACCCTTCAGAATACCAGCTGGACTAGTGTACCAGGAAAAGGGGTTTCAGGAATAGCAGATGGGGGCAAGTCGGATTAGTAGTGGCTGCAATATGTGCAAGCATGAAAGAGCGAGAGAGTGAGAGCGAGAGAGCGAGCGATAGAGAGAGATGGAGAGACTTAACACTTGTTGGCTCAAAGGCGTAATTGCAATAAATGGGAAGCAAAAGGGAAGTTGGCTTTTTGTAAAGTTGTTGCTCTGCAATCAGCCGGAAAGCGTAAGGGCTAATACCGGTGCTTAGTTTGTGAGGTTAGCTGTAAATGCTAACCGGGCTATCCCCAACCCCTGCCAACACCCAACCCTTCATTGCACAATTAACTAGAAAATGCTTTTAACAGCTTAGCAATAAAGCGGAATTTGTCATAAGAGGTTTCTCTAATTATCCAAACAAAACAGTTGTACACGGAATACAAATGATGTGGGGGGGTATATACAAATTACTATAGGGAAAATGTGCTCCGAGATGATTAAATGTACAGCTATGTACAAGGGTACATTTTTTAGACAAAATGTGCAATTTCAAGTTTAGTTGCTAAATAAAACTAGATAAAAAACCAGTAACAGAAAAAGTTCCTATTAAAAAAGAGAACATTTTAACAATGCTAAAGGTTTTTGATGACGACTTAATAAAAAAACTCAAAAGAGTTAAGGACTAAAGAAAAGGATGAAGAAATGAAAACCTCAAAAAAAATAATGTTATATTAAAAATGTTTATAAAAACTACAGTCATCTTGAAAATACAAACTATGGAGGTGAAAATTACTTACTTTGAAATCTGTTTATCCCCCTTTTTCCATTTACAGAGGGCGCCAATGGTGATGGCATGGCTGTGATTTCATCTCTGCGCTCCTTTGATCGCGAACAGCAAAAGGAGTACATGATACCCATTGTGATCAAGGATCATGGCTCGCCAGCGATGACAGGCACCAGCACCCTAACTGTGATCATAGGCGATGTGAATGACAACAAAATGCAACCCGGCTCAAAGGATATCTTTGTGTACAACTATCAAGGACAATCGCCAGATACACCCATTGGCAGGGTATATGTCTACGATCTGGATGATTGGGACTTGCCCGACAAGAAGTTCTACTGGGAGGCACAGGAACATCCGCGATTTAAGCTGGACGAGGACTCGGGTATGGTAACAATGAGAGCGGGCACGCGGGAGGGTCGCTATCATCTGAGATTTAAGGTCTACGATCGCAAGCACACTCAAACGGATGTACCGGCGAATGTAACGGTAATGGTGCGTGAAATACCACACGAGGCAGTCATCAATTCAGGTTCAGTGCGTTTGTCCGGCATCTCCGATGAGGATTTCATACGCGTGTGGAACTACCGTACCCAGAGTTTGAGTCGCTCGAAACTGGATCGTTTCAGGGATAAACTGGCTGACTTACTCAATACAGAGCGTGAGAATGTGGATATATTCAGTGTGCAATTAAAGCGTCGCAATCCACCCCTAACCGATATCCGTTTCTCCGCACACGGTTCGCCGTACTACAAGCCGGTACGGCTCAATGGAATTGTGCTGATGCATCGCGAGGAGATTGAAAAGGATGTGGGCATTAACATCACAATGGTCGGCATTGACGAGTGTCTGTATGAGAATCAAATGTGCGAAGGTAGCTGCACAAATGCACTCGAGATTAGTTCGCTACCCTATATGGTAAATGCAAATAAGACCGCTTTGGTGGGTGTACGCGTGGATACGATTGCAGATTGCACATGTGGTGCTAGGAATTTCACCAAACCCGAATCCTGTCGCACCACACCCTGCCACAATGCGGGTCGCTGTGTGGACACACGCTTCGGACCACACTGCTCCTGTCCGGCAGGGTATACGGGTCCCCGTTGCCAGCAGACGACGAGAAGTTTCCGCGGCAACGGTTGGGCCTGGTATCCACCACTGGAGATGTGCGACGACTCCCATTTGAGTCTGGAGTTTATAACACGCAAGCCAGATGGTTTGATTATCTACAATGGACCCATTGTGCCGCCGGAGCGAGATGAGATGCTCATATCGGACTTTATAGCACTCGAACTGGAGCGTGGTTATCCTAGACTACTCATTGACTTTGGCTCCGGTACTCTCGAACTGCGTGTCAAGACCAAGAAAACTTTGGATGATGGCGAATGGCATCGCATTGATCTGTTCTGGAATACGGAAGATATACGCATGGTTGTCGATTTCTGCAAATCAGCGGAGATTAGCGAAATGGAGGATGGCACACCGCCCGAATTCGATGATACATCGTGCCAGGCGAGAGGAAATATACCGCCCTTCAATGAGTATCTGAATGTGAATGCCCCGCTGCAGGTGGGCGGCTTGTATCGCGAGCAGTTTGAGCAATCGCTCTACTTCTGGCACTATATGCCCACAGCGAAGGGTTTCGATGGCTGCATACGGAATCTGGTGCACAACTCCAAGCTCTACGATCTGGCGCATCCGGGACTCTCGCGGAATAGCGTCGCTGGCTGCCCGCAAACGGAGGAGGTCTGCGCTCAGGCGGAGACTACAGCTCGCTGCTGGGAGCATGGCAATTGTGTGGGTTCCTTGTCGGAGGCACGTTGTCATTGCCGTCCTGGCTGGACAGGTCCTGCGTGCAATATACCCACTGTGCCGACAACCTTCAAGGCGCAGAGTTATGTCAAGTATGCCTTGAGCTTTGAGCCGGATCGCTTCAGCACTCAGGTACAGTTGCGATTCCGCACGCGAGAGGAGCACGGCGAACTGTTCCGTGTTAGTGATCAGCATAATCGTGAATATGGCATACTGGAGATTAAGGAAGCTCGCTTGCATTTCCGCTACAATTTGAATTCACTGCGCACCGAGGAGAAGGATTTGTGGCTCAATTCGGTGGCAGTCAACGACGGACAGTGGCATGTGGTGCGCATTAATCGTTACGGCTCGGCAGCCACTCTGGAACTGGATGGCGGCGAGGGTAGACGCTACAATGAAACGTTCGAGTTTTCCGGACATCAGTGGCTGCTGGTGGATAAGCAGGAGGGTGTCTATGCGGGCGGCAAAGCTGAATATACTGGTGTGCGCACTTTCGAGGTGTATGCGGATTATCAAAAGAGCTGTCTTGATGATATACGGTGCGTATACTTCATTTGATTTGATTTGTTTCTATACACAGACACTTAAAATATTTTTTTTATTTATATATATTTATTACTAAAGCTAGTAACTTCCTAAAAGTAGTAACCAAAAAATTAATGGCCATGCCCACATCAAAACCGTTAAGTTCCAACTGAAAAGTTTTCACCTACTTTATTACGAATTCTATGAATTTATGATATTTTTTCTGCTCCTCTTTTGCTCCTCTTAACTACCATGAAATAATCTTCTTATTTTAATGTGGTCTTTTCATTTTCTGCAGTCTGGAAGGCAAACACCTGCCGCTGCCACCGGCCATGAATGGCACTCAGTGGGGCCAGGCAACGATGGCGCGTAATTTGGAGAAGGGTTGCCCCTCCAATAAGCCCTGCTCGAATGTCATTTGCCCCGATCCCTTTGAGTGTGTGGATCTGTGGAATGTCTATGAGTGCACGTAAGTATTTCACTTTACCAATTTCAATGGCTCAACACATTTTCAGCCTTTACATTCGCATTGCATTTTCGTTTCTCATAATGAAAAAAAAAAAAAACAAGAAATTACCAAATAAATTCGACCACTCGGACTGAAAACAAAACAAAATAAAAAGCGAAAGAACAAGAAAAAGACTCAGACAACACCCAAAAAACAAGACCCTTAAAGTTACACAAAACAAAAATCAAGCATACGCCACGTGTAACAACATGAAGAGAGAAAAAATGCCACTACTGAACAAAATAGAAAAAAAATACCAAACAGAGGCAACAAATTTGATGCCCAAGAATCGGCGGTGAACATTTGATGGGCTTAATCAATTAAAGGCTGTGCCGAAAAGTATAACCAAAAAAAAAAAGAAAAATTGCGAGAAAAATGGGAAATTGTGCGGGGTCACCAGAGAAGCTTATTGTATGTCAATCAAATGACGTTGCCGTAGCCTGTTGACCTGCCACGTCCTTGCGCAGGACACACGAAAGTGAGTTAGTCGCTGACTGAGGCTGTTAACGTTGCGTGACAAATCAATCGGATTAGGTTTAGGACCAAGGCAGCCAGCAGCCAGCAGTCACAGCTCAATATAAACATATATATATATGTTCTTGTCTCTCTTTCTCTCACACACACCTGTGCGCAACTAACTGTACATATTCACGCTTTTTTCACCCAGGCACCAAGCAAAAACACACACATACGTAAAATACTATACACATATTTGGTGACATTTAGCAACACTTTTCATGTGTGGCGTTTGTGCAATTCACTTTTCTGTTTACTCGGCATTTGCCAAACGGTTAACAGCAATCGGTTAAACGGTCAAACTAACACAAGAACTAAGCTGACAGTAGAGTTTCAATTTTGTTTGCTAAGCTTATCAAACGTTTAACAGCAAGCGGTAAATGATTTTTAGCTATTTTTCTACATAATGCCAAACTCTTAACAGCAAGCGGTCAACGTTTAAGCCTAAACTAACAGTGCCTAATAATATTCGAAACGGTTAAATTCAATCTCAAACGGTAATCAAATCAGCTGGACTTACGATTTGACCTAAACACAACAACATTGGCCCATTTTATCGATATTTGTTTGTATTCTGTTGCTCATCATTCATATTAAGTAGCCATAATATTGATCTAACCGAATCCGTTCAACTACCGTTTCAATTTCGATAACGAATGCGAATGAAATCAATCGAAATCGAAATCAAACAGTTGCGGCGAGGGACGCATCATGTCGCCCGATTCGAAGGGCTGCATGGATCGCAACGAATGCCTCGATCTGCCCTGTATGAATGGGGCTACTTGCATTAATCTCGAGCCGCGTCTCCGTTATCGCTGCATTTGTCCCGATGGCTTCTGGGGCGAGAGCTGTGAGCTGGTGCAGGAGGGTCAGACCCTCAAGCTGAGCATGGGCGCCCTGGCGGCCATTCTAGTCTGCCTGCTGATCATACTGAGTGAGCAATCAAAACGAAATAAACATCAAAATAAAAATATGCCCATATAATATTTGCAACAACAATTAGTCTCGATTTTTGTTATTATTATACATATATCCAATATTGTTAGCAACTAGTGCTTTAGCGCCTGCCTCTAACTAGCATTTAGTTACCGTTTTGCCATTTACCATTTACCATTTATTATGCAACTTTATTAGCTGTCCACAATGCAAATTCATTCATGCAAATAACATATATGTCGCATATATAGCATATATCATATATTCTTCTTTCATTTATCAACCAAACCCATTTCAACCCATTTAAAATTTATTTTACTCCACCAGAAACTCATTTAGCCATCATACCTCATATACATATATATATATATATATATATATAAATCGTACATATGTCAAATGCACAAATCCAATCATTCAGTTACACATGCATCGATTCATTCATAAAATAATCACAGCTCACTGAATTCCAAATTTGTATATATATATATATAAAAAAAAAGAAAAAACTGTGATATTTATCAGCTATGTGACTCTTATTTCATGATATTTACTTAAATTTAAAAACAAAAAAAGAACAATAATATATATATATATGGCATTAACTTTTGCAATTCCATATTCATCTGCATTCCATCAACATGATTCGCTGTTACCGTTCTTTATTACACTCTTTGTTTATGGCACATTTTCTGTTTCTGCCTGACAGCCCACACAATGTTTAATTCATAGCCCAATAACTGTATATCTCTATCTGTGTGTGTGTGTTTAAAAATGCTATAATGCAATAAACTACATAGCATAAATTACAAACTGAAAGGTATGTACTTACATATATGTAGTTCCGTCATTTAATCAAATATCCTTTCGTCATTTTTACCATTTTCTGCAATATCAAAGAGAAAACTTTTAAATATATATATATATATTATTATATTATTAACAACCAATATAAATATTTTTAAAAATTCTTTGAGGTTCTGTGGAGTTAATTACAAAATGCAAAAGAAATCTTTCACATATGTATATATTTTATATTGTTGTTTCAAGCTTGTAAAATGTTTATAAATATCATATCAAATGTAAGGTTATGTTAACACCTCTTGAATATACCTACAGTACAGTTGCAACCAAGCGATTCACTTTCCACATACACACATGAATCTCACAAACTTCAGCTGTCACGCCCCTTAAAACTCCCATTTAATACACACGCAGACACGTGAATTGCACTCAAAAGGAAGCCAAGAACAGAGAACAGATAGTCCTGAAGGGCTCAAATGACTTCAGGTAGGAAGGAGAGATAATAAATGTGCAGTCACAGATACTCGGTACAAGTTGGCCCAAACAGGACAAGGCCAGGCTCAGACAACTGAAAGAGCAATGGCTGATTTTAGCTTTGGCCTTTCGCACAAAAATCACGATGCACTAAATCCACTTGAGCAAACAGTCAGCAAGTAAGATGGAACACCGTGCAGGCATCATAGTACTGGGACTCAAGAGTCGGAGGAGTTAAGAGTGTGGCGTCGGGATTCGAGAGTCCTGAGTCGTGAGCTCAAAGGAGCTGCCAGTTTCATTTGTGGTGCCTCGCGAGGATTTGCCAGACACACACAACATTTGATTTGCCATTTTCACTACTTTTCTTTGTTTTTACTTCTTTTATTTCGGCTGCTACTTGCCAGTTTTCTTCTTCTGCTTTTTTAAATACAAGCTGAGAGCATTTTCCGCTGCGTAATCATGTGTGTGTGTGTGTAAATACATCTATACATGCATGCAGTTCAAGTTTAGGGCAAACATTTTATAGGTAAATAATGTTCATGAAGCAAGAAGAGCAGGAATAAAAGTTAGAATACTCTAAGCGTGAGTGCTCGATAAAAAGATACTCTGTTAAAATTGAGGAACTATTCAAATTATCAAATAACTTTAAAATAAGTTAAAATTGTATATCCCGGATTATTATTATTTTAGAATTATTCGTTATTTAGAAGAATCGCCATTAAATGATTTGTGGAAAATCGAGGAAAGTTATCAAATATATAAATCCGTATAAATTCAAGAGCTTCTCTTAAATGTATATGTACTATTTGAGTATTATCAATGAGATGTTTAAATCTTTTCTGGTTTGTTATGCCCATTTGACACTCATAGAATATGTACAGGGTATAAGAAGAAGTTGTTTCAAGCCAACTTTAAGTAAAACTTAATGACGTAAAATATGGCAAAGTTGTTCCGCAACCTTACAAGAAAAATGTCTATGTATAGTATACATATAGTTTTCTATATAGTATATAAAGTGCCCACTTTTGATCAGCTTAAACTACGCACTTGGGAGCAATCACTGGAAGGCGCAGCGCAGAAAACTATGCAACGTTTTTTTTCAGTTTTCTTTTTTTGGCCCCTATTTTCTGCCGCTGATTTAGTGTGAAAGTTTTAGCTGGCTTTTCGTTCTTTTTATTCCTTCTACTCTTAACTGGCATTTACTGCTGCTGCTGCCACTGCCCGCTGTGCGGCGCTTTTGTGCGATTTGTTGGCTCGTTGGTCAAGAAGCCAACTCTGGTATTTGCCAATAATCGTCAATATATCAAAAGTGTCTTATGTCTGGATTTGAAAAGTATTCAGCCGCAAAGTCTGTTGACTTTGGCAGCGAGGTTTTTCGAGTTTTCATTTAAAATGGGTGACCACCAACAAAAAAAATGCGCAAGCAACAAGCCAAAAACATTTTTGTCATTATTTTTGCATTTCTGCACAGCTAAAAATAGAAGCAGCTAAGTGGAAAATGAAGTGCAAAACCAAAAAAGGAAAATGAATAAGTTTCATAAAAGTTTTTCTTGGTATATGCTTTTCTAATAATCTTATTGTGTACATATATATACATAGCAAAGTTTTCTTCGGGTGAATCTTCATCTACGCCTGGCAGAGCACACTAATAGCTTTTCAAAAAAAATATATATCTTAAAAGAAGAAACTAAAACGAAGGTCACACACTATTATTACTTAAGGGGTGCCAAACTGTATATTGACTTGGTTTCAATTCATTCAATTCCCCCCCAAGTTTGTTGTGCAAAACTAATCAAAACAAAACTTACACAAGTGCCAAATGCATTCAAAACTAGACACAAAAACTTTATTCAATTCTATCCGCAACAACTGCATCATAATCATAAAACAAGAAACAAAGAACAGAGCAAAAAAAAAAAAAAGTGCAAGTGAGAAACAAAAGTGCACTTAAGCAGCACCCACTGTAGTATTTTCGTGGTGCGGGGGGGTGGGAAATATGTGTGATGTCTGTGGCAAATGCATAAACTTTGTAACAGCAAAAGAAAGCCCGTAAAGTGTAAGCTGTGAAACGGAAAACTGGTAAACTGGCAAACTATGAATGGAAACGCGCCAAAGCGCAAAATAATAACAGCAAACAATAACTACAACGACAACAACATCAACAACAACAACAATAAAACCACCAGCGAACCAAAAAACGAAAATTTTATAAGACTTTTTGACAGTTGTGTTCAGAAGCAAAAGTATATTTCCAGTTTCATAACTACAACAACAACAACAACGACAAGAAAACTGCAAGCCTGGCAATATGCAACAACAACAAAAAAGAAAAGCTTTCTTTGGCACGCCAAAGTTTATATACCCTTGCAGAGTATCTTTAAATTTCAATATTAATTTAAAAAAATTGATCGATATTTTATATTAGAATAAAATGATATAGTAGACAGATGTAAAAATTTGGCTAAGCTCAGATATATTGGAAAATACAAAATTTTGCATACAAAATCTCTTTCTTTGACTAATTTTTCATATGGAATAGTCCGATGTTAAACATTTTTTGTCAAAATATTACAAGCATTATAACACACTTAACTACTGAATTTGATCGGGATATCTTTGAAAGCAAAAAAGATTTTCTTTCAAGAACTCAATTTTGAAAGTATTATTCCTACGGCAGCTTTATGAAATAGTAGTCAGATCCGTCCAACTTTGACATATATGTCATCTGCAACCTAAGGACGAGCATAGCCAAAGTTTCATTAAGACAACTTCAATGAGAGTTGAGTTCGCATAGGTCCATATTATAACACTCTCTGCAAGGGTATACACAAAACGGCAACTTTACAACACTTACTCACACACTTGCGCAAATGCCTTGCATGATGTACAACAAATTTTTAAATAATCCCATTTTGTTTTTCAACACTTTTTCATAAAAACCCACACATACACTACACACACACCCACACACACCCACACACACACATACACACACCAATTCGAACTCGCAACCGCAACTTTTTGCCTTGGTGTCCTTGCCACGTGTTTAGCTGTCCTGCGGGCTTTAAAGTCTCTGGCAGCAGTTGCGTCAACGAGAACGAGTGCCTGCTGTTCCCCTGCCGCAATGGGGGACGCTGTCGCGATCATCAGCCGCCCAAGAAGTATGAATGCCACTGTCCTCTGGGCTTTACCGGCATGAACTGCGAACTGGAGTTATTGGCCTCGGGTGTGTTGACACCGTCGCGTGATTTTATTATTGCCCTGGTGCTCTGCCTCAGCACTCTGATACGTAAGTAGTATATATATATATATAACACACACATACATGTACTTAAGCCAACGGGAAGCAAGCGAAGAAGTACGCATAACTTAAGGTTAAGTAGCTTCAAGCAAATGTGCTTAATATTTAAAATAAAGTCTTTAAAGTAAGTACTGGCAGAAATATGCATGGCCAAAATATTAGTATTTAAACGTCTAACAATATAATCTAGCAAAAATATAAACTATATACGTACTTCAGTATCTGCACTGCTTTTTAAAATATTTTCTTTTATTACTTATATTTTAATTTAAGATATATTAAATATAATTACATTTTTTTATTATTGCGTATTGATACTTATTAGAATATAGACATTAATATTGATATGATAACTAATAAATATCAGTGGAGCTTTTGGTAATAATCAAAAATTATTAATAAATCAAAATGATCGATATGGTTTACTTTATCGAATATAAATCGATACATTTCGATTAAAGTATTAAGAAGTACATTTTGTATGCAGCTCTTATGATAACCCAGTTTGCCTCAGTTTTAAGCAGAGTAAATATGTCATTTAAATATTTATGAAATCGCTGTCGTCTGAAAATTAATTAAGCCATACATTTACCAATTGGCCACGCCCATCCCATCGCGATCCCGGCAGCAGTAGCCTTTGTAAGGACAGCAGCGACAAACATCAAAAGTCATTTCCGCAAATTACATGCGGCCGACCGATGCACATAAATTAAAGTTTATTGAATGAATGGACGCAAATAAATGGACAGTTTTCTTTTTTAATTTCTGCTGCTGCTTCTTCTCTTTCACTGCCATCATTGGAATGTAAAATAAAACTAGTATGTAAGCGCATGTGGGTAAAAAAAAAGAATGAGCAAACTGTAAGCAAAAACGGGGAAAAACACACAAAAACCGGAGAAATGCGAATTTGAGTAAGACAATAATTGCAATTACGCGACGTCCACTTTGGCCATTGCCAGCTGTGGTGGCCAAAAAGTTTTTCCGCCGCAAATTACTTGGGTGCCCAACTTCTACGGCTGCTTGAAAAGAACAAAAACTTTTTGCTGTGCAACAGATGCTGCAATATGTTCAAAATACGTGCACACGAAATTAGAAACAGCAGCCAACAAGTAAGCGAAACACGAAACAGGCAACGAAAAACAAAACCAAAACCAAAACGAAACGAATGCGAAGACGAAAGGACACAACAAGTTGGCCAAGTTAAAGAGACGTCGCGACGAGTTGCCTGCAGCTCCGATGTGGCCATTTTTGGCCAGCAATTTGGCCCTCGCAGTCTGTGGCAGTTACATTTACAGCCACAAACTGTAGACAGCCAGAGAAAGGGAGAGAGAGCGAGTGCGAGAGAGGGTGAAAGAGTGCGGGGCAAACTGGGACAATGTGCGCCATATTTGTTTGTACATTTTTAAGCGCTTGCTTAGAAGCATATTGCAATATTGTCACCAAATAAGCAACGGCAATACTTTTTTTAATAACTGTCTACATATGTTTTGACTTTATTATTTATAATATTTCTGCAAGCAGCAAAAACTAAAAAAAAATAATTCTCCTAAAAAAATGTTCTTATTATTTGTACCTTTTAATTTTTAGCGCTCTAAGGTATTTAATACGAGTTTGCTACGATTTAACAACTATATTTTTGACTTAAGTTTATTTTAATTATATATTTACTATGTAAGGGTATTTAATCTTCGTCGTTTTTAATTTTTTGTTATATTTCCTGTTCTACATTTTCGCTTTTATTTTTTAAAAACGCTCGCGCTTCCATGTTTATATTGCATATTGCTTGTAGCACATTTTTTGCAATTCCTTTTTTTCATTTTATTGCAAGAATTTAATTAAGAATCTTTTTGCAATTGTAAAGCGAGCAGATTTTTATTTTTTTAGCATGTCCGAGTCAAATTGCTTTAGTTAAATTCACCGTTTAAATGGCATTTTGCATGCTAAACTAATTTGTATTTTATTTGAAAACAAAACTTGGCAAATTGTTGTTGCATTTGAGCACAAGAACAACTAACTAACGAAACCATATTTGGACTACTCACAGTACTCGTTCTGGTGTTTGTGGTCTACAATCGACGTCGGGAGGCGCATATCAAATATCCGGGACCCGATGACGATGTGCGCGAGAATATCATAAACTATGACGACGAGGGCGGCGGTGAGGATGATATGACTGCATTTGATATAACGCCATTGCAGATACCAATTGGTGGGCCAATGCCACCCGAGTTGGCACCAATGAAAATGCCCATTATGTGTAAGTATTATTGAAATACTCTATTGAAATTTAAGCTGAAGTACAGGTTCTGAATTCAGTAAAAAATATTCGAATCACGAATACAGCAAAAAAAAATATTTTCTTGATTTTTCATTTCAATTTCGCTTGTAATATTTATTTTTCTAACATTGTTCTCCCCACCATTTGCTCAAATATTTTGTAGATCCAGTGATGACGCTAATGTCCGGCCAGGAGCCCAACGTGGGCATGTTCATCGAGGAGCATAAAAAGCGAGCCGATGGCGATCCCAATGCCCCACCCTTTGATGATTTGCGCAATTATGCGTACGAAGGCGGCGGCAGCACAGCCGGTTCGCTCAGCTCGCTGGCCTCAGGTGGGTTGTGTTCCGATTATAATTATTTATACTATTCTATTAGCATTTCGAAACTCACCATGACTAGATTTTGCACCCAATATTGCGGCAGATTCAAACACAAATGCGTAGTAGCTGAATTAGCTGCTTTCCCCAAAAAGTATGCTACAAAGTAGACCAAAAACACAAAAGAATTTTGTCTTTATTTATTTAAAATTCTTTTCTGACATTTACAGGGCAGCAACGCTCAAAAACCGCCGAATATTGGGTGTAAAATTGAGTAAATACTAAAAACACCAAGCGTATAATAATAAATACTAGCCATGAACATAAATGATTGCAAAATAATATTCTGATAATGAAAAACATTTTAATGAGTGATGACTATTCAAAAATAACTAAGAAAAAACTCCAGATATTTTTTAATTATGAATAATATGAAATTAAATCTTATAGTATTATTTTGTTTCTTATTTCCGAATTTTAAAGATTCTAAATATTGGACATCAAAACTCGCGTATTAAAACATAACTTTTGAATATTCTTTTTGCAGGCACCGATGATGAGCAGCAGGAGTATGACTACCTCGGAGCCTGGGGGCCGAGATTCGATAAGCTGGCCAACATGTATGGCCCGGAGGCGCCCAATCCGCATAATACCGAGCTCGAGTTGTAAGTTTCCAGCCACAAGTGAAACGTATGCGAGACATTAAAAGAAGAAGTTAAGTAGCCACAAAAGTTGCATTTACAACAAAATTCTACACGACAGTTGAGGTTAGGATAAGTGGTAGGAATCATTGATAACCACAGCTGACTCACACACAAAGAAGCGCAACCAAAGAAGCATGGCAAAAACCTTAAGTTAATGGAAAAACCAGTAAACAAATGGAAACTCTAAAAAAAGAAAACAGAAAAAATCAAACACATATGACACGTAAAATGACATTTGTAAAAATACTTCATCAGCATTTAAATTTAACAATTATTATAATTAATTTATTAAGTGTGTAGAGGGACGGAAAACGCAAAAATATCGAAATTGCGTTACAGACTTTTCGAGCATTTTTTAAGCATGGAGAACGCAAAACGAAGAAACTGAAAAACAGAGAGAGAGAGAGAGGAGATATAGAGCGAGCGAGAGCATACCAAAGTTTAGTTTAGGTGCGTGGATGCATTTCCAAATAATTATATAATTTTGTGTGTTTGAGCGAGAAAAAGGGAATCATTTATATATTTGTTGTGCATATTATTTTTAGGTTTTGCGATATTTGTAATTATTATTATTTAAATTATACATCTTAAGTATTTTCCTAAGTACATTTTTTATTTGGCTGCCGAGCGAGTCATTTAGCGCTTTAGCTGAGCAAAATACTTATAGTAATTTTCAAATTTTCTTAAATGAGTATTATATTGTTTTGACTTCGAATTATTTTCTAAGAACTAATTTACAAAAAAAACCTAATTAAAATTTATATAAATGAATACCCAAAGACTGTTTTCGTTCCATCATTACAAGTACATATATACATACATAAAAAGAAAAACACATAAATAATATACTTATATAAAAAAAAACACAATTTTTAACTGGCATTACAAGGGCGTTTCGTGTGTCGCCAATTTGTGTATCACTACAAGTAAATTTAAAAATTAGAAATACACAAAAAAAAGGCTCGAACTAAAACCGTTCTGGCAAACAGTTTCTTTCCACAAACAACAAGCCGTAAAGAACATGAAGAAAATACTCCTAAAACAGATATTCTAAAACAAAAACTTTAAGCTAAAGAAAAACTCTACACAAGAAAAAGAAGAAGGGAAAAAAACGTATCTAGCAGCAGCTGATGACGATTAAACGTAAAATTAAAACGAAAAATTACCTTTAGATGAACTTAGCGCAATTGATATAATTAAAATGGAAATACTTGAAAAGAAATCGAAGAGAAAACCATGATATATGATAAAAAGAAAATAAGTATTTTACATTGTATATATTATTAGTTATTAGCACGTAAAGCAAAGTAATTAATTAAAGCATACGAAATTGGTAGCAGAACCTAAAAGTCTTATTAAGTCATTTAAACTAGAAACAACAAACCGAAATGAAGACAGCATTCGAAATGAAAGATTATTAAAAAAATAAAAATAAAAAACACATTTCATATAAATATATATATAAATATACTACTCGTACAAAAACCTACAACAACAACAACAAACCAACTGCATTTAAAACTAACCTTTTTCCACACGACAAAATACAGAAAAATAACAAAAAAATTTTGTTTTTGGCCAGTATATTTTTAGTTTTGTTCTCTGGTTTTTTTTTTGTGTTTTTGCAGTTATTTTTAGAGGCCGTAAAGGCAATAAAGATTTGCCTGGCATACTTTTAGCCAAAACCAAATCCGCAACTTTAGCCACAAGTTGAGCCACAGTTATGAGTGCAATTTAAAATAATAATATTCCAAACGTTTATTGTTTCATTTGTTGCATTCAACGTATATACGTGTATACATCGTATATATACGAAACCCCACAATAGAATACTATGTAGTTATTATATATAGAAAACAATCCAAATGGGAAGCCAGTTAGCTGCAGCAATACGAGTTGATTACTTTGTTGATTTTATGTGTGTTTTTTGCATTAAAACGTCAGCCAAGTTTAGCGATTGAACGATGAAATAAAATAATGATGAAACCGTAAGTACATAAAAAAAAAACAAATACACTGCAACAAACCAAGTGCATGCATAAATCATAGAGTTTTCCAGGCAAAACTGCCCAAATTCCTAAAGCAAAAACAAAAGTTTATTTTAATCTTTTTTCCCAAAAAAAAAACAAAAACAAAAACATATACAAAAACCTAAAGAAAAAACTACAACAAGAGTTGACTATTGAAAAGTGCAAAGATTTTAACGTAATTGTTAAACCATACAGCGAACAAATTATTGACAAAACAAAAATATTAAAATAAAAAATAATAATAATTGCAAACTTTGCTGTACTTGTTTAAAATTCTAACAATTTTAAAAGCACATAACTGTTAAAATTATATAAACGAAAATCAATATAAAGTAGCTACATAGAAAGAAAAAAAAAACTAACAATTTTATATTGATGCGAAAGTTTTATATATATTTTGCATAGACTTCATTTCGATGCTTCTGGAAAACGGTACAGCAACAACACGTGTAAACACTGCCAATTTAACAATATATATTTTATTTCCTACAAGACTTTTAAAACAAAAAAAAAGAGAGAAAAAAAACATTCAACGAATCTTGATTTTGGGATTTTACAAATATTTGCGGTTTGCTTGTTTTGGCATCTAAAGAATTTGCTTATTTCGGGAATTTGTTCAGTTGAATTCTTTCACCATATAGATTTGCATTTATGTGTATGTATAGGCGCATTACTTAAAGCACTTTCAAGCAATGCAGAAAATAAATAATAAAAGAAAAATAAACAGAAATCAGAAATAGTTACCAGATCGTACGATATTTTATATTTATAAACAATAAAAAAAGCAAAAACAAATACAAGACAGCAGCACAGCAAGTGAGAAAAGTTATTAGAATGGGGCAAATACATTATATAATCATTTACACACATATTTGTTATATATTTTGTAACGTAAGTTAGAGTCATATACAAATACATATACATACATACAATATACAAACAGAACACACATGCATACATATAAATAAATAATGCACACATTCGTATAAACCCAACACACACACACACACACAGATACACACACAATGCGAGGCATCATACTATTTGATAACTATGTATTTATAATGTATGCATTTTTTACCAACAACAACAACAACTCTATAGAAAAAGCGCATTCACATTGAGTCAAATGAAATGGAAAACCAGAAAAAAAAAAAACAGAAAACAGAAAACCAAAAACCGATTTCAAATGCAGTTTTAGATAAATTTGCATATAAGTACATTATTATGTAAAATCACTTAAATATACAGTAAAAATATAAAAACAAAAAAAAGAAAATTAAAATTAATAAAGACGAAAAAAACAAAATAACAAATGGCAACTAGTATTACAAAATTTATGAATAAATTACGAGTAATATTTAAAGTACTAAACTGCAAAGCGAAACTAAAGAATAAATTACAAGTGCAACAAAAATGCAATGCAAATTCTCTTGACGATTACAGTGCGAACTACATGAAAGGAAAACAGTTGAAAAATTATGAAAAATGTTCGGGAAAATTTGTAAGCGGAGAGCATGGGAAATCTAATTTAAGGCAAATTATATACACCAATACATATACACGTACATACACACACACATACAGAAAACACATTTACACACATTTATACAGACAACAACAACTGCAATTATATTAAACGAAAATTATTATAAAAGCAACAAAATGCAAAAAAAAAATGAAAGAAAAGTGAAAAACAAAAAACGAAGAACTAAATAAAGAATCTGTAACGTTATATGGAAAACCAATTAAAATCGAATGTTTTATTTATGGTGGAAAACTTTTTCAATGATTATATAATATATATTTTGTTAGTGATGGAATCCTGTCGGATACCTGGCACCATATTCAACATGAAAAATTACTATTTTTCAAACATTTTCCAGTTAAAGAGCCCAACATGCAGTTAACTTCAAGCCTTACACAACTTCCGACAATCAGCAAATACTTTAAACAGAAGCTGCTTAAAGTGCACTTAATAAAAAGTACTAAATTTATTCACTTTGTGCGCAATTTCATAAACCAAAGCACTTAGGTGAAAAATGTCTGATATATTTGTTGTTAAGGGATAAAAACAACAACAAGAAATACTTGACAGCAAGGCAAACATTGTCAGCATTTAACAACCTGCACTAAAAAGAAAAAGAAAAGCAACATAAAGAGAAAAAGAAACAGAAAAAGGAACATAATCGAAACATGAACAGGCTTTGTTTGGCTGTCTGCACATAAAATTTGCCGTGACCAAAATCAATACAAGGGCGGGGAGGGCAATAACTAGAAGTAAGTTTTTACTGCAAATGAGCTACGACAAAAAGTCCAGGAAATATTGGAAAAAAAAACTCGATAAGATGAATGCGAGAGAAGCTAGATTCATAAATATGCGAGCAGGCAAAACATGAATAACAAATAAATAAATAAAAAAGAAAACAAGGAGAAAGCAGCGTACAAATAGCTAAAAATAGTTTACGCAAATTGTGGCTTTAAAAAATTGCTTGGGGCATTACTCATTGGCCTGCGACGTACAACTTGTCGTATGCGCAATTTGTTAGCCGCCTTAAACAATTGCCGGAACGTGCTAGAAGGATAACTGAATGGCCTGACTTAGGGGCGGGGATTTCGGCGGAATTCGGGTGTGTGCGGGCGTAGCTGAAACGCGGAGACAAATGTTCAACAGGGAGCAATAATATTGTAAATTTGATGCTTCATTGGCGCAGCAGCAGCTTCAAAATGTACACAGAAAACTAATACGAGAATAAATCACTTTTTTTAAAAGTAGTCGTTTTTAAACGTTCGATTTCAATTCGTTCTAGTTTTTTTCAAAAATTTAAGTATACACATTTAGCTGAAAATCGTATTTTTAAAATTGATAAAAAAAAACGAAAAGTAAATTCGCATTTCAGACAGCGCTAGATAACAAAGAAAAAAACATGGATATGTCGATTTGTTTTCAGTGTACCGTTTATTATATTTGTTTTGTGGCTGGCGCAAGGATTCCATTTTGGTTTGGTTGCGAGCGAACCTTTGCCTATAAAAATGCCAAAATGAAGTCGCACAGGACCAAAATCCATGGCACAAAGGCAACGTTGTCGTTTCTACTTGCAAATTTATAAAGAAAATATAAAAAAAAGAGCGGAGCCCGCACACAAACATAATATTTGTTGAGGAATTTTTTGTGCCGGCAGCTAAAAAGATTTTTACATACTACAATTTGTGGCCACAGTTGCTTGTTTCTTCTTCTTCTCCAAGCAGACATGTCGCATGTATGTGTGTGCGTGTGTGTGCGTATGTGCTTATATTTGTCGATGGTGTTGGCTTTATTTGCTGATAGTGCAACAAACAAACGCCAAGGCAAAGGCAAACTAAATAAGGATATATATAGGTCCTGTGTTGATCCTGACCTCAGGTTGTTTAACTGTCTATTGGTTTTCGCTTAGTTATACAATATGCATTTGCCTTTGAGTGCTAACGGGAATTACATAGATGGCATTGTTGGGAGCCCACAGTTGATAAAAGATTACAGACAACAGCATAAATATTTGCATAGTGCTTGGGTTTTGTTTTTGCCTAAGTGTGTGGAATAATAAACATATTTTAATCGACTTCAGATTGCTGAGCTTTAAGATTGTGCTTTGAGCTGATTAAAGAATATTTTCCTACTACGGTTATTTCGCTGTTTGAATTTGACAAAATAGCTTAAGATTTATATATTGAATTAAATCTTTTATACAAAAATCTAAAAACAAAAAGTCTTTTCAAATGATTTTCTTTAATATCCAAGTATATATAAGTATTTAAAATTAATTTCGTTGTCGAAAATCCCAAAACAAAAGTGACAAATATTTATTTATATTTCATTGACATTGAGAAAATATGCCTCAAGCTCCCCTTCTATAAACTGACTTCTATTTCTAGACAATGCGATTCCAAAGCAAATCTCCACAGATGTAAATTCTATTATGGCCAAATATGCGACAGATACGCCTACAGGATAAGCACACATCATCTGCTCATCGTCTGATCTGCTTCTTTATCTTTTTCTAACATATTTCAATATTTTGCCAACATGTCACACAGACGACATTCATTTCCTACCGTCAACACGCACAATTTGTCGCTTCCAAATGAAATGAAATGCTCGAAGACAACAAGAGCGTAACAAAAACCAGGACAAAATGCAGCAGGGGTAGAGTGCTTGCCTGGCAGATATCCTGTACTTGATTTTTAGGATTTCCTTGCCAGAGAGTTTCGAAGTCTGCATACAAACCTGTTAGCTAAAATATATGTTTATACTTAATTTACAAGGCCTAAAATTCCAAAATATTATTTACATCATGTTTTTTATGTCTCTTTTATATATTTATCATAGCCCATATGATAGAGCATAGGGTATATGAAAATCGGTTAAAAAAGGTATAAGGAAACAAATGCTGCACCGGAAAATCTAGCAAAACGAATACATAAGTGTGAGAGCAATGCAAATAAATCGATGCGCCTCAGCAATACCCTGTAAATAGGATTAAATATTTTTATTATTTTATTATTTTGATGAGCATAATGGTATGTTATTTAATACAAAATAAAAGCTAGCCAAGTCTTTGTCTACAATCAATAAAAACTGCTTTGTTATCCTCGGCTAGATAAAGACTTTTGTAATTTGCAAGCAGGGTATATTGCAAAACGTAACATTTTTCAGTGACAAGAGCAAAAATCAACACACAGCCAGAGAGGGAAAGAAAGAGAGAGAGAGAGAGAGAGAGAGAGAGACAGGGACATAGACAGTTGTGGAATAGCCGCTAGCTCGAGGCAAGACGGCTTGATACGAGATACGAGAGCATAAGTAGAGCAAAATGGGGCTGCTGTTTAACTAGAGACACACGCGTGCACAGCACGGAAATACTTAAAAGGAAAGCTAGATGATATGACGGAGGAAGGTACGACAAAATTTTCATTTGATTTGAGATGCGCACCCAAAAGTTGAACGATAACCATTTAAGCCACACAATCATACTCAATAGGGGACACATGCTCGTTAAGGCCAACTTGTCAGTCAATCAAAGGTCAAGGGTTGCATGCCTGGGCGTAGTTCAACCCACAGAAAAGGGTCACATTTGGGCCACAGAACGCCCCATGACAAGCATTAGATAAATAGCGTTGCAAACATATTAAATTTTGTGGTTACAAATTACTTAATGAATGCGAATCAAACCGCAGGCACGCACCAAATGGTTGGTTTAGTTTCGGACAAGCGACTTACAACATATGCAAATACTAAGTTGCAGACACAAAATGTGGTGCGAAAATGATGCATGAAAGTGGAAGACAAGAAGTTACCCAGCATATGAAAATATCCAAGGATTAAATTTTCTAATTTAATTGCCTTCATTTTGTGTATAGCTGAGAAACCGAGATTAAATGAATTTACGCATGAAAATCGATTCAGTTTTGACAAAGTTATGACAGTTTCAATTCTTGAAAGGTTAATTCTCCATTCATGAATCTTGAAATGCGCCAATTGTTGTCATGAAAGTAGAAAATAAATTTCAAAATTTGTACTTCTTCAACTTTAAACGCAGAATTTATCAAAATGACAAACCATTCATAAAATGGCCTTGGGATTGAAGATCGGATCAGTTTTGACAAAGTTATGGCAATTTAAAGTCTGGGCAGGGCCACAATTTCACAGAGCCCAAGTACAGGGTATCACAAAGGAAAGTTTTTATGTGGCGACAAAAATGTTCATTACTCGTTGGGCCTCAACGCATTTGCATTTGCATAAGCCCACAAAAGTGGAGCATGTGGTGTGGATTCTTTGGGGCACGAGCAACAGTTTGGGGATTGCGGACCACATCAAAAATATGCACAACTTAATTGTGCCTAAAATAGTTTTTGGGTGATTTGTTCACTAAGCTGCTTTTAATTGCATTTGCAGGTCTCAGATTTCTATATTGGCAGTGTGCACACACACACACACACACACACACACGTATACAAATTACAAATTACATATCAAGCGGTTAACCGCTATTTGTGATATTAATTGGTGTCTTCTGATTTGCCCTAGTTGACCCACACACATACACACATACGCAGAACCACTTTTTGGCTTTTGTGCGTTGGTGTGTGTGTGTGTGCCGCAAATCTTGAACGTTTATTGGATTTGGTGTTTGTTAAATGACTTACGGCTGCGGTAAATGTTAAATGGTAAATGGCTTTGCTTAGGGCACTAACCCATCATTCTATGCAAATAATAACAGATTATAAAGTCCGCAGTGCAGGCGTCTTAAAAGAGTTTAAGCAATTTAGCTGCTGCTATAACAGATTGTCCACTGCATTGGCAATTAAATTTACATCTTAGCTGTGCATTTAAACAACAAATCCAATTAATTAGAGATCGTATCGTAGTCTTATCATTTGGCACGCTTATGAATCGAGGCATCCTGTCAACACATCTAAACAGCTTTAATGCAATTTAAATCGGCTTAGTGCAAGCGCATTTGGGCTGCTTTCAGCTCAGAGACACTGTGGCCACATAAGTCGCTTAACTTTGCCCTGCAGCTTAAAATGATGAGGAATTGTAGCGGAAGCGAGCTGATTATTCGAATTAATGCTATTTATTGTTTGCCAGTCGGTTGAGCCACATTTAATATGTAATCAATGTATACAATTAAATTCTGTTTTCAAATGCAGCTTTTAAACATTTTCGAAACTGCGCCGCTTTTGCTTGACAACATTTTGGTCAATTAAAAAATTTATAAAAATTTGTTAAACAAAATTGTATCTGTGATAATTTTCTAGTTTCGTGTAATCTTATTAATCTAACATTTAAATTTAAATTATTTGTATACCCTTGCAGAGGGTATTATAATTTTGGGCAGAAGTTTGCAACGCATAGAAGGAAACATTTCCGACCCTACAAAGTATATATATTCTTGATCAGGACGACAAGACGAGTCGATATACCTTTGTCCGACTGTCCGTCTGTTTCTACTAGTATCTCAATTTTAAAGCTATCTTAATGAAACTTGGCACAGATGCTTATTTCTGCTGCACGCAGATAACATGTTGGAATCAGCCAGATCGAACTACTATAGTATATAGCTGCCATAGGAACAATCGTTCGATAATATAAGTTCTAGGATTATTTAATCATGCTTACAAAATTTCATCAAAATCAGACGACTATATCTTATAGCTGCCATAGGAACAATCTTTTGAAAAAATGAGTCGTTGTATGAACAACTTTTTGTTTATCGAACTATCTTAACCAAACTCAGTAATTGCCAGTATTATTATACTTTATATAGTTTGAATGAATTTGGTCAAAATCGGACTAATATAACTTATTACTAGCTGTCATAGGAACAATCGGTATGAAATATTGTTTTAAATAAGAAAATTAATTTTAAAGGTAGCATTGTCATATTCTTTTTGTAGAAGCACGAGTGTTTCATTATATTAAGCAACTGCAAGGGCATACTATGTTCGGAACGCCGAAGTTAGCATTTCTTTCTCGTTAATACTAAATCCTCAATTATATAATTGACACAGATATAAATGACTATATACAATTCATATTTGTAACTTGAGCTGATAATTAACAGGTCTACTAGACCCAAACTGGTCCAGTTGATACCGTAATGCCCTCAAGTATTTTATAAGCAGTCAATTCAAACTGTAAATTGCTGTACTTAACAATTAAACTGTTATTTATTTTTTTTTTTGCATTCTTTTACGGACAGCGTAAAAGTTAAGAAATCGTTTTTCGCCTTTACACGGCATCAGAGTTCACATGGAAAATAAATGATGATTTCTTGAGTTTCAGTTGCTGATGAAAAACAATTACAGTTGAAATTATGAGCGAAAAGAAAGAAAACCGAAATTTAATTTGCTCGCATAATTTCATGCAGTTATTAACTTTTGTTGCTGCTATTCATTCTGCCGTGTGCTTAAGAATTACGCATCTACATACATATATGCTTTCCAGATACATATTTATATGGCAAATGTATATGTATAATGTGTATATATGTATGTTTGTGTGTAGCTGCAGCGTTGGTCCATAAAAAGTCACTGGCCAGGGCTATTTTATGGGAATTAATCAGCGCAATTATGCCAGAACGAAATGCAATTTACGTAATGAAATACGGCACAGTGGTGCAAAAGTAAGACAGCAAGGTATGCAACAAAAAAAGAAAAAGAAATTGAAAAGCATAATATTTGCTTGCGAATGTCTTCCTTGAGGATGGGCTCAATATGAAGATATATAGAGCTGAAGTACGGCGAGTCAATTGAGGAACTCATAATTTACCGTTTGCTTGATATCTTCATTATGCTTGGAGCACTGCACAAGGATGCTTGTCAAGGCGATTTCTGTGCCATTTTTAACGTCTTTCTGCACCGCATCCATTTAACGTAAATACACAATGACCACACACGCACACACACACACACACATACGCACACACACAAGCACACGCAATTGGCTGCTCCTCTTTGCACAGGCACACACTGCAAATGAATTTTACACATTTTTTATTTGAGTGCACACTGCGGCAGTCGCATGTCCTTGCTGTCGCTCTCGCATTTATTATGTCCTTTCAGCAGGCAGCGGCGCACGTCAAAAGCGCCGCCAAAGAGTTTATCAGCGTACATTGCAATGCAGCACCCCACCCAAAAGCCCCTCAAAAACCACCTCACCAGTTCCTACACTCAGCAAACAATTAAGGAAACCTTTCTGAAAACCAGAAAGAAATTTATTTATTTAGCAAAAATTGTTCAGTTGACTAAATGCATATTCAAATATTTATTTTCTATTTTTTTTTACATTTTAGGATATCATTCTATTTTTTAAACAACATACATCTAAAAAGCTGAAAACCTTTAATTTAAATGAACTTTCTTTCATAAATAATGGAAAATATAAAATTGACTTTATATTTTTTTTTCAATTATTTACCATAAATTTTCTGAAATTGAGAATGCCAAAATTTCTTGATACTTCTAAATTAGATATATATATAGATATCCTGTAGTTTTGGAATGGAAAAGCAATATATTTTTTCTGAGTGTAGGAAATGCTCATGCATTGATATAACGATTGCAGCTGCCACAGCGACTGCTGCTGTTGTTGTTGCTACAGTCATTGGTTTTCGTTCTCCTCGAGCCTCGGGTTTAAGGACCACACCCCCCACCACTCAACACCACTCACGCCCACACACACACACACAGAGTTGGACAACACACTCACGCATTTGCACTCTTTCATTAAAATTTGTGCGCTGTTGGCTTTTATTAAATGAATATCCATATGCCAGCACTGTCAACTGCGGCCACACTATCCCTCACCACCACCCCCCCTCTCACACCGCATCCTTTCGCACTACTACATGCACCTGTCCTGTTCCTGTTCCTGTAACTGTATCCGCTTGGCAACCAGAAATCTTTGCCAGCAAATGAAATGCAATCAGAAAATGTTGCATAGCTGTCGTATTCAAATAACCCAACTGAAACTCAACAACTGAAACTTTACAAAAGTTAATTGACATTTTCTTGAAATGATTGAAAGATTTCAGATTATTCGCTGGTTTTTTTGACTGAATATTTACAATAATGCATAAGCAGAAGACATAGTTGCAGTGTATACATTCTTTTATTTATTTTTGTTTATTCCTATTTTGAAATTTGTTATAAAAAATTAATTTTGTTAATGAAAATATATCTTAATTATGTTGTTAATAAAATATCACATTTTTACACTTTATCCATTTTGGATTTGTTAAGTCAGCTCTAAAAAAATGCTCCTCTTATATATATAATTAAATGAAGCAAAGTTAAAGACTATCCTTAATATTTTTATTGTTGTACAATAACAATAAATATCCTAATTAATCAATTTCCATTAAACTTGTATGACAACAAAATACCACAAGAACGTAGAGAAGACAATTCATAAGAATTTATTTTTTCACTTAATTTATTTCTACAATTTATAAGGTGCATTCAATTTAATTTCGTTTTCAATTTAATATTTTAAGCTGCTCTGCTTGTTTGCTGTTCCTCTCTCTTTCTCTCTCCCTCTCTGTCTCCTTTACTCTTTGCATTGTTTGCATTCCCAGACTGAGAATAAATCTACTCCCTACCTCCCCTCTTAAGAGCAGAAATAACAGGAAACGCGTGACATTTTGCCATACCGTAGACGGATGTACACAATTTTCCGAGCAGCACTGTAGAAATCACGTAAATTTCATTAACAATACTTGGCCAGCAATAACAAGAAAAAGTGCAATAAAAATAATAATAATTGCAACGAGATTTAATTGTGCTTGTGCCACCCGAAAATAAAAAAAATAGCAGCGGAAGTCACACACACATACAAAGACACACATACAGTGTGTGTGTCACAATGCGCACAAGGTGCAAAAGGATATGCGCCATGAAATCCATGTGCTTTTAATGTTGAGAAATGTGTTTGTGAGCACGTCGTGGTGCACCCCACAATCCCCTTCTCCACCATCACACACACACACACACACACACACACACACACACACACACACACTCGCTGGCTAGCACTTTGTGTGTGCAGCGAAGCAATTTGGCGTATGAAACGGGTCAGGTCAGTGCCGTGCTCTCCACACACACACACACACACACACATACATCCCGGCTGGAATTTATACAGCACTTTCGAAAAATGTTGTTGTTGTTGTAGTTCAATATATGCACTGACCCCCCCGCCCGTCCGCTAGCGCTGCACTGCACTTTGCCAAGTCATTAAGCGTAGATGTGTGTATGTGTGTGTACTTCGCGTATGCTTGTATGCGTGTTTGCTCCTTTTGCCACATTTAATTGAAGAAAATTAGTTTTAAGTGGCTTTAATATTTTACCAACTGACGACTGCAAATGCCAGCTTACAAAAATACCATAAGCAACAAATATATATTCAAAATCGCATGCCTAATGCTCAAGAATAAATTGTATAGAAATTTGTGTAGCATACTTTTTAGAGCAGAATAGAATTATGCGCATATGTAGAGTTTCTTTGCAATTAAGCATATTACATGTGTTAACACATGCATATATTTATAAAACAATTTAATTGTTGCACAATGTAGGAAAATAATCAAATCTTAAGTCGAAGCTAATAAAATGAATCACAAAAGTACAAACTTAGTATTAGGCGCCATATTTAAAATTGTTGAGTGAATTGTACAATAGTATTGTTGGCCAGCATAGTGACTTAAATCAAAACCAACTACAAAAAGTTACAAAAAGAAAAAAATTTATAAGCTTTCGATTATAAAACCACAGAGACAATGCATATTGTTGCATAGACAAAGTTTAATTCAATATTTACTTTAAGTCGTGCAGCCATGTTTAAATATATCAAATATATTTTGAAGACTCCATTTATTTAATTATAATATGTATGTCATTCAACTTGTTGCACAAATTTACAAAACTGCTAGTTTTATATATTTGATTCGACACAGTATTAAAAAGGAAGCTGCAAATGTAATTCTCAAGCTGCCCGAGTCTCTCAAATCAAAGCACACTTGCCACAGCGTAGAAATAAACGTTACGAGCATTAAACTTAACATTTACCTGCTTCGCTTATTTCCGTTTCCGTTGCGCTGCGTTTCTTATTGATTTCTGCGCTTTCTGCGGCAACGGCGGCGGCGGCACATGTTGTGCGAATTGAAATAGTTATGACAAGCCAAGCAGCTGGCAGGCAGGCAGCCAGCAGGCAAGCAGTTGGGGGGGAGGAGGGGCAGCGGGTTGAGTGCGTGCGGCAAATTACCATATAAATGGATTACAGTGCAGCTATAGGGAGGAAAAAGGGGTTTTGTGAAATCAAAATAAAAAAATTGGAAAAATGCGCAGCACTCTGCGACAGCAGCCGCAAAACGTTTTTCCAATTTGCCAAACGGAAATCATTTTCTTATTATAGTTGCAGCCAGCTGCAACATCGAGCAACCCTCCTTCAACGCCACCCCCGCTCTGCAGCTGATTAGCCTTGGAGGCTCTTTGCCACATTAGCAACACTTTTGCTGTCAACTTAAAAGGAATTATGAGCTCCGCTCCTTGGCACGCAGGAAGCTGGGAGTTTGCTTTTGGGATCGCCGGAAATTGCTGCAGCAAGCGACCGCTAAGAAATCACAAGTGCGTCTGTGACTTCGAGTATTTATGATTCCCGCTTGGCAACTGTATAAGTTTTGGCTGCAACTGTGCAAAGTTTGCGTAAAAAATGGCAACTAGCAGGAAATTAATCGAAATTATTTTCCAACGGCAGCTAAAGTCGATCGTATGTATTATTTACTACTGAAAATAGAACCAATACATTATTGATAAATTCCGATTAAAACTTACAATGATTTTATTTTTTTTCTAAATTATTTTTTTTTGACAACAATTATCGTATCAATAAATTATGAAAGATTTCAAATATATTGCATAATAAATTGTATCAATAGTTTTTAAATGAACACAATAAACATTATATATTTATTGTTACTTAATTATTAATTTCTGCAAATTTCAAATATAACTAAAATTATTCACTTTTAGAATTCAGCCAAAAATCAACTATATTTTCTGAGTGCCATTTGCCAATAAATATGTTTTATTTGCCACAAAAATCCTCAGTTCTTTTGGCCATTCAAGCCTCATTTTGGGGCATCATCATCTGCACTGGCAAACAACAAACTGGCAATAAATTAATAATAAATTTAATTAGTTTTATGAACACATGCAACACCGTTGTGTATGCTACAAACACACACACACACACTCACACTTACACATTTAAAAGGATTTTTGGCCCAAAATGAGCAAAACAGTTACAATTTTAATACTTGTTGTTGCTTTCCAGCGGCGAAAACTAATTTAAAACATTTTAACACTTGTTTTGCAATGCTTAGAACATTGGTGTCGTTGCTGTTGTTGTTGTTGTTATTGCTGGTGTTTGTAATTTTATTAGATTTCACTTTTGCTTTGGCCAACACATTCACGTGCCCATTTTAGCTACATTAAATTTTGCTGCCAAGCATTATTATTACACACTCGCTCTCTCTTTCTCTCTCTCTGTCTCTCCCTCTGTCTCTCCCTCTGTGTATCTCTTAGGGCTTAGCCGCTGTTATTTGTTTGTTTTTGTGTTTTTATTGCCAAAACATTTGTTCAAATAACGAGAGCATAATAACAGCAGCAGCAACAGCAACAACAACAACAACAGCATAAAATATGTATCCACTTTTATGGAGTTTTAATTTGTTTTGTCGCCAAAAAACCACTTTCCCAACACTTTGCTTGGCCCAACAATATCCGTTACAGATTTTTGTGTAATGCTAAAGCACTCAAAAAGTGTAATTACCCAAATGGCGTTATAATTTAGACGTGTGCCGCGTGAAACAAGGCAATCGAAAAGGGCTGCTGCTGTGGCGAAAGTCGCAAGAAAGTTTTCGTGCAAGCGGAAGAAAGTAATGCCAAAGGGGTTGACAAATGAAATTGTGGCAATTATTTGTGTAGTTGGCAACAATTTTAATATGTTTATCAGATTTATTAATGTATTCAAATCAACATATATAAATGGCTTGCTTCATTTGTGTTGTTAAAAGTTAAAGAACAATTAAATGCAGTTGAATAGAACACATGGTAAAAATGTTTAAGATGCAGAACTATTTAATATTAATTTTAAAATGAGAATTACTTGCAGCTAACTATAAATTTACTACCACACTGAAAATTGCTTTGCAATTGAAAATACGAAATTCATTTCAGCTCAACTTCGTTGGCAGCATCAGTTTGATAAATCACTTATATGTAAAACAATTTTGCAATTTAATCATTTGGATAAATAGTTACATATATATATATACATATATGCCAAATATATCAGATGCTACAAAAACTCTACACCTCACCATCAACAGATTTGCAAATAAATTACAAGCCCAAACTGGTGGCAATAACTGAGAGTGTTTAACTAAAAGATACCCTGTAGTCTTCTAGTTTCAATTATTGATTAAATTGTGTGTTAATAATCAGATCGTTATAAAATAAACAATATTCCAATCTTTAAAATAAACAAATGTAGGTAATTATTGATAATTTTAACAGGGTATAATTTTAATTTATAGAGTATACCAAATACACTTTTTGACGATCAAGTTATGAAAGTTTGTTTATGATACCCCATTTTAAAACTTGTACAGGGTACAAATATACGTGAGCTAAACTGAAATATGTTTTGTAGAATGCCGCCAAAATTTGTTTGGGGCATTCAAATTGCGGGGCAACATGTGCGTGCCTCTTGCTGTAGTATTTGCAATAAATTTCAGTGATTTACGCGAATGGGGCAAGCGACAGAAGGATGCACGCTTAACTAACTAAATAAATGTTGGCAACTTTTTGTGTGCACTCGCCCACTTTCCCGCACCCATTCAACATTGAAATAATTTGTTGCACTTTACTAGGTTGCCGCAAAGTGAAAAGGACTGCAAGGCAAGTTGTAAGTAATTTTTACTTATATTTTTTGTTTTTTGTATGAATTAAATATTCGACATTTGAATAATGCTAGAAAAGCAGCAGCAGTTGCTCAACAGGTGTGGCCGCGAGTGTAACTGTGTGTTTGTGTGTGTGTTGTAAAAGCTTTTAGCGCCTAGAGTTGTATGCTAAGCAGTGGGCACAAGCACAAACACACAAAGTTGCAAATTGCTACACAGCAAACAAATGGACTGGATAAATTCTTTTCTTTTTTGCTCTATACAAATTGAAGTCATTCTAGACTATTCTTAAGAAAAGTATAGAATATTTTAAAATAAGTAAAATTTTGTAAATGAAAATCATATATCATTTAGTACAAATATCATATACATTAGTAAAAATATTCTCTTATATTCAAAAAAACAGCTCACAATTAATCTAAGTATAAAACTGAAAGTTAGAAAAAATAATTTCTTAAGATTTTAAGTAGTATTATAATTTTCCGTTATCCTCACACGGCCATTTAGAAATTTATTTAAGGGTTAATTCTTTTCTGTGTAGTTGCACGTTGCTAGTGGCAAAAAGAAAGTTTGCATTTGGAATGCAAACTGCAGCTGTCATTAGTTTTGGTTTGGGGTTCGAGTTGCGCCAATCTCGGTCTGAGTCAGCCACATTCCGCACACGCCTTTTGTTGTAATCTTTGCTTTGAAAAGTTTTCGCATTAAGTCGACTCGTGATACTCGAAAAACTATTATAGAAAAATATTTTTGCAAGCTTGGGCACTCCAACATTGTATTAGCTGTCAGCGTGTGTGTCAGGGTGTGTGTGTGTGTGTGTGTGAGGGTGTGTGTGTTTGTGCATTTGTGTGTGTTAGTGTGTGCGTGTTGCAATGAACTAGTCGCTATTGACAGCCAACACGAAGCGCTACAGGCATGCCTGTGTGGTTCTGCCTCAGTCTCTGGTAAATACAACTATTTGCCACATTGTGTGTGCAATATGTGTATACGGCTATCGCACAGTGGGACAACTCGTCTTTTTTTGTAGTCGAAAAAAAACAAGCTTATAAACACTTTAGGTATTTTTTAATTATTATATTTCAAGTAGTAAAGTTGCTCCAAAGAATAATTCAAAAACTTAAATTTAAAATATAAAAATCTTTAATAATATAGTAAAAAATATTTAAAATCTATGAAAATTCAATCAATCAATTCCTGACATGGAGAATCTAAATTTTAACAAAGAGGGCAAAAAAATCGAATATTGAAAAATTTAAGAAATTTTATCATCATATTTTAAAACCGAAAAAATTGTTAAGGTAACAGTAAATATAGTTTGATTCAGCAGACTACATACAAAAATGACACTTGCATATAATAAATATGATTGAAGCTTATCTTTCTTAATATTTACATAAACTTATTTAAGATGTTGTACATATATTTAAAATGTGTACGAGGCATTGAAAAATCGATTTTTATAATCTACTTAAAATCTATACTTTATGCATGTATTACATTTTAATTTAACTTATCTAATTCTTTTCTTTAAAATGCTGCCTTGCTTTTAGACTCAGTTTTCACTGTGGAAACATCGCCTTTTTCGGCTGTTGCAAGTATAGATTGGCACTCGATAGACACAAGTGCATTGCACATTCCCGCAACGTCACTGGCACGCAATTCCCCCCGTCAGCTTTGCACAGCAGAGTTTGTGGAGAGGGTGGAGAAACTTGCATGCATTTTCAGCTTAGTTAACACAAAGGCACATATTTTCTTTTTTCTACTAGACCAAGTTGCTTGCATAAAATTTGATAAATTCCAGCCAGAGCCAGAGAAAAAGCCAAAAGCTGCAGTCCAGACTCAAGCTCAGTGACTGACGGCAAATCTAATAAAGAATGCCAACCAGGCTAACAGTATGTATGCGTGTGTATCTGTGTGTGTGTGTTCTTAGGTACAAGCAAGCCAATGCGGTCAAAAGTTAAAAGGCTGAAAGTGCTTCGATGCAGCAGGAATAACACAAAAAAAAAAACTAAATAAAATCGGATTTTTTGTTGGCTAAACTGTTTTAGTTATATCGAACAAAGTCGGTTGGCTTTAGCACTTTGTGTTAATTTTAATTGTCAACCCTTCTACATAAGATCACACAATTTAGTTTGAGTTGAAATTGAAAATTATTATGGTATATATCAACCCATCTATATACTTTTGCCACATGTGCATAGCAAGTTGAGAACACTCAGCTGTCCTCGTTGTCTTCCATGAGAGGTTCAACCAACTGTTGCCCCCGTGATATGTTACATGTCAGAAGTTTGTTGACGCGCAGATTAGGCAACGTCTGGCGCAACATGTTGATGCCGCACTGGGGATCATTTATCAAGGAGCTGGCTGCACACATTCGAGACACACACCCAACAACCCCTGCATATAAAGTTCATAAAAAATAGGTAAGTCCGGGAGCAGGGGTTGGCGAAAATAGCTGAAAGCAAATTCATTTATGACTATGTGTTGAGTTGAATGTTAACATGATAAAGCACTTGTTTCTGAAATTCATAATATTAATCGTGAGTTTGGATTAACACTTGTCAAAAAACATAAAAACAAATGTTGATATGTTCAGTGCTCCATAACTCCATAGAGATTTCCCTACCTAAACTTCAAACTGCCATAACTTTGTCAAAACTAAACCGACTGTTGTTTGTGACGTTATTTTCGTAAAAGTTTGTCATTTATATAAATTCTTCATTTAAAGTTGAAATAATAAAATATTTAGGATATTTTGTCGATTTCATGACAGCAATTTTGACTTGTGAAATTCTCAAGTCTCAATGCCCTTCCTACCACCATAACTTTGTCAAGAAATGATCAATCCTGGTTCATGATTCATCGTTTGTCATCTATCACAATTCTACATTCAAAGTTCAGAAATTTTCAAATTTCGGAATTCATGTCAAAAATCATGACAAGATGTTGACAAGTGAAGTCCCTAAAAATGACTTTCCCAGACTTCAAAGTGCCATAACTTTGTCAAAAATTATCCGATCTTCATTCCCGATGTCATTTTGATCATGTTTTCTCATCTTTAACAATTCTACATTCAAAGTTGAAAAATTTACAAAATTCGTATTTCATGTCAAAAATCATGACAAGATTTTGACAAGTGAAGTCCCTAAAAATGACTTTCCCAGACTTCAAAGTGCCATAACTTTGTCAAAAATTATCCGATCTTCAATTCCGATGTCATTTTGGTCATGTTTTGTCATCGTTAACAATTCTACATTCAAAGTTGAAAAATTTCCAAAATTCGGATTTCATGTCAAAAATCATGACAAGATGTTGATAAGTGAAATCCCTAAAAATGACTTTCCCAGACTTTAAAGTGCCATAACTTTGTCAAAAATGAGCCGATCTTCATTTCCGATGTCATTTTGATCATGTTTTCTCATCTTTAACAATTCTACATTCAAAGTTGAAAAATTTACAAAATTCGTATTTCATGTCAAAAATCATGACAAGATGTTGACAAGTGAAGTCCCTAAAAATGACTTTCCCAGACTTCAAAGTGCCATAACTTTGTCAAAAATTATCCGATCTGCAATTCCGAGGTCATTTTGATCATGTTTTCTCATTTGTAACAATTCTACATTCAAAGTTGAAAAATTTCTAGATTTCGGAATTTATGTCAAAAATCATGAGAAGATGTTGACAAGTGAAGTCCTTAAAAATGACCTTCCCAGACTTCAAAGTGCCATAATTTTGTCAAAAATTATCCGATCTTCAATTCCGAGGTCATTTTGGTCATGTTTTGTCATCGTTAACAATTCTACATTCAAAGTTGAAAAATTTCCAAAATTCGGATTTCATGTCAAAAATCATGACAAGATGTTGATAAGTGAAGTCCCTAAAAATGACTTTCCCAGACTTTAAAGTGTCATAACTTTGTCAAAAATTATCCGATCTTCAATTCCGAGGTCATTTTTGTCATGTTTTATAATCTTTGACAATTCTACATTCGAAGTTGAAAAATTTCTAGATATCAGAATTCATGTCAAAAATCATGACAAGTGAAGTCCCTAAAAATTACTTTTCCAGACTTCAAAGTGCCATAACTTTGTCAAAAATGAGCCGATCTTCATTTCCGATGTCATTTTGGTCATGTTTTCTCATCTTTAACAATTCTACATTCAAAGTTGAAAAATTTCTAGATTTTGGAATTTATGTCAAAAATCATGACAAGATGTTGAGAAGTGAAGTCCCTAAAAATTACCTTCCCAGACTTCAAAGTGCCATAACTTTGTCAAAAATTATCCGATCTTCAATTCCGATGTCATTTTGGTCATGTTTTGTCATCGTTAACAATTCTACATTCAAAGTTGAAAAATTTCCAAAATTCGGATTTCATGTCAAATATCATGACAAGTGAAGTCCCTAAAAATGACTTTCCCAGACTTCAAAAAGCCATAACTTTGTCAAAAATTATCCGATCTTCAATTCCGAGGTCATTTTGGTCATGTTTTCTCATCGTTAACAATTCTACATTCAAAGTTGAAAAATTTTCAAAATTCGGATTTCATGTCAAAAATCATGAGAAGATGTTGATAAGTGAAGTCCCTAAAAATGACTTTCCCAGACTTTAAAGTGCCATAACTTTGTCAAAAATGAGCCGATCTTCATTTCCGATGTCATTTTGATCATGTTTTCTCATCGTTAACAATTCTACATTCAAAGTTGAAAAATTTCTAGATTTCGGAATTTATGTCAAAAATCATGACAAGATGTTGACAAGTGAAGTCCCTAAAAATGACCTTCCCAGACTTCAAAGTGCCATAACTTTGTCAAAAATGATCCGATCTTCAATTCCGAGGTCATTTTGGTCATGTTTTCTCATCGTTAACAATTCTACATTCAAAGTTGAAAAATTTCCAAAATTCGGATTTCATGTCAAAAATCATGACAAGTGAAGTCCCTAAAAATGACTTTCCCAGACTTCAAAAAGCCATAACTTTGTCAAAAATTATCCGATCTTCAATTCCGAGGTCATTTTGGTCATGTTTTGTCATCGTTAACAATTCTACATTCAAAGTTGAAAAATTTCCAAAATTCGGATTTCATGTCAAAAATCATGACAAGTGAAGTCCCTAAAAATGACTTTCCCAGATTTCAAAGTGCCATAACTTTGTCAAAAATGATCCGATCTTCAATTCCGAGGTCATTTTGGTCATGTTTTCTCATCGTTAACAATTCTACATTCAAAGTTGAAAAATTTCCAAAATTCGGATTTCATGTCAAAAATCATGACAAGATGTTGATAAGTGAAGTCCCTAAAAATGACCTTCCCAGACTTCAAAGTGCCATAATTTTGTCAAAAATTATCCGATCTTCAATTCCGAGGTCATTTTGGTCATGTTTTGTCATCGTTAACAATTCTACATTCAAAGTTGAAAAATTTCCAAAATTCGGATTCATGTCAAAAATCATGACAAGATGTTGATAAGTGAAATCCCTAAAAATGACTTTCCCAGACTTTAAAGTGCCATAACTTTTTCAAAAATGAGCCGATCTTCATTTCCGATGTCATTTTGATCATGTTTTCTCATCTTTAACAATTCTACATTCAAAGTTGAAAAATTTCCAAAATTCGGATTTCATGTCAAAAATCATGACAAGATGTTGATAAGTGAAGTCCCTAAAAATGACTTTCCCAGACTTTAAAGTGCCATAACTTTGTCAAAAATGATCCGATCTTCAATTCCGAGGTCAATTTGGTCATGTTTTATAATCTTTGACAATTCTACATTCAAAGTTGAAAAATTTCTAGATTTCGGAATTCATGTCAAAAATCATGACAAGTGAAGTCCCTAAAAATGACTTTTCCAGACTTCAAAGTGCCATAACTTTGTCAAAAATTAGCCTATCTTCATTTCCGATGTCATTTTGGTCATGTTTTCTCATCTTTAACAATTCTACATTCAAAGTTGAAAAATTTCTAGATTTCGGAATTTATGTCAAAAATCATGAGAAGATGTTGACAAGTGAAGTCCTTAAAAATTACCTTCCCAGACTTCAAAGTGCCATAACTTTGTCAAAAATTATCCGATCTTTAATTCCGAGGTCATTTTGGTCATGTTTTGTCATCGTTAACAATTCTACATTCAAAGTTGAAAAATTTCCAAAATTCGGATTCATGTCAAAAATCATGACAAGATGTTGATAAGTGAAATCCCTAAAAATGACTTTCCCAGACTTTAAAGTGCCATAACTTTTTCAAAAATGAGCCGATCTTCATTTCCGATGTCATTTTGATCATGTTTTCTCATCTTTAACAATTCTACATTCAAAGTTGAAAAATTTCTAGATTTTGGAATTTATGTCAAAAATCATGACAAGATGTTGAGAAGTGAAGTCCCTAAAAATTACCTTCCCAGACTTTAAAGTGCCATAACTTTGTCAAAAATTATCCGATCTTCAATTCCGAGGTCATTTTGGTCATGTTTTCTCATCGTTAACAATTCTACATTCAAAGTTGAAAAATTTCCAAAATTCGGATTTCATGTCAAATATCATGACAAGTGAAGTCCCTAAAAATGACTTTCCCAGACTTCAAAAAGCCATAACTTTGTCAAAAATTATCCGATCTTCAATTCCGAGGTCATTTTGGTCATGTTTTCTCATCGTTAACAATTCTACATTCAAAGTTGAAAAATTTTCAAAATTCGGATTTCATGTCAAAAATCATGACAAGATGTTGATAAGTGAAGTCCCTAAAAATGACTTTCCCAGACTTCAAAGTGCCATAACTTTGTCAAAAATGAGCCGATCTTCATTTCCGATGTCATTTTGATCATGTTTTCTTATCGTTAACAATTCTACATTCAAAGTTGAAAAATTTCTAGATTTCGGAATTTATGTCAAAAATCATGACAAGATGTTGACAAGTGAAGTCCCTAAAAATGACCTTCCCAGACTTCAAAGTGCCATAACTTTGTCAAAAATGATCCGATCTTCAATTCCGAGGTCATTTTGGTCATGTTTTCTCATCGTTAACAATTCTACATTCAAAGTTGAAAAATTTCCAAAATTCGGATTTCATGTCAAAAATCATGACAAGTGAAGTCCCTAAAAATGACTTTCCCAGACTTCAAAAAGCCATAACTTTGTCAAAAATTATCCGATCTTCAATTCCGAGGTCATTTTGGTCATGTTTTGTCATCGTTAACAATTCTACATTCAAAGTTGAAAAATTTCCAAAATTCGGATTTCATGTCAAAAATCATGACAAGTGAAGTCCCTAAAAATGACTTTCCCAGATTTCAAAGTGCCATAACTTTGTCAAAAATGATCCGATCTTCAATTCCGAGGTCATTTTGGTCATGTTTTCTCATCGTTAACAATTCTACATTCAAAGTTGAAAAATTTCCAAAATTCGGATTCATGTCAAAAATCATGACAAGATGTTGATAAGTGAAATCCCTAAAAATGACTTTCCCAGACTTTAAAGTGCCATAACTTTTTCAAAAATGAGCCGATCTTCATTTCCGATGTCATTTTGATCATGTTTTCTCATCTTTAACAATTCTACATTCAAAGTTGAAAAATTTCTAGATTTCGGAATTTATGTCAAAAATCATGACAAGATGTTGACAAGTGAAGTCCCTAAAAATGACCTTCCCAGACTTCAAAGTGCCATAACTTTGTCAAAAATTATCCGATCTTCAATTCCGAGGTCATTTTGGTCATGTTTTCTCATCGTTAACAATTCTACATTCAAAGTTGAAAAATTTCCAAAATTCGGATTTCATGTCAAATATCATGACAAGTGAAGTCCCTAAAAATGACTTTCCCAGACTTCAAAAAGCCATAACTTTGTCAAAAATTATCCGATCTTCAATTCCGAGGTCATTTTGGTCATGTTTTCTCATCGTTAACAATTCTACATTCAAAGTTGAAAAATTTTCAAAATTCGGATTTCATGTCAAAAATCATGACAAGATGTTGATAAGTGAAGTCCCTAAAAATGACTTTCCCAGACTTTAAAGTGCCATAACTTTGTCAAAAATGAGCCGATCTTCATTTCCGATGTCATTTTGATCATGTTTTCTTATCGTTAACAATTCTACATTCAAAGTTGAAAAATTTCTAGATTTCGGAATTTATGTCAAAAATCATGACAAGATGTTGAGAAGTGAAGTCCCTAAAAATGACCTTCCCAGACTTCAAAGTGCCATAACTTTGTCAAAAATGATCCGATCTTCAATTCCGAGGTCATTTTGGTCATGTTTTCTCATCGTTAACAATTCTACATTCAAAGTTGAAAAATTTCCAAAATTCGGATTTCATGTCAAAAATCATGACAAGTGAAGTCCCTAAAAATGACTTTCCCAGACTTCAAAAAGCCATAACTTTGTCAAAAATTATCCGATCTTCAATTCCGAGGTCATTTTGGTCATGTTTTGTCATCGTTAACAATTCTACATTCAAAGTTGAAAAATTTCCAAAATTCGGATTTCATGTCAAAAATCATGACAAGTGAAGTCCCTAAAAATGACTTTCCCAGATTTCAAAGTGCCATAACTTTGTCAAAAATGATCCGATCTTCAATTCCGAGGTCATTTTGGTCATGTTTTCTCATCGTTAACAATTCTACATTCAAAGTTGAAAAATTTCCAAAATTCGGATTTCATGTCAAAAATCATGACAAGATGTTGACAAGTGAAGTCCCTAAAAATGACCTTCCCAGACTTCAAAGTGCCATAACTTTGTCAAAAATTATCCGATCTTCAATTCCGAGGTCATTTTGGTCATGTTTTGTCATCGTTAACAATTCTACATTCAAAGTTGAAAAATTTCCAAAATTCGGATTCATGTCAAAAATCATGACAAGATGTTGATAAGTGAAATCCCTAAAAATGACTTTCCCAGACTTTAAAGTGCCATAACTTTTTCAAAAATGAGCCGATCTTCATTTCCGATGTCATTTTGATCATGTTTTCTCATCGTTAACAATTCTACATTCAAAGTTGAAAAATTTTCAAAATTCGGATTTCATGTCAAAAATCATGACAAGATGTTGATAAGTGAAGTCCCTAAAAATGACTTTCCCAGACTTTAAAGTGCCATAACTTTGTCAAAAATGATCCGATCTTCAATTCCGAGGTCAATTTGGTCATGTTTTATCATCTTTGACAATTCTACATTCAAAGTTGAAAAATTTCTAGATTTCGGAATTCATGTCAAAAATCATGACAAGTGAAGTCCCTAAAAATGACTATTCCAGACTTCAAAGTGCCATAACTTTGTCAAAAATTAGCCGATCTTCATTTTCGATGTCATTTTGGTCATGTTTTCTCATCTTTAACAATTCTACATTCAAAGTTGAAAAATTTCTAGATTTCGGAATTTATGTCAAAAATCATGACAAGATGTTGACAAGTGAAGTCCCTAAAAATGACCTTCCCAGACTTCAAAGTGCCATAACTTTGTCAAAAATTATCCGATCTTCAATTCCGAGGTCATTTTGGTCATGTTTTGTCATCGTTAACAATTCTACATTCAAAGTTGAAAAATTTCCAAAATTCGGATTTCATGTCAAAAATCATGACAAGATGTTGATAAGTGAAGTCCCTAAAAATGACTTTCCCAGACTTTAAAGTGCCATAACTTTGTCAAAAATGAGCCGATCTTCATTTCCGATGTCATTTTGATCATGTTTTCTCATCTTTAACAATTCTACATTCAAAGTTGAAAAATTTCTAGATTTCGGAATTTATGTCAAAAATCATGACAAGATGTTGATAAGTGAAGTCCCTAAAAATGACTTTCCCAGACTTCAAAGTGCCATAACTTTGTCAAAAATGAGCCGATCTTCATTTCCGATGTCATTTTGGTCATGTTTTCTCATCTTTAACAATTCTACATTCAAAGTTGAAAAATTTCTAGATTTCGGAATTTATGTCAAAAATCATGACAAGATGTTGACAAGTGAAGTCCCTAAAAATGACCTTCCCAGACTTCAAAGTGCCATAACTTTGTCAAAAATGATCCGATCTTCAATTCCGAGGTCATTTTGGTCATGTTTTCTCATCGTTAACAATTCTACATTCAAAGTTGAAAAATTTCCAAAATTCGGATTTCATGTCAAAAATCATGTCAAAAATCATGACAAGTGAAGTCCCTAAAAATGACTTTCCCAGACTTCAAAATGCCATAACTTTGTCAAAAATTATCCGATCTTCAATTCCGAGGTCATTTTGGTCATGTTTTGTCATCGTTAACAATTCTACATTCAAAGTTGAAAAATTTCCAAAATTCGGATTTCATGTCAAAAATCATGACAAGTGAAGTCCCTAAAAATGACTTTCCCAGATTTCAAAGTGCCATAACTTTGTCAAAAATGATCCGATCTTCAATTCCGAGGTCATTTTGGTCATGTTTTCTCATCGTTAACAATTCTACATTCAAAGTTGAAAAATTTCCAAAATTCGGATTTCATGTCAAAAATCATGACAAGATGTTGATAAGTGAAGTCCCTAAAAATGACCTTCCCAGACTTCAAAGTGCCATAATTTTGTCAAAAATTATCCGATCTTCAATTCCGAGGTCATTTTGGTCATGTTTTGTCATCGTTAACAATTCTACATTCAAAGTTGAAAAATTTCCAAAATTCGGATTCATGTCAAAAATCATGACAAGATGTTGATAAGTGAAATCCCTAAAAATGACTTTCCCAGACTTTAAAGTGCCATAACTTTGTCAAAAATGAGCCGATCTTCATTTCCGATGTCATTTTGATCATGTTTTCTCATCGTTAACAATTCTACATTCAAAGTTGAAAAATTTTCAAAATTCGGATTTCATGTCAAAAATCATGACAAGATGTTGATAAGTGAAGTCCCTAAAAATGACTTTCCCAGACTTTAAAGTGCCATAACTTTGTCAAAAATTATCCGATCTTCAATTCCGTTGTCATTTTGGTCATGTTTTATAATCTTTGACAATTCTACATTCGAAGTTGAAAAATTTCTAGATTTCAGAATTCATGTCAAAAATCATGACAAGTGAAGTCCCTAAAAATGACTTTTCCAGACTTCAAAGTGCCATAACTTTGTCAAAAATGAGCCGATCTTCATTTCCGATGTCATTTTGGTCATGTTTTCTCATCTTTAACAATTCTACATTCAAAGTTGAAAAATTTCTAGATTTCGGAATTTATGTCAAAAATCATGACAAGATGTTGACAAGTGAAGTCCCTAAAAATGACCTTCCCAGACTTCAAAGTGCCATAACTTTGTCAAAAATTATCCGATCTTCAATTCTGAGGTCATTTTGGTCATGTTTTGTCATCGTTAACAATTCTACATTCAAAGTTGAAAAATTTCCAAAATTCGGATTTCATGTCAAAAATCATGACAAGATGTTGATAAGTGAAGTCCCTAAAAATGACTTTCCCAGACTTTAAAGTGCCATAACTTTGTCAAAAATGAGCCGATCTTCATTTCCGATGTCATTTTGATCATGTTTTATAATCTTTGACAATTCTACATTCAAAGTTGAAAAATTTCTAGATTTCGGAATTCATGTCAAAAATCATGACAAGTGAAGTCCCTAAAAATGACTTTTCCAGACTTCAAAGTGCCATAACTTTGTCAAAAATTAGCCTATCTTCATTTCCGATGTCATTTTGGTCATGTTTTCTCATCTTTAACAATTCTACATTCAAAGTTGAAAAATTTCTAGATTTCGGAATTTATGTCAAAAATCATGACAAGATGTTGACAAGTGAAGTCCTTAAAAATGACCTTCCCAGACTTCAAAGTGCCATAACTTTGTCAAAAATTATCCGATCTTCAATTCCGAGGTCATTTTGGTCATGTTTTGTCATCGTTAACAATTCTACATTCAAAGTTGAAAAATTTCCAAAATTCGGATTCATGTCAAAAATCATGACAAGATGTTGATAAGTGAAATCCCTAAAAATGACTTTCCCAGACTTTAAAGTGCCATAACTTTTTCAAAAATGAGCCGATCTTCATTTCCGATGTCATTTTGATCATGTTTTCTCATCTTTAACAATTCTACATTCAAAGTTGAAAAATTTCCAAAATTCGGATTTCATGTCAAAAATCATGACAAGTGAAGTCCCTAAAAATGACTTTCCCAGACTTCAAAAAGCCATAACTTTGTCAAAAATTATCCGATCTTCAATTCCGAGGTCATTTTGGTCATGTTTTGTCATCGTTAACAATTCTACATTCAAAGTTGAAAAATTTCCAAAATTCGGATTTTATGTCAAAAATCATGACAAGATGTTGACAAGTGAAGTCCCTAAAAATGACCTTCCCAGACTTCAAAGTGCCATAACTTTGTCAAAAATTATCCGATCTTCAATTCCGAGGTCATTTTGGTCATGTTTTGTCATCGTTAACAATTCTACATTCAAAGTTGAGAAATTTCCAAAATTCGGATTTCATGTCAAATATCATGACAAGTGAAGTCCCTAAAAATGACTTTCCCAGACTTCAAACAGCCATAACTTTGTCAAAAATTATCCGATCTTCAATTCCGAGGTCATTTTGGTCATGTTTTCTCATCGTTAACAATTCTACATTCAAAGTTGAAAAATTTTCAAAATTCGGATTTCATGTCAAAAATCATGACAAGATGTTGATAAGTGAAGTCCCTAAAAATGACTTTTCCAGACTTTAAAGTGCCATAACTTTGTCAAAAATGAGCCGATCTTCATTTCCGATGTCATTTTGATCATGTTTTCTCATCGTTAACAATTCTACATTCAAAGTTGAAAAATTTCTAGATTTCGGAATTTATGTCAAAAATCATGACAAGTGAAGTCCCTAAAAATGACTTTCCCAGATTTCAAAGTGCCATAACTTTGTCAAAAATGATCCGATCTTCAATTCCGAGGTCATTTTGGTCATGTTTTCTCATCGTTAACAATTCTACATTCAAAGTTGAAAAATTTCCAAAATTCGGATTTCATGTCAAAAATCATGACAAGATGTTGATAAGTGAAGTCCCTAAAAATGACCTTCCCAGACTTCAAAGTGCCATAATTTTGTCAAAAATTATCCGATCTTCAATTCCGAGGTCATTTTGGTCATGTTTTGTCATCGTTAACAATTCTACATTCAAAGTTGAAAAATTTCCAAAATTCGGATTCATGTCAAAAATCATGACAAGATGTTGATAAGTGAAATCCCTAAAAATGACTTCCCCAGACTTTAAAGTGCCATAACTTTTTCAAAAATGAGCCGATCTTCATTTCCGATGTCATTTTGATCATGTTTTCTCATCTTTAACAATTCTACATTCAAAGTTGAAAAATTTCTAGATTTCGGAATTTATGTCAAAAATCATGACAAGATGTTGAGAAGTGAAGTCCCTAAAAATGACCTTCCCAGACTTCAAAGTGCCATAACTTTGTCAAAAATTATCCGATCTTCAATTCCGAGGTCATTTTGGTCATGTTTTCTCATCGTTAACAATTCTACATTCAAAGTTGAAAAATTTCCAAAATTCGGATTTTATGTCAAAAATCATGACAAGATGTTGATAAGTGAAGTCCCTAAAAATGACCTTCCCAGACTTCAAAGTGCCATAACTTTGTCAAAAATTATCCGATCTTCAATTCCGAGGTCATTTTGGTCATGTTTTGTCATCGTTAACAATTCTACATTCAAAGTTGAAAAATTTCCAAAATTCGGATTTCATGTCAAAAATCATGACAAGTGAAGTCCCTAAAAATGACTTTCCCAGACTTCAAAGTGCCATAACTTTGTCAAAAATTATCCGATCTTCAATTCCGAGGTCATTTTGGTCATGTTTTCTCATCGTTAACAATTCTACATTCAAAGTTGAAAAATTTTCAAAATTCGGATTTCATGTCAAAAATCATGACAAGATGTTGATAAGTGAAGTCCCTAAAAATGACTTTCCCAGACTTTAAAGTGCCATAACTTTGTCAAAAATGAGCCGATCTTCATTTCCGATGTCATTTTGATCATGTTTTCTCATCGTTAACAATTCTACATTCAAAGTTGAAAAATTTCTAGATTTCGGAATTTATGTCAAAAATCATGACAAGATGTTGAGAAGTGAAGTCCCTAAAAATGACCTTCCCAGACTTCAAAGTGCCATAACTTTGTCAAAAATGATCCGATCTTCAATTCTGAGGTCATTTTGGTCATGTTTTCTAATCTTTGACAATTCTACATTCAAAGTTGAAAAATTTCTAGATTTCGGAATTTATGTCAAAAATCATGACAAGATATTGACAAGTGAAGTCCCTAAAAATGACTTTCCCAGACTTCAAAGTGCCATAACTTTGTCAAAAACTATCCGATCTTCAATTCCGAGGTCAATTTGGTCATGTTTTCCTATCTTCATTATTTCTAATATTTTTCCAATTTTTATCTCAGAAATGTTGACATTGAAGTTTCAGAGACCGGATAATTGCCCTTCGCAGACTTCAAATTGCTAAAAAGTTGTCAAAAATTTACAGATTTCCAAGTCCGATGTCTGTTTTGCCATGGCTTGTCATCTATTTATATTTTCTTCATATAAAGTTGAAATACTACAAATTTTCTGTTATCATTACGTTAACAATCCAACTGCTGATTCGACTTATAAAGCTGAGAGAATTCAGAGCTCGTTAAAATATTCGAATTGGAAATTTAATTAATATATTGTAGCTAATCTTCTGAATATGAATTGAACATTTTATGAGTAGTGCTTGGTTTAATTCACTTGGCAACTGCTTTGCCCAGCTGACAAGTACTGCCAAGAAATGAAATGTGTCAAGCAGACTTTTTGCCTTCAAAGCTTTATTGCTGAGTGGCATTGTTTGGTTGCGAAGACAAAGACACTGTTCGAGCCTGGCTAGCAGCACCTGCTGTGTTGTGTTGATTAAGTTGCTGGGCATAAGATGGAGAATTAGTGCGTGCCGTGTCCTGTTGTCCTTGCGGTCCTGTGCTACAAATCACAACAATCATGCGCGTTCAATTGCGCATATTGATTGTCAGCACATAATGGTCCAACAATCGCAGCCGTTGCGGATAAGGATAAGGATTGGGTTAGGGATGTGGAATGTGACTAAGGATGTGCTCGCATTTGCTGTGCATAGTTGTATTGGTGTTGATTACGTTTACAGGTCACATAGCTAAGGACACCGCCCACCAACTGTGCACCGCATAGCTCAAGTCGTCGAGTCTGTTATGTCTACTTTTATGCCTGACACGGCTGCTTGGCCTTGTCACTATTCTTGTTGTAGTTGTTGTAGTTGTTGCTGCTGCTGCTGCCGCCGCTGCTCTCGTGTCTCTCAGTTGTCATTTGTCTGTGTCAGCGCGTGTGTATTCCCAGGCAGCAGAGGACGAGACGACGAGCAGTAAGGACGAGGTTCATCCATCTCACGTGTGTGTGAGGCGTCTAACATTGTCGCGCTGCTGTCTGGCCTTTACTGGCGTTAAGGGAGGGGTAAGGAGCATCGCGGTGGGGGTGGGGGCCGCGGGATTGTTTCCCCAAACCAATGTCAGCAGCGGCACCAGCGCGATAACTTTACACTGAGAGCAAATCACAAACATCACTTATATTTCAAAATGTTTGTTCATTTTGTAATTAAAAATATTAATCAAATAGTTTTTTAAATCAAAAAAAAAATAGAAAAAAAGTAAAACAGAAAAATTAAATATACAAAACTCTTAAAAGTTAAATTTTGAAATATTATAAAAGCCTAATACAAATTCTTAATCTGACGCACTTCAAAAAATATTATCCCTAATATTTTCTCTTTCTTTAAGCTTAAAACTCATAGTTTTTTCGTTCAGTGCACAACACTGCCACAATGCGTGTGTTGTGTAGTGTGTAATTGTGCGCACCATGGGTAGCCTCGTTTGTCATTGTAAATTATACGGTTAAATTGTACGTATGCCCGATTCAATCTTCACGCACTGCGTAGTTTTCAGTCGTCTTCAAGCATAAACTAGACAATCATGCATTTTTATTTCATTTTTTGTTGGTTGCCTTAATAAGTAACGAATTCTGCAACAAGAAGTCGGGTCAAGTTTTATTACAACTGAATATTCATAACACAGCTGCAGCCAAATAAAAATGTATACAGCTATGGCTTTGGCTTTGGCTCTGGCTCTGGTCCAGGCTTAGTCCAAATTCTCTCGGCACTCGCCAACAATTTCCATATCTTGCACATGTGCGCAACACCAAAAACAAAAAAAAAACAAAAAAGGAATACAGAAAAACATATTAAAAATATTTCTATAAGGTCCAGTTAAAGTCCGGCAAAGCCAGATCTAAATGAAGCAAAAAAAAAATGCAAAAAAAATAAGATGTAAAAGTGGCGCATCAAATAAAGAAGAAGAAAAAATGCTAAAAACTGGAATATATGCAGAAAAAAAAACAAATATGTACAAAGAAAATGAATAGATTTATCAAGCTGAAAATTCAATGCCCTAAAAAAATCAGCAAAATATATTAACCACATATTAATGAACATAAAAAAACTACATTACAATGAAAACATTGTTAAACTTTTGAATACAATCAAAAATAAATTAAGAATATTAAGATTAGAAATAATACCATATTTTATTTTATTAGCATCCAAGAAAATATTAAATAAATATAAACGACACAGTAATAATCGCTTGAACTTTAGCTAAAATATTAACTATTCATCAGTTCAACATAATATCCTCAACGCTGGCATATTAGATTGCTTTTCAATCATACCCTTAGAAAGTGTATTAAGCGTATTATAAAACAAACTATGACCTTTACGTTGTTAGTTCTGTTGAGAGTTGAGTGTTTGTTTTTATTATGATGAGTAAACTGCGCTCGAGCACATTTGCATTTATGCCAAGCACTAGAAATGCATATGAAAATGCACTTGGTGCAAAGTTTTTAGTGAGTTTATTAAATTTCTCTGCTGCTCATAATTAAAAATGGAAGAAAAAAATTACACTCGAACAAAGTTGAAGGCTAAGCCTTTAATTAACACTCTCTAAGTGCATTTTTGAGTTGGCAAAAATCAAGCAAAACTTACACGACCTCAGCGCCAGCCAAGCAGCCTTCCTTTCACACAGCTCTTGATGAATTAATCCCTATCATATGTGAGCAATTTACGTCTGTTCGCGTTTTTATATACCCTGTACTCATGAAGTTGCTAGAAAAATGAGTTACTTGTGTTGATGTATTTTATAGAGACATTCCTGACTCTATTAACTTTGATTTTCTTGATGGGACTTAATTGGCGGGTCTAGATACTTTTAAATCTTTGAGACTATATATATATATATATCTGCATATGAAATCTAATTCTACAGTTTTCTTGTCAATTAACAATAAAACACATATTTTCAGTACATATCAATATTATGTTTGTGTTTCATTTCTATACTCTAAAACTAACATTATTATCCAAAAAACTCTCAAGTTGTTAAATTAAATATTTAATGAATATTCTTTAGAATACTTTTGCTTTGACTACAGGATATGTTTTCGTCGAGCACTCTTGACTTCTAACATACTTATATGATTTTGTTTTTGTTTGCATGAGTTTTCCCCCGCACTCTGCGTTCGCTGTTTTCTCTCAGTTTTTATCCGCAGCGTCATCCTCATCCTCATCCACATCCGGTTCGCGGCGAGTATATGGCTGGCATCATAAAGTCATTTAAGCATATAAATTGCACTTTTATTCAGGCCCGCTTGTCACACACACAACCCAATTACCCAGACACACGTTCTGTGGCTCCCCAAACAGCTAAAAGCACACGAGAAACTCATGAGCCGCACTGTAGGCATTTTTTTTTTGGCTTTTTTCTTTGCGTTGCAGACACAAAACTGTTTTTTAATCATGCCTTAGGAACGTGTTTGTGGGTTAGGAACAAAGCGTTAAGATTTAATAGTTGGCGATAAGTTGGCAACTTAAAAAGATTTTATATAAATGTCTGCGGTAATGAAAATGCAAAATATGTAGAAAATATGCTGTGTGTGAAAAGTATTAATTCAATTTAATTTATTGCAGTTTAATGTTTTTAAAGTGGGATATATTCAATTTAAATTTAAATATCTTATGGATGTTTTTATATCTTTATGAGTATTGGAGTTTTGATGTAACTAGCAAAAACTAACACAAATTCCAAATGCATTTTTAATGCTTGAATTAATTATGTAAGTTAAGATACGTGAGTGAAAAAAAAAGAAGATGCCATTTTGGTCATGCAGCTACCCATCGGATATTCTTTTAAGCACTCTGCGCTGTGCCGCTGACCTAAAAGAACCGTCTAATTAACGCACCAGGCCCTAAATTTGTAGAGTGGGGCCATAGTTATGTGCCATGTGCTGTGGCTGCCTAAAATTATGCATTAATAACGCCCGGCTCCGGCTGCACTCCTCTGCACGGCAATGACAACAAGCTCATTTGGCCATAGAAACAGGATACACACTGGCATTGTCCTGGTGCCGAGTGCTTTACATACTTTCGGGGCGTACTTGGAACGCAACAACAAATTACAATGCAATTGCCACGACTGTATCTGTGTGTGTGTGTAGAGTTGCAAAATTTATGTGTGTGTTTGGCTGCATTTCCTGCATTGACATTTACTTGCGCTTATTACCGATGCAGCGAGCTTCAAGTTCCACTGAAGTGGAGAGAGAGAGACAGAGAGAGAGAGACTAATTTTGCATAAATGCAAGCTGATAACGGCAACTGAAAACTGCATAGTGAAAATTGCATAGTGAATACTGCATAGTGAAAACGGCAACTGCAACTGCAGTTGGTAATATTTCTGCACTCGTCTAGTCTCGTCTCGTTACGTTTGGTTTCGGGCCCGGTTTGCGGTTTGCAAATGGCTGCACACATTTTTTCCGCCAATTGTTTTTCGAGGCAGCAGGCTTTTCAACACTTTTGTTGCTGTCATTTTTGCGGTCGACCACATCCGGGGCCATATTTCCATCTACACTAAACAAAAAATGCCCTCGAATAATAAAAATCTCTCTAAAATTACAAGTCACCTGAAAACCAAAAAAAATTCTTATAATTTTTTTTAAAATATTTTAAAACTTATATTTCCAATAATCTATACTTCTAAAAACACTTTCTACTTTCTACTTTGCATTCATTTAAAGATTTTCTAAAACCCAACTTTGTTATTTAGAAATTATAACCATGGTTTTTAAAAAGACTAAACCGAGTATTTCAAATAGATTTTCAAGATACTATGTCATTTTTTTTGCTGAGTGTAGTTTCTCTTGGGTTCAGTTCAACCAATGTGCATGCCATAACAGTTGCCTTTAATGCTGAGGACGCCGCAGCTTTAGCACAACGCTATGCAGCTGTTGCTCTAGTTTATTTACCAAAGTCAGACAATTCCCACATTGCCAAACAATAAGCAAGGTATTCCAGAACAAACATGCCAGTATTTCAGCCCCAATGGAGCCGCAAGGCAGACATTGAAACATCTGCATTGAAACAATCGCAATCATGGGAAGCAAAAACAAGGCCAACGAAAACCATTGAACGAAATTTTGATGCTCTTACAAAGAGATCTTTTAAATGTTCATTATGTCTATCATCGGGAAGATGATTAACAAGATGGATTAGAAGAGAGATAAGAAATTATTCAGAATTATATAGCTGATATTTGTGTTGGGTATCTCCTAGTCGTGCACTCTCGTTTATTAAAACTGGCAATACTTTCTCTCTGTCTGAGACTATTATGATGGGAGTAACACAGACGAAAACACACAAGAAGTAAATTACTCAAGTGCATTTCAATTTGGTAAATACTAAGCAATTGCTGTCTAAGTGATTGTTGCTGCTGTTGTTGTTGCTATAGTTGTGATTGTTATGAGTATTATGCGCACTGTTTTTGCCATCTCTAGCATTTAGCTAAAAGGCAGCACGCAACCAGTTTTAGTTATATGCCCCAGAGTATTTGCCACATCTTAAACGTGAAGCAGCAACTTGTTGGTGATACAAAGCAACAACAGCTTTAATAGAAAAACTTTTTAATCAGCAGCAGCAAGAGGCAAACTGATGTAGCCAACTTTACGCATGGTTGACAGACAAAAAGCAGGCTGCCAAAATTCGATAACTTTCGACACGCACCAAAGTCGCAATAATGTAACTGCGCATAATTTCAATGCTTACATCAACTTTAATTAAAACGACTTTGGCAAGCGCTAAACAGCAATGCCACAGGCAACAAAATGCACACACACACTCACACACCGATTTAGACACACTCACACACATTAAATACCAACTAGAGATGGGTAAATAAATAATATTAGGCAAACGCCACAAAAAAAAATAAAGAATATTTTTTTACAATTTAATTAGAACTTTTTCAGGCTTTTTAAAAAATAAAATCGAGTTTAATTCTTATTTGTGGCTTTTATGCTCATAAAAATATGACTATAATTGTGATAATGAAATTTGATGAAAGTATTAATCATCACTGATGAAATTAAAATACTTTTTCTTAATTACAGGTGAACGCCAAATAATATTATAATGATGTGTTTGTTATTTAAAAATGAAATATATATAAAAAAATATGTATATATTTATATATAAATTAGTGTATGTTGGTTACATTTCTGATGAAATGTGATTCGTGTCGTTTGATGTTCGAAAAATGAGAAATACGCACATCTCTACTACCAACACAAACAAACCTACACATACACACACACACACACACACACAGAGTCTGTCTATGTTTTTTGCCACTTGACATGAAGCTCCAAATGAAGTGCATGAATACCTTAACAACATAAAGCGTTGCTTTCAATGTGTGCGTGTGCCAGTGCATATATGTGTGTGAGTTGTGCCTGCTCATAATCATTTTGATGGGCACGTAAAATGCAAACTAAAATCACTCGAGCGCCGTCTAGAATAGTATATAGGGACATGCATATATACATATACATACAGACATAGGCGAATGTTACCAGCTTGCCCAAAAATAGCAGCAACATTAGGAGTTACCAACAACAACTCATATATGTAGTTGGCCAAAAGTAATATACAACATTAGCACGTGACTTTGATATTGAAAGCGTTCACTAGAGCGCAGCAAAATTCCTCCTATTTGCGCTTCGTTCCGAGCCCCGCTAAGTATGCTATACAAAACAACGTTCAACATTCATAGCCACACACACACACATATATATACACTATGTAATTCTTTCGGATTTATGCATGTGGACAAACACAAAAATTTAATAAAACATAATTTTTGTGTTTTATTTACAAGTTCATTTTTGCGATAAACTTTGGGGAGAACTTTACAGTTCAGGGCATGTTTATCAATAGAGGACATGTGTGTGTGTGTGTTTGTATGTGTAGCATTAGTAAAGTGCAGGCATGAAAGGCTATTCAAATATATCCAAAGACAGCAAGTGTTATTCTTGCTAATGGTAAACTTTGTAAGGCATCAAAAATATTAAAATTGATCGAAACACAAATATGAATGGGTCTTTTATAAGCTTTTTTCTTAACATGTCAAAGTTGACAACTGCTTTAATATTTTGTCAAAATTCATTTCCCTTTTCTTAAGCTCAAATTCGAACAATGCTTTCCAAGGAATATGAAATTTACCATAATTATAAACTATAACATTAATACGTGTCAAAAACTCTACTTGATTATCAAACTTCAGTTCAACTAAAAATCCCGTTTAAATCAATGAAAATCTATTTAAAACCAATGAATAATTTAGTGTTAGCAGCAGCGATTCGAAAATAAATTGAATGGCAATCGTTTAAACACACATACACGCACATTACACACACATACACACATACATACCCAAAGCTGACCCCAATTTAATAAGAAAAATAAAAAAAAACAACAAACTATCAGAAATAAGTCGAAATCCCTTTATACAGTGTAAATGGCTTGGCGTTCGAGTTTTTCGCAATGCTTAGATCGAGTACTTGTATTCGTATTCGTATTTATAGTTTCTTCCCTTTTTTTTTTGGAAGCACGTGCATGGAATTTCAATTGAAATTTTCTATAAAAGGCTCGTTGGTGGCTCGGGGTGTGCCACAATAGTGTTTTTTTTTTTTTTGGGTGTAGGCGAGAAACACTGTTGCTGTTCGACCTTTTTCTTTCTGTGGGTTAACGATAGAAAAAAATCAATGAGTGGCTTACACACACATAGATATGTATATGTAGCATTACGAAGGCATTCTCAATTATTAAACAAAAGCAAATTGACCGCAGGCCGGCTTAAAGATACAATGCCTCACAGCTGCCGGCATAATATAATACAATAATTAGGTAATTAATCATATAATGCACACAGCACTCCGGGCGGGTCATTAAGTCGGATGGGCTAAACTACCCTCTCGCCCCACCCCTCCATACAGAGTGGTCAGCAGGCAGGCACAATTGGCTAATTAAAGATAAACAAAACACTTTAAAATACACAATGCGTCTACGGATCCAAGGATCAAAAGGGACATGAGCGACGTGGGGCAAATTATGAAAATTGAAAAGAAAATATTTAATTATAAACGCAGCACTAAGTGGAAAGTGGAAAAAGTTTACCTGTTGAAACACAAAAGCACATTAGAAAGAGGGGCGAAACAAACTTGGGGCCACCTAATGTAATATATTATGCTTCTTAGAAAACTTTCTTTATTTTTCCAACAAAACAGCGACGTGTAGAAAATGTAGTAAGAATATTTTACTTATATTTAAATAATATAGTTTAATTGTACATATTAAATTAATATTGTAAACAGCTGGGATATTTAATAAAATTAAATTTTGGCATAGAAAAGTATCTCACGAAAGTTGTAAAATATTATTGAAAAAAAGCTTTTGTCAATTTAATTACAAAATCTAAATTACCCGACTATTTAAATAAAATACTATTTAAATAAAGCACACAAATTTAATAATGTTAATGTTGATTATGAATAAATTGCAGCAATAAAAAGAGCCACAAGCAAAAAGAAAAATAAAAGCCACAAAATAGAAAGTGAAAGTATAAAAGAAATATTGGCCAGGCGAACAATTTAAAACTCATCAATTTACGTGAAAGCTGCGCTCTCTAAAAACAATTGAGCTATAAATGTTTGTTAACTTAAGGCGACAGAACGACAAAATGAAAGTTGCCGGGAGCACAAAACAAAACGAGAAGAGGAAGCAGCAGCAGCAGCAACAGCAGCAAAGCCACAAAGAAATTGCAGGCCCCCAAAATCCATTTACGGGTCTTTTTATCCTCGCTTTCTGTGTGTGGGTGGACGCGCAAAAAGTTTTCATAATTGAAATAAATAAAATACCAAAAAATACAAAAAAACAAAATAGTCAAAAGGGGAGAGGGGAAAACAAGAGCATTTTCATAGCCTGGCGCGCTCGTAATGCGCTGGGGAAATTGCCCACAGGAAACCGTACATACCAAATCAAAGTATCAATGAAAACTCATTTCTATGTATGAATAGAGTACTATATATATATATATATATATATATATATATATATATAGTATATATAAATATAATATGCCGTATGCCCAGCGGACTCGTAGCGAAAATTTAATCAAGCTTTGGCCAGGCGCACAAATAATTTTCGCAAATTCGTTTATGGCATTTTCTTTGCCCCTAACCCCTAACCCCTAGCTCCCCATCCCCCAGCACGCATTCAACCTCCCTCGGGTAATGGACATGCAAAACGCTTTTTAATCCCAGCACTTCGAGAAACTCGACGAAGGCCGGACACAAACGCATTGGCCAATTTACGCCGGAGTGTAGCAAAACTGTAACTAATGGCTGATGGCTGCAGGATGCGAATAAACTGACATCCTTTCAGTGTGCCTTTGTAAATATATATATATATATATATATATATATATATATAGATAAGTATATAGATATTTATAGATATATTTAACTATTTAAGTATTTGCTGAATCATTCAAGGATATCCTGCCTTGGTAGCAATAAGCGGTTACTGTAAGGCTTCACCTTAACTTTAGTTCATAAATTTAAGTAAGTAAAGTACCTAGGACTTATAAATGCCCTTCTTAAACTTCAAACTCCCATAACTTCAATACTGAACGGATGTGGACTCCCGAGGCCTTTTTTCCACATTTAAGGTTTATCCAATTTTGAAAATTACATTTTTCTATTTTAATATGCAAAAAAAAATCATTTACTTTTTGTCAAAATTTTTGTTTCAAAATCTAGACTCTTGAATATTTGTTTTTAATTGAATGTGGGTGTCAAAATTAGTAAAAATAACTATATACCCTTTCTTAAAAACATATATTAATTAAATAAATAAAAAATAATATTATTTATTGTTGTTAACTTGAAGTTGTTAATCAGAGCGAGTAACATATGAATAAAAGCGCAATGCGTGCGTATACTTAATATTACATTACAGGATACAAACAATTATAATTAAATACAATTAATTTGAGCCTAAGCACTGGTAGTATCATAAATATGCCAAAGCTTTGATGTTGGCAATTTTATTTTATTTTCTTTTTGCTCCGGTTAACTTGTTTGTGTTCTAAAGAGAAACAAACTTGCTCAATTGAAAAGGCTGGTGCTAATCAATTTTCAGGTAGGATTGCTCCCCCGACCCCCGATCCAAATCAAGTCTGATAAATATTCGCAAAATGTAGCTTTGCTTTGAACCGGTTCGTTGCGTCTTTTGTTGTTGTTGTTGTTGTTGTTGTCTGTCGCGACCTTTGGCCAGACTGCTGAGAAACTGGGCGCATATTATCATAATAACTGAACTGATACTTATTTTCGTTTCTGCGTTCTTTTCTCGATTTTTATTATATTTTATTTGCTGGCAGCGCTGCTTTCCACTTTCAATAACTGTGAATAAAATGAATAGATGGCACCCTCTGGCAACCTTGCCACCCCTCGGTAGCAACAAGATGAAAAAGAAGCAACAGCATATCCTTTGTGTTTGGGATTTGGTTTATTAAAAAAAAAATATATACATATATATATATATATATATAGTATGTTGAATATGAATTTTGCTTAGCCTGTAGTCTTGTCTGCAAAATTTAACAAAGTTTTTAACTGGCGGCCAAAGGCCGTTGGCCAAATGTCAGCTGAAAGTGGACAGCTTGCAGTTTTGTGGCAGCCTAGAGAGTGTATTGAGGGGGTGGGGGGGGGATGGTGTGGAAAAATCCATATACACAACAAGTTAGAGTTATATGGTCGAAGATACCCAGCACATTATTATAAACAAAATTCTTATTTATTTTTCCTTCTTGCCCCACACTATTTAAAATCTATTAACATCTGTATTTATGGCTAGATCAACATAATAATTTCAGACCATAAAGATGACATTAAAATTTGTGAGCATACCAAATTTCAAGGTTATAAATCTAACTTTTATACCCTTTCTACACATATTTGTAATAGGTACAGGGTATCGAAAATATACTCGTTTTGAAATGCGGGCAGCTTTTCAGTTTTGTTTTTGGCAGCGGTTTTGTGTGTTTTGCTCGCAATGCGCATTTGCATTTTGTATCTGAATCCAAAGATTTATTTGTCAGATACGCTTTCGCTTTTGATTTATGAAGGTGTGTGTGGGGGTGGTGGTCAGCAAAGAGGCGAATTGGTTGGTGAGGGGTCACGAGGGAGAGTTCGCGAGCTGATAAGCAGCAGCAGCAGCTAACAAGCTGCCCGGCAGTTAGCTGTCAAATTTCAGACGCGGCCAGAACAAAATGTGGAGCAACACTTGAAATTCAAGAAACCGAAACTGAGGCGAAGATTGACGGACTAAAGGATGCTGGCGGAGAGCCCGCCACCAACATTGGATCCGCAGCAGCCTGTGCTCTACATTGAGTGCTGTCGCGGTCGTGGAGATTATCGACAGCGCGCCGTGGATCTGCATTCGGGTCTGGCGGATGCGCTAAGGACCCTGAATCCAGAGTTGCGACTTCAGCTGCGCTTGAACGAGAATAATGCGCCACGTTTTGGCGCCTTTGAGGTTGCCATCGCATCGAGACCCACTGACGATGTTCAGGCACGCCAGCTGCTCTGGACGGGATTGAGGCGTGTACCCGTTGCGGCAAAGGTGCCAAATGTGGATGATATCATTGCACCCGCCTGTCTGGCCTTGAGACTGCGCCACAGCCAGGCGGGCAGCAGTAATATTAATCTGCTTCGCACCAGCGATGGGGATATCAAAAAAATAATCCAGCGACAAGGTAGACGCACTTTGTAGTGGCTTCAGTTTCGGTTTTGGTTTCGGTTTCATTTACCTTTTCTTTTTTGTGCACCCAACTTCTAAATCTAAGCTGACAAAAATATAAAACAAATAACAGCACACCTAACTTGTATTACGAGAGTACAAAATAAGTATCAGCTAAAAGTCTGGCAGCAATTTTCTAGTCCAAAAAATGACAATCTTTCACTAAAAATTACAATAACATTGTCCAAAATTGCAAATAATTTTTGCTTCTGGTTTTTCATCTATATAATTTCTACATATAAATTTGATGCACTTAATTTTTTCAGATTTTCTAGCAGCAATCGTGACATGTGATAAAAGTTTCTAACAATATGCTTTAAATTGAATCGATGATATTTCTTAACTAGCCACAAGAAATTCTCAATCAACTAAATATTTGTAAAATTTCTTTGCTGAAACTGTTTATATTTTCCATAATTCTTCAACTCATACTTTCGTCCTGAGTCGAGGGCACAACATTTTCATGCAACCCATAAGTTACAAAGTTTTCCTTTGCTAGTTAAGTCTGTCAGGGGGCAACAACTTGAAAAAGAAAGAAAGGCAACGGACAGAAAAGAGCAAAGTGAGGAGCAACAACAACAAGTGCAAAACAGTAGAGAGAGAGATGCAAACTTCATTATAAGTAGACAGCATCATATTATCACGATGATGTGTAATTGCCGGCAAGTTCAGTTCTGTTTGGTTCGGTTCTCTTGAGTTTTTTTTCTTTTTTGTTGCTATGCAAAGGAGGCACAAAGTGTGTGCCGCTAAAAAATGCTGAAAGCAGTGGAGGGTCCTGTGAGGAGGAGGACATTCTGCCCGGCTGCGCTGTCTTGCTTGTAAGACAGGCGGCTGCTCATTTTCACTCTTGACACACAAAGCGTTTGACGTTGCGAGGGGTAATATGGGAATCGGGGCAGGGGGCAGTGTGTGTGTGTTAAGACTTTAGCCTGGGAGTGATAGTTGCAAAAGCGGCAAAGTTGAGTGCTGAAATTCAGCATCATTGCACACACATACACACACAGAAACACACATTCACACAGAGAAAAAAATAGCTGAAGTTTTTATGCTACATTTCAAGCAAAATCAATGATAAATTTAAAGCACTATTAATAGTTTTTTCTGAAAAGAAGTACTATTTTCTTAAAATTAAAAAAAAGTTCTTGATTCTAGCATTTGCATTATTTTTTTAATCAAAATATTCTCTCAAATCAAAAACATCAAAGTCAAATAATACTTAAACTCTTTAGCAAGTAGAAGTTTTTGGCTTGAGAAATAAAAGCTACTTTACACAATTACCTTCAGCTTGGTTAAGGAAAATGCAATTTTAGCCAACATCATTTCGCTCAGTGCATACGTGCAAGGGAGCACAATAAATCCCATTTTAAAGTAAGTAGTGAGTTGGGATATGTTTGTGCATTGCATTTTGTTTGGCTTGCCGGTCTGAAATGCCTCACGCTGCCGCTTGCTGCATGACTTAAGTTTTCAGCACACGCACACTAGCAGACACACACACAGGCACACACAGGCACAGACACAGGGAGCAGTCATTAAACTAACACATGCGCACTTGTGCAACTTGTCAGGACGTGCTCGGTGCGTCCTTTAAGAATCCGGCAAGCCTGAAAGGCAGCATAAGTAGTAGAAAACGGCAGCATATTAATCTTAACAACAGCAGCAACAGCAACCGGAATAACAACAACAGCAACAACAACAACAACGACAACCTCAACAACAAGAACAACAACAACTGCTTGAAACAATAGCAGCAAAGAGAACGCTGCAATCATTCCTTTTATGCATCGCACCGTTCTCTCCAAGGCGGAACATGATATTAAAGCCTTTTGCCTTTTTGCCTTTGTGTTGCGCACAAAGCCCCAAATGAAGTTCATTATAAATAAAATGGTTCACAAGCAGTCCTTCGATCCTTAGACGCGTTGCCAGACTGCGATGCAGACGCCTGCAATTTGATGTTCCACAATGTGTTGCCTGCTTTTGGGCGTCATTATAATTGTGATTTTATTTTCAATGGAGTTGGCTGTGTTTTGTATTTTTACGTCAATAAAACTACTTAAGAGACAGACTGATTGATAGTTATTTTATTTTAATGAATAATTCAAATAAATTTTCACATCGTTAGTTGTTCTGTATTTTCATTGATTTCTTATTCTATTTAATTATTATTATGTAGAACCCTAAATCAAATTCAACGCAGCGTTTTATTTTCTTTTTGCAGCCATTTTTCTATCGTAATTTTTGCATTTTTAATAAACGCGCGTCATTTGCAATTGCTGTCGCTGCAAGTATTTAACAAGTGAGCATGCTCTTAACGAGACTGCTCGACGGGTAGATACGCTGTAAACAGGTTGGGAAATATTTGGAAAAATCAAATGGCTTTCAGAATAATTTATTCAATTTCTATACCGAAATTCCTTTTTATTTAGTTTTTTCTAGTTTAAGTATTAATATCTTAATATACTTGGATATTTTTATATTACTAACTACAATACCAATTTTAATACATTTTGTTTGTACAGGGTATGGCGAAAAAAAGCGTATCCCAGTGAAAAGGCGGCTGCATCTATGCAAATTTAATGCTGTTGACGCACATTTTAAGAAACCAAGTCAAATTCACAGTCACAGCGACTAGAGCGAGTCTCTTTAGATGCACTTCCTTGGATTCAGAACGCCAAACTGTCAGTCGCCTTAAGGACGATGACGTTCTTTTCTTTTGTCCCACGCCTTGGCAGCTGACTTTCATTTAGCGATTTTTACTTTAATAGATTTTATCATTTGACTTCCATTAGTCTGAATGGTGTCGACTTGATATTGCGAGACACTTTTAAGTTGCAGCTAAAAAAAATAGAGGCAAAAAAAAAACTGCGCTTTTGTGATTCATTTAAAAACTGCATCCCAAGGCTGCAAATGAAAATGGATTTGTTTTATATTCATTGCGCTTTGTGCGTCAAATCCTTTTTTTAGAAAAGTTAATTAAATTTTCCTTTCAAATGCATTGACGCGGGGCTGGAAATACACATTTTTATAGTTGATGCCAGCATTTTTCCATAGCGACAACAATTCCAACAATAAAAGTAAGTTTGATCTAATAGAGCATGATCGACCAAGTGATACCCTGCGACAAAGGTGTACAATGCGATGAGATTATAAAAAGCATTTACTAAATATCAAGTTCATTTATTAAAAAATAGTTTTGTATATCAATTAATATAGGAAGGGGTAAGTTAACAAAAAAATGAAATAAACTTCAAACTGTGTTTGGTAAATGAAAAACTATATTCAAAATTTCATGGCTACAGCTCTTCTAGTCTTTAAGATCATATATACTAGCATATATAAAAACTATATATTGGCATAACTATATTTTAAACAAGTTTACACATTTTTAATGGTAGAGTATTAAGAAATAATAATAAAAAAAAACACAGCACTGTCATAAAATGCATTCCATAAATTGTTAGACTAATTGGTGTAAAGGCATTAAAATGAGTTGGCTTTTGTATAGAAATTGATTTGAGTTAGCAATCAACTGCAGACAGCTGTTTTTAATTAAGGATATTAGCATTTGAGCAATTTTATATTCGATTATGAGAAATTTCATGTGTTTGGTAATTGACATTTGCTGGCCAACCATTGTGTTATTTCTGGGCAGCACAATTACCCTTTTAGACAAGGTCAGCAGTATAAGTCAACACTTTGATAGAGAACTGAAGCAAAGCCGCATCTCGATTTCAATTAAGAGGGAGGGAGGTAGGGAGGGAGAGAGATGGACAGACAACAGGTACAGGACGGTAGAGGTAGAGAATGTAAAGCGAAATGAGAAAAAAATGCAAATACGATTTTGACATATTTCCTGAACGAGTGTGCCAGCCAAAGCAGACAGACAGGAAAGACAGCACAGACAGACAGACAGTCGGACAGTCGGACAGCTGGACAGGAAAAGTGGACTACTGTGAAGTAACGGCAAAACTTGGCACTGGAGACGAGGTCAGTCAGGCATATGCGGTCACAGCTGACAACTGACGCGACTCACTTTTTGGCCACTGAGCTGAGCACTGCAGATTGGCATTGCATTGAGCTACTACACTCAGAGAAAACTATATATGCCTCAGAATGTAGTTAAACAAGCTGACAAGGTACAACAATTTTGTATGTCAAGAAATCATTTTAAAATACAGAAAACGGATTCATTAGGAGTAGAAAAAGTACTTTAATTATTTACCACTTTTCAGAATTACATTTTGCTTTCAAGTAACATATATTCTGAGCTCAAGTTCATAGCTTTTCTGGGAGTGTAGCACATGTGAAATCGTATTTGTATGGATGTTCTGACAACTCTTTCGGAGACATTCGAAACATCTGAGACCACAAGGAAATGAAAGCCCTATGAGTTCAAGTGGCAGAAATCAGTTAATGTGAGACTTTCTCAAATTGAGGAGCAAATCAATTATTAACAATGATTACAGTTTATCGTACAAAAAATGATACGTAATACTGATGTACAAATATACAAAAAACATTTAATAACAAGGAAAAACATAGCAACATTAATAACGTAAAAAAAACCACGAAATAAAGATGTGTAACAGCGTAAAAATATGTCAAAGATCATATATCCGAAATTATTCAGCTTCTGACTAAAGTTTAATTAAAACAGCGAAGCGGCAAATTACAAGAGATGAAATTTTCAGTTCAAGGTCTTTTTAGATTGCAAATCAGAATTTTATGAGTGAAAATCCAATAAATCACAAAATATGAAAACAGACAAGATTTGTAGCCAAAGATAAATATTTAAAATAAATATTGCCGTGCGCTATAAAGTATGCAATACATTTTAAAATTTAGAAAAATAAATAAGAATTCAATAAACTGACCAAATGAGTTTGTCAATATTTGTTTAAATTAATGGTGTAAAGTTTACACTGTAAACAAAAGGAATATCATTTTAAAAAACAACAAAGCAATCATATTAATACTATTTTCTTCTCAACTTGTGAAAACTGAAATAAGTTCTGGAAAACACATTGAGTTGAAAGAGTTTACGCTTTTGGGAACACTAGAAATTAGCCAATCTACATATAGATGCAACGCTTGCCCCACTAACACTAGCAAACTCGTTGCAAGTGTCGCTCGTTGTATGATCTATGACTGAGCATAAATTTTTACTGCCTGCTGCTAGTGGTCATGGGAGGCGTGGCAGAGAGGGTGCAGAGCTGGGCTGTGGCAAGCAAAAACTGGTCAAATATTCTGTTAGCGTGGCTCAAACGTCAAACGACAAACGACAGCAAACGCACATTTCGATACGAGTCGAATGGCAACAAATATTTTTACTTTTTCAAATTATTATAACTACAGATTGTGGCGAGTTTGAAAGGGGGTGCAGAGTGGTAAGGGGGGGGCTGCGCTAAAAACTGATTGCCGTAAATGTCAGAAATTATTTGCACATGAGGAGTGGTTTGGTGGGGTGGAGGGGCAGGAGTCCTTTAGCCACACATGCCACATGGGCATTGTGGCAGCCGTCGACTGTTGCAATTTTTAGGCAGCATTATTGTTATTATTTTTGCTACTGTTGCTGCTGCTGCTGCTGGTTAATGATTTATGCATTCGCTGTGCATAGAAATGACATTGCAGGGGGTCGGCTAATTTAAATGCACATTTGGGGCAAACAAGCACAGGGGGCATTGAACGGGGGGCAGCTGGGGTGGTTAGCAGTGGAATGCTGTCAGTGACTCTTGTGATTTATGCTAACGACTGTTAACTGCAGCCAGATAACAGCAACTGTTAAAAGCAACCATTAACAGCAAAAGAGAAACAGCGCGCTTAAAGAGCAAATATCCCCAAAAGAGTGGCAAAAGTTAACAGTCGCTGTTAAGTGTGTTAAGAGCGCCAGCGCTGTTGCGTTAACAGCTCAACGCTCTTTGCTGTTAGCTGCAGTTAACAGCAGCAACAAATAACAGGCCATTGTTTTGCCATATTTGAATGAACGTAGGTCAGTAATTTGTGCGGCACGTGCAACACACATAAATCAGTGGCAAGCTCAGTTTTTCTTTTTGCTTTTTTTTTAATGTATATTAAATTGTCATATAAATAATAGCCAGATTCCACTACGCCTGACTTATTTTTAACAGTGCTTTCTTGTATAATTTAATTTGAAATTTTTGTATAAATATTTATAAATTTAAATTTTAAGTTTTAGCAAAATTCATGAATTTTTAGCGTAGTTCAAGTGTATTTTGCAAATTAAAAATTATGTTTTTTTTATATATTTTACAGCATTTAAAAATATGTATAAAAAATATGAAAATATTTTAAGTAAATTTTTAACATTTTTCCTAATTGAAATACTTTTAAAATATACGCTTTTACATATTTATGTTATGTATTTTGATTCATAAATTGGCAATTAATAATTGATAAATGAGCCACAAATTTGGGGCATACACAAATTTGTGTGTGTCATGCAACACTAAAAGCATATTTTGCAATAAAGCTACAAAGCAAAAAGTGAAACTAAAAACAATTTACAAAATTGTTACTTTGTTTTAATTATGCGCCAATAATAGCAACAGCCAAACTGTTTATAAATCTATGCACTGTCATGCAACGCACCCCTCTCCACCCCCTACTACTAGGCACATTAGCCAAAAATCAACATCAGATTTTAAATACAGCAAAGTCATGGGCAACAACAAAACACTAACTAATAGCTTCCTAATGGAGCCTGCAATCAAATCGAAAACCAAACACAAATACAAACAACAACAACAACAACAACAAATACTTAAAAATCACATGTTGCGAGCAAAGGTCGCTTTTGTAGTTAAGTTCATTTAACTGCTAAAACAATGAATCCAATAGGCACTAAAAACGTAGCTACTATAATCCTATTTTAGCTAGTCTCTGCTTAAAATACACTACTAATGTTAAGCTAGTTGTTAAATTCAATATTTCAGAATACTCTTTGAGCTGTTATCAGATAGATACAATTATTTAAAAGTTCACATTTTTCGGTCAATTTATTATTTACAAGCAAGATATATTTTTACAAAAAATGTTTGCTGCAAATTTTCAAGCAGCGCTAATATAAAAAGCAACAAAATATTTACTTTAACTTTAGAGAAGCTTTAAAACTCATAATTGATTAGCGCTGTCAACTAAAGCTATTAAAATAAGGCAACTAATTTTCAAAACCAGCACGTGTCTTGTAGCTATAATTTATTAAATGCACACAGTAAAGTATAAGCATGAAAATTGTAATAAAGGCACGCTATTTACTCATTAATGCATATTTAACATAAGCTGAAAATTATCATATATATTATAAATGAAAACTAAAGCTATCTTCAACTATAGGTAAATGCCTAATATCACAAATTAGTTGGTAGGCTTTTAAAAAACAGCAATTTAAAAATACTCCGCAACAAAATCAACTGAATATTTTCCAGCAAATTTATTTAATAAAATCACCACATTTACGCTTTACAGTGAACATAAAAAGTAAATAGTCATGCATTATATTCAATATTTTACAAACAGCTTACATTAAATATAAGTCTTAACTCTTCTTCAGCAACTTTAAATATTTTCAATAATTCGACTTGATATTGCAAGCTTATTACAAAAGCAGTTGATTCCTTTTTCAAGTTAGGGCATAATAAGTCAATGAGCGACAGGATATTGCAGCCGAATTCAAATTGTCGACTGTCGCCCAATTTTTGGTAGCAGTTGCTGTTTTTCTGGTTGCGGCTTCTGTTGTTGCTTCTATTACTGCTGTTGCTGCTGCTGTTGCTGCTGCTGCTGCTGCGGCTGCGGCTGCTGTTGCTCTTGTAGTTGGCGTGAAATAGCAAATTTTGGCAACAAGACAACAACAGCAACAACAAGCAGCCACCGCAACCACAAAAGAGCGGTTTGGCCAATTGGCGATTTGCGTCGCACGCAAAAAAAGCAGCCAAAAAAAAAAAAACACAAATTTCAAAAGCAAGCCGCGCGATATGCAACAGCAGGCAGCAGCGTTGATAAAGTCTGTGTGCGTGTGCGTGTGTGTGTCTATGTGTGTGTGTGTGTGAGTTTGTGTGGGTGTAGTTGCATCCTCTATTGAACTGCAAAAAGTGGAAGCACAGGCAAAGTTGGCATCTTTCAGCTGCCTCAAAGGAAAGAAAGACAGCAGCGAAAAATGTGCCACAGAAATGTGCCACATGAGGCAGCAACGCAGGAAACAAGGCAACACATCAACAACCAAAACAACAGCTACGAAACAAATACGAATAAGTAAGTAGGTTGAAAGGTACCCTGTATATAAATAAAAATATATATAGACATCAATTAAAAGGTTTAAAATAATTTAAAATTAAATACTTTTGTTTTTTTAGTGAAATACTTCAGATACTCTAACAAATGTTTTGGCAGTACAGTGCATGATCTAAAGAGTGAACACTCGGCTATGTGAACTTTTCTGAGAGTGAATACAGAATTTATTCAGTTGTTTAATTCAAAAAGTGACATAATTCCTAATTGTATAATTAATTTTTTTACATTATTTTATTATTCAATTCAAAATTGTGAAATCTGCTGGTGTTTTATTAGTTCGAGCGTGCACTGTATTCCATTTTTTGTGCACTATTTAATCTACTTCAAAATTTATTTGCATATTTTAATTTAAAAAAAAAATTAATACGCATTTTGAATTTATATTTTTCTTCCTTCTTAATTATTTCTGATCTGAGAACAATATATAACATTTAAGAAACTCTCGCTGTTTGTTACGATTTGGAGAGCTCACATACCAAATTTGACAACTATAGCTGTCATAATCACAGAGAACTACTTGGCTGATCAAATATAGATTTCTTTAAAGTGTCGCCAACTATATTTGAGACTGATTCAATGCCCGCTCCTGTCGCAGCTGCAGGGTATAAAAAAGCGATGAAGTCTGCGACAGGAGCAGACAAAGGCGGCTACCCCCGGGAGAGACAATGACGCCCCGCCAAACGATGATGAGTATCCGCCGCAAGAATGTGAATTCAGAGCCGGCAACGCGACGAGTGTCAATATGAAAATACATATATGCGTGTCGTTTGTGTCGAACCGACTCAGAGTTTCTGTGTGTGTATGTGTGTGTGTGTGTTGATATGAATTATTCATAAAATGGCAATGGCTTGGCGAGTACCACACGAATAAAAAGCAGCAGCTGAAGGAGCATTCGAAAAAAAATTTAATTTCTTGCTGTTGCTGTGCTTGCTATTGTTGTTGTTCTCCTTGTTGTGTGGCAGCAACAACAATGAGCGCCATTTTGAGGTGACACACTATCGCACCCACACAGCCACACAACACCCACACATCACACACACACACACAAGTGACCTCAAGAGTGTCGCAGATTTCAAGTGGCGTCAAGTTGCAGTCAAAAGTCAACAGAAAATTATTATTCAAATATTCATAGAGCATCAAAAAAGCAAAAAAAAATACAAAAATAGATATTTGAATTATTCAATGTTTAATTAATACACATATCATTTAGGTAACTTACCTCAAGTTCACAATAAAGTTTAAGTAGCTTTTAAAGACAACAAACTGTAAAACAAATAAAAAGAAAAGGTATTTTAAAAATTATTGGATAAGCTTAAGAAATCAAAGAGTAAATCAAAATTAAGATAGGATGCAAGCAAGTTAAATTTCAGTCTCCACTAAATTTAAATTCTTTTTTAGAACTAAATTTATTAAATATTGACAATCAACTTCATTAGAACTTATAACAGAAAAAAATAATATTAGTTGAGTTTTAGTAGATAAAAAGTAAAAAAAAAAAAATTTATTTTATATTAGAGGAATTTTGTCAATATTTAGTTGATGGCTTAGAACTGTTGCCTAAAGGAAATAATAATAATAGCCATTTACTGTATTACTCTTAATTCAATTTATTCCCTTGTCAATTTAACAACTTTCAACACATTCACTAAAAATCTTGATTCAACTAAACTCAAAAGTTTTGCATGATTTTGACCTCGATTTAGGCTAATTATGGCGCTCGGCATGACATGAAGGCAATCGGGTTCTATTGTAGCTTTTGGTCTCTTTGATCCTCTGTGTATCAAGTCCAAACACTTGAGCACATTTGAATAAGCCCTGAAAGTCGCGCACATTTGCAATGCTAACCAAATCCGGAGACGAGGACGAAAGCTTGCACACAGATACAGAAATACACACACACACACACACACACACATACATGGATTTTCAAATGCAAATTCGCAACGCACACGCAACAAAATTTTGCTGGTTTTTGCCTTTTTTTTTTATTTTTCTGCTTCTTGCTTTTCTATTTTTTAACCTTTTTAGCGCTAGTTGTTGTTGTTGTTATTGCAAGTTTTGAGTTTCGATTAACTTTTTTTTTTCTGCGCAAATTTTATGGATTTTCACGTGTTCCACGTTGCTGTTGGGCTGAGATTATGCTCATGTGGCAAAAGGGATAAGCAGAAGCAGCAAAAGGATGTTAATGATGATGTTGATGTTGTTCCAGTTGTTGTTGTTGTTGTTGTTGCTGCTGTTGTTGTTGATGTTGCCACTTTGGAAATCGCTTTACATTTTTCATCGCTTGTCAACTGTAAAATTTTGCTAGAAATAACTTTTGCCACTTAATTTGCGCAGCAGTTCGTGAAAGTTTTTCAATCGACATATCAAGTTTGGATTAAGCAATGCAATTTGCCTAATTAGCTAAGAATTTCGAGTGGCTGGCAATCAGAGTAATATAAGAATTGAAAACAATGTGAGTTTGAAGTTTTGCATATAACTATCTATTTACAAGGAACGAGATTAAGTGTGAAACGAGCTGGAAATTGTTCATGATAAATGTATGCACTGATTGTTGATTACTTTTTCGAGTAGGAAGAAAATCTACAGATGTATAATTTAATAAGAATCTATTTAAATTAAGTGTGAAACGAGCTGGAAAATTTTCATGATAAATGTATGCACTGATTGTTGATTACTTTTTCGAGTAGGAAGAAAATCTACAGATGTATAACTTAATATGAATCTCTTAAAAAGTTGCTTATTTGCTGTTTGTACAAATTTGACTTGAATGTTTTGATAACTTTTAGATCTTTATGGTTTTTTAGTGTCACAAAAATCTATATTTGATTGAAAATGATTCATTCAAAGGTTGGAATGATTAAGGTTGTATATATTTTAAGTTTAAATAAATAATATAATAAATAATTGGGAAACAGCTAAATTAGTAAGTAGCCAAAAACACATTTCTAGTACATTTATATAACTCCCATAAATTCAGTAACGCAATATAATGGAAATGACTTTCGAAGATGACTTTCAAAATAGTATAATTAATATTATTTAGATTTCAGGTTTCAGTTTATAGTTTTTAAAAGCCAATTCTAATTAAAACTACCAAAGTCGTAATGAAATTCCACCTGAGGCAATGATTTAGTTTGTGTATATATAGATATATATATATAATTATATAGGTAGGGGCTTATCAGTTCTGTTACTCAAGGACCCAAACAATTAAATACACAAAAATCAATGTTATCTCAGAGGATTCGAAGCTGCACTTGGCTACCATTTGTCCCTGTGTTTTAGTACATGTCCTGTGCTGCCGCTCGCCTTTAAACATTTGATTTGTTGTTGGCCCTGGTTGAGAAATGCGCGTGTCCTTGCCACAAATAACCCTTGTAGTAGCGCCAAGTCATGCTTGATGTTTAATGCCAGTTGTCTCCTTACGGCCATTTGGCATCACACACACACACACACGCACACACACTTCATTTGCGGTAATAGTTTGTTAGAAACAGTAAAAACAAAAAGGACGCATAAAACAATTATAGTCCCGCCGCTCGCTGACATAAAAACCTTTGACAAATTTAGCCCGATGCTGCTGCCTTTATGGCTCGCTCGTTCGCTCCTTCTGCACTTAAGGCGGCCTTTTGACGCGCGGCCAACAACAACAACAGCAACAACAATGACAACAAGCTGACTTGCTAATGAAAAGTTTATGGCCACAGGGCATATACTACTTAGAGCACCATGAATGGATATTATAGTAGCAAGGCACTATGGCAAAGCTCGATTTTTTAACTGGCATGAATATATTTCTTTAAAATGACTGAACTTGTTTGTAAAATATAAGATTGAAATAATAAATAACTTAGGTTATTATAAGTATTAAAAATATTTCACGCATTAAAACAGCTTTCAGCATTACAAACTTGATTTTAATTTCAAGTACTTATTTAAAAAAATGTGTTAGCAAAATTTAACACATTTAAAAACATGTTTACATTTTGTTAAAAATTCCTTCAATTATAATAGATTAAATAAAAATAGTACAGCTATTAAATTCAGTCACAAATAATTTCCATTTGTCCCATGGTGGCATAGAATGCAAGCACGCTCAGCTGCTGATGCTGCTGCTGCTGTGTCTTGCTGCTGCCTGTCTGTTTAGTGCTAATAATATTTACACCGACTGAGAGAGTGAGAGAGAGAGGGATAGGTTTGTGGAGTAGGTGAGTGAGGTAGGGGTTGGAAAATGACAATGGGACATAGACACATAAGCACTTTATGTGAATGACGCCCACAAGGCATCAACTGGAATTATAACCCATACGCAGCGTGGCCAGCACACAAAACTATGCAACAACATTTTCTATAAATTAATATGGGTGTGTGTGTGTGCGGTGTGTTTGTGTGTGTTACTGTATTTTAAAAGCAAAATGTGTCAGCCGCAAGCGACACAAGCGGATTTCAACAATGCCAAAATGAGCATGAGACATTACAGTCACAGTTAGCAAGCGTGGAGTTGCTGGAGGGGCGGGGGGACTGTCTGTGTGCGTGTGTTTTGGGCGAGTTGTTTGCACAATAAACCTGAGCAAAGTCATTAGAAATTTTCAATTATGTAAACAGAAACAGAAACCCGACTCCCAAGCATATTAAACCGAACGTGAACGACGCACTATTGGAATTCAGAGATGATCGCCGTGCGATAAAGTGTGCAAATACACTGTGCAAAAATGAGCTTACTTTACTTAATGTTTAAAAATTGCATGAGCAAACAATTTGCTTATGGTTGTTAAGAATTTATATATAACATAGCAATTTACATATATTATATTTTAAGATTGATAGTTGAAATTTATTGGCAATTTTTCATCCATATTATATAAAAATATCTTTTAAATATATAACAAATAAATATTTATTTTACTTTTCTACTTATTTCAAAATATATTCAGTTGTATTAGCAATTTCAAAACATTTTTAGCAGATAGATAATCTTTATGCTACAAAATTAATTTAAGCAATTCCGCTTGAGTTGCAATTATTTTTGTCAATTAGTCACAATGTGTCTTCTATCGAAATTCAATTTCAATTGTTAGCAGGTGACAAAAACACATGTAAGACTAAATTGACTTTGACAACATGTTATTTTTATTTTTGCTGTCATTTTATTTTATTTTCCAAGCCAGTCACTGCTTCAATTCACAATTGCTCGCAGCTCTGACAACACATGTGTTTATGGCGCCGGTGTCAGGTATTTTATGAGCATTGTATCGATAAACAATAAAATCACACAGCACACTTACATAACAGAACCCCCCACCTATTCCCCACTTGCTACACAAAGGCTGCAGCACTTTTTTAAATTTTTATTTAAATTTTATTTGTTTTGCTGCCTTTTGTATGTGGCTGGGGTTGGCTTTTTATTGATGCAAATCGAAATTGAAAAGAACCTTAGAAAGAAGAAATGTGTGAGCTGCTGCTGCTGCTGCTTCATGCTTGGGGAAAACTGATTACGAGCTGCTTGTAATATTTATAATGCAATAAATAATTTTATTATGTGCCACGACCAATATAAGCGCATATAAATAATCGCAGTTGGATGGAGGCCAAACAAAAACATAAGCAAAAAAAAAACAGCAGCAGCAGCCACTGATGGATGTTTCATAAATCCACACTTTCAAGTCCCTTTGGTTTATTTCACTTCACATCAGTTCATTTCATTTGGTTGCCACGAGCATTATTAGGAAATGAGCTTTGCAATTTCCATAGACATTCATTCAACTGCAATTTAGCGCACACATTCCTGTTAACTGCTGCCAAAATCCACAAACATTGTTAGCCTAAGCCCCAATGACTGAGTGGGGCGCTCCACCGGGCGATATATGTACATACCATATATACAGGCATAACTCCTGGTTTAGCTTTAGCTTTAGAGACAAACGATATGCGAATTTAAATGCAAGTACCTTTTAAGGCATGTTAACAAAAGGGCGAATGTCGAAAGTCAAGCTGTGGATTTATTTAATGGACTTGGCCAAAAAAAGGTGAGAGCATCAAAAAAAAAATAGCAGTAAACAGCCAACAAGTTTTGAGGTCTGTTTTATTATTTTCCTGTCGGAGTTAATGCTCTTTAAATGTTATAAAAAGTTAAATTCCATTTCGTATTTTCTTTGCAAAACTTCTGAGAATTATATTATTAAAAAAATAACTTGCAGAATAAATGAGAACAAGTTAAAGTGCTTGTTAAACTTGAACCATTTCTTTTGAAAGACCAAGAAAATATAACCCATACATAACATATATATATATATATCCACAGACTCGATTGTCATATTTTGTATATTTGGATATTTTACATAACATGTTTTTCAATCTAAATTGGCACTTTTGCCAACACACAACAATTTCCCAAATTCCCCGAAACATTCTTTGTCCCAAAATGATATGCAAATCTTTAGTAGCTCTTGCTCTTATCTAATCCCCTACGTTTTGTATGCTGCTCGACTGCCTGCACACTATGAACTATGTGTGTGTTATTTTTTCATTTCGTCAAGTGAATTTGGCACACACACAGCATGAGAAACAGGAAGCAACTGCATCCATATTGATAAATAATAATTTGACGTAACTGGCACTCAGAGCGCAAATTTAATTGCATGTCGGGGGTAGAGAAGAGTTAAGAGTTGAGCACTGACAGCGACGCTAATATGCAACTGTGAAAATTGTTTGATTAGGTGTCTGCAAACATTTGCTTCGCTGCGGCATTACGTATACGCCATGTAAGCGACGCAAATGGGCGGATTCAATGGATGCACAGCGAACAAAATTGCAGAACTGAATTTTCGTTTGACTGACATTGAATCTAATATTTGTATTTACTGTTAAAATAAATTAATAAATAAATAAAGTCGAATTAATAATTACGAAGATTAAAAAATAATTTTAAATCGATAGTTCGATTTCGTGTAATTTTTGAACATTTTTATTCAAGTCTAGTTACTTTTTTTATATTAAATATTTATTTTTATTTATTTAATTTATTAATATTCCAAAATACTGTAGTAATTTGAATCTCCGTAGACTGTTGTATGACTAATTTTTTTCGTCCTGTGTGAGTTGCAAATGGGTCTTTGGATTGTGGGATTGGTGGATTGATGACAGAGCAGCACAGCTTTTGTGCAATGAGAGCCAGCGAGTCGTCCTGGCAATCAGACACCGCAAAGGGCTTTGGCTCTACTTTTGATTGGCTTCCACATGGCTTGATTAATAAATGGCGCGCTTTTGTGGCGATATTGACAAATATTACAGGCCGCAGACAGGACGACGACTTAAGCAGGATGACTTCAATGCCACACTTGTCAATTGCCATGTCAGCAGCATGGAATTAACGCTATTCAATCGCGCGAAGGCGCTACGAAATTCTTTCACATTTCGACAACGTCTGCTGCAGATGTCCCCCTCCACCCACGCCTCAATCACCCACTCACCACTCCACGCTGACACTTTCAATCAGCATCTCCTGCGCTCAAAAGGGACTTCACAATCGTCGCGAATAAGATGTAGAAGAAGATGCCGCTCAATAAATGTCATTACATTGTCAAGTGCATATTAGAGCCATAATTGCGAGACGTGCGCAGCATTTTCAGCGAGTGAAGAAAAAATATTGAGTTTACTGTGCGACATTTACATATCAATAAAACCAAACTAACGGCAAAAGGGTGTCGAGTGAAGAGCGAAGCACATACTTAATATAATCAGCATTAGTTAAGAACTTAATCTGAATGGAAAACCTTGAACAAAATGGCCTTGGAAATTAATATCGGTTCAGTTTTGACAAACTTATGGCAGTTTGAATTCTGGAATGGGCTTTTCTAGGGTCTGGAAAGTCACCATTTTGGACATAAAAATTGACATGAAATGCGAATTTTCAAAGTATTAAAACTTGAAATGTAGAACTAATGTAGATGACAAGCTATGAACAAAATGGCCTCGGAATCCGAAATCCGATAAGTTTTGACAAAGTTATGGCAGTTTACAGTACAGGAGGGCATTTCTAGGGGTTGGAAAGTTGATTTTAGACATGAAAAGCGAATTTTCAAAGTATTAAAACTTGAAATGTAGAACTAATGTAGATGACAAGCCATGAACAAAATGGCCTCGGAATCCGAAATCCAGTGAGTTTTGACAAAGTTATGGCAGTTTAAAGTCCGGTAGGGTCATTTCTAGGGGCTGGAAAGTTGACATTTTAGACATGAAAATTGACATGAAATGCGAATTTTCAAAGTGACACAACTTGAAATGTAGAACTAATGTAGATGACAAGCCATGAACAAAATGGCCTCGGAATCCGAAATCCAGTGAGTTTTGACAAAGTTATGGCAGTTTAAAGTCCGGTAGGGTCATTTCTAGGGGCTGGAAAGTTGACATTTTAGACATGAAAATTGACATGAAATGCGAATTTTTAAAGTATTAAAACTTGAAATGTAGAACTAATGTAGATGACAAACCATGAGCAAAATGGCCTCGGAATCCGAAATCCGATAAGTTTTGACAAAGTTATGGCAGTTTTAAGTACGGGAGGGGCTGGAAAGTTGATTTTACACATGAAAATTGACATGAAATGCGAATTTTCAAAGTATTAAACCTTGAAATGTAGAACTGATGTAGATGACAAGCCATGAACAAAATGGCCTCGGAATCCGAAATCCGATGAGTTTTGACAAAGTTATGGCAGTTTAAAGTACGGGAGGCTCTTTCCTAGGGGCTGGAAAGTTGATTTTAGACATGAAAATTGACATGAAATGCGAATTTTCAAAGTGACAAAACTTGAAATGTAGAACGGATGTAGATGACAAACCATGAACAAAATGGCCTCGGAATCCGAAATCCGATAAGTTTTGACAAACTTATGGCAGTTTGAATTCTGGAATGGGCTTTTCTTGGGTCTGGAAAGTCACCATTTTGGACATAAAAATTGACATGAAATGCGAATTTTCAAAGTATTAAAATTTGAAATGTAGAACTAATGTAGATGACAAACCATGAACAAAATGGCCTCGGAATCCGAAATCCGATGAGTTTTGACAAAGTTATGGCAGTTTTAAGTACGGGAGGGGCTGGAAAGTTGATTTTACACATGAAAATTCACATGAAATGCGAATTTTCAAAGTATTAAAACTTGAAATGTAGAACTGATGTAGATGACAAGCCATGAACAAAATGGCCTCGGAATCCGAAATCCAGTGAGTTTTGACAAAGCTATGGCAGTTTAAAGTCCGGTAGGGGCATTTCTAGGGGCTGGAAAGTTGACATTTTAGACATGAAAATTGACATGAAATGCGAATTTTTAAAGTATTAAAACTTGAAATGTAGAACTAATGTAGATGACAAGCCATGCACAAAATGGCCTCGAAATCCGATGAGTTTTGACAAACTTATGGCAGTTTGAATTCTGGAATGGGCTTTTCTTTGGTCTGGAATGTCACCATTTTGGACATAAAAATTTACATTAAATGCGAATTTTTAAAGTATAAAAACTTGAAATGTAGAACTAATGTTGATGACAAGCTATGAACAAAATGGCCTCGGAATCCGAAATCCGATGAGTTTTGACAAAGTTATGGCAGTTTAAAGTACGGGAGGCTCTTTTCTAGGGGCTGGAAAGTTGATTTTAGACATGAAAATTGACATGAAATGCGAATTTTCAAAGTATTAAAACTTGAAATGTAGAACTGATGTAGATGACAAACCATGAACAAAATGGCCTCGGAATCCGAAATCCGATAAGTTTTGACAAACTTATGGCAGTTTGAATACTGGAATGGGCTTTTCTTGGGTCTGCAAAGTCATCATTTTGGACATAAAAATTGACATTAAATGCGAATTTTTAAAGTATAAAAACTTGAAATGTAGAACTAATGAAGATGACAAGCCATGAACAAAATGGCCTCGGAATCCGAAATCCGATAAGTTTTGACAAAGTTATGACAGTTTAAAGTACGGGAGGGGCTTTTCTAGGGGCTGGAAAGTTGACATTTTAGACATGAAAATTGACATGAAATGCGAATTTTTAAAGTATTAAAACTTGAAATGTAGAACTAATGTAGATGACAAGCCATGCACAAAATGGCCTCGAAATCCGAAATCCGATGAGTTTTGACAAACTTATGGCAGTTTGAATTCTGGAATGGGCTTTTCTTTGGTCTGGAAAGTCACCATTTTGGACATAAAAATTGACATTAAATGCGAATTTTTAAAGTATAAAAACTTGAAATGTAGAACTAATGTAGATGACAAGCCATGAGCAAAATGACCTCGGAATCCGAAATCCGATAAGTTTTGACAAACTTATGGCAGTTTAAAGTCCGGTAGGGGCTTTTCTAGGGGCTGGAAAGCTGATTTTAGACATGAAAATTGACATGAAATGCGAATTTTTAAAGTATAAAAACTTGAAATGTAGAACTAATGAAGATGACAAGCCATGAACAAAATGGCCTCGGAATCCGAAATCCGATAAGTTTTGACAAAGTTATGACAGTTTAAAGTACGGGAGGGGCTTTTCTAGGGGCTGGAAAGTTGACATTTTAGACATGGAAATTGACATGAAATGCGAATTTTTAAAGTATTAAAACTTGAAATGTAGAACTAATGTAGATGACAAGCCATGCACAAAATGGCCTCGAAATCCGAAATCCGATAAGTTTTGACAAAGTTATGACAGTTTAAAGTACGGGAGGGGCTTTTCTAGGGGCTGGAAAGTTGACATTTTAGACATGAAAATTGACATGAAATGCGAATTTTTAAAGTATTAAAACTTGAAATGTAGAACTAATGTAGATGACAAACCATGAACAAAATGGCCTCGGAATCCGAAATCCGATAAGTTTTGACAAACTTATGGCCGTTTAAAGTCCGGTAGGGGCTTTTCTTGGGTCTGGAAAGTCACCATTTTGGACATGAAAATTGACATTAAATGCGAATTTTTAAAGTATAAAAACTTGAAATGTAGAACTAATGAAGATGACAAGCCATGAACAAAATGGCCTCGGAATCCGAAATCCGATAAGTTTTGACAAAGTTATGACAGTTTAAAGTACGGGAGGGGCTTTTCTAGGGGCTGGAAAGCTGATTTTAGACATGAAAATTGACATGAAATGCGAATTTTCAAAGTATTAAAATTTGAAATGTAGAACTAATGTAGATGACAAACCATGAACAAAATGGCCTCGGAATCCGAAATCCGATGAGTTTTGACAAAGTTATGGCAGTTTTAAGTACGGGAGGGGCTGGAAAGTTGATTTTACACATGAAAATTGACATGAAATGCGAATTTTTAAAGTATTAAAACTTGAAATGTAGAACTAATGTAGATGACAAGCCATGCACAAAATGGCCTCGAAATCCGAAATCCGATGAGTTTTGACAAACTTATGGCAGTTTGAATTCTGGAATGGGCTTTTCTTTGGTCTGGAAAGTCACCATTTTGGACATAAAAATTGACATTAAATGCGAATTTTTAAAGTATAAAAACTTGAAATGTAGAACTAATGTAGATGACAAGCCATGAGCAAAATGGCCTCGGAATCCGAAATCCGATAAGTTTTGACAAACTTATGGCAGTTTAAAGTCCGGTAGGGGCTTTTCTAGGGGCTGGAAAGCTGATTTTAGACATGAAAATTGACATGAAATGCGAATTTTTAAAGTATAAAAACTTGAAATGTAGAACTAATGAAGATGACAAGCCATGAACAAAATGGCCTCGGAATCCGAAATCCGATAAGTTTTGACAAAGTTATGACAGTTTAAAGTACGGGAGGGGCTTTTCTAGGGGCTGGAAAGTTGACATTTTAGACATGGAAATTGACATGAAATGCGAATTTTTAAAGTATTAAAACTTGAAATGTAGAACTAATGTAGATGACAAACCATGAACAAAATGGCCTCGAAATCCGAAATCCGATAAGTTTTGACAAAGTTATGACAGTTTAAAGTACGGGAGGGGCTTTTCTAGGGGCTGGAAAGTTGACATTTTAGACATGAAATGCGAATTTTTAAAGTATTAAAACTTGAAATGTAGAACTAATGTAGATGACAAACCATGAACAAAATGGCCTCGGAATCCGAAATCCGATAAGTTTTGACAAACTTATGGCAGTTTAAAGTCCGGTAGGGGCTTTTCTTGGGTCTGGAAAGTCACCATTTTGGACATGAAAATTGACATTAAATGCGAATTTTTAAAGTATAAAAACTTGAAATGTAGAACTAATGAAGATGACAAGCCATGAACAAAATGGCCTCGGAATCCGAAATCCGATAAGTTTTGACAAAGTTATGACAGTTTAAAGTACGGGAGGGGCTTTTCTAGGGGCTGGAAAGCTGATTTTAGACATGAAAATTGACATGAAATGCGAATTTTCAAAGTATTAAAATTTGAAATGTAGAACTAATGTAGATGACAAGCCATGAACAAAATGGCCTCGGAATCCGAAATCCAGTGAGTTTTGACAAAGCTATGGCAGTTTAAAGTCCGGTAGGGGCATTTCTAGGGGCTGGAAAGTTGACATTTTAGACATGAAAATTGACATGAAATGCGAATTTTTAAAGTATTAAAACTTGAAATGTAGAACTAATGTAGATGACAAGCCATGCACAAAATGGCCTCGAAATCCGAAATCCGATGAGTTTTGACAAACTTATGGCAGTTTGAATTCTGGAATGGGCTTTTCTTTGCTCTGGAATGTCACCATTTTGGACATAAAAATTGACATTAAATGCGAATTTTTAAAGTATAAAAACTTGAAATGTAGAACTAATGTTGATGACAAGCTATGAACAAAATGGCCTCGGAATCCGAAATCCGATGAGTTTTGACAAAGTTATGGCAGTTTAAAGTACGGGAGGCTCTTTTCTAGGGGCTGGAAAGTTGATTTTAGACATGAAAATTGACATGAAATGCGAATTTTCAAAGTATTAAAACTTGAAATGTAGAACTGATGTAGATGACAAACCATGAACAAAATGGCCTCGGAATCCGAAATCCGATAAGTTTTGACAAACTTATGGCAGTTTGAATACTGGAATGGGCTTTTCTTGGGTCTGCAAAGTCATCATTTTGGACATAAAAATTGACATTAAATGCGAATTTTTAAAGTATAAAAACTTGAAATGTAGAACTAATGAAGATGACAAGCCATGAACAAAATGGCCTCGGAATCCGAAATCCGATAAGTTTTGACAAAGTTATGGCAGTTTAAAGTACGGGAGGGGCTTTTCTAGGGGCTGGAAAGTTGACATTTTAGACATGAAAATTGACATGAAATGCGAATTTTTAAAGTATTAAAACTTGAAATGTAGAACTAATGTAGATGACAAGCCATGCACAAAATGGCCTCGAAATCCGAAATCCGATGAGTTTTGACAAACTTATGGCAGTTTGAATTCTGGAATGGGCTTTTCTTTGGTCTGGAAAGTCACCATTTTGGACATAAAAATTGACATTAAATGCGAATTTTTAAAGTATAAAAACTTGAAATGTAGAACTAATGTAGATGACAAGCCATGAACAAAATGGTCTCGGAATCCGAAATCCGATGAGTTTTGACAAAGTTATGGCAGTTTTAAGTACGGGAGGGGCTGGAAAGTTGATTTTAGACATGAAAATTGACATGAAATGCAAATTTTCAAAGTATTAAAACTTGAAATGTAGAACTAATGTAGATGACAAGCCATGAACAAAATGGCCTCGGAATCCGAAATCCAGTGAGTTTTGACAAAGCTATGGCAGTTTAAAGTCCGGTAGGGGCATTTCTAGGGGCTGGAAAGTTGACATTTTAGACATGAAAATTGACATGAAATGCGAATTTTTAAAGTATTAAAACTTGAAATGTAGAACTAATGTAGATGACAAGCCATGCACAAAATGGCCTCGAAATCCGAAATCCGATGAGTTTTGACAAACTTATGGCAGTTTGAATTCTGGAATGGGCTTTTCTTTGGTCTGGAATGTCACCATTTTGGACATAAAAATTGACATTAAATGCGAATTTTTAAAGTATAAAAACTTGAAATGTAGAACTAATGTTGATGACAAGCTATGAACAAAATGGCCTCGGAATCCGAAATCCGATGAGTTTTGACAAAGTTATGGCAGTTTAAAGTACGGGAGGCTCTTTTCTAGGGGCTGGAAAGTTGATTTTAGACATGAAAATTGACATGAAATGCGAATTTTCAAAGTATTAAAACTTGAAATGTAGAACTGATGTAGATGACAAACCATGAACAAAATGGCCTCGGAATCCGAAATCCGATAAGTTTTGACAAACTTATGGCAGTTTGAATACTGGAATGGGCTTTTCTTGGGTCTGCAAAGTCATCATTTTGGACATAAAAATTGACATTAAATGCGAATTTTTAAAGTATAAAAACTTGAAATGTAGAACTAATGAAGATGACAAGCCATGAACAAAATGGCCTCGGAATCCGAAATCCGATAAGTTTTGACAAAGTTATGGCAGTTTAAAGTACGGGAGGGGCTTTTCTAGGGGCTGGAAAGTTGACATTTTAGACATGAAAATTGACATGAAATGCGAATTTTTAAAGTATTAAAACTTGAAATGTAGAACTAATGTAGATGACAAGCCATGCACAAAATGGCCTCGAAATCCGAAATCCGATGAGTTTTGACAAACTTATGGCAGTTTGAATTCTGGAATGGGCTTTTCTTTGGTCTGGAAAGTCACCATTTTGGACATAAAAATTGACATTAAATGCGAATTTTTAAAGTATAAAAACTTGAAATGTAGAACTAATGTAGATGACAAGCCATGAACAAAATGGCCTCGGAATCCGAAATCCGATGAGTTTTGACAAAGTTATGGCAGTTTTAAGTACGGGAGGGGCTGGAAAGTTGATTTTAGACATGAAAATTGACATGAAATGCAAATTTTCAAAGTATTAAAACTTGAAATGTAGAACTAATGTAGATGACAAGCCATGAACAAAATGGCCTCGGAATCCGAAATCCAGTGAGTTTTGACAAAGCTATGGCAGTTTAAAGTCCGGTAGGGGCTTTTCTTGGGTCTGGAAAGTCACCATTTTGGACATGCGAAACTAATGAAGATGACAAGCCATGAACAAAATGGCCTCGGAATCCGAAATCCGATAAGTTTTGACAAAGTTATGACAGTTTAAAGTACGGGAGGGGCTTTTCTAGGGGCTGGAAAGCTGATTTTAGACATGAAAATTGACATGAAATGCGAATTTTCAAAGTATTAAAACTTGAAATGTAGAACTGATGTAGATGACAAGCCATGAACAAAATGGCCTCGGAATCCGAAATCCGATAAGTTTTGACAAAGTTATGACGGCTTAAAGTACGGGAGGGGCTTTTCTAGGGGCTGGAAAGCTGATTTTAGACATGAAAATTGACATGAAATGCAAATTTTCAAAGTATTAAAACTTGAAATGTAGAACTAATGTAGATGACAAGCCATGAACAAAATGGCCTCGGAATCCGAAATCCAGTGAGTTTTGACAAAGTTATGACAGTTTTAAGTACGGGAGGGGCTGGAAAGTTGATTTTACACATGAAAATTCACATGAAATGCGAATTTTCAAAGTATTAAAATTTGAAATGTAGAACTAATGTAGATGACAAACCATGAACAAAATGGCCTCGGAATCCGAAATCCGATGAGTTTTGACAAAGTTATGGCAGTTTTAAGTACGGGAGGGGCTGGAAAGTTGATTTTACACATGAAAATTCACATGAAATGCGAATTTTCAAAGTATTAAAACTTGAAATGTAGAACTGATGAAGATGACAAGCCATGAACAAAATGGCCTCGGAATCCGAAATCCGATAAGTTTTGACAAAGTTATGACGGCTTAAAGTACGGGAGGGGCTTTTCTAGGGGCTGGAAAGCTGATTTTAGACATGAAAATTGACATGAAATGCAAATTTTCAAAGTATTAAAACTTGAAATGTAGAACTAATGTAGATGACAAGCCATGAACAAAATGGCCTCGGAATCCGAAATCCAGTGAGTTTTGACAAAGCTATGGCAGTTTAAAGTCCGGTAGGGGCATTTCTAGGGGCTGGAAAGTTGACATTTTAGACATGAAAATTGACATGAAATGCGAATTTTTAAAGGATTAAAACTTGAAATGTAGAACTAATGTAGATGACAAGCCATGCACAAAATGGCCTCGAAATCCGAAATCCGATGAGTTTTGACAAACTTATGGCAGTTTGAATTCTGGAATGGGCTTTTCTTTGGTCTGGAAAGTCACCATTTTGGACATAAAAATTGACATTAAATGCGAATTTTTAAAGTATAAAAACTTGAAATGTAGAACTAATGTTGATGACAAGCTATGAACAAAATGGCCTCGGAATCCGAAATCCGATAAGTTTTGACAAAGTTATGGCAGTTTTAAGTACGGGAGGGGCTGGAAAGTTGATTTTACACATGAAAATTGACATGAAATGCGAATTTTCAAAGTATTAAACCTTGAAATGTAGAACTGATGTAGATGACAAGCCATGAACAAAATGGCCTCGGAATCCGAAATCCGATGAGTTTTGACAAAGTTATGGCAGTTTAAAGTACGGGAGGCTCTTTTCTAGGGGCTGGAAAGTTGATTTTAGACATGAAAATTGACATGAAATGCGAATTTTCAAAGTATTAAAACTTGAAATGTAGAACTGATGTAGATGACAAACCATGAACAAAATGGCCTCGGAATCCGAAATCCGATAAGTTTTGACAAACTTATGGCAGTTTGAATTCTGGAATGGGCTTTTCTTGGGTCTGCAAAGTCATCATTTTGGACATAAAAATTGACATTAAATGCGAATTTTTAAAGTATAAAAACTTGAAATGTAGAACTAATGAAGATGACAAGCCATGAACAAAATGGCCTCGGAATCCGAAATCCGATAAGTTTTGACAAAGTTATGACAGTTTAAAGTACGGGAGGGGCTTTTCTAGGGGCTGGAAAGCTGATTTTAGACATGAAAATTGACATGAAATGCGAATTTTCAAAGTATTAAAATTTGAAATGTAGAACTAATGTAGATGACAAACCATGAACAAAATGGCCTCGGAATCCGAAATCCGATAAGTTTTGACAAAGTTATGGCAGTTTTAAGTACGGGAGGGGCTGGAAAGTTGATTTTACACATGAAAATTGACATGAAATGCGAATTTTCAAAGTATTAAACCTTGAAATGTAGAACTGATGTAGATGACAAACCATGAACAAAATGGCCTCGGAATCCGAAATCCGATAAGTTTTGACAAACTTATGGCAGTTTGAATTCTGGAATGGGCTTTTCTTGGGTCTGGAAAGTCACCATTTTGGACATAAAAATTGACATTAAATGCGAATTTTCAAAGTATTAAAACTTGAAATGTAGAACTAATGTAGATGACAAGCTATGAACAAAATGGCCTCGGAATCCGAAATCCGATGAGTTTTGACAAAGTTATGACAGTTTAAAGTACGGGAGGGGCTTTTCTAGGGGCTGGAAAGCTGATTTTAGACATGAAAATTGACATGAAATGCGAATTTTCAAAGTATTAAAATTTGAAATGTAGAACTAATGTAGATGACAAACCATGAACAAAATGGCCTCGGAATCCGAAATCCGATGAGTTTTGACAAAGTTATGGCAGTTTAAAGTACGGGAGGCGCTTTTCTAGGGGCTGGAAAGTTGATTTTAAACATGAAAATTGACATGAAATGCGAATTTTCAAAGTATTAAAACTTGAAATGTAGAACTGATGTAGATGTCAAGCCATGAACAAAATGGCCTCGGATTCCGAAATCCGATGAGTTTTGACAAAGTTATGGCAGTTTTAAGTAAGGGAGAAGCTGGAAAGTTGATTTTACACATGAAAATTCACATGAAATGCGAATTTTCAAAGTATTAAAACTTGAAATGTAGAACTGATGTAGATGTCAAGCCATGAACAAAATGGCCTCGGATTCCGAAATCCGATGAGTTTTGACAAAGTTATGGCAGTTTTAAGTAAGGGAGAAGCTGGAAAGTTGATTTTACACATGAAAATTGACATGAAACGGGAATTTTCAAAGTATTAAAACTTGAAATGTAGAACTGATGTAGATGACAAGCCATGAACAAAATGGCCTCGGAATCCGAAATCCGATGAGTTTTGACAAACTTATGGCAGTTTAAAGTACGGGAGGCGCTTTTCTAGGGGCTGGAAAGTTGATTTTAGACATGAAAATTGACATGAAATGCGAATTTTCAAAGTATTAAAACTTGAAATTTAGAACTGATGTAGATGACAAACCATGAACAAAATGGCCTCGGAATCCGAAATCCGATAAGTTTTGACAAAGTTATGGCAGTTTTAAGTACGGGAGGGGCTGGAAAGTTGATTTTACACATGAAAATTCACATGAAATGCGAATTTTCAAAGTATTAAAACTTGAAATTTAGAACTGATGTAGATGACAAGCCATGAACAAAATGGCCTCGGAATCCGAAATCCGATGAGTTTTGACAAAGTTATGGCAGTTTAAAGTCCGGTAGGGGCATTTCTAGGGGCTGGAAAGTTGACATTTTAGACATGAAAATTGACATGAAATGCGAATTTTCAAAGTATTAAAACTTGAAATGTAGAACTAATGTAGATGACAAGCCATGAACAAAATGGCCTCGGGATCCGAAATCCGATGAGTTTTGACAAAGCTATGGCAGTTTGAATTCTGTAATGGGAATTTCTAGGGTCTGGAAAGTCACCATTTTGGACATAAAAATTTACATTAAATGCGAATTTTTTTTGTACTTCAAATTTAATTGTAAAGTTAATCTAGATGACAAATCAAGAGCAAAATGACCTTGGAAATGCAAATCTTTTCAGTGTTGACCAAAATAGGTGAGTTGGTGGAATTTAAAGAGCGTTTGGACTTGATAACTTTGGTGGTCGAAACTTCGGCAATACTATTGATACTATACTATACAAAATTAAATGGATGAATAAAATAAAGTAACTAATTAACAATACAGAGAAATGTTTAACTTTATGGCAACATTTGTTTGAGTTTGTATATTACTTAAACGAATGTAAGCAAATATTGGCAAGTACAAAAAATGTAACCAATTAAAATTTGTGTGTGGCCAAAACAAACAATAAAACGCAAACTTGAGAGGAGCCATTTTAATGGGAAGTGGTCAGCAGCAACAGCAACAACAACATGAATAGGGAAAATATTTAAAGGAAGCTGGGAAACTGATAGAAAAATGTGCGTAGAAGAAAGTTTTGTAATTGCAGTTTGGGTCGTGTGTCCTGTTCGGTGGCCAGGACGCCAGACGGCTGAGAATGGCTCGCATTTTCCGGCTGAACGCTTGCAGTCAAAACCGAATTCATAAACCAAATGCACGTTAACTTGCCACGCCTTCAAAGGACACCCACTGGCAAGCCAAGACCGCAGGCCAACAAACTGTTTGTCTGCGGCTTTTGCGGTTGCTGTTGCTGCTGTGGCAAGGACAACAAACAGGACAACAAACAGCAGCGACAACAGCAATTCTGATTACAACAAAAATTTCGGCTGCTTGCTGGACAGTACGTTTGCCAGGACATTTGCCAGGACATTGGCACTTTCTTGTCTTTTTTTTGCTGCGTCCCAAGTCGCATTTCATTTTATTTTCTTTGTGCGCGATGAAATTGTGTGGGCGTGTTCGTTGGGGCGTGAGAGAGGTAGACAGCCGGAGAGTGGGGGAGAGCCTCCAAAGGCACGGACAATGTTATTAGTCGAATTTTTTCTTTCATATATTTCGCGTGCTACGTTCAGCCATTTTTTATGACCTATCTAAATGTCGACAGAGAGTGGTAACCAAGTCTTACAGACAGAATAAAATCCAAGTAGAAACAAGTCGACTAAATAATACCCTGTACTCAAATCTTTACAGCCATAACACATTCTCTTAGCAGCTAGCATATGTATATATTTATTATTATTATTCAATTATTATATCCTATTCTCAAGAAGAAACTGCAACTTTATTTACCCCGGGTATACAAAAAGGACACTGAATATTCAAATTTACCGCAAAGTAACTATTCCAAAACAGATTTATTGATTTTTGTCAGTGTGGTAACCAAGTTGAATAGACAGAAAAAACAGCAAAAACAAGTAAGAGTGCTCTAGTCGAGAGTGCCCGACTAGGATATACCCTGATCCAAGGTCTTACATTCATTGAAGTTATTTATCTGCATTCATACATAGAAACACACACACATATACAAACAAAAGCTGCTGGCTACGCGCGTCATACATTTGCTTTGCTTCTTCTTCTTCCTTTGGCACCAAACTATGTTACATTGAATCGTTTATAACTTCTTTGTTTATTGTCCGATCGTAATGAAATTTGTAGGACACAAAGCTGGCATATAAATGTGAGCTATGTAAAATTCGAAGGTCTTACCTCTCAAAATACGTATTTTTTTATTTCTAGGAGATTGGGGAGGGGTATCCGAAAAGTGAAATGCATTTAACCTCTGTATGCTATTGGAGAGTATATGTACCAAATTTGGTGACTACGTCTTATAACTTTTAAGCTATAACTTAAAAACACTGTTTTGGAAACTTCATTTATCGATAACTTTTGAAAGGATTGAGATATTTGAAAAAATATGATGAGTTTATTTAGAGCCGGCAGTACAGTAACTTAAACTATAATATAAAGTTTCTAGCTTTTATGACTTTCAAGTTATGCCCGAAAAACACTTGTCTGAAATCGATTTTTATCGATAACTTTTGAACGGGATGAGATATCGAAAAAATGATAAACTTGTATTGACCCGGCACTACGAGAACTTATCTTTCAAATATGAAGTCTCTAGCTTTTGTAGTCTCTGAGAAACAGGCGTTCATACAGACGGACGGACAGACGGACAGACGGACGGACGGACAGACGGACAGACAGACGGACATGGCCATATCGACTCGGCTATTGATACTGATCAAGAATATATATACTTTATAGGGTCGGAGATGCTTCCTTATGCCTGTTACATACTTTTGCACAAAACCATTATACCCCTTTTTCCCATTTTTAATGGGATCAGGGTATAAAAACCCGAAAAATATGCAGCAAAAATTTCTAGTTGCTTGTGCGCCCAAAAAATGTATGACTCTCGAGCATTCAGCAAACACGAGAAAAACTAAAAGAGAAAACAAAATAGAAAACACAAAAGCCAAAGCTCGGATAACAGTTTTGTATTCGTATTCGCATTCGAATTCGAATTTCGGCCGAGCACTTGAACTTTTTTGCAACTTTTTACTCGTTAGTGTTGTTGTTGTTGTTGTTCGAGTGTTGCAGATTTATGTTTTATGACTGTCTGGAATAGAATTTCAACCAGTTAGCAATGCCAAAAGAAAAAATAATCACACAAATGGCCAAAACTGTAGCACACTTCGAGGCTTATGTTTATTTGTGTATGTGTGTGTGTGTGTGTGTGTGCATATGTTTGACTATCAATTGAAAAATGACAAAATTATGAGCCTTGGCTTGCACACAGGTTACAGGCGCAGTTTATTCAAGATTTAGCTGGCCACATAAAGTTGAATTCATTTTTTTTAAGGCAAGACAGTAAATTTGCCTTGCGAAAGAAAGATGGGTAAACCAAGACAGCAAGTTACATTGCTGGCCGAAGCTGAAATACTCTAAGAAATTTATAAAGCATCAATACAATAAAGTATGCTGATACCAAAAAATTAATAAATAATAAAAAATAAAAAATAAAAAATACGAATAAATATGAAATTAAAAATATTATAATTTATTTTCGCTTATTTCCGCATTAAAACTTTTTTGTTATTTTCTAATATTCATACTAACACCACATTAAAAGTACATTTATAAATTTGCAAGGTGTCGACAAAACGAATTGAAAACATTTTCCCTTTTTTCTACATTGTTGTTGGCAAGTGTTATCAATTATCCAATATTTTACACAGAATGCAAGTGTCCTGTCCTGTTCTGTACCTGCTATTGTCATTTTGTGTTGTGTTATCAGCTAACGGCACTTGCTATTCTCACCAGCCCCCCGCCCCCCAAAAAAGCATTCGCTAGCAATGCCACCCATGCGATTTGTGTTTAACAATTTGTAGCTCATGTTTTGGTTGTCGCTGCAGGCGCAAACTGATTTAACTTATCGCGCTTGCCACGCGCCACTCATGTGAAAACCACCAGGTTCAGTAACAACCAGTAAGGGAGCTGTAGTCGAGTCTCACCGACTAGAAAATATACTCTGTAACTAGCACTAGACTGCAGCAAACGCTGTTCTTACATTATATGATATAAATATGCATTTTTTGCCTGAACTTCAAACTACTTTTTCTCAAATAACTGTTGTGCTTAATGTACGATCGTCATGAAATTTTTGGAAAATAAAGATATCATCAAAATTTACAAGCATACTAAATTTCAGAATCATTTATCTAAATATACGTGTTTGACATCTTTTACCGATTGGGAAGTTATTCAAAATGGGAAATATTTTTCAGCTCTTCTACATGTGATTTACATATTATACATTCCAAACATCAGCAATCTAGATTTTACAGACTCTGAAATCAGCGAATTTATAAAGATAGAACTTTGTAATACCCTTTTTGGTAATTTTAAATGGCTACTGCATATACACAACAACAACAACAGCTTGTTGCAAGGACACACACACACACACGCACACACTGACGTTGCCATGGCCGTTGTTACAGTCACAATTACTGGCAACATGGTTGCGCCACAAGTGTGGCAGACAGCCCAGCAACAACAAGAGCGTGGTTTAAGCCTTCTACCCCCTCCTAAATATTTATGATAAATATTTACTCGCTGAAAGGCAACGGTAAATGGCGCTTTGGCCTGATTTTCCATTTGGCCAACGGATTGGCGAATTAAGCTGGAAATGATTTGCAAGTGCCGCTCAGACATATTACATTCCCCCCTTTTGGCCAATCCCCCTTCCTTCCATTATTGTAATCAATTGTATCTTTAAGTATTAATACTTGGCTGAGACAGATTTCTATGAAGAAAAAATGCCTTGTCATCTTTATGCTGAGCACAATTTATTTTTAGAAACATTCTATTTATTGAGCACTTGTATAGATATTCATGGAAATTTGCTAAGAAAACCGTAAGAAAAAGCCGTTGAAAATACTAAATAAATTAACTGAATTTTGTTTCATATACTATATGTCAATACTCATAACTTCTAAGAAAAAGCTCTTTAAGAATCACTAGCCATAACTTTGTGGTAGACAATTTGTTGAAAATAAATCCTCATATTTTTTTGAATATTTCAAGATTTTTGCGGCTGTCAAAATTGTGTGCAATGACATGACACAAAACGAAAACACGTGCAACCCAAAAAACAGAAGTTTACCTCATACGACACGTTGTGACGTCAGTTCTCAGAGTCAGACATTTAAATATGGCAAACTCGTTTTTTACATCGATTTTTATTCCATTATCATTTTTTTCTGTTTTGAATTTCTAACACGATTGCATAAGTTGCTCGTGCGTGGCTCGTGACACGCATTTACTGTTAAGCGGGTTTTTTATTATTTGCGGTATTTACGCTTTAAACTATATTTACTACAAAACAACAAAAAACGCATGTGTGTAATTGAATTAACATTGTTTATGTGCACGCATAATTAAATTAAATGCTTACAGCAACCGCATTGTGAATTTCTCCAATTGAAATGCATATCAAATATTAATATCAGAATAGACTGAAGTTTTAAAGGTTTGCGGTTATGTTTGGGGGAAGTTAAAACAAAAAGTTAAGAGGGGGCGGAGCTGGAAGAGTGATCCCATTGCCATAAAACGTCACACATAGTTTAAGAGCAATTACCTTTTTGTGTCACGTGCGTATCCTGCCATCCTGCTGCCACTCTCTCTTTCTCTCTCTCTCTCTCTGGCGAGTACATCACAGTCAGCTGATTAGTAGGCACTCAAGCAGTTGGTTGAGTTCTGTCAAAATATGTGGCTTACACTTGACGCTTGCCACTTTACACTAGAGTTGGGGCAGCTTTTCAGATTTATCAAACGCGACACGAACACGACTCGAACACGGAACACGGAACACGATGTTATCATTGGAAACACGCACTTTCCAACATTTTAACGACACTCACGACTTTCACTAAACCACTTCGAATTTAAAAGTTTACGCGTTTATTATTTATTTCATACGAGATACGAACTAGATAATAATTTATAATTCTTCTAGAACAAGAAAACATTTCTAAAATATTACTTAAATTTTTTTTAATTTGTAATGCAGCACGAAATAAGATTTTTTTAAAAATGGTCGACTGTTGTTTATTGTTACAATATTCTATAAATATTTTACAATTTTAATATCAAAATTATATATTTCTTAGCTGCTTTTCTTTTCATTCGTTATTATGTATTTATACTTATTCGTGTCACAAAAAAAGCACGACACGCGCTCACATCTACTTAAGATGCAATGCACACCTACACACACACACACACACACACGAAATTGCACACATGCAGATCCATGCTACGTGCCAATTGTGCCAACAGTAACTGTTCTTTGCTAACCAGCCTCCCCACCCCACCTCTCTGTCAGCTCTTGCTGCGTCACGCACACATTTCGTCTCTTCTGTCAACGACGTTGTCTGCCGCCTGCTTTACAGTTATTTTGCCAGCTACGTCATGATGCTAAAATCACGTTAAGATTTGCTACGTTTCAGCTTGGCATATTTGCTCTCACTCACTCACTCTCTCTCTCTCTCTCTAGCTCTCTGTCGCTTGAGCTGCACAAATAATATTTTGAGCATGCACTTTATTGTTAAGTAGACAACTCAACTGAACTTTCACTGTAGTTTAATTTGCACACAGATCTTTACACTATTTAGTAACACTTGCTAAATAGTTTTCTTTTGCAATTATTAAATTATTTTGTCCCGAAAAACGCGCCAAATTTCACTGCCGCTCTTATTGCACTTGACGCACCCGTGTGCGAGCGAGACGAGTATACGCGTCACAATGCAAAAGGACAAAGGAAAAGAGCAAACAATCGATAATACCACGATCGCTGCAAAATCCCAAACGCATTTGATATCGATAGAAAATACTAGATTATTGATTGCATTGGCAAGTGCGCGATCAGAACATTCAAATGTGTGCTGCAATTACTTTATTATGCGCATTATATTTTATTTAAATTGATTGTTAAAAAATGTAGTAAAATATATAAATAATAAATATATATATATAGGGTATTTTGAGTTTAGAAAAATTCGATTCTATTTCGTTAATGATTGATGATGAATTGATTCAACTTGAAATCGCCAATTTATAATTTCAGCTTTACTAAGCCCAGGCATATGATTCATTTCTCAGTTCCCTATAGCCATACAACTTGAAACTGCAATATCTGTGCTTGAAACCACTTAAGGGCATCCAAATAAAAACGGAATACGTGCAACCGGCTTTTATCGAAGGAGTTCCACTGGCCCAAAAATATTTACGACTTTGCACCTAAATTCCAATTAAAAATGGATAGCTTTAAGTGTTCGCCAGCCAGGCCAGTGTGACCGTATTTCTTTTTTAGCCTAGAGGGGGGGGGGGGGGAAACAATATTCAAACGATTTGTGTGCATTTCGAAAAATGGGAAATGCCGCCATTTGCGGAGGCCATTTTGTGAGGCACCTTCACATGTGGCATGTGGGATGTGGCATGTGGCATGCGGCATTTGTTGCTGCCCAGCTCTGTCGATGGCCAGCAATTAGACTTCTACCGGCGGTTGACCAACACACATAGACATAGACACAAAAACTGTCAATACCAAAAAAAAATCCAAAAAAATATATGCAAAAAGAAAATAGGTTGGGAAAATGCACAGCAAAGAAGAAAATCGCACAATCAAAACGAAACTGCTGACCAGCTTTGAACAGGACTGGGAATCGGAATGGGTACAGGAATGAGATGGGAATGGCAATGGAAATGGGAATAGGAATCGGTATCAAAGCTTTGCCAGTGCTGCCAGCTTAGCACTTTTCTGGGCAGATCTATTATTTTAATACTGTTGTTAATGTTACTTTAAGGTGTCTGCATATTTAGCAGTAAATTAAACTAAATATATTTTTAAAAATATATATAAATTAGATTTGAATTAGTTTTAAAAATATATATAAATAAGATTTATTTACAACGAAAATACTGTTTAAAAAACAATAGGAAAATATTGAACTCTGAAATTAGTGACTTTTAATCAAAGGAACAAATTAAGTCTGTCGCTTGGGGCTGTCATAAAAATTGTCAAAAATTGATTGAACAATTTTTAATCAGATCTATTAATATTTCCATTTGAAAAATTGTTTTAGTTTAATTTCTTTCATATACAAACAAAATTCCTAATGCAACTGAAAAATATTAATTTTGATTTTGTTTTTAATATTATTAATTTGACTTAAGATTCCTGTGATTAAATAAATAAATAACTGCATCAAAACTTAAGCTTAAAACTTTTGCAGTTTAATTTTTTTAAGCTTTTCCTTTGCCTTTTTCTGGTTTGAATTTTGCTTATTTAGTTAATCGTGAGTTTGGCAACACTATTTTGCTGACCATTAAAGTGTGAAAAAAGTTTGCGACTTTTGGTAAAAATGCATGTTTGCCAATGTGTCCTTCTGATCTATGCACTGTCGTCCTTCAGCTGGTATGTGTGGCCTCTAACTGTGTTGTCCTATTTACGCTGTGGTTGCTGTTGGTATACGTGTGTGTGTGTGTGTGTGTGTGTGTGTGTGAGTGTCGTACTTCATGCATTTCAATCACCAACACAACACAATTTAAATATGCTGATTGGGTGCGGAAATTTGGTTGCTCGTCACTATTCGAGCAGGAGCCAGGAAAGCAGGAGCAGGACCAGGAGCAGGAGCAGGAGTTGCCAATTCTCGTTGCCCAGTTGACATTGTGGACAGGGGGTGGAGGGGCTTGAGTAATGTGGCCAATGTTTTACAGCATTGTGCCACGCCCACAATTGATGCTGCTGCTGCTGCTGCTGTTGAGGCGTGTCTTTAATTGGCTTTGGCTTTGGCTTTAGTTTTCGCCTTTTTTGGCGCCCCAAATTGGGCGCCGTGTTGTTGTTGCTCTCCTCTCCTTGCTCGCTGCACAATTGTGTTTTAGCCATAAATTTTGTTTATTGATGAGGTTTATGGCGATGCAGCAGCATCTAAAGCCGCACATGTGACATTTGCTCGGCTTCGAATAATTTAATTAATTTTCATTTTTGCACTTTTTAGTGTAAACATTTTTGCATCGTTTGCTATTGACATATCAAATGGCTTTCATAATTGAACTTTGAACCGGCTGCTTAGTTGCCATTTAAATATGAATTATGCTGCATAATAAGCTCAATTGCTGCATATAGAAATGCAGACAGTAAATTGATATATCAAAAATAAATATGACTTTTCAGAGCAATATCAATAATGGCCATCGACGCGTTATGTGATAATCCAAACGGAAATGCAATCAATTGCCAAATTAGTAAGCTGAATGAGCTTATTACTATTTATATTTAATATAATAGCAGGCAATTATTCTTATCTATCTATCTATATGATTCCCTATTTTATTTATTGCCTTTTTAATTACTTTTAAAACAGCTATACGATTAATATTAGAATTTAAAGAGTTTATCAAATATTTATTATTTTAATGCAAACTTATTATTATTTTATATGGTGTAACTGGATTCACATTTCTCAATTTGAATTTAAGAAAGATCGCGGCTAACAAATAATCGAATTAAAATAACGCCTCATTTTTCTTATCCTTTGAGTGAGTATTTTTTATATGTTATCGATAATACTAAATGCATAAAACTATTTCGCGCCTTTTTTATTAGTTCGGTTGGTTCGCGACTTAAAACGCAGTGAAAAGAAACAAAGTGCATAAATCATAAAATTCGTGACAATCGCAAAGAAGTGTGATTATGTGATTATAAAAATGGGTATCTAGCAAATTGTCAAAACTGTGGAAATAACGAGCTGCAAGCGCATTTCTCTGTGCTTCTCTTCATCACTGATTTCCCTGGACAGTCTCCTTTTAGCCGCGTGACTTTCCAATGCGCTGCCAATAAGAAAAAAAGTGTGAAAGAGTGAAACTGCTATCTGTTATCTGTGTTATCTGCTGAGGCGGCGGCGTCACCAAGCTAATCTGCTAGCTGTCAAAAGTCGTTGAAACAATTCGAAATGACAACAAATATGAAGCAACACAGAAAACGCGCGCATTTTGTGCATTGTCCACAGCAAGCACACACACACATTCACATATGCACTCCCACACACATACAAACACACACATGCACATGAGCAGCAGTAAATCTCCGAAAACTAACTCAGAAACGGGCAACGAAAACTGCTGACAGTTGCATAAACAATAAAGGAGACCAAAAAAACAAACGAAACAAAATGCACAACAACAAAACAAAAGAAGAGCGCGCGAGCGAATGCGGTCAACATCAAAAGGAACGCAACAACTTAGCTGATGAGAGTGAGCGAGAGAGAGAGCGCGCGTGACGGCGAATTTAGAAAAAAGAAAGACAGATTGCTTAGCGCACCGAATATTACATATTCTTTAAGAATGCAACTCAACTGAACACGTACAAATTAAATTTATTAATATAAAAACACTCGCAAGTGGTGAGTTTCGGTTTTAATATATTGGTTTAATATATATGTATGTATATAATATATATAATATATCAAATGCGAATCTGCTTCGATATGTCACAAACTTGACTACAAAATTAAAATACTCTTAGGAAGGGTATAATTTCGGCAAATATAACAAGAAACTAGAACTAGAAGTATTACTGATGCATCACACATACACGCACACACGGAAACTGTAATGCACAAGCATAAGCGACAAGTGTGTGTGTGTGTGTCGTTGGTTGGGTGAAGAGAGGGAGGGAGGAGGAGAGCCAGCTAAAACAACAATCTGACATTTTTTGCGCTTTGACGACAATTTCCCTGGCGGGCACAAAATGCCAACACCAACAATGCGAATGTGAAGCCGAACTTAACGATACAAAGGGGAGCGAAAAGGGAGTAACATACGTAAAAAGGAAGAAATGCAACAGACTAGATAGAGCCTCAGAGAAAGAGTGATAGAGAGGGTGTGGAGGGGGGGTGAAGAATGATAGAAAGTGGGAGTTGTGCGCTCTTAGAGCATTTGCCGTTCGCCTTTTGCCGCATCAGAAAAGCCCGAAATTGATTGTGTAAATAAGAAAACGAAAATGTCGTTAGTTTACGTTTTCCGCTGACAAGCTTTCGTTTCGAAACGGACTAGCAACAAAGCACAGCAAAGAATTGGATAAAATGGCGTTGAAAAAGACAAGAAGCACATCGAAATTAAAAATGGAATTTGCTCGTTAGCAATTGCTCTCCTCCCTCCCTCCCTCTCTCCCTCTTTCTCTCTCTCTCTTAGTTTATGGGCAAGTGACTTTGATGCGGAGTATTTTGGGCGAAAAATTGATAGTTGAATGTGGAAATAGAGCAATGAGAAATAGCTGAATTATTGAATGGCCAATAAGTATGTACGTACATAAGGAAAGGATTAATGGTAAAATCCAATAGGTCAAGATATCTTTAAGCTGACGCTGGAAAATAAAAAATATTACTTCAATGTGGATAACTAAAATCACTACAAATCGTAACGGTTATGAATCGGTTCTGAATCAAATCATACTTTTTTTTTACCAATTAAAAGGTTTAGAAAATATTGTACTAATAATTTTCTAAAATAAGTAAATAAATAAATAATAAAAATAATAATAAATAAATAAGTGTTAAAAAATTAAATATTAAATTTTCTAATTCAAAACCAATTTAACAAACATTTATAAATAAAAAAAATCTTAAAAAATCGAATTCAAATAATGATAGCTGATACAAATGAAAGGTAAGTGATATCTTTTTTACAATATTATTATGAAACAATAAATTTTAGAATTTAAAATTCTTAAATTTAATTTATATACAAACCAGAAATAACTATTAAAATCGCTTTAAATCGAAACCGCAATTTTGACATTTCAAACTGCGCACTTTCAAAATAAGCAACTTATATTTTGATAAAATTAATTGAATTCGAAGCGGGTTTAAGTCGATTATGAATCGACTAATACGACCCATGTTTATCAGGAATAGCAAACAAAATATTTAAGCTGCCACAAATCGAAATTTAATCACATTCATATCAGTTATGAAACAGTTCACCTGCCAAACGAAATACTATAATAATGTGATTTAATTTCAGAATGTCTGAAATGTCTGAAATGTCTGACAAATTGCAAGTTGTGTGGCAAATGAAGCACCTAGCCATATAGCCAATCAATTTAAAACTGAAATGTATCCAGGGGGCTAGAAAATGGCAAACACAGGCCAAATATTTGGCCAAACAATTTGACTAACTTGCGGTGTGTCGCTGTGAGCTATCTATGATGTTGACTTTCTATGGCCAGGCAGGGGGCCAATGCGGATATATCTATATCTATGTATATGTATATGTATATGTATGTATATAGAGTGTGTACACACATAATACATCTATATAAGTGCTTAGCTGACAATCTATCAAGAGAGAGCTTCCGTTATGCCGATAAGCAGCTAGCACATACAAACTCTGGCATTTTTGGCGCCATCAAACTCTTGGCAATAGTTCAAAGTTTCCTTTGCCCTTTTGGCCGGTTGCCACTTTACTAGTTTCAGGCAGCAACTATTTTTTTCTTTCTTTTTTTTTCTTTACTGCTCCACTGCTAAATTGAATGAAAGCACATTTTGATTGAAAGGAAATTTACGTTAAACTTAGAGACACCAAGGACTCGACTACAGGACTCGGACTCGGACTCTGACTTTGACTCGAACTCAGACACCCACAATTTAGTCCGGCATGCCTGCTTTAACAGGCAATGTAGCGTCGCATCCCCCCAACCCGCCACCCTGTGGATATATCAGTCAATGTTGGAAAATTAGTTAAAGGCTTGGACGAAAAAAGAGAAAACTTTCTTGTACGCCAAGTTGGTCAACAAGTTGCAAAGTATTTGCCAAATAAGTCAAGTTGAAAAGGACTCTCGCTGTGGGGCGCTTTACTGAGCCAAGACATTGACTGCTTTCCTTTTTGCCTCCTTGCGGTCACATTTGATGATGATGGGTTGCATAACTTTTTAAGATCTTGTATTACAAATGTTATTTTTCACTTTAAAGAATCGAAAACATAAAAACACTTTTGTATTATAATAATAATAATATAAATCATACAAATATATTTTTAACTTATATAGTCAAGACTACCGATTTTAAATAAATTAAGAAGCTAGAAGCAACCAAATTAAAATCGATTATAAAGACTTTTGGCTCAAGCGTTTTAAATAGAAGTTTTATTGTAATCGAGAATTATATGCTCATTAATTTATATATTATATGCTTGTTGATTATATAGTGATCTAATAACTAATCTATTGACCCATTTTCACAAACACATTCGCTAGAGTAATTTTATTTTAAGTTACACATAAATAATTTTACATTGATTTTGCTGCTTGTATTTCTGTGATATTATTGCAAAAAAAAATAAGTTAGTTAATTAGTTTTTGTGCCCTTTTTTGATTCTGAAACCCTTGATATAATAAAGTCCAGCTGGGTTTTTGATAATCAGAAAAAAGCAGTGTTTGATTATCTATTTTGCAGATAACTGGAGTAGTAAATATATATATATATTTTATATATGTTATTAGTAGAGTTGATTTCTTATAGTAGTTAGCTTTCATATACCTTTTCATATATATTTGTATATATTTATACATATACTTTAGTCATAGCTTGCAAAATATATAATTGCATCTTAGGTACTTCTTGACATATACATAGCACATATATGTAATTTCAATATATGAATATATATATATATAAATATTTGATCTTTGATTAGACGAGTAATTGATACCATGGAAAGCACATTTAGTAAATTGGTTTTTAGTTTTTGTAGATTGTAAATAATTTTTGAACAGTAATCGCTCGAAAATTAAAACGCTAACGTTTCACTGGACAAAAATAATTATTGAACTGTGGTGAATAAAAAATGTAAAAATAATTTCTAATTTTATACTTAAAAGTTTTTAAGAACAGATCTAAATAAATAATAGAATTATACGAATTTATTTTTTATTTAATTCAGGTTTTTGAAAATGTTAATTTCTGGCATTTCCAATTTCCGAGCGACTACTGTGTATTTGTTTGTATATATTATTTTGAATATTTTTCACACACGCTCAACATCTTTCTTAAATGTATCCCTGCAATTTTCCAGAAAAATTGTAGCCAAATCAGTTATTCAGGGTGTTGGGTGGAAGGTCGACCCCCGCTCTGTCAAACGGAGGCGCAACAGTTGTCTGTTAATCATTAACCGAAAGCTTCCAAGCTGTGGATTCTAATTTTTGGTTGCTGCCTTCGCTGTGGCAGCCAAGTTGTTGGCCGGCTCCTGTAACGGCACCCATTGTGCCGTTGCGTTCTTGGCCCGAAACATTTCGTCAAAGAAAATCTTCTCCTCGTGCTGCACTTCCGGTGAGTTGCCAATCAAAGCACGACCCAGTATTTCGCTGGAACCTGTATTGTACAAGAATTTGATAAAGCTTTTTTAGTAAAGTTTCCTTTTCCGCAACATGGAAAATAAGCTTATTTTGGTTTTTACTCAAAATAAAAAGATATAAAATAGGAAAATTAATAATTTAAATTTTTTTCACTTTAAAGATTAATTTTTAATATAGTGTATATAGGCTATTGGCTTCCACTTGTATTCCACTCACCCAAAAGTCCGTCATGTACCACTGTAAACTCCAGCAGGCAATTCTTGAGCGTCTCCTTGCCCACATCAAAGGCCAGTGCCACATTATAGACCGGATTAACGGTATTGCGTTGCACGCCCGTCTTGCGCTTCTTTAGCTTCTTGCCACCCGGACCAAGCAGCGATACCTTCACATACGGATCCGAAGAGTTGCGTGCATCGTCCACAATGCGCAGATTTCGTGCCTTGATCAGGACAACCATCAAACGCTCTGCGGATGGCAGATATGCCAGCGAGACCATTATATCGCCCAGATCCACCTTCATATCCTGCGCGGAGGCCGAAGTCAGCGGTGTCCAGAGCTGCAGCTGTACGCTTAGATCCAAATTGGCCAAATGCAACTTGGTGCCGCCAATGCAAACGTGTCGTGAATATGCATCAAAGTCGTACAAAAGGATCTCCAGGCTGCGCTTGTCGATGACCCCAGCGGTGACCTCAAACACAAAGTGCTCATCGAAAACTGTTGGAAAAACAGGGAATTATAAGATTTTCTAATGCATAATTTGAGCTGGTTTCCCCAAAATTTTAACTATTTGCGTTTCACTTATTTTCCACCAATTGCTTGGATTTGAAAATGAGGGTACAAACGGAAAGCCAAACTATATTCCACTAGTAAAATTTTCACGTTGATCTTTCAAAATTAGTTTGAAGCCCATAGACTGATGGATAGAATTTCCCAAATTCAAATATTGCATCCTTGCGAGAGGAATTTGTATAAAAGGAAATCATTTTTAATTGAATTCTAGAATAAATCTTTTGATATTAATTTGAACGCCTAATATATTTTTTAGATTTAGACGCAAGAGGAAAATTAATATTCCTTTCTAGCCAATTTTTTCGATTTCCTCACCTGGATTCAGTGTTTTCTTGTGTATGCGTGTCTGCCAAAAGTTCTTCTTGTCCGGCAGCAAGCGAATCTTGGCATAGGGATCGGCGGTGCCGCTAAATTGACGGGGCTGCAAACTCTGTGCCTCCAGGAGACGCACATTGAGCAAACCACCAACCGGATCATAGCTGATGCAAAGATGCAAATTTCCACGCACTTCATTTAGGGGCGTAGCGGGGCAAGAAGTTTTCGGCTGCGAGTTCTGCAAAGTGAAAATTAATAAACAATTGAATTACTTAATTATTATTACAATTATGAATATTTTGTTTGTGGTATTCTCTATGAAAGCAAAGTTATCTTTAAGTACATAAAACTCTGATTATGTTTACTCACGCTGCGGTACAAGGTCATATCGATTTTGGTATGATCCAGCTTGGCATTCATGGAGGAGACACGCGGCCGGCTAGGATGCATGGCCAGGACGACATGCTTGTCGGAACGAGCGATGGGCACCGAAGCTGTCGAGCAGTAGGACAAAGTGTTTGACTTCAAGCTGCCCGTGGGCGATGTGGGTGTGGGCGGTGCAGAATCCTCGGTGGTATTCGAGACCTGCTGCTGCACCGCTGCCGTGGAGGAAGTCGTCACCGAGGCGGGCACCCAGAAGGCCGGATCAGCGTCCTCCGACTTGAGCGACGTAGGACTCAAATTGCCCGCATTATTGTGGCCCAATCTGCCACGTGCCACGCCCTCATTCATATTATCCACATTGTAGCCCACAGCGCCAGCGACAAGCGACTCCCGGCTGCAAAGAATATTTTAAAAATAGCATACATTTTACAAGACGCAATTCAGTCGGGTTACCTCTGCTGCTCCTCGTCCTTCTCGCTGGCTGACTCCAACAGATTCTGCTCAAACCAGTTGAGACGATAGCGTTTCGAGCAGGTGGTGTACAGAGCCGCCCCCACAGCTGACACAACCAGAAACGAGACAGAAGCATAGACGCCAATCTGCGTCAGCGATAGCTCCTCCTCACGTATAACAATATCCATGTCTCTCTGCAATATGACAACAAAGTACGGCAAAGGATTATTCAACGCAGGATGACGTCGTTGAAATACGCTAATGGGGTTGATAATATATTTTGATATTAGCCACACAAAGTTGGTTTGTTTTTAACAAATTTATTTTCAGCTGACGGTTTCCATAACAGCTTTAACATATAGTAACTCAAGGTGTAGTTGAAGCATTAAAATCTAGACGGAAATTCCCTTTCAAGTCTTCAAACTGCCATAACTTTGGGAAAACTTATCGGATTTCGGATTCCGAGGTCATTTTGTTCATGGTTTGTCATCTACACTAGATCTACATTTCAAGTTTTGTCACTTTGAAAATTCGCATTTCATTTCAATTTTCATGTCTAAAATCAACTTTCCAGCCCCTAAAAATGCCCATCCCGTACTTAAAACTGCCATAACTTTGTCAAAACTTATCGGATTTCGGATTCCGAGGCCATTTTGTTCATGGTTTGTCATCTACATTAGTTCTACATTTCAAGTTTAAATACTTTGAAAATTCGCATTTCATGTCAATTTTCATGTCTAAAATCAACTATCCAGCCCCTAAAAATGCCCATCCCGTACTTAAAACTGCCATAACTTTGTCAAAACTTATCGGATTTCGGATTCCGAGGCCATTTTGTTCATGGTTTGTGATCTACATTAATCCTACATTTCAAGATTTATTAATTTGAAAATTCGCATTTCATGTAAATTTTGATGTCTTAAATGTTGACATGTCCACTTTCCAGGCCCTAGAAATGCCCCTCCCAGACTTCAAACTGCCATAACTTTGTCAAAACTCATCGGATTTCGGATTCCGAGGTCATTTTGTTCATGGTTCGTCACCTCAAACTATTCTACATTGTAAGTTAAAGTACTAAATTTTTTTTGGTTTTTTCTGATATCTTGATTAAGCTCAAGTTGAGTTTTGATGCTAGTCCAGAATATTTGTATTTATTTATGTCATCTTCTTTAAGTTACACATTTGATGAAAGAATAAAAAAGCTCTCAGTAAGGGTATATAATAATAAGTAAAGGCTCAATTAGTTTGTGTCCTGTAGCCTCTAATGGCAGCACAAACTACTTGCACATAAAACTTTCATTATCAGGTCAAAGGTCGCAAGGAGACACCTTATAAATAAATCAAAGCAGCTGACCCGACGCAAACCCCGCAGCCCCCCCTTTGACCTGGCACAGTTGTGCACAGCTTTTGGGATATTAATTGCGCTGCTTAAGACGCCATTGTGGGCAATGTGCCAGGACCAGGACCAAAAGCAAATCCACGACCAAACAGTGACTGCACGTGCTGACAGTTGTCCTGCTTCCTTGAGGCAGGGCCACAAAGGTGGCAAGAGCAGCAGGTGGGTTTGTGGGTTGAGGTTTGTTTCCAATTAGCTGTGCACACAGAGCGACTTAAACGTGGAGAAATTTAGTCAAAAACTGTTGGTAACAACTGTTTAAATACGCAATTTATTGCCATCCTGTTAATTAATTAGCACTTTGACCCGTTACCCGTTATCCTTTTGCTTTTGCCCTTCCTACCTGTTTTCTCTCTTTTCGTTTTTATGCAATTTGTTTTGAGTTGATTATTTATTTATGGCAACTTTTTGTTCGTGAGGTTTCTTTTGAGACAGCAATTCACTGAGGTGCTTGAGAGTGTGTGTGTCTGTGTGTATGTGTGTGTGTGTGTGTGTGGGAAGAACGTTAACCCACAGAGGATTTCAATGTAAGGTCTTGTCTACATGATTTATAAACCAGTTGTACGGTGAGAAGGTCAGGCGAGGTTGGCTTCATGATTTATGAGTTCTTAAAGGATGCCTCTTATTTATTTCATTTGAAATTCAGCCAGTCCCAAAACCATATCTAAATCATACATTTAATTATGTGGTTGGGAAACAAAATTAAAAATTAATGTGCTATTTTTGCTGGCCCTGTTATTTTATAGAATGTACCTGTTTACCTATAGATGTTCTTTAAATATTTCAAACAGTTACACTGTTGTATACCCTTGCAAAGGGTATTATAATTTTGGCTAGAAGTTTGCAACGCCTAGAATGAAACATTTCCGACCCCATAAAGTATATATATTCCTAATCAGGCTGACAAGACGAGTCGATATAACTTTCTCCGTCTGTCCGTCTGTTTCTACGCAAACTATTCTCTCAATTGTTAAGCTATCTTGATGAAACTTGGTACAGATGCTTATTTCTGCCGTACGCAATATGTCGGAATTAGCTGGATCGGACCACTAAAGCATAAAGATCGGTTGATCGTTTTTTGTGATAATGAATTTTTCAAAAAAATATTTGAAAAAAATTAACTTTCAATAATGCATAAACTTGAAATGTAGAATTGATATATATGACAAACCATGAACAAAATGGCCTCAAGCTTGACAATCGCTTCAGTTTTGACTAAGTTATGGGAGTTTGAAGTATAAGAAGGGCATTTGTATGGACTTACAAGCCAATTTTTTTTGTCATTTTGGCATGATTTTTGACAGAAAAATGAAACACCTCAGAATCACTTTTCCTATAGTTTTTTATACTAATTTTGACACCCACAATCGATTAAAAAAAGAATTTCAAGAATCTATTTTTTGAAAATTCAATTTTGGTAAGGGTCCCCACTTATGCTTTTTTCGACAAAATATTTGAAAAAATTTAACTCTTAATAATGCAAAATCTTGAAATGTAGAATATGATATATAGGACAAACAATGAACAAAATGGCCTCAAGCTTGACAATCGGTTCAGTTTTGACCAAGTTATGGGACTTTGAAGTCTAGGAAGGGCATTTGTATGGACTTAAAAAACCAATTAGGGCGTTTACAAGCCATTTTTTTTGTCATTTCGGCATGATTTTTGACAGAAAAATGAAACACCTCAGAATCACTTTTCCTATAGTTTTTTATACTAATTTTGACACCCACAATCGATTAAAAAAAGAATTTCAAGAATCTATTTTTTGAAAATTCAATTTTGGTAAGGGTCCCCCCTTATGCTTTTTTTGCAAAAATATTTGAAAAAATTTAACTTTCAATAATGGATAAACTTGAATTGTGGAATTGATATATATGACAAACCATGAACAAAATGGCCTCAAGCTTGACAATCGGTTCAGTTTTGACCAAGTTATGGGAGTTTAAAATCTAGGAAGGGCATTTGTATGGACTTAAAAAACCAATTAGGGCGTTTACAAGCCATTACTTTTTGTCATTTTGGCATGATTTTTGACAGAAAAATGAAACACCTCAGAATCACTTTTCCTATAGTTTTTTATACTAATTTTGACACCCACAATCGATTAAAAAAAGAATTTCAAGAATCTATTTTTTGATAAATCAATTTTGGTAAGGGTCCCCCCTTATGCTTTTTTCGAAAAAATATTTGAAAAAATTTAACTCTTAATAATGCATAAACTTGAAATGTAGAATTTATATATAGGACAAACCATGAACAAAATGGCCTCAAGCTTGACAATCGGTTCAGTTTTGACCAAGTTATGGGAGTTTGAATGCTAGGAAGGGCATTTGTATGGACTTAAGAAACCAATCAGGGCGTTTACAAGCCATTACTTTTTGTCATTTTGGCATGATTTTTGACAGATGTTTTTTTTTCATTTAATCCTATTTCAAACTGTAAATCTTTTAAAGCTTTAATATTAATATATAAAACTATTAATGACAATAATTAAAACTTGATTAATCTTAAATAATATTTATATGTTTATTCATCAAATAATTCTATATTAATTTATTAACTTTCTTATAGAATGCAGCTTAATAAAAAGTTTTATTGTTTGCCATCGAAGTTGAAAATGTTAGTTTATTGTCAACTCAATCAATCAATCAAGCAGTTGAACCAGAGCCATAATTTTGAAGCTCCTGTGGAAAATGGAGCAGCCCTCGCTTAGTAAATAAATCTCGACTAAACCAATCATGTCAAATTGATCAGATCGTAGGCGGCAGCTGTAAATCGATGTCAAGTACGCCTGCCCCCCTGCCACCTTGCAACCCTGCCCCCTTGTCCCTAATGTCTCGTATGTCAGAGTGCTTCAGTCTCTCATTTTTTTGTTCACTTCTTTGTGACGAGTCGCACATGTGTCGCAGTTTCTGTGGCAACGTATTGTGAAGGGTGGCGGGGGGGCTTTAATGTGCTTTAGAGCCTTTTAGCAGACAATTTTGTATTCTGTTATATGGATATATATTGCGATGCAGCGCGATTTATGACAGTTGCCATAAATTTAAACACACCAGCAAACTGCGCCGCTTTTGTTTGCCGATTTGTGGTTGCTGGCGGCTTGTCTGACCGGGCCGGGCCAACTGGCTTTAGAAACAATTTTCGGGACTTTATCGCATTTTCACTTTTCGCGTTCCCATGCCGATCCATTCAGGCGATAAGGGCCACTATTTCCGCTGCGCAAAGTCAAGGGCAGTGGGCAATGAGTCGCCAGCTGTCCGTCAGCCGCGTAATTTATTGACTCAGTGACTAAAATTAATTTTATCTAATCGATAAGCATGGGGCATGGCTCAGTGCGTCGACTACACGCTGGCTGCCACACGTCTGTTTTCCACACTGATTTTATTCCGCAGCGCTGGCAATTTCACAAGTTTTTCTCTTTCATCACAAGTTAAAAAAAAAAAACGAAAGAAAGAAAGTTCCCAGCGGCTACTGACATCCAATTGCACAATTACGGTAATATTATGTTCATTAGTCTAATGAAGTGTTTGTCACACACACAGCAGCGCCCCCAGCCACGCCCATACCCTGTTGTTTCGCCCGGGCTCCGTGCGTGGCACAGCTGCAAGTCTGTTATCAAGTCGCTGGCATATACCCTGGGCATATTCTAACTTAGGGTTGCTATGTTACAAATAAAAATGTTGATTGATGGGTGTAATTATTTTAACTTTTAAGTTTAACAATGCGCCATAAAGTGTGCTATATTAATTGTTAAGACAAATATAATTATATACCCCTCTTCAGTTATTAATTAATGTTTCATTTTTTAGTTTTAAAAACAATTTAAACATATTTTCAAACTTAATTATCAACTTGACTTTGAAAACTTAAGCTTTGAGTTAAGACTCTAACTTTTAAATGCATACAACTTTTCCAATAAAACTTTCTCAAGATAATGTCGTTGAAAAATAGTTGAAATGATTTTTATTATAATTATTATTATTATGCTTATCATAGTTTATCAAGTTTATAGCTGGCGCATATGCTTTAAAATGTTTTATCAAAAAGTTTCCAGCTTGCTTGCTCGAGTGCATTCTCATAATTAGATTACCGCACTGCGTCGCAAGTTGTGTTGAGCGTGTCCTGCGAGCTCGCAGGAGCAACAGCAGCCATATCATGAATAGCTTAACTTTTTTTCATGTTCTTTTTCATGCCCCCACACACACGACATGTTTTATAAACGACGTTCGTTTGTTTGAGGTGTGAACCTGCGATGGCTACTGACAACACGCGTCAACTTAATCCTTTGCATGCCCCCAGAGCTTAAAGCTGAAAAATGCTTGCAGAGCTACTGAGTATAAATGGCGGACGTTAAGTATACGCCCGAATGGCCGGCCAAGTTTGAGACAAACTTGATGAATACTACTCAGAGCAGCCAGTCAACAACAATCCGCCATCAGCAATTTGTAATGCCCATATAATGATATAGTCGTAGCATCCACACACACACACACATACATACACACACACTCACACACATTAGGAACAACATCATTATCGGGCTCAACCTCTCTACTTTATATATATTGCTGGCATTGCTAACATTGTTGCCTGTTGTTCATTTTGCTATGCGAGTTGATTATTGCCTCCATTTGGCATTGACTTTGCCGGTTCTATTTTATTGTTGCCTCGAACAGCATCAATGACAACAATAACAGCAACAACACAACAACAACTGACTGTTGAGGCTGTCTGCAGTCTTGTTTAATTAGCAGCCAATGAATATTTATGGCTGGTTGGACTGAAAGGCTATTCCCTCGGAGCTCGGTGAGGTGTCGTAAGCAGCTAATGCCCCAAGGAGATATATTTATTACAGTAAATTCCATCAGCATAGCGATGGAATTTCAGCAATTAAATTGTAATTCAATTTATGTTGAATCAATCTAATGAATTAGGAGGTTTATAAAGTCATTAAGTTATACTTCATATGAAATTTAATAAGCATCGTAATAAAAGTCGAATATACAAGTATACCATATTTTAAATTGCTTGATTATTGTATAAGGATTTTATGAAAATGCTTTAATCAAATCTTTTTTACAAACTGAACATTTAAATATATTTTGCTTTAACAAACAACGATTTCAGATACCAACTGTCAACTGCAATTTCTGGAAGTAATTTTTGTTTTCTTGGTATTCTTTTCGAAAAACATTTCCAATTAGTTGCACAAATTGTCATGAGAGACCCCCAGCAATTTATTCCAGTGAACTTTAGCTTTCAATCTCTCATCATAAGCAGTAGTGATTCGAAGAAAAATGATGCTGTCCAGAAAATGTATAAAAACAAATATAAAAGTTTTCTAGTGATTGCATGCTATGCGAAACAGCTTACAACTTTGAGCACAAGTCAAAGGCAAAAGGGAAAAAACGATTCCATGAAAACACCATGCAATGGAAATACGAATGCCCATTAAAATCCAACAGCCATATGTCAATATACCACAGGCCATTAAACAATGGAACCCAACACAGAAACAAAGAGAGAACACAAAAAAACTTGTCAAAGCAAGATAAACAGCAATTTAATAATGAGGCATCCGAAAGCTACTATATGCGTAGCAATGCCGCCGCAGCATAAAAACAAACAAAGTGAAAAACAATGGCATAGTCGAAGATTAAATACCCTTGAGTAAAATAAAAAAAATCTTCCTATTTTGTCTATGTTTATACCTATATTGTATAGTCTGATTTTGATATAATATTGTCCGAATGTATAAAACATAAAAAACATTTAATATCTGATTTTATCAAAAATAATTTATTTCTTCAATATTTTCTGCTAATTGTCTTTTAATATAAATAACGTACAAATGGATTTTTGTACTATTTGCAAACATATCCATTGAAGACTATCAATACACCTCATTATGATGTGTTACATAACGCATGATAAACTTGACAACACTACCCTCTGGCAGTGTATAAAGAAATATGATCATTAAAGCGCAATATGCCCAGGACACTTGTTGTTTGCACACACAGCACTCGCCGCGCATAAAGCAACAAGGAGAATAATAAGTGGGCTATTAATACACACATACACCCACACTATGTGTGTGTGAAAAGTCCAAAGTTGCAGCCGCAGTTTGTGGCCCTGCCCACACCGCAACGCCAATAACTCAGCATGTCAACAAATATTGAAGAGCTGCCGTTGGCATTGAACTCCTCACCCTCATCCTTATCCCCGCCCCGCCCCGCTCCCTCACACATTTTATTGACGCCACGCCCCAGGCCATCAAAGTCCTTTGCGGCATCCGGTTTTTGCATTAAAAATGCATTCATCCTGGACACGTGATAAATATTCATAGCCTGTCGAGTTGCATACATAATATGCATGCAATTTTCAAATGCAGCCTATTAATGTGACCTGCATTAAATGTTGCCTCCACCCGTTTGTCCTGTTCGTCCTGCTGGCAGAAGGTCGTTGTCGAGTGTGTTTTTCAAGGGCGTGTCCGTGTTTGAGTGGCCTCGCAAATGTAAACACTGAATTGGCTCAGCTGGGCTAAACAACCTGAGGCCAGGTTACATTTTCCAACACAAATCTCAGTCAGACACGTGCGGTAAATTGAAAAGGGGGTCTTATAGTCTGTGGCACAAATGTAATGCTGAATGAAGGCCTGCAGGTGTGTGCGTGTGTGTGTGTGTGTGCTGAGGTCTCAATGAAGTCTGAACTGAAACAATGTCGGATTGTTTCACATTATCAAATTAAAATGTATCTTTGTCGGGGGATTTATGAATTTGTTTTAGTCAACGGCCCACATTGCGTATGCGTGTTGCATAAACGCATGAATCTCCAATCAACTGATAAATATTCAATTACTTGTGGCTGTAGGCAGCTCCAAGGGTGCAATTTATTTTGATTATACTCAAAGCTGTTTCAATTAAATGAAATTAAAGTTTTATGTTCACAAAGCAAAGTCGATGCTCAGGTCGGATAAATAAGAATATTAATTACTTTGTGCGGTGAAGCTGAACAATTTCATTTCTTGTGGTTACTTGAGGCATTAAATAATTCGTAGGATTTAGCATCTATTTTCCATCCTATTATGGACAGCAGTATCAATAATGGATTGAGGTGAAATCAAGAAAATAAATATATATAACTATGTTTTAAAAAATACTTGAAGTCTTAAAAAAAGAGTTTTCTAAAAGATGAATTCAAATACATTATTAAACGTTATTAAAATATGTTTTTACTGTTTTCCTTCTTCAACAACTCAACTTTTATTCAAGCTACATTAAATTTGAAACCCATTTTTACACTCCAAGTATTTTTACATGACGTTCCCAAAGTCCAGGCTTAAAACTTACCAGTTATTTGCGTTAATTTACAATGTGTCACACAAACGCACACACACTCACTGTCACCTAAGCAATTTATGGTCTCTGAATTGTTGCACACAAAGTTTTTCGCAACAATATGTTTACTTATCCTTGCGCTCGACGTGTCGTATGCGCAATATGCTCTAAAAGCACACACAGAAAGGCGGCATTCTGTTTGGTTTGAATCAGCAGCGTTTAAAAGCAATTTCCTTATTTGTGTGCGTTCATTAATTTTTAATTCTATTAGTTCAGAGCACTTTGATAAACGATTTCGACAATTTACATGCGTATATAAATTTATATATATATATATAATATATGTATCTAACGGATGCGACTACTGAACTTGGCCAACGCGTTGCTGAAACTCGACTGTGTTGTTGTTCGCCAAAAATTTACACGCAGTTGCCTTTCCCTCAACACAATTTCACACACACACAGACAAACTCACACACACACACACACACTTGGCCAGAAAGTTTCGCATCCTAAAATGGGCGCTAACTTTAAGCAGTTGCTCTTATCAAAGTTAAGCCAGATTTTATGAAGATAGCAACAATTATTTGTAAACATTATATTCTACAAAATATCAGCTTTATATCTTTTGAAAGTATATTATAAATTCACTATTAATAAACCATAAGCCGGCATTTTATTTGAACAAATAAATATGCAACGTTTGCTGGGAGTGTGAAAAGTTTTGGACAAAAGCTTTGCGGCATGAGCAACAGCTGTCTCATTAGTCGAAAGCTCGCTCACGGCCAAGGCAATTGTTGCTCAATGTCAACAACTTGCTGTCGCAAGCACGCTGTTGTTAAAGCTCGCAAAAAAGCGCACCTTTGTGAACAGTTACTTTTGGCGTTGCCAGCCAGCCACAAAATTATAATTTGAAAATAAGTTTATTACTCTTGTGTAAGCCAAAAACAAATGAAAAATAAACAAATCTAAGAATTGTAATTAATTGAAATGCCTGTCACACATTTATTTACATATCTGTATATGACAAAAAATAATTCAAAATCTATAAATTTTTACTAAATAGACTTTCTTGTAGGTAAACAAAATTAACAAGCTTTTAATTTATATTTATGAATCACTTCTCTAGTCGTTACGGAAGTGCAGTAAATTATTGTCAACATTTATTTGATTTTAATTATATGATTATTTCTACATCCATATTATACATATATTTCTTTATTTATAGTCTTCTTTCACTCACACATTATTTATAACCGTGAACTTGAAACAATGTTGCTTTGTCATTTAATCACAACAATGGGTGAACTGATTAATCAGGCTATTGGTCTTTTTATACCCTATATTCATAGACATTAGTTAGCATTTAATATGTAAAAAAGGCTTGTGCAATATTTATTAATATTCAAAGTAATCTAGCTAATGTAGAGATGTGTACAGGGTATCTAATGATGAAATAATCACAAATAGAAAAATCATACTTTTGCGTTCGTGCTCTAAAAACCCAATTAGAATGAAATTTGCAATTAATTTTAATAGTATTGAGTAATAGTTTGGAGCTGATACCATATTATCATCTTTACTAAATAAGTGCGAAGCTGGATTTTTATTATCTCAAGTTCAAATATGAAATATGATATGATTGCGGTTGGCAAACACGCTCGTGTTGACCTTCAAGTCAAAGTCAAGTCGCGTAACCCAGTTAAATCTGTACACGCAATCATCGCTTAATACCTTCGAAAATATTTACGCATCAACTTTTGTGGTTATGTTTGATGACTTTAGCGGTAAGCCCAAGACTTGACATTAGACAAGTGTCATTCTTAACGTTGTGAACATATCAAATTGCCAGAGCTCTGACATTCAGTCACAGACAATTGCACAAATCAGTTGCGCATATTATCAAGCAATATATCTGGAATCGAGTATTACGCGTTACAAAAATAAAATTTGTAAATCAAATATTTCATTGCGAGACACAAATATTTTTGTGTATTTTGTTCAGTATTGCGCAGTAATGTAATGATGAGTAGAGAAACAAAAATTGAACAGTGGAGAGTACTCAATTAGAATATATCCTGTAAGCAGGTTAAAAGTGTCTTAAGACTCGATAAACTTATATTAATAATTTAATTTTTTAAAACCCTTTTCTACCATTTTCAAATGTATGCAGGGTATCAAAAAACATATATTTAAAAAATTCATTAATTTTAAACGTTTAATTACGTTCAAGTAACTGCGTGAAAAAAATTCAGATTTCAATTAAGTTTTACAGATTACTTGATAGTGCGTAAAAAGTTTTCCCATTTCAATGTGCGTCACAGTTTTCTGAATTTCGGCTAAAACCCATTTGACAACCATCTCAAAGTTTATTTGCTTTCAAAAAAATGATTATCTCTGTAAGAGTTCATTTAGGCATTTGTAAGCAGAATAAAGCCTGTAAACACAAACAGTGACTATTAATCAGTAAATACAAACATGTTTATATATATAAGAATTAATATTTTTAATAGACTTTTGCAATGTTTACTTAATGAAATGCACATTTAAGTGCATGCAATTCATCAATTGCATTGCATTAACCGATAAGAGTCGAAGGTGTTTGGCTTTTAAACCTTGTGTGCTCAGTGAAATTTCGAAATTGTATATTACACTTATGTATACTTGATTAAAACTGCTAGAGCTACAGAAATCCAGCAAATATTTTTATCAAATTTTTGTCAATGAAAAAAAAGAAAAACTATAATAATTTATTAAGTTTTCTTCTCGGACATATCAAATAATGTAAATTTACATACAAAATGTTAGGGTATTTTAAATTCTTGCAATTTAATTTTTCATTTATATTTTACTTTATCAACTTTTACATACATTACTTTCTGTCATTAAATCCCCAAAATATTTTTGAATATAATGCTGATTGTAATAATTTCCAAACTATCTCACTCAACATTAATTTATAATCATTTCACGCACAACTATCTCAAAGTGATACTCAGTTACACAAGCTCTCTAGATTTAATAGTCGTTGCTAGTATATATATTACAAAATTTGTCTGGTCAGCGACGCGTCGCTCGATCTGGTTGTGGTCGATCGATCTGTCGTCTGGGAGGGAAGCCTTATCAGCGCAGCCAGCTAGCAAGCAGATCAAGCTCGAAAGATTCACGTGTCGTCACTTATAAAGCGATTAAAGCTGGCGGCACGAATTACACTCGATTGCCAGTAGCCGCACGAGGCGCAACTAAACCGGACTTGAAGCAGAAATTCACAGAAACACTGAAAAAACTGAAAGACCCGAGCCCAGACTTTGACTAGTTGACGCTCCAATTGCCACACAAAAGTGACGTAGTTGCGATAACAGTAAAGTAAAATACGAACAAAATTGTACGAAATAAAAGTGAAAGTTTAGTTTTGCAAACAAGACTACAAAACCGGAAGCAAATGGCATCGGCACTGACAAATCTGCTGCAAACGCTGCGCATTGGAACTCTCGCCGCCAGCAAATCCAATCCCAGCGATTTAATCATAATGCCCAGCATGGAGAAGATCAAAACGAAGGTGGATGTGGGCTCGGTGCCCGAAATAACACTCGAGGAGGTGGCACATCATGATAGCTTCGACGACTGCTGGATTGTCATCTATGATCGCGTCTACGATGTCACACTCTTTCTGCGCGATCATCCGGGCGGCGACGATGTCATCATGGATCATGCTGGACGCGATGCCACCATTGCATTCCATGGCACCGGCCACTCCCGCCATGCCATCGAGCTAATGCGTCAGTTTCTCATTGGTGTGCTGCCCACGTCACAGAGCATCTTTCGCACCGGTCCGCACAAGGTCCTCTTATCGGGCATACCGGACTGATTTCCCGTTGCAAATGAAAATCGCTTCCTCGCAAATATTCGCCGTCCGATGTTTTTGTGTGTTTTTTTTATTTATTTCGCTTATTGAGTATTCCAATATTTGTAAGCTTTTACTTTTAATCAGTGTTTCATCAACAATTTACATCTACATCTATATATAGTGTAAATTTATTAATATAAGCAATTTATAGACTTGTTAATGTGCAGCTTCACAGATTAAACTCTTGTTGTCGCTATATTTTGAGTACTTAAATGTCTAAATATTAAATGTTTGTCATTCCCAAAGAAAAATGCATGATGCCGCAGTATTTTTACATGGCGTGTTCTGGTACAGGTCAATTGCACTATAATGAACTGAAGGCAAAGTGCAAAATCTGGATTATACAATATATATCCATGGAGTTGCTCATACCCAGACTTTAAACTATCATAACTTTGCCGAAACTGAACCGATTTGCATTTCCAAAGCAATTTTGTTCCGGGTTTGTTCCCTTGATTAATTCTGCATTTAAAGTTGAAGTACTACACTTTTGTCGGATTTGCTGACAAATTTGATGATATTTGATTATATTTCGATATTTTAAGTGTCCATTTGCTTGTTTCCTATTATATCTGTTACAAAACTCCACGTATTGTGACACTTTTTACAATAGTTTCCACTTATCTAAAATTGAAGAATGATCTCTGAGCTAACTCCTCAATAAAATAAAACAATCATGTCATCAAATTAGCTAGTTTCCAATCAGAATAGTTGTATATTCACTGTTTGTTGTTCTAGAACGTATTTTATTGCTCGTACTGATTATATTCGTTTTCAAATGTATACAGACATTATATAAATGCATAAAAGAAGTGCTTATAAAAAAACTAAATATCACTTAACAGATTCTCAACCTCTTTCGCATGACTAGTACACAAGTATTTGGCTCTGAAATTGACTTAATTATATATATTTTCGTATTGCTTCTCTAATTAATTGGAATTATTAGCTCCTTGTGAGCCCTATTTAACTGCTGCTTGTGGGCGGATCATGGTGAGGTCCTTGCAGCAACGCCTGCAACTTGGCCGCTGCCGGAAATGCGCCCAAATCCAACGGAGCAGCACCCGTAGTGCTTTGTATATATGCCAGCAGTCTGTAAATGCAATTCGATTATAGATTTACTTCTTATAGAGTGGGAATTTGTGGACTTACCTGCGCAGTTCTTCCAACGCGTTTTGCTGCATCAATATATAGTTCTTGGCCAGCAGCAGGGTGGCAATTTTGGACAGTTTACGCACGGAGGGCGAGTGCGCATAGGGAATCACACTGCAAACAGTTGATAGATAAATAACGGTTATATAATTATTATACACGGATTTTACATGCATATAGCTAGACAATTGTCGATCGATTAAAATTACTGCTCTCAGCAAATATAATTTGTTTTTTAAATGAATTTAATCTATAGTTTTTGTAAACTTTATGGGATTGTTTTATTGACAAAATCTTAAATCATTATTTTTTATCTTTGTATATATTTTAAAACATATTTCTTTTAAATTTGTTTTTCGTATTTGAATAAAATTATTAAAAATAAAATAATTATAGAAAATCAATCTATCAGACATTTGTTATATATATAAATAAATATAGGTATAAGAATATATGATTGTGAACAATTTTAATTACTTGCAAATACGAATCGAGCAAATATATATTGTATATATATATATTACCTGCGCAGTTCATCCAGAGCATCGTTCAAATCGTGCATTCTTCTGCGCTCCCGGGCATTAATATTAAGTCGCACCGTTTTGCCCTGACGATTCTTTTGCTTGCCCCCACCACTGCCGCCTGGTCCACCGCCCAGGCCAACGCCAATGCTGGACATGGCTGCTGTGGTGGTGCCACCGCTGATGGCTGCAATAGCCACTGCCGTTGGACTCAGCGGCTTGTCGGACGCACTGGGTCCGGGCTTATTCTCATCCGTGGGCGGCTGCTGTTGCTGCTGCTGCGACATGCCCAGCCCCTGGGCGTAGAAGCCACCCAGACCCACCGAGCCGAGCGGTGTGCGACGTCCGGGCACACTCTGTGGCGGACTGGCCGTGGGGGCTGGATGTCCGTGTCCGCCGAGCATATTGGCAGTGGGTGGTATGGGCATGTGTCCATGGTTGGGCAACCCGGGAAACCCAAATGGCAAATTCGATGGATCCATTTTATAGCGTATTTAATCCTGCAAAAGCAAAAAAACAACACTTTAAAGGCTGAGCAGGCAGAATATGTGTAATTGTAGGGTAATCGCCTTAAATGCTGATGAACAGAGTTGTCAACACGCTTAAAGTGTCAAATGTGACGCCATCTGGCGGTCATTTGAGCAAACTTTTGCTTGCACAAAGCATCGCACAGGTGGCGTATTAGTCATGTTCAAATGAGGACGGAAACTCACGTATTTTTTTTTTTAAATCTTTTTACTATTGATGTAAATTGAGTAAATATTTCAAAAATATTAATAAATGTTTTGCAGTTTTTAAAATTCACTTTATCGTTATACAAAGGTATTAACAGATGGCGTCCTGTGAAGTTTTGTAGCTGTTTTATATTAGAGCAAACTTTAAATATGCAAATATTTACATAAATATTATATATGTATATTTATAATATTTAATAATTCAATTTGTTTAGAATTCAAATATTTTGTAGATTTTTTTCAGTTTATTTCATTAAATGTTAACTCACAGTTGTTAAATTAAAGAATTTTTTTTTGTTTAAACTTTATTTTGTTTATATACCATAATTTGTATATAAAACTTGAGACAAAGCTCTGCACAGATGGCGTTTTGTCTATATAAAAGATCAAGTGGAATTATCTAACTTGTTTTTTAGATCTATAATATATTCACATTTATAATATTTATTAAATGTATTTATTATGCACTTTATTTACTCAATTTAAGTCCTTGAAATTATTAAGGATTTGTTGTATTTACGTTGAACTCTGCTCACATGCACTGTCTTTAAATATATGCCACACTTTAAGGATTATTTATTTAAATTAACCACAAATCACAATACAAGTGCCGCAGCCGAGAGGGATGGCAATAGAAAAGAAATCACAGTATATACATGTAAATTGTATATATATATATATATATATATATATATATATATATATATTATGTGTGTGTGTGTGTGTATATATATATAGTATATATTAAAACGCACGCACCACAAAATTAAAATGCGGCTGCTGCCGTTTGCTGCCGTTGCTGCTGCTGCTGTGGCAGGATTCGAATTCGATGCGCGAGTGTGAGTGTGCCAGGAGTTGCGGGTGCCGGCCAAAACAACACAGAGGATGCCGCTGCCGACCGCGATTTTGTGGTGTATTCCACCATATAACGATTTTCCGATTTTACTCTGCTCTGCTGCTGCTCCGATGCTGCTCCGATGCTGCTGCCAACGCCAGCGACGCAGCCCGATTATAATTTTGGCCTCGCCGCCAACAGTCTGTGTCGCCTGGTGTTAATCTCGGCAGTGAAAGAATATTACGAGCACTCACAACACACACACACACACACACACATACATATCAAAATGAATAAATGTGTAAATGTGTGCCGCTGGTCTGGCGTTGACGTTGGTGGTTGACGTTTAGTGGTTGTCCTTAAACTCGTAATGCAGCATTCAAACCAATACCAGCCAAAAACAAGAAAGAACAACTCTCTTTCGCGGTGACGGCGTTTAGATACTCTACCATAAGCTGGAAAAATGTAAAAATGTAATAAAAACATTTGAAAGTTTACGTTATGACATATTTATACATATACATATACACATATATATGACATATTATACATACATATATATTATTATTCATGGCAATTAATTGATAGAAAATGTTGTTTGTTTCAATCCTACATTTTAAATGTTGTTGCATATTCAGAAAAAACATCAATTCTATTGTAGATATAAAAGGCATCAGACATTATGATTTCCGCAAATGCTGAGATTATATTTTGGCTAGTACTTCGAGATTATGTTCACGATATCTTGAACAATCAAAAAGTGATTCATTTTAGCACTAAATTCTCGACAGATTGTTTCTGTGGCAGCTATATGATATCTATTTCAATTCCGCCGATTCCGACATAACCTAACTTTGATTAATATAGCTTTAAAACTGAGAGATTTGTTGATTTTACCATGCGTAACATCTTTCATGATAAAAACATAAAACCCACTGCAAAGGGTATCAAAAAAAAAACGCACACACACACAGAGACACTCGAAGGGACTATGAATCACTGGCCGTAGCACTTTTAATGCCCGGGGTACTACAAACAAAAATCATTCATTCTGGTTGGCATCGTTTTTATCGTGCGGCTCTCGCACTTTTTGCAACCCTGCCAACCCCCTGTTAGGAGGCTGGCTGGGTTGGGAGTACGCGCCGGTCCGCTTCGGTTCAGTTCGGTTCGCTTTGTCTCTGATTTCAATTTCCATTGAAACTGAATCTAATCACATGCTAGCCGCCTGCTGATCCTGGCCCGTTAGTCCTTTGCCATTGACAAAGGCGTTCCTCCTTCTGCTCCTGATGCCCGTTTGGGGGTTGAACGCCGCCGCTCATGCATCATAATACGAATTCGAATGCCAACAACTACATCTGCATGTAGTTTGATATATGTGCGGGTCTCTTTCTGATGTACGTGTGTGTGTGTGTGTGTGTGCCTGAAAATTATGGTATCGCATTGTTCAAAGTTGTAACAATGCCATCAAATGGCACATGCCAAACATTTTCCGTTGATTTTGCTGCCACTGTTGTGTGGCGGCAAAACAAATAATCGATAATTTCCACATGAAGTCATCGATAATTTCAGCTTTAAGTACTCGATACTTCTGACTTGAAGTACTTGCCGATGGGGTATAAATAGCAGCACTGAATCCACACAGATCATTCGAAAGTCTGACGCTGCGGCGTCGACATCAGCCTTGTGCCTAAAAGGCAAACTGTCCGAATCATTTTATTTATAAATATTGCTTTATAACCAAAATTTTTTTTAATATGAATTATTTTATTCATACACATATTTTTTTTTTCTGATGTATTTTCCAATCTTATACAAATTTTCTTCTTAAGAAATTTTTGGGCAGTTTTAGAATATATCTGCTTGAAATATTTTTTTTTTCATTTGTTTCCCGATAATTCCGAGGGATTATGACGTTCCAATCGTCTTCAACCGTGTGGCATTATTAAAAGCCCATTCCAATGTGCTATTTGGTGCGACTTGGTGTTTTTTTTTTTATATAACAGCGCTTACAAAACGCTTACAATTTACGATAATTGGCTCTTGTATTTGTTGTGAATATCGTATTCATATACATATTTTTTTTTTCTGATGTATGTACAAACAAGAAACTTTTGGGCAGTGGTCCAAAACATCTGCTTGAAATATTTTTTTTTTAAATTTGTTTCCCGATAATTCCGTGGGATTATGCCGTTCCAATCGCCTTAAAAATTTTGTGGAATAGTCATATGTTGGCACAGCCAGAATACCGTGTGGCATTATTGGCCATTCCAATCTGCAATTTGGTGCGACTTGTGGTTTTTTTTTTTTATATAACAGCGCTTACAATACGCTTACAATTTACGATAATTGGCTCTTGTATTTGTTGTGAATATCGTATTCATACACATATTTTTTTTTCTGATGTATTTACAAACAAGAAACTTTTGGGCAGTGGTCGAAAACATCTGTTTAAAATATTTTTTTTTTAAAATTTGTTTCCCGATAATTCCGAGGGATTATGACGTTCCAATCGTCTTCAACCGTGTGGCATTATTAAAAGCCCATTCCAATGTGCAATTTGGTGCGACTTGATGTTTTTATTTTTATATAACGGCGCTTACAATCTTATTGAAGTTAATTCATTGACATTCCGTCAGTTACAATAATTCAAGTCCTTTGACCCTTCGGTCGTATGGATGTTTGGAAGATAGAGGATATTTCCTTTTGTATAAGCATACAATTATAAAGGCAAAAATCAGAGCCAGAGCTAACAACAAATTTAATGTCGGAAAACCATAAGTGTTCTTCGTTCGAGGGCAGGGCACAGTGCGAATCAATCATTAGCATTTTATTGTCGCTACCCAATTTGGCAAACATTTCTGCGCTTTATGGCTTTCACGCTAGCCTTATTATCGGTGGACTTATACCCACTCGCATTGCCAATATGAGTATTTATGGCAACATATCGAGCCGTCATAGTCGCATCTAATGATTCCCCAGAGTATCATTTTCAAGGTATGCGAGACTCGCACATTTATTTGTTGCCTTTATGGCAAACAAAAAAAATTAATGTGTCAATTGTACGCTGGGGAAATTGCAAGCATCTCGAAAATACGTCTAAGTATTTATATTTATAGCTCATTTCCTGAGATGAAACTTCTTCAAAAAGCTTTGTTGGTTGTTCCTCCAAGTTTTCGAATACAAAATGTAAAACATTTTTTCAAATTTTTTTTTAAATATTTTTGACTTCTCGAGAGATTTGCAAAGAAACTCCAGCACGCTAATTATAGCTCATTTCCTAAGCCACAGCTTCTTCAAAAAGCTTTGATGGTTGTTCCTCCAACTTTTCGAATTGATTGCGATTTAAGTTTGGTGCAATTTTGATATTACAAAATGTAAAACATTTTTTCAAATTTTTTTTTTAATTATGAAATGACTTTCTATCATTTTTGCCTTCTCGAGAGATTTGCAAAGAAACTCCAGCACGCTCATTATAGCTAATTTCCTAAGCTGCAGCTACTTCAAAAAGCTTTGATGGTTGTTCCTCCAACTGTTCGAATTGATTGCGATTTAAGTTTGGTGCAATTTTCTTTCTAAATAAATCACTTAGTATTGCTCAATAAAAGCGGTGCAAAATAATTAATTTTTATTTTGTTAAACCTTATTCTTATATTGGCTAAAGTTGATATTACAAAATGTAAAACATTTTTTCAAATTTTTTTTTAAATATGCAATGACTTTCTCTCATTTTTGCCTTCTCGAGAGATTTGCAAAGAAACTCCAGCACGCTAATTATAGCTAATTTTCTAAGCTGCAGCTACTTCAAAAAGCTTTGATGGTTGTTCCTCCAACTGTTCGAATTGATTGCGATTTAAGTTTGGTGCAATTTTCTTTCTTGCTACTCTTGCAAAAGAATTGTTGAATTTACCAAAAAAAGTCACATTTTATTAATGTAAGCAACGGCTTAAATAAATCACTTAGTATTGCTCAATAAAAGCGGTGCAAAATAATTAATTTTTATTTTGTTAAACCTCATTCTTATATTGGCTAAAGTTGAGTATTTTTTTTCAAATATGCATTGCCTACTAACTTAGTGTTCCTTTTCTTCAATGCCTTACGTCAAGAGTTCATATTGATAACATCTAATGCTCATCATATGCGCCCTTCTAAAATCTCGGAACAAAGAAACAGCGTGCAATATTTATCAAATTCAGCGTTGTGTGCAATTTTCTTTGCCTTTTGCTTGAACACCACTGCGGGTTGGAACGCGCATAGCCATTACCACTGCCAAGGCACCCAGTTCGAAATCCCGAACCCGAACACAAACCCAAACTCAATTCCACCCAACGCACTTACAATTTATCAGCATCAAATGGAAACCAAACAGTCAGTCGGAGCATTTTTGTAGAATGAGTGCGCTGCGGCAACATCAACAACAATAACAATGCCAGCAATAGCAATTCGAATTAAAATGCTGCCATTGCGAATGTGGATGAGGATGAGTTTGAGGCGGGGAATAGGTATGGGGGAATATGGGAAGTGGCAAAATGGGTAGAAAGTGAGTGCGAATGTGCCACCCCATCATCCGCAACGTCAACCAAAGGGGTTGTTTCTGTTTTTATACGCGCTGGCTACCCATTACAATTTTCGTCTAATGGGTATAATGTGTTTGCAGCAGCCAGAAAGTTAGCTCTTCGACAGGCCTGAATTTCGATCAGGCAATAAATCCTTAAAATGTCAAAATAACACATTTTTTAAGGTCCTTTTTTCTTTTCAATACATTTTATTCCGACAATTTTTTTTTTCTTCAATTATCAATAACGGTATATATTTCATGTTGAACGTAATTTTTTTCGAGACAATTTTTCCATTGTGGCTCATTTTTTTTTAATATCAATAACGGTTTATGTTCCATGTTTGAATATTTATAGCGGCTTGAATTCCACGTTTGAACGTACGCATCCAGTTGATTGTAGAAATATCTTGATCCTTGCGACATTTTTTTTTTCTGAAAATATCTTGATCTTGACGACATATTTTTTTTTCTGAAATATCTTGATCTTCGCGACATATTTGTTTTTTTCCTGAAATATCTTGATACTGGCGACATATTTGTTTTTTTTTCTGAAATATCTTGATACTGGCGACATATTTGTTTTTTTCTGAAATATCTTGATCCTGGCGATATATTTTTTTTTATCTATTATCAACGGTTGATATCCCAAATCTGGATGTTTATATCGAGCTTTTTTTTAAGCCTAATGGTTTTTTTTTTTTTTTTAATTTACAAAATGTTGCATATTCCACTGAAAATGCAAATGGATATGGAATGTTAGACAAACAACAAGCGTAAATAGAAGTTGCAAAAACATAAAAGAAGAAGCAGCAGCACTTACAAAAAAGCTTCAACAAGTTTCGCAATGAAAGTGCCCACAACTGGATAACTGGGACTGCTGCTTGGGTTGTTGTTGAGTCAGCATTTGCGTAATTTTGCGACCCACTCACGCACTCCAGCCACCCCCCCTCCTCTGTCACGGGCTCTGACTCACATTCCCTTTTTTTGCGGATTACACTTTGCTCCTGCTTTCGCCACACGCACATTTTTGATGCTGCTACTCGACACTCGCCACCGGGACCGAGGAACACGAACAGGACCAGGACCAGCAATTACTACCGTCTACCCGTTGGATTATTGCCAAGGTAACCATTAAATTTGGAAATGTTCATCTGTAGCCAACTCTCTTGTTCCTGTTGCTGATTGTGATGAATTATGCACCGATTGCATTGTGACTGATGGGATGCTATGTGTGGTGGTTGATCCTCCTCCTCCTCCTCCTCCTCCTGCAAATGTTTGCCGCTGCTGCCGCCATTAATGATGTATCCTTGTTCCTAATGCTTTCAACGCAGCGTTTGCCGGATGCAGAGATTAGTTGATGCGCTGTTAATTAAACATTTTTGTAATGTTTTATAGAGATGTGAATAAAAAAACATAAAATACTAATTTATATTTTGGTAAACCTTATTTGTTCTTGTATTGTAAATGCAACAAATTGCATCAAGATTAATTTTACATTTAAAATTAAAAATCAACAACTATTTTAATTATTTAAAAAAAAAAAATTTTGGAGTCTCTATAATTCTTCCCTGACTTCAAAGTGCCATAACTTTGTCAAAACTCATCGGATTTCGGACTTTGACGACATTTTGTTCATGCTTGTCGTCTGTAGAGTTACAGTTAATGTTGAAAACCTTCAAATTTTCGGATTTACAATCGGAATTTTGCTGCAGACTTTGTGCGACTGGACGACAATCACATGCGTCTGGCTCATGTCCGTAACGCCCACTGGATGCGCGCATGCCACGCCTACAACATCCATTAAAAGCGAGCATGCAGCATCCAATGTGACATGTGCTGAGCCGCCTGAGCTGCTGCGCCTGAGTTCATAACAAATTGTTACGCTGATGTGGATGTGGATATGGATGTGCCTGTGGATGCTGATGTTGATGTTGATTAGACTGGCCGCACCACCCGACTGGCATCAAACAACCACCCAAAAGAAGAAAAAAAACAGAAGCAGTGACCACTGGCTTCCCATCATCATCAACCAAAATTGAATAGAATCGACTGTGCGTAGACGTCAGCAAAAGTAGGGGAGGGTGGGATTCTCTGGGGTGAGTCCTTGTCCGTCAGACCGCCCCCGTTTCAAGTTTTTTTTTTTTTTTTTCTTTTTTGCACCGATGTTAATGACTGATTGTGCGTTTCTCAGCGTTTTTCTAAATGGAATTTTGATTGTATCCGCTTACGTGCACATTTCCTTTCCGCCTTTCGGGTGTTAATCATTATTGTATCCCACCGTATTGAATGGATCTTTGGATTTGGCTATGGCTTTGGCTTTGAGCTTGAGTTTCTCCTGCTTTTGTGCTGGTTTTTCTCGGTCACGTCGACAACATTTAGCTGGGACATCAAATTATTTGGAGGCATTCAAATAATTTCGGGTAATTTATGTTCATTTGTATATTTAATACATTTCTGATTCTGGCTTCTCATTAACTGGAATTTTTCTCTACAAAAGGGCCAGGCTCTTTAATACTCACTGTTTAAATGATTGATGATTTTTGTAAAATAAAAAATGTAGTCATTTATCATTAAGTTATCATTAAATCAAATTTAATAAAAAACTATTATATATAAAACGTATTTTTCAGTATGATGCTGTGGTCTTTAGGAAAATTGTATTTCATTGAAATGTAAATAATATTTAGCTTCAGACTTAAAAATGTGTTATAAATCATTATTTTTAAATTAAGTGCTTTTAAAATAAAAACACAAACAATGTTTAATAATAAAGTTATCAAATTAAAAACTTAAAAATTACTATTATTTTGGGAACAATAAATTATAAACACTAAAAAATCGTAAAAGTATTTTCAAAAGATATAAATATATTCCGTTAAGATACAATCAAACATTATGTATTTTTAACAAATAAGAGTGACTAGGATATACCCACAACTTTGTCAAATCTGAACTGATTGTCAATCCCGAGGCCATTTTGATCATTATATGGCATCAAGTTTAATTCTACATTTCAAGTTTGTGAATTTTTGTAATAAAATATTAACATGATTTTTATTTGTATAATATTGTCAAAAGTTGAAGTAAGGGTATGTGTTCGTCGGCTAGCTGAGTATAATTTGCGGTCTGATTTTATTGTGCAGTCGAGCGCATGAAATGTGCAATACTAAATGCTGCTGACTGTCGGCCAGCGATGTCTTTGTCCTGCTCGGACCTCAAATTTTATGTGCATATAACATTTCCCCTGCAGCCACAACTTGTGTGTGCGAGCTGAAGTTTAGGATTGGGAGGGGTAGTGGGAGCGGGAGTGGGAGTGGGCGGAATGGGAATGCTGACATCGTTAACATCATCAGTGAAGCAGTCAAATGCTAATAGCTGCCATTTCCTGCAGGTCCGGCGTTCAGGAAAATTATGCGCACAAGCGAGCTGCGTTTTCCCTTTTCTTCTTTTTTTTCTCTTCCCTTTTTATTTATTTTTCATAGTTTGTTTGCAGCAAAATCAGCTGCCAGCAGCGTAGCCCCAGTGATTATGCTTTGTGGAGTAGCAAGAAATACATACATATGTATGTATGTATGTATGTATACGAAATTGTAGCATTTACATTTTAGAATATGCAGCAATTTAGAAGAAGAAGAAGAAGAAGAAGGAGAGCGCACATTAACAAGAGAACCAGCTCCTAACGAGAAGTTTGCTGCAGTTGCAAATACTTGAGAGATTATACAAGAAATATACAAGTGAAACTTTAAAGTTTAAATAATGATTCAAACGTCTATAAATAGTTGTTATACTTTTAATGTATCCTTCACATAACTTGCTAAATAAAGCTGAAATAAAGAAAACTTTATAAATAAATATTGTTTTTAAACTTGAAGTCATAAAAAATGGGATTTTTAATAGTTCAAGTAGGGAGAAAAAAATATAATATAAATTGCATGATAATAAAATTCTTGCTTTTATTACATATTACAGAAAATAAATACATCAAGTTTTCAACTAGAACTAATTTGCAACTCAAATCAATCTTAATTTCTTACTCAACCTCAAGCATTAGGCCAATTTTCAAGTTAAATTAGAAAACTTAATGAAATTCTAGTGACATAAATGCCAGAAATAGGAACAATAACAATAATCTGGTATTCCACACAAAACAGAGGCAAAATTGAACAAAAGTAATAATTGCAATAAAGAAATTCCACAAATCATTACGAAAACCACAAAACACAAAACTCAGAGCCAACTTTCTAACAGGCACAAAGGACATGAAGTCAATGCCAATCGCAAAGCTGGCAAACTGGGGGATATAATATGAAGCAAACAAGTTTCAGGAATAGCTGGAGAGCTGCGGCTGCTTGGTGCTGACAGCCTCAAATAAATTGAATCAAACAAGGAAGTACTGCCAACAACAACAACAACAACAGCAGCAACAACATGAAGAGCAAAAACTCAAGTTTTTAAGACGAGGCAACTTTGCATGCTTCGAAATTCAATTCTAATTAACATAAATTTGCACAAATGAATGTCAACCACAAGAGGCAGCAGAAAGAATGTAATACACCCACACACACACACACACACACACACACACACACACACACACACATACAGTCAGCTTGTAATTTAATTTATGTCGCTTGGCAACTTTTTCGTGAGTCATAAGTCAGCTTCCATAAAGTCAGACAAACAGGTGTGGGGCTCGGGTGGTTTGATTAAAGTGCGCTTAATCCAAGAACTTTGTACACTACACACATGTGTGCTATATATACGCATGTGTGTGTGTGTGTGTATATGTTTGTGCTGTTTCCGGTTGCTCTTCGTTGTGCTTTCTTCGCTGCTCGTCTGTTGTTGCCAGCTACTAATGAGCTCCACAGCAAGCACAAATATTATTTGAATGAAATTTATGCATAGCATGGAAGGTTGCCATCAACTAATTTTGTATACACTTACATGGAGTATGCACAAATTTTGATTAATTTTGGGAACAATTAAATAAAGATTATATAATAATATTTGAAATTATCAATTATTATAAATTATATATTATTCAATTCATTGGTATTAATTAGACTCAACCTATGGAACAATTTTAATATGACATTTCAATCAAAATGTTGTCAATTTCGATGGAAATAATGATTATTACTAAATCGAAATTTTATCAGAATATTTTCCCAAGTAATTTGAAAGTAAATTTAATAGTTTCTATAAGGGTATTGCCGCTTCGAGATGTCCCAAATGCGTTTCCACTTTCTGCACAAATTTTTTCGTCAGCAGCTTTTGTTCTTTGTAAAAGTTGCCGGAAACGGAAATGGCATTTTGTGCGCGCTCTTGCTGCGGGCCAAGTTGACTTAACTTTGCACTTCAAGTTGCCGAATAAACTTGGGAATGAAGCCGTGCCGGGACCTTGTGGGTCCAGCGGGAATTGCAAAGGGGTGAAGGGCTGCGCTGGGCAGGTCTGGGCTGGTCTGGGCTGGATGGGCAATGGGAAAGTCACGATGGCAACATGATGCAGCGATGCAAATGCACAGGCGGCAGAAGGCACAGTCCTTTTTGGTCCTTGCATGTATAAATGTAGATATACATATATAGGGTAGTCCAAGCTATGCAAGTGCAGCACGAAGCGAGAGGGCAACAAATTTGCCAGCGGTTGTCAGGACGACGGGGCAAACAAAAGCACTAGGCGATAACGGCGGCGCATGTCAGGATGCGCAGCGAGGATGTCGACGGCGATATGCAAATTAGATACAAATAATAGTCGAAAAAAAAAAAAAACGAAAACCCAAAAATTACAGAAATGAAACGAAGTGCGGCGCCGAGCCGCATGTAAATGCAAAACAAAATAAATTCCACAAAATCCTTGCACGTATCCGTATCTGTAGCCGTGCATCTGGGAAGGTTGGCCAGGCCAGTCTCGTAAAGGGGTGCATTGCGCAGAAGGGCTGCAATCTGTCGTGGGGTGGTGGGATGGTGGGCTGGTATCAGCGGTCCTCGGTCCTTGCTCCCTGTGTCCTGCCTGCTACATGCTGCCAGCCATTTGATATGCGCAGCGTCATAAATAATGTTCAGCATTTAATTTCATTTCCATTTTCATTTTACGATATGATATTCAGCACTCACTCTCTCTCTCTCTTTCCCTCTCTCCCTCTCTCTCTCTCTGTCTCTCTCGCTCTGTGTCTATCGCTGCCGACGTCAACGTCAACGCAGCTGCCTGCACAAAAATTGACAGAATGGAAAGTGTAATAAAAATTGAAATTGTATTTTCCTTTCGCGCACTTTCCGTATTCCGGTTGCCAGCATTTAATTTTATGATTTCTGATTTCGATTGCAACATTTGTGTGCCACATAAAGTTTCGTCTTGCCGTCCTCCCTTCTACGACTACTACTACTGTTCTCTGCAAGTTTTTATTTTTAATGGATTTTATATTGAAAAAGTTCAAAAGAAAACACAATTGGCCAAAAACAAAGAAACATTTCTCCACTTAGTATTTCCTCAATCATTTATTCAAATTGGGAGTTCAGTAAACTGCTATATCCCATGTTGCACGACTACTTCAAAATAATTGGCTAAAATCATATCAAAATATATTTCTTTTAATAAACTTCGCTCAATCAAAAAAAAATGCGTATTTTTGAGAAAGTTGGGTTTGTTTTGACAAAATTGTGGTATGTAGCTAGAAAATTGTGTGGGGTACCAAATACAAATATAAACTTTTAAAATATTTTGGAGTACTGTTAAAATTGTATATATATTTTTTTTTTATCATACATATATTAAAGCTTTAAATATTAATCAATCTTAAGTTCAAATCAAGACCAAACTATTTGTTCTCATGAAAATAGCTTCAACACTAACAAACTTGTGGTTAGTCCTACTATTTGACATGTTAATAACAGAGCATAAATATTTGTCGACAGTTGCAATAGATGCTTACAATGTTCATGCTTTGTCATTTGTTTGCAATTTGGCCAGCGAACAAAGCAGCATTTGAAAGATATTTTGAGTAAATTCTATGAATGCGCCAGTCGATAACAAAGCCAATTTACGGCTGCCAACCAACTTGGGCATTGTCTGTCAAAATAATCCATAAGCTAGGGCTGTGTACTATCGACAAAGTCAGGCAGTGCTGCAGACAAAGCGACCAGCGAGCGATTAATTAGTTGAAATACATTAACAATGGGTAGGGGTAGTATGTAGGGGAGAAACAAGGCCCAAAGACATATCGAGAGCGGCAGCCTTTTAATCGATTACAAAGGCTTAAGCCTAATAGAAATTCGCAACTGTACTGCTGCTGGATTTTGCATGTCTACTGAACATGTATTTATTTATTGATTGCTGTTGCTGCTGTTGTTGTTGTTGTTGTTGCTGTTGCGTGGGCTGTGCCAAAACCCAAGTCCGACCGCACCTTGGCAACACTAGAGGAAAGCCTTCGGCTTAGCGGCAGTCACTCAACAGAAGCGTTCATATATCTTCTATCTTACAGTTGCCATGGCAGCGGCTTACACATATGCGTGTGTGTGTGTGTGTGTGTGCGTGCGTGTGTATTTGTGTTTATGTATCTGTTGTCGTGCTATCAGTTGTTTAGCCATTGGTGATTTACGTCAGCCCACGGACAATGCTGATGAAATGCGCCCAACATCTCTGACTTTACACAACAGTTTCGTTTCTGTGCTGTGCCTCTCTCTTCTCTTCTCTTCTCTTATTTTCTTTTCGTTTCGTTTGTGTTTTGTAATGTCCTCTGTCCTCTGTTCACTGCTGCTGCTCGTCTGCTACGGCTACCTGACTGTCAGGCAGCTCAAATTATTATTACCAAGTGCACTCGGGCGTATGCGCAATGCTTTTTTCCACTTGAGCATGTCGGTTTGCAAAAACAATAGCAATCACATTTCTTACATTCAATTGCAGTCTTTCAGCTCCGCCAAGCATTTCGATATACCTTTCATATTTCAGCATATAAATTGCATAATTGCATGTTGCCAAAATGTATTTTGATAGCCATTTTAAATTAAACTACACTCAATTGTAGAAATTCTCAATTGCATACCAATTTGTTATGCATCAAATATTTGTTCAATGCGGTTTTAGTAAAAGCATAGGGTATACTGCTTACTATTAGTTTTTTCTTCAGTTTTGAAATTTTTTAGTTAAAGAAAAATTAATATTTTTGAATTATTTGAAACAAAATATGTTTAAAATAGTTGCAATTGCTTTAAATATTTTTTTTTATATTTTATATATGATTGAAAGAGCATCCACTATGCGTCTTGCAAATTCGCGATTGCTGTGTTGTTCTGATTTGTATCTTGACTGGCAACTGCAAGTAACAATTGCAATTTGTGCTGCGCACAATTGTGGATTATTCATTTGCAAAAGTTTTCTCGACATTCCCACATACACAATAAGTATTTGTTTCTATTGTTGTTGTTGTTGTTGCTGCTGTTGCTGTTGTTGACAAGACCGAGGATGCTGCTTGCCAGTTCATGATGATTATAATGATTTCGATGATGATTGCTGTGGGGATGCTGCTGCTACTGCTGCTGCAAGTATTTTGCTAGCAATGTTGCCATTTTCTGCGAATTAAGCCAATTTATATGATTTCCTAGAGCAGGCGGGCCAAAAACGCCCTGATATCGTTCCAAAAATGATGCAACACTGACAATGAATAAGTGAAGCCTTTAAAAGTTTTTTTTTATAATAGCCTGCTGCTGCTGATGTTGCTGCTGCTGCTAATGTTGTTGCTGGGCCTCACTTCATTAGCGCACAAAATGTAGCGCTTGAAAATTGTTTTCCATTAGTGCAACACACAGGGCTTGGGGTGGGGTATTCTCTGTGTGTGTGTGTGTGTGTGTGTATTTGTGTGGGCGTGGCTGGTTGCCAAAGTTGCCACTAAGCCTTTATGCATTTGATGGCTTTGATTGTAGCCATGCCAGCTGCTTTCATGTGGGCAAAATCATATGTATGTATGCCAAAACTTTGCCCGCCAACTCGTTAGACAAATTGAAATTTTGTCGTCAATTGGCGCTTTTAGTTCTCCTGCCTCCTCCTTTATGCATTTAAGTGGGCGTGTATGTGTGTTCTGCTCCGCACCCAGGGCTTTTAGTTTAAGCTCCCACTGGATAGGTGCCTACTGCATATTTTGCCTGCACAGTTTGCCTAGTAATAGGCTTAGAGCACTTTCAAATATTCTTTTGGCATGTGCCAAAACTGTGAACTCGAAAAGCTGTCAATCGATAAAGTTTAACGAGACAAATTTGCGAGATGTCAATCAAAGGGAATTTCTACAAAAGAATTTGTAAGCAAGTTCAAATTGGCTTTCCATTTCTATTAATGAAAATACAAGCAGATTACAAAGTATTTATTTTCAAAAGACTTTTTGATAACTTTGCAGCAAACTCTCGTATAATATTTCAAAATGTAAATCAATTATAAATCATTTATGTTGCCTGGGTATTTATTATTTATTTAAATTGTATGATTTATTTGCATTAATTTCTTTTCACATATTCAATTGGAAACCTTTGCAATTTGATACCTTTAATTGAAGACCACCTGCTGTTGCTGTTAAATCATTTTATTTGCGCATATTCGAAATTCCTTTTGTCGAGATCAAACAACACAACAAATACTAAAATGCGAAAATACTTACTAAATAAATATTTTTGCAATAAAGAGCACCCCCCATAAGCTGCTGTCCGTGTGCCGCAAAGTTGAAATGCAACTTGTTCTATTTGCCAATGCAATTGCAGTTGGAGGCAGTTGGGGGCAGTTGGGTGGCAGCCAGTTAGCTATGGGTGCGTAGCTGGGCAACCAATGCGAACCATTTCTAGCTGAACAGCAGCTGAAGATACTTTTGTATCTCTTATTTATTTATTTATTTGTGTGCCTGTTTCGACTGTTTGTTGTTGTGATGGCTAGCAAACCGTACACAAATAAATCAATTTCCATTGAAAAGTATATTTTATTTGCGTTTACTCGACTGCAAATTTTCTGTGTGTATGTGTGTGTGTGAGTGTGCTGGGAATTTAGATAGAAGTGCACCTGCCGTTGGAAGTGGAATTTGAGCTTTCAATTTGCTGTGAATATTGCTGCGACTGGAATAACAGCTTTAAATTTAGCAACCGTAACTTATACCCCAGATACTTTGTCAGGTTTCCACAGATGAGTTTAAAAAGTTTAATGTTCAGGAGTTAATCTTAAGTACTTTTCACGGTTGAGCTGAAAAAGTTGAATGTTCACGAGTAAATCTTAAGTAGCTTCAAAGACTGATTTGATTTAAACCGTCGCGACGCTGTTATTTAAATATAAATAATTATACAGAATGTATATATATTCCTTAAATATTCAGAATCTTTTTTTGACCAGATTGTCATAATACTATATAAGCAAAATTCCAGACAGCAGAGAGTAAAGAAATTGAATTAATTTATATAAAATAAATTAAAGTCAATTTATGTCAATATGCTAAATTCTCTAAAACATAAAATACTTTGCAAAATGTCAATCAATAATCACAATTATATAAGCCAACCACAAGAATATAACTCAATAATCAGCCATAAGCCTAAAAGTCGCATCTTATTATATCAAGTTATCAGCACTTAAAGCCAAAGAAGTGCCACAATCGAATAACCAGAAACCAGCTAACCTACAAAAGAGTACGCCTTGTGGCAACAGCGTTTCTCAACTGTGCTGTGGCAGCCTGGTTGGTGGCAAGTCTAAAATCTAATCAGCACACGCTTGTCACCTCGGCACATAAAAATATGCAAGCCACATGCGTGCTAATGCTACATATATATATATATATATATATATATAGGTATATCATGTCTATATATGTGCAAGCTACCCCATGTTTTTTTCTCTGCTGTGGCACATGCCAGAAAGGAAAACTTTTGCCTGCCACACGGTAAAGTTGTTTTTGGTAAACGCCAATGGGAAAGGGTGCCAAAATGTGCTCAAATGTGGCCGCACTGGCCAAAAAAAAAAAGAAGCTGTGTGACGGAGGATGTGTTGTTGCTGGCAAAAGAGTCATCGATCCATTAAAACCAAAAGTCTGTGCGCCAGAAAACTGTACAAAGGCAGCCGAAGCCAGAAGCCAGCAGCCGAAGCCGGGGCCAACGAAAAATCGCAAATGGCCGCAACATGTCGGAGTAGGAGCAGCAGCAGCAGCAAAGGACTTGACAGAAGGAAGGAGCCGACTGCCAACGGTTAAGCTGGCGGGGCATGAGCACAGGTAGTCAAGGTTGCTATGGCAATATCTGGGAGAGAATGCCACGCATATACTGTATAGTATATTCCGCTTCTTGCTGCCTCGTATCTGTTCGTGCTTCGTGTCCATTGCTCATACGCCATGTTGTGCGCAGTCCAAAAGCCACAACGTTGTTGAGTTTCTTTTGTGTGAGGGGGTGGAGTGGGGGTGGTGAAGCGGCGTTGGTGGCGCTGACTATAAAAGCGGTTGCCAGGCACAGCTCGTCGCACAGATGCGTTGTCAGGTGGCAGCCACAAGGACATCGTCTGTGCAGCGCCACTCCCTTGAGCCCTGGCAAGCGAACCTCAAGTGGCTGCTGCATGGATTTTGTTGTTTGCCATGTTTTGCTTGCAACGTGTAACTTGTAGCACTGCTTCTTGTATTTGTGGGTGTGGGTGGTGGTATGGGTGTAGGGTTCGGGGTGCGGGGTGCGGGAGCGAAGCATCACTAATGCGGTTAGCTGTAATGACTGCATTTCAAATGCATAAAGGAGCTGCAGCACTTAGCAATAACCGGCAGCTGTAGAAACTACACTTTAAGCTTCTTAATATTTTGATTGGTTTGCAGCAAGAAAACCTTGAGCATAATTGAGAAGATTTTAACTAGCCAGTAATTCGCTAAGTATATATTATTCTTATAGCTATCAGCTGCTTAAATTCAATTCTACAAACTGCTAGATTTTTGTAAAAGTTGCAATTAGGAAAGTTAAGAAAGTGAATGCAGTTTCAAAAATCGCATTCCAAATACAATTTAATTTTATTTATTACTAACAGTAAGTGATCGTGAAACACAACAAAAATTCGATTTCTTATTAATGTTGCCTAGTATATATTATGCATGATTTTAATACATTTTTTATTTTTGAAAAATATTACATGTACTGTAAACTATATATATTTTACTTATTTTTCAACAGTATCAAATGAAATGAAACTCGTGATCAGAAGGTATGTGCCTTTTTTATATATTATTTTATATAAATTCACTGTAATTTACAAATTTAATATATTTTAATTGTCTATAATCAATTCATTGTGGTTCCAACCGAGACAATTATTATATTATTATTGTTATAACTATTATTATTAATATTATTATTTATAAAATTTTTTTTTATTAATTAACGCATTTCATTGCTAATTTGAACATTCGCTGATCACATGTTGCATATAAAATGTATTTTGCCACTTCACACTATGGTTTTTCGCTCAGTGTATGCGATGGCGCCTGCGCGCTGTAGCTCGCTGGGAAAAAAACATGGCTGCGCTCCCGGCCAGGACCTACTCACACACACAAGCGCACTGAGACAGACAAAGGCCATTTCCCCTTAACAAATGAGCAAGCAGTGAGCAACACACACACACACACATCGACACACATCTACACACACTGACACACACACACGCGTGTGTTTGTTGCTCACAGTTGTGCAAACGATTTTCAACACATTTACAATTATTGTAAATGTGTGCAAAATTTCAAACATTATGCATGTGTGTGTGTGTGTATGTGTGAGGTTGTAAGCGTGGGAGTTAATGTGACAAAGAGAGAGAGAGCGAGAGTGTGTGTCTTCCATGTGTGTGTGCAAAGTGAACATTCGATTTTACCGGTTGCTGCTTTTTGCCGGTCTTTTGCCATCAAAAACATTCGAGTTTGGGCAACTCTGACGACTCCTCTGAGTGCTCCTGGTCCCGCTCCCGCTGCTGTTCTGGGGCCCTTTGTGTGTGTTGGGTAGCTGGAGTCGAAGCCAGAGACCCGTAACCCCTGACCCCCGCAACCGGGTAGCTCTCCCTTGAGTGTGGCGCTGTTGAGTGCCATCGCCATATTTGATGTTTGCCTGTTGGCCTGTTGTTATTTTCGATTTGTCGTTAAGCAACAACAACCACGACAACGAGAACAACAACAACAACAACTTGGCCAACTGCTGTTCGTTGTCTTGCCTACAGTTCAGTGCACGTTTTCCCAAGCGTACGACATCCATCTATCTATCCACCTTTTGACCAGGTCTAGGCCAACCCCTCGCAAACACGTTTGCGGCGTACTCACTACGTGTTTCTTGCTCTACTACGGCTTATTGATCAAGTCATTGCAACTTTGCCATCAAGTTTGCCACTTTAATGCAGAAAACGCATATTTAATGAGTTAAGAACTTGAAATAAGCTCTGTGCTTTTTAAGTATTATACAAGTATAACAGATAAGTAACAGTAATCGTATTAAGTTTGCCTTAAATACCTTGTTATTAACTGATAAATCTGTTCAAATTTAGTAAACAGTTTGTCCACCAGTTAACTATTTAACAAGCCTTGAATTACACTATTAAAAAATATATCTGACTGTGGCAAAAAATATTTCTTTTAATCGAGACTTAAATATATATTCTACAATTCAAAAACAAAGTATTATACAAGTATAATAGATAAGTAATCTTATTAACAACAATTCAACACCATTTTATTAACTAATAAATTTGTTCAAATTTAGTAAGCAGTTAAATATTTAACAATTATATCTGACAGTGGCAAAAAATATTTCTTTTAATCGAGACTTAAATATGTATTCTACAATTCAAAATAAAACGTTTTTTAGTTTATTTAAATTGAATACCTTTGGAATATTTAAGATAAAAACTTTCCATCGAAATTACATATATAATTGCTGATGTACATTTCATGTATTGTAGTGTATAATTGAGCTCTTTATATGCCCAACGCTTTAGCTGGGACTTTATCTTCTGGTTGTTGTTGCTTTTGCGGTGTTATACTAATGGCCAGCCAGACGCCATTGGAAAACGCCAAACGCGATGGCGGCCATTGCGCGAAATGCTTTTGCGTTGGCGTGGCCAGGCAACACACACACACACACACACACACACATGCACATACAAACAGACAGACAGAGAGACAAAAACAAAACGAGAATTTCACGTAGTATAGCAGCAAATATTCGCTGCTCGCTGCTAAATGGAATGAAATCAACATGGCTGCCCAGGATACGAATACGGATCCGGATCCTGGGTCTGAGTCTGAGTCTGGGTTTGGGTCCTGCGTCCTGCGTCCAGCAAAAAAGCTGAACTGTACTGCAACGTTGGCAATTTTTCGCAGGCAACGCTTTCATTTGCTTTTGTTTCGTTACGATTCGTTTCGCTTCCATTTTGCTTTTGCTATTATTGCTGCGGCATGCCCCCAAACTCTCGATTCCCATCCATATATAAATATACATATATATTGCTGGGCAAAAACCTGGCCAGAGGCATTTGTAATGCGCTATCGGGCTCATTAGGCCGCACCAGAATTTAATTGAGGCAATTTTTTGCCCTTTTGTTTTTGTTTGCCCAGTACGTGTTTAAATTGAAATTGAAAAACTGTAAATTGCGCATTGAATATGTAAAATTGTATTATTATTCTTTTTTTTATATTTTGATTTCACTTTTGTTGCGCTAACCGTTTAATTCAATTAAACGAGAATTTAACAACGTTTCAGCGTGTTTTTGAAAGGCAATTTATGTAATTGAAATAGAAAACAAAAAACTTTTGCCTTTTGTCAGTTTGGGCAATTTTAATAAATTCATTACATGGCTCAAATGCACACAAAACTTGCATGTTGTTATTGTTGCTCTTGGCACGCTGTAAAAGTTTTTCCAATGTTATTTTCAGTACTTCAGCTCGTCAAATTGATTGGAAAAATATATGTGCACATAGCGCAAACGAGCTTAGTCGTCCAAAAACAACTTTACAATAGCATCGAAACTTTGTCGAGCACATTGATTTCATGGTGAAAGTTTTAGCCTTGTTAACGCATTGAGGTTTATCGAATAAAGGATATAATTTAGCAATCAAAATGTTGCCATGTTGGTTGCAAAAAGAAACAAGCAAGAACTGTTAACTGACAAAGAATTACGTATCCTTGCAGATATGACTTGAATATATTTAATATTATATATATTCTTTCTGATATTACAAACTTTGTAAACGTTTATTTAAATCCCATCTCTTTAAATCTAAAATACATATTCTTCTTTCAACTTTAGTTGTATATGAAGTTTTCTGCATTCCACAGACAGTCCAGCTTTAAATTGCTTCTGTAAAAATTTATTTTTCGCTATAAAAATATATAATAAATTTGGTGTGAACTTTTGCCCACATGCTGCATGTGGTATGGAGACGCTGACAACACTTTAATTTATAGCGCAGCGACGAATTTTCGTTTCCCTCCTCATATCTTTTTTCTTATATGTATATATATATATATTTTATTATTTTTTTGAGGCGTTTTCTAGCGCTCCGAAAACCACTTTTCATGCACATCAGCTGCAGCTGTTACAACGGCAGTCGACACAGATGGCAGCAATTGCAGTGTACGATGGGTAGGAAAAAAAAAAATCGAGAAAATCTCCGGCGACAACAAACAAAACGCCATTTTTCCAAAACCAACATTTGATAGTTTTTCCGCTACATTTTTGAGTCAGGGGACTGCTGAAGCAGAAGAAGATGGCGAAGAAGAGGCAGCAGTAAAGCTTGTTATCATTCGGTGTCCACAGCTGTCACCTTCTATAAATCAGCACATGCTCCTTGTAGACCTGCACATATACTTACTTACAGTCTTACTTATAAGTCTATGTACACTTGTGCTCTACCATTTTGTTGCTGTCTTCTTCTGCTTCTACGTTTTTATTTTTGCTCTTGCTCTGCAACTAATTCCCTTAATGGAAAATTGCACAAGCATGTTAAGAAAAATAAAAGCTGTAACAGCCACAGGAAGAATAAGAAGGGAAAAACTCAGCAAACTAGCACGTGACGTTGCTTAAATACCCTGGCACATCCAGTTGCGATAGTTTACACAGAATTTTCCAGGAAAAATCTATTTGAACTCGAATTGTGCGTGATTTGTGATTATCTGGTTGTAATATCGCAAAGGAACTATTAGTTTGTGCTCGAGATGAACCTTATAAATTGTTAAATAGCACTAGAAATATTTAAATAAATTCTATTTTTATTTATTTATTACTATATTACGAATTTTTATCCTTGTTTTACAATTCAATGTTATTCAGTTTTTTATCTGTTAAACAGAAAAGTTTAGAATAGAGAATACAAGAATTTTTACTTTATTTTAACCTATAAGTAAAACTTTATTTTGTCTAGTCACTCGAAACTATTTTTCTTTTTCCTGTGATACATTTTCTTTGCGAGAACTCTGCAGAATAAGACAAGTTTTCCTTTGCGTCTTATCACTTAATTATTTCATACTGTGAATAGCCTGCAAAATTTTCCATTTTCCTGACTCTAGTAACCTTTGATAGTTAAACTAGTTTAGTTATAATTTTTAACTGCAATGAAGTGTGAAAAACAAAACTAGTTTTCTCAATCCTTCATTGAGGTCCTTTCTCATTTCTGACTGAGTATAAAACTAGTTTTCTTAAGCCATCAATCAGTTGAGAAATATTAATTAAGACAACTCGGGCGATAGAAACTGGTTTTCTTTGAATTTTTATTTTTTCATTATACATTATCCTTTTCTGCCTTGTCTGTATCTATTTCTAGTTATAGCCATTTTTCACCATTTTAATATAACCTGTAAAATATACACATAAAATAAGAGCTACATTTATTTTCCTGCTCTTATCACCAACTAGTTTCATTGCTTTTTTTTGCCATTTTAATAGAACTGGTAATTTATTGAACTACCCTCGTTTGTGTGCGCATATCTGTGTTGCTTTTACGCATAAAATATTAGTTGCCGCATTGCAATTGTTCTTGTTCCGTGTTGCGGGCGTTGCATTGTCTCAATTGTAGTGCGTCTGTCCTTTTGTCTCCCCCCTCGCGCTTCCTCTATCTCTTTTTCGCTCTCTTTCTCTTTCAGCCTATATTTTTTGCCATTGTAATGCTAGCGCCGCGTCCTGCAGCATCCCTGCTCACCACCCAGCTGCCAGGCAGGCTGGCAGTTGTTCGTGCTGTCGCATTATTCTTCCGCATTTGCTGCCACTTTTCTTTATCACACACCAAACAGTGGCCTGGTTTGGCCTAACCCCGGACACTGACGGCCCGTGGCCCGTGCCTCTCGCCCCTATGTACTACTCTACATAGCACTGAATTCAATATCTCGTGTTACATTTCATTGCTTGCACAGATTTATAGTAGCGCAGAACAAGAAAAAAAAATAAATATAAAAAAAATGGAAAAACGGAAAATGCTATTTCTACGAAATGTTTCTCATCACTTTCGAGCTGAACACTCGGGGATTTATGTGCGTGTTCATGCTTAATATTATCCAAGTCATTTGCTTAGCTTGCACTTTCCAATCCCTGCACTACCCACACTCTCAACGATTGCTTACGCACTTTGTTCTGTAAGGATTGCCATTTAGTATATTCAATTGAGCATCAATTTGCTTTTCAGTTGTACTTTATGTTCCTGAATCTTATCTTGAATAATAAAAGTCAATGTTGCCATCTTTATTATTATTCAGAAATGTATTTATATGTATATTTTTGGCCGAAAACTAACAACAATCATGTCGTGAAAATTGCTAAAAATGTTGGATTATATACCTTCTTCAACTTTAAATGAAGAATTAATCTAATTGAGATTCCGCGATGAAAATGGCCTCGGGAATGAAAATCGGTTCAGTTTTGACAAAGTTATGGCACTTTGAAATCTGGGAATGTAGTTTTAAGGGACTTCACTTATCAAAATCTTGTCATGATTTTTGACATGAAATCCGAATTCTGGAAATTTTTCAACTTTGAATGTAGAATTGTTAACGATGACAAAACATGACCAAAATGACCTCGGAATTGAAGATCGGATCATTTTTGACAAAGATATGGCACTTTAAAGTCTGGGAAGGTCATCATAAGGGACTTCACTTGTCAACATCATGTCATGATTTTTGACATGAAATCCAAATTTTGAAAATTTTTCAACTTTGAATGTAGAATTGTTGACGATGACAAAACATGACCAAAATGACCTCGGAATTTAAGATCGGATCATTTTTGACAAAGTTGTGGCACTTTGAAGTCTGGGAATGTAGCTTTAAGGGACTTCACTTGTCAACATCATGTCATGATTTTTGACATGAAATCCGAATTTTGGAAATTTCTCAACTTTGAATGTAGAATTTTTAACGATGACAAAACATGACCAAAATGACCTCGGAATTGAAGATCGGATCATTTTTGACAAAGTTATGGCACTTTAAAGTCTGGGAAGGTCATTATAAGGGACTTCACTTGTCAACATCTTGTCATGATTTTTGACATGAAATCCAAATTTTGGAAATTTTTCAACTTTGAATGTAGAATTGTTAACGATGACAAAACATGACCAAAATGACCTCGGAATTGAAGATCGGATAATTTTTGACAAAGTTGTGGCACTTTGAAGTCTGGGAAGGTCAGTTTTAAGGGACTTCACTTATCAACATCTTGTCATGATTTTTGACATGAAATCCGAATTCTGGAAATTTCTAAACTTCGAATGTAGAATTGTTAACGATGACAAAACATGACCAAAATGACATCGGAATTGAAGATCGGATCATTTTTGACAAAGTTATGGCTTTTTAAAGTCTGGGAAAGTCATTTTTAGAGACTTCACTTATCTACATCATGTCATAATTTTTGACATGAAATCCGAATTCTGGAAATTTTTCAACTTTGAATGTAGAATTGTTAACGATGACAAAACATGACCAAAATGACCTCGAAATTGAAGATCGGATAATTTTTGACAAAGTTGTGGCACTTTGAAGTCTGGGAATGCAGTTTTAAGGGACTTCACTTATCAACATCTTGTCATGATTTTTGACATGAAATCCGAATTCTGGAAATTTCTAAACTTCGAATGTAGAATTGTTAACGATGACAAAACATGACCAAAATGACATCGGAATTGAAGATCGGATCATTTTTGACAAAGTTATGGCTTTTTAAAGTCTGGGAAAGTCATTTTTAGAGACTTCACTTATCAACATCATGTCATGATTTTTGACATGAAATCCGAATTCTGGAAATTTCTCAACTTTGAATGTAGAATTTTTAACGATGACAAAACATGACCAAAATGACCTCGGAATTGAAGATCGGATAATTTTTGACAAAGTTATGGCACTTTGAAGTCTGGGAATGCAGTTTTAAGGGACTTCACTTGTCAACATCATGTCATGATTTTTGACATGAAATCCAAATTTTGGAAATTTTTCAACTTTGAATGTAGAATTGTTGACGATGACAAAACATGACCAAAATGACCTCGGAATTTAAGATCGGATCATTTTTGACAAAGTTGTGGCACTTTGAAGTCTGGGAATGTAGCTTTAAGGGACTTCACTTGTCAACATCATGTCATGATTTTTGACATGAATCCGAATTTTGGAAATTTCTCAACTTTGAATGTAGAATTGTTAACGATGACAAAACATGACCAAAATGACCTCGGAATTGAAGATCGGATCATTTTTGACAAAGTTATGGCACTTTAAAGTCTGGGAAGGTCATTATAAGGGACTTCACTTGTCAACATGATTTTTGACATGAAATCCAAATTTTGGAAATTTTTCAACTTTGAATGTAGAATTGTTAACGATGACAAAACATGACCAAAATGACCTCGGAATTGAAGATCGGATCATTTTTGACAAAGTTATGGCACTTTAAAGTCTGGGAAGGTCATTATAAGGGACTTCACTTGTCATCATCATGTCATGATTTTTGACATGAAATCGGAATTTTGGAAATTTTTCAACTTTGAATGTAGAATTGTTAACGATGACAAAACATGACCAAAATGACCTCGGAATTGAAGATCGGATCATTTTTGACAAAGTTATGGCTTTTTAAAGTCTGGGAAAGTCATTTTTAGAGACTTCACTTATCAACATCATGTCATGATTTTGTGACATGAAATCCGAATTCTGGAAATTTCTCAACTTTGAATGTAGAATTGTTAACGATGACAAAACATGACCAAAATGACCTCGGAATTGAAGATCGGATCATTTTTGACAAAGTTGTGGCACTTTGAAATCTGGGAATGTAGCTTTAAGGGACTTCACTTGTCAACATCTTGTCATGATTTTTGACATGAAATCCAAATTTTGGAAATTTTTCAACTTTGAATGTAGAATTATTAACGATGACAAAACATGACCAAAATGACCTCGGAATTGAAGATCGGATCATTTTTGACAAAGTTATGGCACTTTAAAGTCTGGGAAGGTCATTATAAGGGACTTCACTTGTCAACATCCTGTCATGATTTTTGACATGAAATCCAAATTTTGAAAATTTTTCAACTTTGAATGTAGAATTGTTGACGATGACAAAACATGACCAAAATGACCTCGGAATTTAAGATCGGATCATTTTTGACAAAGTTGTGGCACTTTGAAGTCTGGGAATGTAGCTTTAAGGGACTTCACTTGTCAACATCATGTCATGATTTTTGACATGAATCCGAATTTTGGAAATTTCTCAACTTTGAATGTAGAATTGTTAACGATGACAAAACATGACCAAAATGACCTCGGAATTTAAGATCGGATCATTTTTGACAAAGTTGTGGCACTTTGAAGTCTGGGAATGTAGCTTTAAGGGACTTCACTTGTCAACATCTTGTCATGATTTTTGACATGAAATCCAAATTTTGGAAATTTTTCAACTTTGAATGTAGAATTATTAACGATGACAAAACATGACCAAAATGACCTCGGAATTGAAGATCGGATAATTTTTGACAAAGTTGTGGCACTTTGAAGTCTGGGAATGCAGTTTTAAGGGACTTCACTTATCAACATCTTGTCATGATTTTTGACATGAAATCCGAATTCTGGAAATTTCTTAACTTCGAATGTAGAATTGTTAACGATGACAAAACATGACCAAAATGACATCGGAATTGAAGATCGGATCATTTTTGACAAAGTTATGGCTTTTTAAAGTCTGGGAAAGTCATTTTTAGAGACTTCACTTATCAACATCATGTCATGATTTTTGACATGAAATCCGAATTCTGGAAATTTTTCAACTTTGAATGTAGAATTGTTAACGATGACAAAACATGACCAAAATGACCTCGGAATTGAAGATCGGATAATTTTTGACAAAGTTGTGGCACTTTGAAGTCTGGGAATGCAGTTTTAAGGGACTTCACTTATCAACATCTTGTCATGATTTTTGACATGAAATCCGAATTCTGGAAATTTCTAAACTTCGAATGTAGAATTGTTAACGATGACAAAACATGACCAAAATGACATCGGAATTGAAGATCGGATCATTTTTGACAAAGTTATGGCTCTTTGAAGTCTGGGAATGTCAGTTTTAAGAGACTTCACTTATCAACATCATGTCATGATTTTTGACATGAAATCCGAATTTTGGAAATTTTTCAACTTTGAATGTAGAATTTTTAACGATGACAAAACATGACCAAAATGACCTCGGAATTGAAGATCGGATCATTTTTGACAAAGTTATGGCACTTTAAAGTCTGGGAAGGTCATTATAAGGGACTTCACTTGTCAACATCCTGTCATGATTTTTGACATGAAATCCAAATTTTGAAAATTTTTCAACTTTGAATGTAGAATTGTTGACGATGACAAAACATGACCAAAATGACCTCGGAATTTAAGATCGGATCATTTTTGACAAAGTTGTGGCACTTTGAAGTCTGGGAATGTAGCTTTAAGGGACTTCACTTGTCAACATCATGTCATGATTTTTGACATGAATCCGAATTTTGGAAATTTCTCAACTTTGAATGTAGAATTGTTAACGATGACAAAACATGACCAAAATGACCTCGGAATTTAAGATCGGATCATTTTTGACAAAGTTATGGCTTTTTAAAGTCTGGGAAAGTCATTTTTAGAGACTTCACTTATCAACATCATGTCATGATTTTTGACATGAAATCCGAATTCTGGAAATTTTTCAACTTTGAATGTAGAATTGTTAACGATGACAAAACATGACCAAAATGCCCTCGGAATTGAAGATCGGATCATTTTTGACAAAGATATGGCACTTTAAAGTCTGGGAAGGTCATCATAAGGGACTTCACTTGTCAACATCATGTCATGATTTTTGACATGAAATCCGAATTCTGGAAATTTCTAAACTTTGAATGTAGAATTGTTAACGATGACAAAACATGACCAAAATGACCTCGGAATTTAAGATCGGATCATTTTTGACAAAGTTGTGGCTTTTTAAAGTCTGGGAAAGTCATTTTTAGAGACTTCACTTATCAACATCATGTCATGATTTTTGACATGAAATCCGAATTCTGGAAATTTTTCAACTTTGAATGTAGAATTGTTAACGATGACAAAACATGACCAAAATGACCTCGGAATTTAAGATCGGATCATTTTTGACAAAGTTGTGGCACTTTGAAGTCTGGGAATGTAGCTTTAAGGGACTTCACTTGTCAACATCATGTCATGATTTTTGACATGAAATCCGAATTTTGGAAATTTCTCAACTTTGAATGTAGAATTTTTAACGATGACAAAACATGACCAAAATGACCTCGGAATTGAAGATCGGATCATTTTTGACAAAGTTGTGGCACTTTGAAATCTGGGAATTTAGTTTTAAGGGACTTCACTTATCAACATCTTGTCATGATTTTTGACATGAAATCCGAATTCTGGAAATTTATAAACTTCGAATGTAGAATTGTTAACGATGACAAAACATGACCAAAATGACCTCGGAATTGAAGATCGGATCATTTTTGACAAAGTTATGGCACTTTAAAGTCTGGGAAGGTCATTATAAGGGACTTCACTTGTCAACATGATTTTTGACATGAAATCCAAATTTTGGAAATTTTTCAACTTTGAATGTAGAATTGTTAACGATGACAAAACATGACCAAAATGACCTCGGAATTGAAGATCGGATCATTTTTGACAAAGTTATGGCACTTTAAAGTCTGGGAAGGTCATTATAAGGGACTTCACTTGTCATCATCATGTCATGATTTTTGACATGAAATCGGAATTTTGGAAATTTCTAAACTTCGAATGTAGAATTGTTAACGATGACAAAACATGACCAAAATGACATCGGAATTGAAGATCGGATCATTTTTGACAAAGTTATGGCTTTTTAAAGTCTGGGAAAGTCATTTTTAGAGACTTCACTTATCAACATCATGTCATGATTTTTGACATGAAATCCGAATTCTGGAAATTTCTAAACTTCGAATGTAGAATTGTTAACGATGACAAAACATGACCAAAATGACATCGGAATTGAAGATCGGATCATTTTTGACAAAGTTGTGGCACTTTGAAGTCTGGGAATGTAGCTTTAAGGGACTTCACTTATCAACATCTTGTCATGATTTTTGACATGAAATCCGAATTCTGGAAATTTCTCAACTTTGAATGTAGAATTGTTAACGATGACAAAACATGACCAAAATGACCTCGGAATTGAAGATCGGATAATTTTTGACAAAGTTGTGGCACTTTGAAGTCTGGGAATGTAGCTTTAAGGGACTTCACTTGTCAACATCTTGTCATGATTTTTGACATGAAATCCAAATTTTGGAAATTTTTCAACTTTGAATGTAGAATTATTAACGATGACAAAACATGACCAAAATGACCTCGGAATTGAAGATCGGATCATTTTTGACAAAGTTGTGGCACTTTGAAGTCTGGGAATGCAGTTTTAAGGGACTTCACTTATCAACATCTTGTCATGATTTTTGACATGAAATCCGAATTCTGGAAATTTCTAAACTTCGAATGTAGAATTGTTAACGATGACAAAACATCACCAAAATGACATCGGAATTGAAGATCGGATCATTTTTGACAAAGTTATGGCTTTTTAAAGTCTGGGAAAGTCATTTTTAGAGACTTCACTTATCAACATCATGTCATGATTTTTGACATGAAATCCGAATTCTGGAAATTTTTCAACTTTGAATGTAGAATTGTTAACGATGACAAAACATGACCAAAATGACCTCGGAATTGAAGATCGGATCATTTTTGACAAAGTTATGGCACTTTAAAGTCTGGGAAGGTCATTATAAGGGACTTCACTTGTCAACATCCTGTCATGATTTTTGACATGAAATCCAAATTTTGGAAATTTTTCAACTTTGAATGTAGAATTGTTAACGATGACAAAACATGACCAAAATGACCTCGGAATTGAAGATCGGATCATTTTTGACAAAGTTATGGCTTTTTAAAGTCTGGGAAAGTCATTTTTAGAGACTTCACTTATCAACATCATGTCATAATTTTTGACATGAAATCCGAATTCTGGAAATTTTTCAACTTTGAATGTAGAATTGTTAACGATGACAATACATGACCAAAATGACCTCGAAATTGAAGATCGGATAATTTTTGACAAAGTTGTGGCACTTTGAAGTCTGGGAATGCAGTTTTAAGGGACTTCACTTATCAACATCTTGTCATGATTTTTGACATGAAATCCGAATTCTGGAAATTTCTAAACTTCGAATGTAGAATTGTTAACGATGACAAAACATGACCAAAATGACCTCGGAATTGAAGATCGGATCATTTTTGACAAAGTTATGGCTTTTTAAAGTCTGGGAAAGTCATTTTTAGAGACTTCACTTATCAACATCATGTCATAATTTTTGACATGAAATCCGAATTCTGAAATTTATAAACTTCGAATGTAGAATTGTTAACGATGACAAAACATGACCAAAATGACCTCGGAATTGAAGATCGGATCATTTTTGACAAAGTTATGGCACTTTAAAGTCTGGGAAGGTCATTATAAGGGACTTCACTTGTCAACATTGATTTTTGACATGAAATCCGAATTCTGGAAATTTCTCAACTTTGAATGTAGAATTGTTAACGATGACAAAACATGACCAAAATGACCTCGGAATTGAAGATCGGATAATTTTTGACAAAGTTGTGGCACTTTGAAGTCTGGGAATGTAGCTTTAAGGGACTTCACTTGTCAACATCTTGTCATGATTTTTGACATGAAATCCAAATTTTGGAAATTTTTCAACTTTGAATGTAGAATTATTAACGATGACAAAACATGACCAAAATGACCTCGGAATTGAAGATCGGATCATTTTTGACAAAGTTGTGGCACTTTGAAGTCTGGGAATGCAGTTTTAAGGGACTTCACTTATCAACATTTTGTCATGATTTTTGACATGAAATCCGAATTCTGGAAATTTCTAAACTTCGAATGTAGAATTGTTAACGATGACAAAACATCACCAAAATGACACCGGAATTGAAGATCGGATCATTTTTGACAAAGTTATGGCCTTTAAAGTCTGGGAAAGTCATTTTAAGAGACTTCACTTATCAACATCATGTCATGATTTTTGACATGAAATCCGAATTCTGGAAATTTTTCAACTTTGAATGTAGAATTGTTAACGATGACAAAACATGACCAAAATGACCTCGGAATTGAAGATCGGATCATTTTTGACAAAGTTATGGCACTTTAAAGTCTGGGAAGGTCATTATAAGGGACTTCACTTGTCAACATCTTGTCATAATTTTTGACATGAAATCCGAATTCTGGAAATTTTTCAACTTTGAATGTAGAATTGTTAACGATGACAAAACATGACCAAAATGACCTCGGAATTGAAGATCGGATCATTTTTGACAAAGTTATGGCTTTTTAAAGTCTGGGAAAGTCATTTTAGAGACTTCACTTATCAACATCATGTCATAATTTTTGACATGAAATCCGAATTCTGGAAATTTCTCAACTTTGAATGTAGAATTGTTAACGATGACAATACATGACCAAAATGACCTCGAATTGAAGATCGGATAATTTTTGACAAAGTTGTGGCCTTTGAAGTCTGGGAATGCAGTTTTAGGGACTTCACTTATCAACATCTTGTCATGATTTTTGACATGAAATCCGAATTCTGGAAATTTCTAAACTTCGAATGTAGAATTGTTAACGATGACAAAACATGACCAAAATGACCTCGGAATTGAAGATCGGATCATTTTTGACAAAGTTATGGCTTTTTAAAGTCTGGGAAAGTCATTTTTAGAGACTTCACTTATCAACATCATGTCATAATTTTTGACATGAAATCCGAATTCTGGAAATTTATAAACTTCGAATGTAGAATTGTTAACGATGACAAAACATGACCAAAATGACCTCGGAATTGAAGATCGGATCATTTTTGACAAAGTTATGGCACTTTAAAGTCTGGGAAGGTCATTATAAGGGACTTCACTTGTCAACATGATTTTTGACATGAAATCCGAATTTTGGAAATTTTTCAACTTTGAATGTAGAATTGTTAACGATGACAAAACATGACCAAAATGACCTCGGAATTGAAGATCGGATCATTTTTGACAAAGTTATGGCACTTTAAAGTCTGGGAAGGTCATTATAAGGGACTTCACTTGTCATCATCATGTCATGATTTTTGACATGAAATCGGAATTTTGGAAATTTCTAAACTTCGAATGTAGAATTGTTAACGATGACAAAACATGACCAAAATGACATCGGAATTGAAGATCGGATCATTTTTGACAAAGTTATGGCTCTTTAAAGTCTGGGAAAGTAACTTTAAGAGACTTCACTTATCAACATCATGTCATGATTTTTGACATGAAATCCGAATTCTGGAAATTTCTCAACTTCGAATGTAGAATTGTTAACGATGACAAAACATGACCAAAATGACATCGGAATTGAAGATCGGATCATTTTTGACAAAGTTGTGGCACTTTGAAGTCTGGGAATGTAGCTTTAAGGGACTTCACTTATCAACATCTTGTCATGATTTTTGACATGAAATCCGAATTCTGGAAATTTCTCAACTTTGAATGTAGAATGTTAACGATGACAAAACATGACCAAAATGACCTCGGAATTGAAGATCGGATAATTTTGACAAAGTTGTGGCACTTTGAAGTCTGGGAATGTAGCTTTAAGGGACTCACTTGTCAACTTCTGATTTTCTGACCATTTTGATTTTTCTTTGAATGTAGAATTATTAACGATGACAAAACATGACCAAAATGACCTCGGAATTGAAGATCGGATCATTTTTGACAAAGTTGTGGCACTTTGAAGTCTGGGAATGCAGTTTTAAGGGACTTCACTTATCAACATCTTGTCATGATTTTTGACATGAAATCCGAATTCTGGAAATTTCTAAACTTCGAATGTAGAATTGTTAACGATGACAAAACATCACCAAAATGACACCGGAATTGAAGATCGGATCATTTTTGACAAAGTTATGGCTTTTTAAAGTCTGGGAAAGTCATTTTTAGAGACTTCACTTATCAACATCATGTCATGATTTTTGACATGAAATCCGAATTCTGGAAATTTTTCAACTTTGAATGTAGAATTGTTAACGATGACAAAACATGACCAAAATGACCTCGGAATTGAAGATCGGATCATTTTTGACAAAGTTATGGCACTTTAAAGTCTGGGAAGGTCATTATAAGGGACTTCACTTGTCAACATCCTGTCATGATTTTTGACATGAAATCCAAATTTTGGAAATTTTTCAACTTTGAATGTAGAATTGTTAACGATGACAAAACATGACCAAAATGACCTCGGAATTGAAGATCGGATCATTTTTGACAAAGTTATGGCTTTTTAAAGTCTGGGAAAGTCATTTTTAGAGACTTCACTTATCAACATCATGTCATAATTTTTGACATGAAATCCGAATTCTGGAAATTTTTCAACTTTGAATGTAGAATTGTTAACGATGACAATACATGACCAAAATGACCTCGAAATTGAAGATCGGATAATTTTTGACAAAGTTGTGGCACTTTGAAGTCTGGGAATGCAGTTTTAAGGGACTTCACTTATCAACATCTTGTCATGATTTTTGACATGAAATCCGAATTCTAGAAATTTCTAAACTTCGAATGTAGAATTGTTAACGATGACAAAACATGACCAAAATGACCTCGGAATTGAAGATCGGATCATTTTTGACAAAGTTATGGCTTTTTAAAGTCTGGGAAAGTCATTTTTAGAGACTTCACTTATCAACATCATGTCATAATTTTTGACATGAAATCCGAATTCTGGAAATTTATAAACTTCGAATGTAGAATTGTTAACGATGACAAAACATGACCAAAATGACCTCGGAATTGAAGATCGGATCATTTTTGACAAAGTTATGGCACTTTAAAGTCTGGGAAGGTCATTATAAGGGACTTCACTTGTCAACATGATTTTTGACATGAAATCCGAATTCTGGAAATTTCTCAACTTTGAATGTAGAATTGTTAACGATGACAAAACATGACCAAAATGACCTCGGAATTGAAGATCGGATAATTTTTGACAAAGTTGTGGCACTTTGAAGTCTGGGAATGTAGCTTTAAGGGACTTCACTTGTCAACATCTTGTCATGATTTTTGACATGAAATCCAAATTTTGGAAATTTTTCAACTTTGAATGTAGAATTATTAACGATGACAAAACATGACCAAAATGACCTCGGAATTGAAGATCGGATCATTTTTGACAAAGTTGTGGCACTTTGAAGTCTGGGAATGCAGTTTTAAGGGACTTCACTTATCAACATTTTGTCATGATTTTTGACATGAAATCCGAATTCTGGAAATTTCTAAACTTCGAATGTAGAATTGTTAACGATGACAAAACATCACCAAAATGACACCGGAATTGAAGATCGGATCATTTTTGACAAAGTTATGGCTTTTTAAAGTCTGGGAAAGTCATTTTTAGAGACTTCACTTATCAACATTATGTCATGATTTTTGACATGAAATCCGAATTCTGGAAATTTTTCAACTTTGAATGTAGAATTGTTAACGATGACAAAACATGACCAAAATGACCTCGGAATTGAAGATCGGATCATTTTTGACAAAGTTATGGCACTTTAAAGTCTGGGAAGGTCATTATAAGGGACTTCACTTGTCAACATCCTGTCATGATTTTTGACATGAAATCCAAATTTTGGAAATTTTTCAACTTTGAATGTAGAATTGTTAACGATGACAAAACATGACCAAAATGACCTCGGAATTGAAGATCGGATCATTTTTGACAAAGTTATGGCTTTTTAAAGTCTGGGAAAGTCATTTTTAGAGACTTCACTTATCAACATCATGTCATAATTTTTGACATGAAATCCGAATTCTGGAAATTTTTCAACTTTGAATGTAGAATTGTTAACGATGACAATACATGACCAAAATGACCTCGAAATTGAAGATCGGATAATTTTTGACAAAGTTGTGGCACTTTGAAGTCTGGGAATGCAGTTTTAAGGGACTTCACTTATCAACATCTTGTCATGATTTTTGACATGAAATCCGAATTCTGGAAATTTCTAAACTTCGAATGTAGAATTGTTAACGATGACAAAACATGACCAAAATGACCTCGGAATTGAAGATCGGATCATTTTTGACAAAGTTATGGCTTTTTAAAGTCTGGGAAAGTCATTTTTAGAGACTTCACTTATCAACATCATGTCATAATTTTTGACATGAAATCCGAATTCTGGAAATTTATAAACTTCGAATGTAGAATTGTTAACGATGACAAAACATGACCAAAATGACCTCGGAATTGAAGATCGGATCATTTTTGACAAAGTTATGGCACTTTAAAGTCTGGGAAGGTCATTATAAGGGACTTCACTTGTCAACATGATTTTTGACATGAAATCCAAATTTTGGAAATTTTTCAACTTTGAATGTAGAATTGTTAACGATGACAAAACATGACCAAAATGACCTCGGAATTGAAGATCGGATCATTTTTGACAAAGTTATGGCACTTTAAAGTCTGGGAAGGTCATTATAAGGGACTTCACTTGTCATCATCATGTCATGATTTTTGACATGAAATCGGAATTTTGGAAATTTCTAAACTTCGAATGTAGAATTGTTAACGATGACAAAACATGACCAAAATGACATCGGAATTGAAGATCGGATCATTTTTGACAAAGTTATGGCTTTTTAAAGTCTGGGAAAGTCATTTTTAGAGACTTCACTTATCAACATCATGTCATGATTTTTGACATGAAATCCGAATTCTGGAAATTTCTAAACTTCGAATGTAGAATTGTTAACGATGACAAAACATGACCAAAATGACATCGGAATTGAAGATCGGATCATTTTTGACAAAGTTGTGGCACTTTGAAGTCTGGGAATGTAGCTTTAAGGGACTTCACTTATCAACATCTTGTCATGATTTTTGACATGAAATCCGAATTCTGGAAATTTCTCAACTTTGAATGTAGAATTGTTAACGATGACAAAACATGACCAAAATGACCTCGGAATTGAAGATCGGATAATTTTTGACAAAGTTGTGGCACTTTGAAGTCTGGGAATGTAGCTTTAAGGGACTTCACTTGTCAACATCTTGTCATGATTTTTGACATGAAATCCAAATTTTGGAAATTTTTCAACTTTGAATGTAGAATTATTAACGATGACAAAACATGACCAAAATGACCTCGGAATTGAAGATCGGATAATTTTTGACAAAGTTGTGGCACTTTGAAGTCTGGGAATGCAGTTTTAAGGGACTTCACTTATCAACATCTTGTCATGATTTTTGACATGAAATCCGAATTCTGGAAATTTCTAAACTTCGAATGTAGAATTGTTAACGATGACAAAACATCACCAAAATGACATCGGAATTGAAGATCGGATCATTTTTGACAAAGTTATGGCTTTTTAAAGTCTGGGAAAGTCATTTTTAGAGACTTCACTTATCAACATCATGTCATGATTTTTGACATGAAATCCGAATTCTGGAAATTTTTCAACTTTGAATGTAGAATTGTTAACGATGACAAAACATGACCAAAATGACCTCGGAATTGAAGATCGGATCATTTTTGACAAAGTTATGGCACTTTAAAGTCTGGGAAGGTCATTATAAGGGACTTCACTTGTCAACATCCTGTCATGATTTTTGACATGAAATCCAAATTTTGGAAATTTTTCAACTTTGAATGTAGAATTGTTAACGATGACAAAACATGACCAAAATGACCTCGGAATTGAAGATCGGATCATTTTTGACAAAGTTATGACCTTCCCAGACTTTAAAGTGCCATAACTTTGTCAAAAATGATCCGATCTTCAATTCCGAGGTCATTTTGGTCATGTTTTGTCATCGTTAACAATTCTACATTCGAAGTTTATAAATTTCCAGAATTCGGATTTCATGTCAAAAATCATGACAAGATGTTGATAAGTGAAGTCCCTTAAAACTAAATTCCCAGATTTCAAAGTGCCACAACTTTGTCAAAAATGATCCGATCTTCAATTCCGAGGTCATTTTGGTCATGTTTTGTCATCGTTAAAACTTATCAACATCTTGTCATGATTTTTGACATGAAATCCGAATTCTGGAAATTTCTAAACTTCGAATGTAGAATTGTTAACGATGACAAAACATGACCAAAATGACATCGGAATTGAAGATCGGATCATTTTTGACAAAGTTATGGCTTTTTAAAGTCTGGGAAAGTCATTTTTAGAGACTTCACTTGTCAACATCATGTCATGATTTTTGACATGAAATCCAAATTTTGGAAATTTTTCAACTTTGAATGTAGAATTGTTAACGATGACAAAACATGACCAAAATGACCTCGGAATTGAAGATCGGATCATTTTTGACAAAGTTATGGCACTTTAAAGTCTGGGAAGGTCATTATAAGGGACTTCACTTGTCAACATCCTGTCATGATTTTTGACATGAAATCCGAATTCTGGAAATTTTTCAACTTTGAATGTAGAATTGTTAACGATGACAAAACATGACCAAAATGACCTCGGAATTGAAGATCGGATCATTTTTGACAAAGTTGTGGCACTTTGAAATCTGGGAATTTAGTTTTAAGCGACTTCACTTATCAACATCTTGTCATGATTTTTGACATGAGATCCGAATTCTGGAAATTTCTAAACTTCGAATGTAGAATTGTTAACGATGACAAAACATGACCAAAATGACATCGGAATTGAAGATCGGATCATTTTTGACAAAGTTATGGCTTTTTAAAGTCTGGGAAAGTCATTTTTAGAGACTTCACTTATCAACATCATGTCATGATTTTTGACATGAAATCCGAATTCTGGAAATTTTTCAACTTTGAATGTAGAATTGTTAACGATGACAAAACATGACCAAAATGACCTCGGAATTGAAGATCGGATCATTTTTGACAAAGATATGGCACTTTAAAGTCTGGGAAGGTCATCATAAGGGACTTCACTTGTCAACATCATGTCATGATTTTTGACATGAAATCCAAATTTTGAAAATTTTTCAACTTTGAATGTAGAATTGTTGACGATGACAAAACATGACCAAAATGACCTCGGAATTTAAGATCGGATCATTTTTGACAAAGTTGTGGCACTTTGAAATCTGGGAATTTAGTTTTAAGGGACTTCACTTATCAACATCTTGTCATGATTTTTGACATGAAATCCGAATTCTGGAAATTTCTAAACTTCGAATGTAGAATTGTTAACGATGACAAAACATCACCAAAATGACATCGGAATTGAAGATCGGATCATTTTTGACAAAGTTGTGGCACTTTGAAATCTGGGAATTTAGTTTTAAGGGACTTCACTTATCAACATCTTGTCATGATTTTTGACATGAAATCCGAATTCTGGAAATTTCTAAACTTCGAATGTAGAATTGTTAACGATGACAAAACATCACCAAAATGACATCGGAATTGAAGATCGGATCATTTTTGACAAAGTTATGGCTTTTTAAAGTCTGGGAAAGTCATTTTTAGAGACTTCACTTATCAACATCATGTCATGATTTTTGACATGAAATCCGAATTGTGGAAATTTTTCAACTTTGAATGTAGAATTGTTAACGATGACAAAACATGACCAAAATGACCTCGGAATTGAAGATCGGATCATTTTTGACAAAGTTATGGCACTTTAAAGTCTGGGAAGGTCATTATAAGGGACTTCACTTGTCAACATCCTGTCATGATTTTTGACATGAAATCCAAATTTTGGAAATTTTTCAACTTTGAATGTAGAATTGTTAACGATGACAAAACATGACCAAAATGACCTCGGAATTGAAGATCGGATCATTTTTGACAAAGTTATGACCTTCCCAGACTTTAAAGTGCCATAACTTTGTCAAAAATGATCCGATCTTCAATTCCGAGGTCATTTTGGTCATGTTTTGTCATCGTTAACAATTCTACATTCGAAGTTTATAAATTTCCAGAATTCGGATTTCATGTCAAAAATCATGACAAGATGTTGATAAGTGAAGTCCCTTAAAACTAAATTCCCAGATTTCAAAGTGCCACAACTTTGTCAAAAATGATCCGATCTTCAATTCCGAGGTCATTTTGGTCATGTTTTGTCATCGTTAAAACTTATCAACATCTTGTCATGATTTTTGACATGAAATCCGAATTCTGGAAATTTCTAAACTTCGAATGTAGAATTGTTAACGATGACAAAACATGACCAAAATGACATCGGAATTGAAGATCGGATCATTTTTGACAAAGTTATGGCTTTTTAAAGTCTGGGAAAGTCATTTTTAGAGACTTCACTTGTCAACATCATGTCATGATTTTTGACATGAAATCCAAATTTTGGAAATTTTTCAACTTTGAATGTAGAATTGTTAACGATGACAAAACATGACCAAAATGACCTCGGAATTGAAGATCGGATCATTTTTGACAAAGTTATGGCATTTTAAAGTCTGGGAAGGTCATTATAAGGGACTTCACTTGTCAACATCCTGTCATGATTTTTGACATGAAATCCGAATTCTGGAAATTTTTCAACTTTGAATGTAGAATTGTTAACGATGACAAAACATGACCAAAATGACCTCGGAATTGAAGATCGGATCATTTTTGACAAAGTTGTGGCACTTTGAAATCTGGGAATTTAGTTTTAAGCGACTTCACTTATCAACATCTTGTCATGATTTTTGACATGAGATCCGAATTCTGGAAATTTCTAAACTTCGAATGTAGAATTGTTAACGATGACAAAACATGACCAAAATGACATCGGAATTGAAGATCGGATCATTTTTGACAAAGTTATGGCTTTTTAAAGTCTGGGAAAGTCATTTTTAGAGACTTCACTTATCAACATCATGTCATGATTTTTGACATGAAATCCGAATTCTGGAAATTTTTCAACTTTGAATGTAGAATTGTTAACGATGACAAAACATGACCAAAATGACCTCGGAATTGAAGATCGGATCATTTTTGACAAAGATATGGCACTTTAAAGTCTGGGAAGGTCATCATAAGGGACTTCACTTGTCAACATCATGTCATGATTTTTGACATGAAATCCAAATTTTGAAAATTTTTCAACTTTGAATGTAGAATTGTTGACGATGACAAAACATGACCAAAATGACCTCGGAATTTAAGATCGGATCATTTTTGACAAAGTTGTGGCACTTTGAAGTCTGGGAATGTAGCTTTAAGGGACTTCACTTGTCAACATCATGTCATGATTTTTGACATGAAATCCGAATTTTGGAAATTTCTCAACTTTGAATGTAGAATTGTTAACGATGACAAAACATGACCAAAATGACCTCGGAATTGAAGATCGGATCATTTTTGACAAAGTTATGGCACTTTAAAGTCTGGGAAGGTCATTATAAGGGACTTCACTTGTCAACATCATGTCATGATTTTTGACATGAAATCCAAATTTTGGAAATTTTTCAACTTTGAATGTAGAATTGTTAACGATGACAAAACATGACCAAAATGACCTCGGAATTGAAGATCGGATCATTTTTGACAAAGTTATGGCACTTTAAAGTCTGGGAAGGTCATTATAAGGGACTTCACTTGTCAACATCCTGTCATGATTTTTGACATGAAATCCAAATTTTGGAAATTTTTCAACTTTGAATGTAGAATTGTTAACGATGGCAAAACATGACCAAAATGACCTCGGAATTGAAGATCGGATCATTTTTGACAAAGTTATGGCACTTTAAAGTCTGGGAAGGTCATTATAAGGGACTTCACTTGTCAACATCCTGTCATGATTTTTGACATGAAATCCAAATTTTGGAAATTTTTCAACTTTGAATGTAGAATTGTTAACGATGACAAAACATGACCAAAATGACCTCGGAATTGAAGATCGGATAATTTTTGACAAAGTTGTGGCACTTTGAAGTCTGGGAATGCAGTTTTAAGGGACTTCACTTATCAACATCTTGTCATGATTTTTGACATGAAATCCAAATTTTGGAAATTTTTCAACTTTGAATGTAGAATTATTAACGATGACAAAACATGACCAAAATGACCTCGGAATTGAAGATCGGATAATTTTTGACAAAGTTGTGGCACTTTGAAGTCTGGGAATGCAGTTTTAAGGGACTTCACTTATCAACATCTTGTCATGATTTTTGACATGAATTTTTGACATGAAATCCGAATGTAGAATTGTTAACGATGACAAAACATGACCAAAATGACCTCGGAATTGAAGATCGGATCATTTTTGACAAAGTTATGGCTTTTTAAAGTCTGGGAAAGTCATTTTTAGAGACTTCACTTATCAACATCATGTCATAATTTTTGACATGAAATCCGAATTCTGGAAATTTTTCAACTTTGAATGTAGAATTGTTAACGATGACAATACATGACCAAAATGACCTCGAAATTGAAGATCGGATAATTTTTGACAAAGTTGTGGCACTTTGAAGTCTGGGAATGCAGTTTTAAGGGACTTCACTTATCAACATCTTGTCATGATTTTTGACATGAAATCCGAATTCTGGAAATTTCTAAACTTCGAATGTAGAATTGTTAACGATGACAAAACATGACCAAAATGACATCGGAATTGAAGATCGGATCATTTTTGACAAAGTTATGGCTTTTTAAAGTCTGGGAAAGTCATTTTTAGAGACTTCACTTGTCAACATCATGTCATGATTTTTGACATGAAATCCAAATTTTGGAAATTTTTCAACTTTGAATGTAGAATTGTTAACGATGACAAAACATGACCAAAATGACCTCGGAATTGAAGATCGGATCATTTTTGACAAAGTTATGGCACTTTAAAGTCTGGGAAGGTCATTATAAGGAACTTCACTTGTCATCATCATGTCATGATTTTTGACATGAAATCGGAATTTTGGAAATTTTTCAACTTTGAATGTAGAATTGTTAACGATGACAAAACATGACCAAAATGACCTCGGAATTGAAGATCGGATCATTTTTGACAAAGTTATGGCACTTTAAAGTCTGGGAAGGTCATTATAAGGGACTTCACTTGTCAACATCCTGTCATGATTTTTGACATGAAATCCAAATTTTGGAAATTTTTCAACTTTGAATGTAGAATTGTTAACGATGACAAAACATGACCAAAATGACCTCGGAATTGAAGATCGGATCATTTTTGACAAAGTTATGGCACTTTAAAGTCTGGGAAGGTCATTATAAGGGACTTCACTTGTCAACATCCTGTCATGATTTTTGACATGAAATCCAAATTTTGGAAATTTTTCAACTTTGAATGTAGAATTGTTAACGATGACAAAACATGACCAAAATGACCTCGGAATTGAAGATCGGATAATTTTTGACAAAGTTGTGGCACTTTGAAGTCTGGGAATGCAGTTTTAAGGACTTCACTTATCAACATCTTGTCATGATTTTTGACATGAAATCCAAATTTTGGAAATTTTTCAACTTTGAATGTAGAATTATTAACGATGACAAAACATGACCAAAATGACCTCGGAATTGAAGATCGGATAATTTTTGACAAAGTTGTGGCACTTTGAAGTCTGGGAATGCAGTTTTAAGGGACTTCACTTATCAACATCTTGTCATGATTTTTGACATGAAATCCGAATTCTGGAAATTTCTAAACTTCGAATGTAGAATTGTTAACGATGACAAAACATGACCAAAATGACCTCGGAATTGAAGATCGGATCATTTTTGACAAAGTTGTGGCACTTTGAAATCTGGGAATGTAGTTTTAAGGGACTTCACTTATCAACATCTTGTCATGATTTTTGACATGAAATTCATATCTAGGAAATTTTTCAACTTTGAATGTAGAATTGTTGACGATGACAAAACATGACCAAAATGACCTCGGAATTTAAGATCGGATCATTTTTGACAAAGTTATGGCACTTTAAAGTCTGGGAAGGTCATCATAAGGGACTTGACTTATCAACATCTTGTCATGATTTTTGACATGAAATCCGAATTCTGGAATTTTCTAAACTTCGAATGTAGAATTGTTAACGATGACAAAACATGACCAAAATGACCTCGGAATTGAAAATCGGATCATTTTTGACAAAGTTGTGGCACTTTGAATCTTATGAAGTTCATTTTTAGGGACTTGGGAACTTCACATTTCAACATCTTATCATGATTTTTGACATGAAATCCGAATTCCTAAAAGTGGATTAATTTAATTTAACTAGATGCCAAATAATGACCAAAAAGAACTCGGGAGTCAACATTGGTTTAGTTTTGACAAAGCTATGGGAGTTGGAAGTCTTAGAAGGGCATTTATAAGGTCACTTATAGCCATTTGTCTATCAAAGTCAAAGGTAATTGCAATTAGTCCATTTATTAAACTTTCGTATGCAATGCTTGTATTTATCTTCTCATGAGCAATTACACATGCAAATGTAAATTATTCTCCCTTTGGCACTATAAAACTGAAATTAACATATTTAGCTAGACAATTAATTACGCTTACTTTACTTTGCTACAAATGTTGTTTATTGCAATTTCAGAAATAAGGATACATATGAACATTCTGTTGTTTAACGATTATCATGTGCAATATTGTTAAATGCCGTCAGGCAAATAATTCGAAGGCAGATACTTTCAGCAGGCAGTTTGCTGCAATGTACTGCAACTGGCATCTGCTCAAAATGCAATATCCTATTGCCTGTTCATGTGGTTGCATCTATGTTTGTGTTTGAGTGTGTGTGTGTGTGTGTGTGTGTTTGTATAAGATTTATATATTTTCAATTTCCGCTTTTATGAGTGCAATGCGAACAGTTTCATGCATGAGAAAATCGAATGACCTCGCACAGGATAACGGCCACATTCATAAACGGCAATAGCTATATGAACGGGCTTCAATCCATGGGATATAGTCATATTCCACACATATGTGTGTATGTATGTATGTAGTAGGGGGTATGTATATACATATATAGCTAGGCAAACATTGCTGCCCATATGCTAAAGCGCTGTGAAAGTATGCTGAAACCGCACGCAATTGCATTGAACTGCTTATGCAAATGCCAATCAAAATGTTGTTGCCTGCCTGAAAGCAACCGAGCACACACATACACACACACATAAATATGCAAAGGATGTGGCAACCACAAGCACTTCGGAGAGGAGTTGCGAATGAAATTTGCATAAGAAAAAGGCAAACATTGTTGGCAAATGCCCACAAGGATTTTTGCCAGTAATCTGCATTGAACAGTTATTAAGTTTTGCGTTTATATTGCTGCCAAAAACCCCGAAAAGAGTCACCATACAAAAAAGTCACTGCTGGCCCTCGAGGCGCCTCGAAAAATAAAAACTGTACATTGTATGCATATGCGAAATGAAACGCATACGCTCCATCTGCCCAATGCGTGTGTATGTGTGTGTGTCTGTGTGTGCCTTCATTTTCATGCAAACAAATTTGCATGCCAAAGCGGCAACCGGGCTCTGGGCGCTTTGAGAAGCGCGTAGAAAAGAGCAAAAAGGCGAAACGAAGCGAAACGAAATAGAAGTGAACAAATTGCAAGGGTGTGTACACACTGGCATACATATATGTATGTATGCATATATACATTGCACAGTGTACACACTTTGTTACGCTTTTCAGTCAGCGTCTGGGTTAACTAATGCCGCCGCCCACTGCCACGCCCACACTTTGTCGCTACTACTGGCTCATGTGTCGCATCTAAATTCGAGCACTTCTGGCACATTATTTTATTCTTTTTATATACCCTATGAACACAAGCTACGACTACTGGCATTATCAGCTAGCTGAAATTCTATTCAACCATTTTCATAGATTGTTTTGGGCAACTAATTAAATACATATACAGATATTATATTTACTATATTTATAATCGAAAAAATGTTAAAACTGTTTTTTTTTTTATTTGAATTATATTTTTTTTTATGGTTTATAAAAATATATATATAAAATTAATAATTATCAAATATTTATATTATTTAGCTGATCAGGCATTTCAGGAGTTGGAACTTCCTATCCAAAATCAGTAAAACCAATACATTTACAGGGTATTTTTGAGTCAACCCTCACATTTTACAAGTATAGCTTTTATTTTGCTACTTTTTATACTGCATATTTGCATGCATTTTGCCAGCTCTGAGATTTTTTAGATTTTGTTTGTTTGTTCGTTCTGCCTGTCAGTCTTGTTAAAATATTTAGATATTAAATTCTGTGTGCTTGATTTTACCTTTAGCACATTTCCCTTTTATTTTTCTTCTTCTTCTGCTTCATGTTCTTCTTCTACTGCTGCTTAATCTTGGTGCTTTCTAAATGCACTTAAATGTCAAATACGTCGCTTATTGCAATTTTCCACGAAGTCAGTTCTTGTTGCCTTCATTTTGTTATTACGTGTAGAAAATTTGCCTTTGTCAAGTTGTCTGCCTGCCAGCTAGCATTCACTCTTCCTCTTGCCTCATGATGTGGCACATTTCCGCATCCGCTGGCCTTGTGCTCATCCTTATCCGCCATCTTATGGCCCGTGCGTCCTTCGTCCTAGTCGTGCCCCGGCAGCTGCACTAAGCCCCGGCTAATGCATATTTGTGCAAGGGCTTTGCATGTAGCTGACGTTAAATTAATTTCCGCCAAAGAAATTATAATATTCCTCTTCTTCTTCTACTTCTACTTCTGCCTCGCCTGCTTTTTCAACCACTTTTCACAGCTTATTGGCATATTTTAGATGGCATCCGCAAAATTAGTTTAGCTATTTTAATAAGCTTACCGCCTGTCTAATGGAACACTCTTGAAAATGCAAATGCGACGCTTTAGATTTATGCAAAATTTAATGCTCTTGCATATATTAAATGGGAATATCACGGAATGCAATAAAAAAGAAAATTCATATATATTGTGTACATGTTTGACTTTATTTTCACTTTTATGTCATTTTTAAGAATATTTAATTACATTTTTATGACTTTCGGCTTCATATTCTTTATTTTTCAAATCACATTTTGGATGTGAATATTCTATTGTTTTTCACTAAACATTTTCAATATGCTTCAATATTTTGAATACATCTATCCATATATTCCCCGTTTTTCTATCGCATTCACTCAAAAGGCTTTCAAAAATGTTTTTAAAACTTCTTGCTTATTTTTTAATTCTTGATATGATATAATATTTTGAACTGAATATGAAAACACTGCCAACTTGCAAGGAATACTAAGAGTTGAATATCTTAAATATAACAAGACTTTTATTTTACAAAGTAAAGAAAATAACCCAAACGGTATCCAATTGTGACTTATGTAAGATCTTCTTACTGTAAAACTGTAGCTACTATAATATTTCGAACTGAATATGGAAACTTTACCGACTTGCAAGGAATACTATGAGTTGAATATCTTAGATATTGTATAACAAGTCTTTTATTTTAAAAACAAACGCAAATATCCCAAACGGTATCCAATTGTGACTTATGTAAGATCTACTTACCCAATAACTTTCACTCTTGCTTATCAAGGTATTATCAATTTCTGATAGTAAAATAAGCACAATCTAAATACACAACACTTTGAAAACATTATTTTTATATAATCGTCTCAAGCAGAGACTTGATTAAATCGCAGCTCATAACCTCAATATTTATGAGCTTTATTCAGCTGATTTTCACACACTTTTGATAGTCGTTTGTTATTTTTGTTGAACTTGTAGAGTTTCGTTCGCTCTTGGCATTCACCGCGTGCCTTATGGTTAAAGTTCATAGAGGCCTACAGTGGATACCAGGAGAAAAACGTACCAAACGACGGCACACACGAGTCCTGACGCACGCAGGACAATAAAAGCACAAAACCGGAACTTGCGTAATGAGATGCAAACTATCAGCTGACGATTATCGCAGGGCAAGGCGAATATCCTTTGCAATTAGAGGCTGTTTTTCGGGCCGTGTGTTGTGCCAGTGACCCAAAGGAACCGCAGCGAACCGGTTTTCCAAGCACTTGGGAGTTTTCGTCCTGGGACTCGGACTGAGTGAGCTGTGTGATCCTTGCCAGTGTCGCGATTGAACTGCTCGAATTGCTGAATGCGCAACGCTACAAAACTCTCAGTGCGGGGCAGAGCCTTAAGTAGTCGCGATCCCACCTTTTAGGGGTTGATCACAGCGCACGGTAACAGGATCAGCAGGCGCTCGGCTCTCTCCCTCGCCCAGAGCCGAAATCCGGTTTTTTGGGTACAATGATTGCCTTTGGCTTTGGGTTATCCTGCCCGGCAGCTGCCTGCCTGCCAAAGAGCAAAATATACAACAACAACAAATTTATTCAAACGTACATTGGCTTAGAGGACAGCGAGAGAGGGAGAGAGAATGGCAGAGGGAGAGCGCCCGCAGCTCCTTGTTATTGTTATCCTTGCCGATTTGATGATTATGTGCATCTGTGTGCGTGTCCCTTTTCCTTTCATACATTATTGCTGGCGTTTACGGCGTTGCAAATGCATTTTTATATCCTGTTTATGCGCGCGCGTTTTTATTAATGGAACTCTGATTTATCCCTTCTTCCTCCCGCTTGCCACCCCTCTTGCTATATCTGCGCAGCAGCAGCAGCAGCTGAACTGCACTAACGGCAAGTCAACAAAAGCCTCAAAGGTGCATGTCATCCAGAGACTTCAGATCTTGATGGTTTCGTCAACTTTAACAGTCATTATATTTTATATTTATTGTTTTTGTTGCTCTTATATTGTTATGGTGATTCTTCAACGTAGATAAGCATAATTGTTATATGAGGTTACAAAAAATAAAGGGTTAGTTTGTTATACAATGTACATTTTACTAAGAATATGTTAATAAATTCATATAATTCACTAAAGTAAAGATCTTTTTGAAATTATAATTTGTGTATAAAATTATTAAACAGTTTTAGGTTTATTATACAAAATATAAAAAGTTATGCATCTAACTAAACATGAAAATGTATTATTAATAAAAATGCTGAATAAATTTCTAGCACCCATCGATTTCAGAGAACTACCTACAAATCTAAGCTTCTATTAGTGCTTTAGAATATATCTAGATTCAATTCCTTTAAGAGAGATACATCCTCTACATTGGGATGTATATGCATAAGATTTGATCGCTAAGTTAAGGTCATATGAGATAAAAATAGTACATCTTAATTATAATTTAAATTAAATAATACATTTTTAGAATTATACATTTTGATATTCGATTTGTGTACTATATAATACCAAATAATATTAAAATAGTTAATTTACTATGTAGTATTAACAACAAAGTTATAAGTTACATAAAATACCAAGCAAAAAATATCAATATAAAGGAAAACTGTTATTTTCAGTTGAATAGTAAACACACACACACATGCAACTATGTGAATGTGCAGACTTTATGAAAATCAGGGCGCATCTGGAAAATGCACACAGTCGATAGAAGAAAAGTCGGACGTGGGGAGGGAGAGTATTGCAGAACGAGGAGGGAAACAGGAGAACAAAAGCATAATGTGCATTGTTGTCAACAGCAACAGCAGCTGATCGAACAGCCAACTGACAGGATAGACAAGCACACACACACACACACACACACAACTGTCAATTGAATAGAGTCGAGGCCTCTAAACGTCGAGTGCAGGCCAAGCAGCCATTCAGCCATCTGATATTAGTAGTGGCCCGTGACACACATTTTGCGTCGGCCCAAGATTTTCTGCCACGAATTGGCGCCCAAAAAGGCAGCAACAATAGCGGCAAATGCCAGGCAATGAAAATTGCATCAAGTCAGCAGCTGTCAACTGCGTCGAGTCCTGGCTCATGCCAAAAACAGCTGAGGCCCGTCGTAGCTATTGATTTTACTGTAGCTATTTAAAATGCCCATGTCAGTCTCCTTTTTATCGATTGCAAACACACACACATACACACTGGAATTTAAAAATAATATTGCAACACACATATATGAGCTGAAAGTATCTCGACTCTGGAAATGACGCGTCACATCATAAACTCTTGCCCCCAGCGGCAACCGAGCTAAAGTGTGCATAAAGCAAATATGCAAATAGCTGAACCGCAGTTCCACACTGTAAAAATTAACTATAATAAAAGATTAAAGAAGTTTTAAATAAATTTGTTATTTAAAAATAGCTGAATACTAAAAAACTTATAGCCAAAGTGTTTTTTAAAACTAACAAATGTTGTTCAAATGTTGTTAAATATTTAAATAATTCGTAAAAGGGGGAATCATTTTGTTGATACATATTTTCCCATATCTTACTATTATTTTTAGTTTTCTATAAAATTTATTTATTTATTATTTTATTGTTAAATATTTAAATAATTCGTAAAAGGGGGAATCATTTTGTTGATACATATTTTCCCATATCTTACTATTATTTTTAGTTTTCTATAAAATTTATTTATTTATTTACTCATGAGTACTTACTACAACTTATTTTCAGTCTATAATTTTCAATAAATTTACTAATTCCCATTAAAATGCAAGTTTCTCAAAATAAAAAATTATGCCTTTAATTTTATATTCTTTCTTTTCATATTTCACATTGATGAATTCAAAAGTTCTACGCTTAAATCTCTTCTTAATAGTTCTGAAATCTGAAATGGAACTGTACTATTTTTTAAATTTGTGAAATATTATTCTTTACTTAAGCCCAGCTTTATTTCTCTCAGTGTACTCATAAAACACGAGTTTATTTAGTTTTGCTTTGTTGGCTGCTGCTGCTGCTGGGGCATAGAAATTGTTATGCCTGCTCTCTTGTGGTTTTTATGCATGCACACACACACACACACACACATAGACATGGTAACATGTATGCATATACGGATACACAGACATGCAAATGGTGTCCTGTTCACAGTCTAGCCCCTCTCCTCGTATATCCCCCAGTGCGAAACTGTCTCAATGGCTGGCAATTAGCTGCTGCTGCTGCTGTTGTTTTTGTTTTTGTCGTTCTCAACGCTGTCGCATTGCTGTCATATGAGCACTTAAACATGATTTTAATGTCAATGGTTTCCACGCTTCGCCATATTGCCACAGACAGAGCTTACCTAACTAGGAAGAGCGAGAGCGAGTGCGCATGAGGGAGTGAGAGGCAAGACAGTTTGTTTGCACGCAAAGAAGATGAAAGTGTTGGAGGTCGTCGCACCTCTTTTCTTGCTTTTTTTATAGATTTTTACTTTTTCTTTAGCAGTGCTGGAGGAGCTTTTGGAAGTGCCCCCCATAGATGTCATGGCTGCTGCAGCCGCTTGCTTGTTTAATTTGCTGTAAAAAGGTGCTGAGAGTAGCAAGCAAACTCTTAAACTCTTAAGTAGCTGTCGCACTTTAAGTGGTAATGAGCGTTAAATCTAAAATTAAACATGCCAAACTTTATGAGTTTGTTTTGCTCGAGAACCGTGTCCTTGGATATATGATTCTCTAGTGCCTCAAATAATTACTTAACCAACGATAAGGTAATTTTTGCATTTAAGCTAATGCAGAAAAAGAATATATAATTTAATATCAACTTATACAAAACAAACTTAACTATAATTTGTACTCCTGAACTAAAGATCTTGTGGGTTGGGTTAGAGGAAGAACTTTAAGAAAGGGACACATATATCTATAGGCTACAGAATCCTTATTTAAATTATGTTATTAGGCTCCTAAATTTACTTGAACATTTCCACTTTATTTATTTATTTATTTAATAAATTTCATTTTTTGATATTTTTATTTATTGTATTTTGTTCACATAATCAAGAAACGATCAGGAACAATTATATTTATTATCAAAAACGTTTGCAACTGAGTAAATTCATTTAAATCCAGTGATTTATTATATCATATTTTATCGTATCATAAAATAAATGGCTCTTAATCAAACAACAGCTTGCAACCGAATGACGTCTTGCTTTTCTTTCATAAAAGTTTGCAACACATTTAAGTTCGAGAAATTTTTCAGCTCCCCAAAACCCCGTTGCTTTTGATATAAAAAGCTGCATACAATATCAAAAGCAAACGCGAATAAACTCATAGTGAAGTAAAATTTAAAAAGAAAAGTACTAAATACAAAGGACAGCCAACAAATTTGTAACGCCAGCCAAGCGAAAGAGATTAAGCAGACCAAACTTGAATCTATAGTAAAAACTCAGAAATATTTGCAACGCTTTTTATGCAAAGCACGTAGTCCACTTTTTTTTTGCTTAGAGCAATGTGGCAGGTGGCAGCGTCAGGGTGCAGCTGGATGGGGATAAACGAGCAGCATAAAAATGTCATTTCCTTCCGCGCACCTCACAGCAACAACAACAACATCAACAACAACAGCAACAAGGACAACAAGGATAACAGCAATGCCAACAACCTGCCATTAATGCTGGCATATGTACACACACCGAAAAAGCTGCTGCCGCTGCTACTACAAATCATCTAACAGCATCCTTCGTCCTGCGAAAGAAAAAAAGAATTTATAAAGCTACGAGCATTTTTGGGTGCGGTCCTTGACATCGCGTACGACGCATGACACTCGCCTGCCTGCCTGCCAGCCAGCCTGCCTGCCTGCCTGCTCCTTGTCTGTGCTTGAGATTCGCAGGGTTGCCTGCTGCGAATACTCGTTTCGAATTCACGATGAACTCGATTTTACGACAGCACCCGCCATCAACCAACACACACACACACACACACACACACACACACACACACACACAAACACACACAAATACTACAGCAGCACGCGATGCCGATGCTGTCCAGAGAGACTCTGAGTGTTAGCTCTTTGTGTGTGTGTGTGCAGTAGTAGTGGTAGTCAGCCACACGCCCTCGCACACACACTAGCACATTAAGAGACTGCTAAAATTTGGTAGCTCACCCAAAAGCCCAAAGGCAGCTCTGCAACTTATTTATTAGCCGAAACGGTTCGTGGAATGTTTGCAAATTCCCAGCAGCGAATTGTAAAGGGATATTTTCTTTGCATAAGCTGCATAAACCATCAATTAATAAAGTTTTTAGATTTGTTCTCAACAACTCTTTTGTAAGCATAAATATTTTAAATGGAAATTAAGATAGACATATTGTTAGTAGTATATACAAATTATAGTACAACAGCTCAGTTTTTATAATTTACTCATACGTATGTAAATCTTTATATATCCTCAGAGCTTTATCTACAAAAATAGTGTAATAAATATATTTAATATATTTATCTAAACTTTTTCTTTTTTTTTAAATTAAAGCACAAATATAATTAATTGCTAAAATATATTTCTGATTTTTCAGAACAATTAATGTTTGAAAATCAGTAAGAAAAATCAAGTTAGTTAAATTATTTATAAAAATGAGAGAAATATTTTTTATGCGATTTACAATTGTAAAATGGATAGTCCATACGCTATAATAATAATAAATTATAATATTAATATAACATAAGAAACTTAAATCATTATACGGCTTTAATTTAACTTTTTAATAAGTATAGATTATAATATAAAATATATTTTTGACATTTATAATTTTAGCTCATCACATACAATACAATTTTTAAATAATAATTCTACATCAATCTTAATTTAATTTTAAGTCACATTTATATAATATAATATTCGTTTGTTGTTAAATGTATAAAGTAATTACAATGTATACTCACTCTATAATTTTGTCATTTATTTATGATTAATATTTATTATTATCAAACAGAGTTTGATGAATTTAATTGAACAACAACAACAACAATGACAACACCAAAAATTGACAGACATATAGTAGACGTAGTATATTCCATTACAACATCAAGTACATACCCATTAGCGTAACAACGCGCACTTTCAAACGTTAAGTATTTTTATATATTATTTTTGTTAATTTATATATATTTGAAATATTCTTTTTGTTCAGTGATTAAGCTGGCGGCATTTGTCGTTAACACTTTTTACTTGCATTTATATTAAGGCTTTTTATTATTATTATACAATTTGTGTTGCACAGAGTTTCACTTTTGATTGGTTTTCTTTTCATTTTGTTTTTGGATTTTGCAGCTTGCTGTGGCCAAAAAATTATGTGGCTGTCCTGTGGCTTAAAGCTTAATAATAATTAATTATCGTACGAGTCGAGTGGAGTTTTGTATATGTGTGTGTGTGTGTGTGTGTGCTTTGTTGTATGTGCTTATTCTTTGTCCTTTGTCGTCTGCTGTGTCTTAATGTTTGTCCCTTTGTGTGCAGTTTTTCGCTCTTGGTCCAGTGTCGAGTGTCGCGCTGTCTCTGACGTTGTTCTGATTTTGCTTTCTTTTCGTTTCGTTTTTCCTGTCAGCCATTTGTCAAGCACAAGTGTGTGTGTGTGTGTGTGTAACTTTACGTATGTATGCAATGGTATAGATATGTATATGTGTGTGTTGTTGTGTGCAAGCAGCATCAGAAACAGTTAGTAGCCGTGTGCAAAGAAACGTTGAATCGGCTGAGCGTAGTTACGTGTGTAAGCGCAGCACCAAGCGCACTAGTTGACGCCTAAACGTCTACTACGAATTGCGTTTGTTGTAGCGAACCCCAATTTCGAAAAATTCCAAATGGCGGCACACGCACACATCTACAAATCGCAGCAGCAGCGGCGGCAGCAGCATCAGTCGCAGCAGCCACAGCCACAGCTTCAGCCTCAGCCTCTGTCGCAGTCGCAGCTTCTGCTGCAGCAGCTGCAAACACACACACACACACACACACACACACACACGCACACACACATGCACACACACACACACACACAGAGCGCTCAGCTCTCAGTTAGCTGCTTGTGATTTATGTACAAAATGGCAAAGGCAACAACAAAATAATACAAAATATACTCACACACACACACACAAATACACACACAAATACACACACATATACATATACAGGCACACGTACAGCAGCCGAGCAGCGCTGCTCGACTTAATCCCAGTTGTGTCCTGTTTTTGGTGGTGGCATTGGCAAAGCTCCCTGCTCGGCCAGCTCCTGCCTCTTTTTATTACATAGTTGCTTATATACAAATAGCAGCTCATCTGCGTCTGTGTGTATGTGTACTCATACACACACACACACACACACACACACACACACACACACACACAGGCAGACTGTTGCTGCCGGCTTTCCTTTTTTGAGTTAGCTCTGCAGCACAGCATCCGCACAAGAGCTTTTTTGAGTGAGTTTTTTATGCTCGTTAAATTCAACTTTGTTGTTTTCGATTTCTGTTTTTGAAAACCAGCTTTAAATTTAATTCTATTGTATTTTTTTGTAGTTTTTGTTAATCAATTAAATATTTTAAAATACTGTTCTAAAATTATATTTGAAGAGCCGCATTTATATTTTTAATTGTTTCTCGCTTACAGTAATCAAAAATACAAAATAAAATAACTTACCCAAAATTTTAAGTATTAGATTTTACAATTAATTTTTTTTTTAAGTATTTTTCGCCGTGCACATAATAAAACTATAACCAAAGTTTCGCTGAGCCAGCTATAGATTTAAAACCTTTCTGCAACATAAGAACAGATGTTATATTTTCTTTATTTATTTAATAATATACAACTTTCTCAAAACCCGCGCCAACTCATCATTCTCTCTCCCTCTCTCTCTCTCGCTCTCTCTCTCGCTCTCTCTCTCTCTCTCTCTCTCTCTCTCTCTCTCTCTCTCTTACGTTCAGTGTGTTTCTCACACGCACTTTGAGCTTTGAGCTGGTCAAACTTTTGCTCGAAGCTTTGCTCAAAAAAGCGCTTTCAGTGCGCGCTGAGCGAAAGTTTTGCTAACAGCATCTCTGCTTCTACCTATGGCCAAGGTGAGAGTAAAAACTCTGCCACAGAGATAACAACAACAACAACAAGAAGAAGAAGCAGCGGCAACAGCAGCAGCAGCATAATAAAAATCCATTTTTATAGTCCCGGCAACATCGCTGCTGCTGCAGAAACCACCCCGCCGAAAAAAAAAAAGATTTACTGAAATGGGCAAAGAGGGTCACGGGATGTTGAATGTTGTTGTTGGCTGTTGTTGTTGTTGTTGCTATTCCTGGGGTGGTGGTGTGCTTTTCAAAATGTATGAAATTTTACTGCCTGCCAACGTCAACAGAAACTTCAAACTTTGGCTGCGGCCAGCTGCGCTGCTGACAGCGCTGCCGCTGCTGTTGTCGACAGCGCTGCCGCTGCGGCTGCTGCTGTTGCTGCTGCTGCTGCTGCTGCTGCCATTGAGTTGAGCGCGTGGAATGTTGCCATATGCCGCCATATGTACATCTGTACATATTTTAAAAACGGCTCTCTCCGTATATATAGCTCTCTCACTCACGCACTACTCTATCTCTCTGTGAGTTGTTTGCGCTTGTACGCTGGGTACAGTCGCTGCTGCCACCAGCAACATCAGCAGCAACAGCAGCAGACGGCGACTGCGACGCTGGCAGCAGCAATATAATGTCCGTCCCTTCATCCCAAATGTCCAGACGTGCAGACTTTTGACTGTGTGGGGTGACCACTTTTTCGTGCTTGACGATGCTGCTGCTGCTGCTGCTGATGTTGCTGATGTTGCTGCTTGTTGTTTTTGTTGTTGTTTTTGTTGCTGCTGTTTCTTTGATTGCCACAAACAGGGTGCTGCTGTCGCTTTTGCAGGGTCCTGCCTTTTCTATTACCAAGAAATATATTTTTCTATAAACTTATTCACTAATTTACTTCTGAACTGATTAGTTTTTTTCTGGGTTTTCCCCAATCCTGGCAACATTTGTTGCATCAGTTTCTAATTTAAATGCACCCAGAAGTTTGTAGGCAGCATAAAATGATTCAATTTAAGCTTCAACATAACCTAGGCACCCTGTATATTTAATAAAAGTGGATTGTATGTAGCTTTATCTTAACTAAAGCAGCAGTTGATTAAGCAATTGTCCTGTATAAACATAGAATACATCGATATAAAACCATTACTCAGACACCCTGTATATCGAAAATTCAATGTTTAACAACATCAACTAGGTACTAATTTTGATTAAATAAAAGCCAACATCCATGTACGACCTGAATACCAATGTCCAATACAAATTTACAGTGATTGAGGCACCCTGTATGTGGCCATATTTAAGTTTAACAAGTACATAAGCACTTGGCTTCAAGCACATAAACAGCGAAATGGAATTAAGTTTGCATAGCAAAGAACATAAACTGCTACAATTACAATAACAAGGGCCTTAGACGACACCAAATTGAAACTAGTCTAAAACAACAAAAACAACAACAATAATAATAATACACAAATACACACAGCCATACACACACAAGAATGATAAACTTTTTTTGCCAATGGCACTGAAAACAAAATGGGAGAAAAAAGCGATAGAAAATAAAAAAATATAACAGAGTATGTAATTTATAATATCCTTTGTGTGCTGTCGCTTTGTGCTGGTGAAAAGTGAAAATAAGTATGTGCAGCTGTATATGTGTGTGTGTGTGTGTGTTGTTTGTAAATGTCAAATACTTAATGCCACACACACACATACACACACATTTTTACAGCTGCTGCTATTTTTTTGCCGCTTGTCGCTTGTGCCGGGCAAATAGTTAAAACTAAAATAAATTTAGTTGTTGTGCGCACACACACACTCACACACACACATATACACATGTGCACATACACATACAGGGACAGACAAAAGATAGCGGCAGCCGCCATTTTGGTACGCGTCCTTCGTGCCTCGCCAGCGCCCAGCGCTGATAAGTATGCAATGCTTGTTTGGCTTGGCCCGTTTCGGCTGCTGCTGCTGCTGATGCTGCTGCTGATGCTGCTGCCACACAAAATCTCATTATATTTGTTTTATTTTATTTGCTGCCACATCGTCGTTTTCCTCTTCAGCTGCTGCTTCTGCTGTTACTTATTCTTTCTTATTATACCCTGCACATATTTAAAGTGGGTAAAAAATCATGTGATCTTAGAGACTATACATAGTATATGTATGTATACAAAAGGAGTAGATTTCGCGACACTCTCATATTTAATTTCGCTCAAAGTACTCCACTTAATATATTCACACTTAGTTTAAGTTAAAATCAAAATGTTCGTTGTTGTACAGTAGCTTTCAGATATAATTATACCAAATCTAAAATTTTCATACCCAAATCGTGTAATTTTTATAATATTAAGATTTTTACAGAATTGATTATTTATCTAAAATCTAGCACATTTTGAAGAATGATTAAAATGTTTGAAAACATATTTTTTAGACTTGTTTTAGATTTTTACACATTTTTAATGCCTATAAATTTTGTGTTTTCGATATCTGCTACAGGATATCTTCAAGTCGAGCACTCTAGAAAGAAAGCTCTAGCTTGCCGACTTGTTTTCTTATATTTTGCTATTATTCCATGTCTATTTCTATGGTTTGGCCAAAGTACTTTTGTGTGTGTATACGCAATGTTGACTTTGGCCAGTTGACCGCCCACTGCCAGTGCCACGCCCACACTGCCCCGCCCACTGCATTGTCATCTACTTACTTACTACTTACTGCGTGCTTATTTATTGTTTTAGTGTGGCCTTTTGTTTCAAAATTATTAACAATGGACGTTGCCAAGTGAAAGGTGCTTGGACGGGCTAGCTTTTAATAGCATTTAATGCACCTGCACACAGATACAAGCTTACACACACACATACACTCACACAATAGAAGTTAAGGCGCTTTGTTCTTTGCCGTTGCTGCAGCTTTACAGCTTTAACACACACAGAACACACTTACAAAAGCCAGATACACTTTACTGAGCGCCAGAGAGCAACACCAACAATAATAACAGCAACATTATCATCATCATTATTATCATCATCATCATCATTGTTAGCATCAGCCTTTGATTATCATCATGATTAAAGCACATAAGCGGCTTTAGAAATGATTCATTTTCTGTGTGTTTGTTGTTGAATTATTTATTTGCCCATTGGTGTTGCTTTAGCGTCCTTGTCCTGGTCTCATTTTAATTGCAAAATTGTAAGTTAATGATCTAGTTTCCGATTTATATATTGCATATGTTGCATAATGTGGCATTAAACTGTTTAAATTTCCATCAATCCTGTCAAACTTGACAAAAGTTTCGGTCAAAGTCATATTCTATAATTTAATATGGGACAAGAATCATATATATAAAATCTATTATTAATAATATTCCACTCTTCACAAATATATTTTCATTTTAAAAATGTTACGATATTAATCGATTATTTTAAAAATAACCCAAAGTCTCATTTTAAACTAAAATCGATAAACACATATGATTCTTTGACACTTCACAATTCAGAAAGTAGGCATACGAAATACGCACATATTTATATTCATTTGGATTTTTCGATTTATTACATAAATAACGTTTTGAAAAGCATTGCTAGTGGGTATCCGTATCCATAAGGATTCCATGCTTCAAGCTGAGAACAAAAAAAAATATTGATCGCCTCAATCAATGAACGGTCAACAGTTGGTCAGATAAGTATATTTCTATATTCAACCGTTGTTTGCCACTGTTGACTGCAATGACTACGAAGCCGGAGTCAACTGGCCGGGTGAATCTCTCGGATCTATCGCTCGAGAATCGATTGCTGGGCAACAAGTATCGCCTGCTGAAGTCCATTGGCAGTGGGTCGTTTGGAGAGGTCTATCAGGGCATTGACACGCAGACCGGCAAGGATGTGGCCGTCAAAATCGAGGCGATCGATGTGAAGTATCCCCTGCTGCTCTACGAGTCGAAGGTCTATAAGGAAATGGGTCCGCTACCCGGCGTTCCTGTTCTCCTGCACTTTGGCAACGAACAGCATTTCAGGGCAATGGTTCTGGATCTGCTGGGGCCCTCGCTGGAGGATCTCTTCAACACGTGCAAGCGTCGCTTCTCACTCAAAACGGTCCTGATGCTCGGCGATCAGCTGCTGATCCGTTTGGAGGGAGTGCATCAGCGCTGCTTTCTGCATCGCGATATCAAGCCGGACAATTTTCTGATGGGCTTGGGCAAGCACTGCAATAAGCTGTACATGATTGACTTTGGACTGGCCAAGCGCTATCGGGATGCCAAGGGTATCACGCATATACCCTATCGCGACGATCGCAGTTTGACGGGAACGGCCCGTTATGCTTCCATAAATGCCCAGAGTGGCTCCGAGCAGTCGCGTCGCGATGATCTGGAGGCCCTGAGCTATTGCATCATGTATTTCAATCTGGGCAAGCTACCCTGGCAGGGTATTGTGGCGGCCAGTAAGCAGCAGAAATATGAAAAGATACTGGAGAAGAAACGGAGCATGTGCATCGATGAGATCTGTAAGCCGTGGCCGCTTGAATTCGCCCTCTTCATGAAATACGCTCGCAATTTGCGCTTTCCCGATGAGCCCGACTATGTTTACTTACGGCAACTATTTCGCCTACTCTTTCGATCGATGAATCATCAATTTGATCATATCTACGACTGGACACTGCTGCAGCAGCCGCAAAAGGAACGTGATCGTTGTCGCGAACGCAGTCGTCGTGATCAGCAGCTAGTCGATATTGAAGCGAAACGTTATCGACGCAGTCGCCAGGAGCCGACACGTTCCCGATTGGACGTTGGCGATGGCCTCAAGCTGAAGCACTCTGATGACAAGAAGTACTTTAAGTAATCAACAACGTCTGCCTCAATATCTGAACAAAATTATTTTATTTTTCAAAATTGTTTTTAAGCTGATTTACTGTTAAATGGTTAATGTTTGGAGATTTCTGTGTTTTATTTCCATTTTTATATCAGTGTACTAGATATATTTTGATTGAAAGAGGCATCTCCCAACCCAAAGTTGCTATATATATTTTCTTGATCAGCATCATTAGCAAAGTCGTTAAATCTTGATGAAACTTGTTTAGTTGCGTCTTTTTGCTGTTGGTAGATTTCTGATTTACTGTTAGAAATAACAATTTTGATGCGTAAAGCTTCCGAGTCCCAATGGTTACCCTTCCGATTCGCATTTAATGTTAATTTTCAATCAAAAAGTTGACATGTCCACTTTCCAGGCGCTAGAAATGCCCCTCCCAGACTTCAAACTGCCATATCTTTGTCAAAACTGATCGGAGTTCGGATTCCGAGACCATTTTGTTCATGGTTTGTCATCTACAATAATCCTACATTTACAGATTTATTAATTTGAAAATTTGCATTTCATGTCATTTTTCATGTTGAAATATTGACATGTCCACTTTTTAGGCCCTAGAAATGCCCCTCCCAGACTTCAAACTGCCATAACTTTGTCAAAACTGATCGGATTTCGGATTCCGAGACCATTTTGTTCATGGTTTGTGATCTACATTAATCCTACATTTACAGATTTATTAATTTGAAAATTCGCTTTTCATGTCATTTTTCATGTCTTAAATGTTGACATGCCCACTTTCCAGGCGCTAGAAATTCCCCTCCCAGACTTCAAACTGCCATAACTTTGTCAAATCTCATCGGATTTCGGATTCCGAGGCCATTTTGTTCATGGTTTGTGATCTACACTAATCCAACATTTACAGATTTATTAATTTGAAAATTCGCATTTCATGTAATTTTTCATTTGAAATATTGACATGTCCACTTTTTAGGCCCTAGAAATGCCCCTCCCAGACTTCAAACTGCCATAACTTTGTCAAATCTCATCGGATTTCATTCCGACCATTTTGTTCATGGTTTGTGATCTACAATAATCCTACATTTACAGATTTATTAATTTGAAAATTCGCATTTTATGTCATTTTTCATTTGAAATATTGACATTCCACTTTTTAGGCCCTAAATGCCCCTCCCAGACTTCAAACTGCCATAACTTTGTCAAAACTGATCGGATTTCGGATTCCGAGACATTTTGTTATGGTTTGTGATCTACATTAATCCTACATTTACAGATTTATTAATTTGAAAATTCGCTTTTAGTATTTTTCATGTCTTAAATTTGAATGCCCACTTTCCAGGCGCTAAAATTCCCCTCCCAGACTTCAAACTGCCATAACTTTGTCAAATCTCATCGGATTTCGGATTCCGAGGCCATTTTGTTCATGGTTTGTGATCTACACTAATCCAACATTTACAGATTTATTAATTTGAAAATTCGCATTTCATGTAATTTTTCATGTTGAAATATTGACATGTCCACTTTTTAGGCCCTAGAAATGCCCCTCCCAGACTTCAAACTGCCATAACTTTGTCAAATCTCATCGGATTTCGGATTCCGAGGCCATTTTGTTCATGGTTTGTGATCTACAATAATCCTACATTTACAGATTTATTAATTTGAAAATTCGCATTTTATGTCATTTTTCATGTCTTAAATGTGGACATGTCCACTTTCCAGGCCCTATAAATGCCCCTCCCAGACTTCAAACTGCCATAACTTTGTCAAATCTCAACGGATTTCGGATTCCGAGGCCATTTTGTTCATGGTTTGTGATCTACAATAATCCTACATTTACAGATTTATTAATTTGAAAATTCGCATTTTATGTCATTTTTCATGTCTTAAATGTGGACATGTCCACTTTCCAGGCCCTATAAATGCCCCTCCCAGACTTCAAACTGCCATAACTTTGTCAAATCTCAACGGATTTCGGATTCCGAGGCCATTTTGTTCATGGTTTGTGATCTACAATAATCCTACATTTACAGATTTATTAATTTGAAAATTCGCATTTTATGTCATTTTTCATGTCTTAAATGTGGACAGGTCCACTTTCCAGGCCCTATAAATGCCCCTCCCAGACTTCAAACTGCCATAACTTTGTCAAATTTCGGATTCCGATGCCATTTTGTTCATGGTTTGTCCTCTACATTAGTTCTACATTTCAAGTTTTAACACTTTAAAAATTCGCATTTCATGTCAATTTTCATGTCTAAAATCAACTTTCCAGCCCCTAGAAATGCCCCTCCCAGACTTCAAACTGCCATAACTTTGTCAAAACTTATCGGATTTCGGATTCCGAGACCATTTTGTTCATGGTTTGTGATCTACATTAATCCTACATTTACAGATTTATTAATTTGAAAATTCGTTTTTCATGTCATTTTTCATGTCTTAAATGTTGACATGTCCACTTTCCAGGCGCTAGAAATTCCCCTCCCAGACTTCAAACTGCCATAACTTTGTCAAATCTCATCGGATTTCGGATTCCGAGGCCATTTTGTTCATGTTTTGTCATCAAAATTATCTAAACATTCAAAGTGAAAACTAAAAATGGTTGGTTTTTTTTGTAAAAATGGCTTTATTTTGCTCTTACAGCTAAATTTGATCCATCTTCATTCTTGTTTAGTTATGTTAATAAACTAATTCCTTTCTTTTAATTTAATTCAATGCTTTATAAATAAAGATCCCTTTTGCTATAACTTTATAAAGCTCATCAGAAACACAGCTGTCAAATTGTCATGTAAACGCGACTTGCTGCCAACAACAGTTGAAAAACATTCGCAACCCGATCCCAAAATTTCTCCGTTGTGGTGGGTTTATTTTCGCTAGTTATTTATTGAGTGGCAGGCACACACAGACTTACACACACAGACACACACACACACACACATGCACATATAGAGAACAGGTGAAAAAAATACTTGCAAGTTATGCGAAAACAAAATCAATTTTATAGCAGCCATGACCCCCAACTGCCTGTGCCTCCCTCTGGCAAACGGACAAAACAGCACAATACACTGGAAAATAGTTAGGACCCAACCGCAAAAATGGGATATTTCCCATTTTGCGATGTGCGGGAAAAGTAAGTGGAAAAGTTTTCTTGCAACTGCTTTGACTGCGCTGCTTAGCTCTGTTAAAGACGGGGTCGCCACGTCGCACCTGCAGCCAAATTAAATTGCAAAAAAAAAAAAACAAACAGAGAAAAAAGAAACCGCAAATAGAGTGGAGGAAAAAAAATAGTAAAGAATTGCAGAAACTAAAACACAATAGAGGGAAACAAACAACTATGGCTATGACAGACGGGCAATTTCAATAATTTATGATGCCAGCTCTGAACAACGGCGCGAATCATTTTGACATTTTCCTGCAATTTTTCTTGCACAGGAAAAACTTGGTCCTGCTGCTGCTGTTGCTTCTGCTGATGCAGTGGAAAACATAATTAAGTATCGTCTTGAGCGACTCCCCGATTCCCCGACACCCCGCCTGCCCGCTCGCCTGTCAGTTGACGCGGCAAAACAGTTGATGAACAGAGCCCACAACACAAAGCAAGTAAGAGTGATCTAGTCGGGAGGGTGCGACGTGCAGCTACCCTGTACCCAGCACTATAGAAAATGTATTCCTTAATGAAAACTTATGTGTTTACTATCCGCTTGTTGTTAAGCCGGCTTAAAAATTTTATAAGCTGGATTGAAGTCAAACTAATTAGCTAACAAAATATACGTAAAAATCAGGCATCGATATGTATCAATACTGATTGATGCTCATTAATATATCTACATACACAAATCCTTATTTCAAATTTCGGCTTCTAGCTTTTATAATTTGTGAGATCGTCAAACAAAGAAAGATGCTGATCAACATTATTTAAATACTTTATGGGTACATTTACACAACTTCAGGATACCCTTGGTTATTTTTAACATATACAGGGTAGACATAAACTAAAGTTACAAATGCCAAGGCTGGCAAACACGAAGCGTCCAAAAACTTGCAATGTGGCAAATAAAGCGGCATGACAAGTGACAAGTGGCAAGTAAACCGTAAACCGTAAACCGTAAGCGGTAAGCTGTTAGCTGTTGTACAAAATGCCACATAATGCAAAAGTGCCGAGCCTTTCACTGCTGCTGCTGCTGCTGTTGCTCATCCGGGCTGAGTTAGTGACAGCCATCGGCACCTGAAGCTATGACAGTTGCCATGTCAACATATGATAAATTGAACAACGCTTCCCGCTTTGGCTGCTTGAAATGATGTGTTATGGAAATTCAACGTCCGCTGACTGCCAATGTCGCCCAGCCAGTTGGCAACACCTCAGTTAGGTTGCATGTAAACATTCATGTAATGTAATTGCACATTTCGCCGTATGCATGCCAAATAGCTGTTTATTTAATTTGCTGAGTGTCGCATGTGCCAAAAGGTTTGCCACGTAGCAGCCATTTTCCATTCATTCTCAGACGGATTTCATGTGACAATTTTCGAGTAAAATGCACTACTTGTCGTCGCCAATGTGAATGCAAGAAATTGAGTTACTATGAGAAGCGCATAGAAGAGCAGCTCCCTCCGTTCAAATTGATTAAAAGCAGCTGCTGCTTCAATTTCAAATTTCAACTTTCAAATGTACTTTCAACTTGGCAATCAAACTTATTTTAATTTTATATACAGCATGTATTTCTGCAAGCAAATACTAATATTAAAATGATTACATTTTTTTAATATAGTCATAGGAAAGTATTATTCAGATTTATGGCTTTAATTAAGTTGCCTAAAATTCATCATTCACGGACATGAACTTATAAATGTTTAACAAATGACAAGGTTTATTTTTATGTGTTTGTAAACAATGCCACACGAACAATGCATTGCTTTATTGAAATAATAAAAACATTTCCATAAAGAAATTATATTTGAGCAATCAGGCACAATTTTCACAGCTCTGCTCAAAAAAGTTGTTTGTTAATTTAAAAGGTTTTATTCATCTGCATTTCAAATTAAATCTTAAAGCACACAACACGACAATTATGCTCTACGCAATTTGGTTGAAATGGCAATGAAAATAATTGCAGTTATTTTCGCTCACAATTTGCACTATTTAATTGCATATTTTAGCCAGATTTTTGGGGCAAAGCAATTATTATGAACATTTCAGCTTGGCTGCTTGGCTGTTTGGCCATTGGAGCGTTGTTATTATATTTCCAAAGTCTGTGGTATTTTTCTTAAGTCCCCAGTCCCCTTTTTTTTTGGGCCCAAGTGCTTTCAGCTAACAACGGTAACATTTTGCAGCTGTGCATTGCTCGAGTGCGGCCAAAAAGCTACACGCTGGCAAATCTAAATGACTTGTGTCGGTACGGTTCAGTTGGGTTCGGTTCGGTTCAGCTCTGGGTCCGGGTCTGGGTCCTGGGCCGGGTCCAGGTCGAATTCGAGTTTCAGCCACTTCATATGGATGCTGGACTCTGGCACTTGGCAACGACTAAGAGGCACTTATTTTTATTAACTTTTTGGCAACTAAGTGCACTTCAAAGTCCGCTTTGAGTGTGTGCGTGTGTGTGGGTGTCTGGGTGTGTGTGTTCTCGTGTGTGAGACCCTGACGGTTGTTATGTGAACATGAACGAATCATCTAATTCAGTGGGCAAGTCTTTCGGGATTTCTCTGCGCGTGCTGTTTAGCATCACAATTATAAATTTGAAAAGCTGTTGAGTCTCTATTCTGTGTGCTTTACTTATTGCTATACTTAAGCAGGCAGTTTTGTAGATAGTTTGGCGATACCCAAATGTTTGCTACTATCGCAAATGTATCTCAAAGGCAACATTCTGTTGTATCTGTAAGTATAAATCGATAAAGGCTGGCTGCGGGTTAAGCTCATTTATTCTTTAGGGAAATGCAGGATGCTAATTGATGGATATCCTCTTTTTTATAAATCACAATGGATTTGTCAAACCTAATTACTGCAACTTATTTCCTTAATTAGAGTGAGCACAGAGTTGCCCCCACATGAAATCCGTTTCGAAATTCGCAATCAATTTTCATCTCGATGTTGTTTTGTTTGTGATTTTTTTAGCATTTGGCTGACAGGCTGACGGGCGGTCTTTGTTGGCCCTAACAGCAGTTTGGCCAAATCCATAAGCTGCAACAAGCAAAAACGATTTGAATTGACTTTTATTTCGTATATTTTTTTTCTTCTCTGGCAGCATATTTGCGTGGACTCGAACAACAAACACAAACCAGCATAGACATATGCCCAACTCTATACGCAGCATAATCCCTACCCCGCTGTGTCTGCTCTCCACCCCACTCCTTCGTCTGTGCTTCCCTCTCTCCGTCGCTGCCCCTCTCTTTGACTGCTGGCAAAAAGCTGAAATTGAAAACTCAAAGTACATACAATGGTATTGCCATTATGGGTGCTGCAAACATGCATATGTGCAGCAAATTTTCCAGCATTTTGCACACAAATACACGGATACATTCCCACATATATGCAGACACACACACACACACACAGACAGAGAGGCGTAAACACCTGCGTCGTCGTTTGGCGCACAAACAAACATTCAATTATAGCATACTTTTGTGCGTCGTCTCAAAATGGCGTCGCACTTTTTCGCATATTCAGCACAGTTACAGTTGCCGCTTTGTTTTTTATTTTTTTTTTTGTTGTGTTTTTGTGTTGCTTAGCACTTTTTTCCACCTGTTTACCTTTCTTAGTACCTAGGCATATTCGATTTGAAATGCAGCCTGATGTCATGGATGTGAATTTTCACGGACTCAGGACGTTTCATATCTGTCTGGATTTGCAACAGAAAAACGCCAAAACTTTAAGTGCTCAAATTTGAATGTAGAATTAATACTAAATTAATTAATTAATAATTACAAAATTGTAATTAAACTCATTATTTACCTTAAACAATTTTATATATTGGATAGAAAAAAGTCTATGCTTACAATTGTCATTTATAATGAAACGAATTGAAATTTTAAGCAACTTCTTTAGCCGCAAAGATTTATTCTGATTAACTGATTTTTCTAAGTAAGGTTGATACAATTTGGGTAATAATAATTATTATAATAATAACGCTTCTAACGAGAAAGCTTGAATTTATTCTTTATCGCATATCTTCTACATTTTGTTAGTGCATTAAATATTCGTATATGTCTTTTGCTCTTTTTTGGTGCTTAGCCCGTTTTTTATTTTTTTGTTTGTTTCGTTATTGTTCCATTTTTTGTTGTTGTTGCCATTTCTTGTTTTGCAGCGCATGCATCAGCTTTGCGCCGGTGTGCAATGGCGATGGCTTCATTTTGGCACACAATAACGTAGAGTAGGAGGCGTAGAAAAAAGGTGAACACGCCCACCTATGTGTGTGTGTGTGTGTGGGTGGGTGCAATGGCTACTGTTGTTGGTGCCACTAATAGTTTTCAGCTCGTAAAAGCTTTGCTGTGAGCCTTCGATCTTGGCTTGACTCGCTTTAGTGCCACATGGCACAACGCCATTTGTTGTAGCTGTTGTAGTTGTTGTTGTTGTTGTTGCTGCTGTTGCTGTTGCTGTTGTGTGCTTAGCATGGCGGAAACTTCCCAGGCAATTTCCGCTTTAAGTACCATTAAATTCGTATTCGTTTTAATGAGCTCTCAACATGCTGCTGCCAGCCTGTGCAGCATCTTCAATGACTGACTGTTCCTCTCCACTCCTTTCCTCACCTCACCTCACCACACCACTCATCTTATCACTTCTCTCTTCTCGCTTCTCTCGTCTTGTCGTGTCTTTATTTTAATGACATTCGATTCGTGTTTATCCTGCAGGACGACAGGCATGTTGTTTATATCCAAGTTTAGACTGGCAGCAACTTGAGAAGTTATTTTGGCATTGCTGCCTTTGTTTGCAGCGCCTTTGCTGGCCAGCAGACAGTGAAATCTGCTTAACTTGGCTGCTCCTGCACCTGCTGTCGAACAAATCGATTCATTATCAGTTCGCTTGTTAACCACAAAAGGCGGAGACTCCGAACGGTTGCTGCTCCTGCAGCAGCTGGGCAAACTAATTAATTTTCTTGCTTTCGAAGATTGCGCATACGCCACGTTACACATAATTACTTACTTGCCAAAATGAGACCTGCTGCTGCCATAATAAATAATTCAATGCGCATATGGCACAAAAGCGAAAAACAAAGCTGCTTAGATGCCAAAATACACGTGAAAACAACAACAACAACAACAGCAGCAACAACATTTGATGCCACTCATAGTTTGGGTGCTGTGTGATTTCCGTTGGCTAGCACTGAGTTTCTGGGTGCTGTTCTATGTACTTCTATTAGTGCCGGCTGAAGCAATTATTTGAGCGAAAACTTTGAGTTTCTGTGGCTGCTAAGACTTTGTTTTGCTGCCTGGCTTATGTTTTGGCTTACATTATCTCATTGCGTTTTACGTTTCAAGTTGCCATTAGTTGGCTAAAATATAAATGCAGGCGAAATCTCCAAAAAAAAAACTTGTTAAGCTCGGCTTTTCTGTGTAGTTTACTGGCTCAGTGGTTTGCTTGGTGCTGCTCCTAATAGTTACCTGTGCACCGAAGGCAACTACTCAAACTGGATTAGTGCACAAAAGTGTTTTTCGAGCGAAGAAACTTTTATGCGGGTAAAAACTGATAATGCTATATGTTTATTAATTCAAAGTTTTAAGAAACATTTTCCTTCCTTTCAATTTTTATGTTCATTTCAAAAAGCACTTTAACATAAAGTTTTAATCTTTAAGGTGTCTTTTTTTTAAATATATACAAATTTTGCATATGTTTCATTTATTCTACACAATTTCAACCTTTTGTTAACACTAATGCTATTCAACTATATAAAATATAAATGTTACAAAGTATTTACCAGAAAAGCTACTTTTGCCATTTGACAAACATTTATAGAGTTCAAATTCGGTGGAATTTCACTTGCGCTCCTTTGTGCCATTAAACGTGAAATTGATGTGGGCAACTCTGAGAATGTATGAGACTAAAAGTGAGGGAATTGGAGAATGGGAGAGCATCTTGAAAATTGCTGAGACCTAGCAAATTTAATTAAGCCACGCAAAAATGTGCCAACTACTTAAAGAAGTGCGGCAGAAAAGCCGCACAGACTAAGACCCCGTAATCGCAATTCTAATTAAGTGCGAATTTCCAGGACAAACGCGACGACAAAAAAGGCGACCCTTCGCCGAAAAATTGTGTTGTGTCGCCTAGTTTATTTCATCTGGATTTTTTTCCACTGCGCCAGCTGAATTTAATTAAATTTCCACACTTCAAAGCGTGGGCAATGTGTAAAACTGTTACCCCCCAGTCAAAACGAGCGAAGCCAAAAGGAAAGAAGTAAATAATAGCAATGGTTATAAGGGCATGGAGGAAATCTTAATTTTTTGTACTCCATTTTTTTCTTTATTTTTCTGTTGCCTTCGTTATTTTCTTCAACATTGTTTCCGCCAGGTTACAAATTGCTGGAAGCCGCCATTTGCTTTGCTTAGCTGGTTTCTCTCTCGGTTTTTGCTTTCGCTTCCTTTACTAATTAATTTCGATTCATTGAGCACTTTACAAGAAATTACACACCCACTCGGGTGCCGTCCTCTTTTTGTCATTTCTATTCCCAGTACCATTCCGAATCCGATTCCGATTCCCATTACGTTTTATACTATTAGTTGGCAAGTTTATTTTTTTTTTTTTTTTTTGCTTTGCTTTGCTTTCACTTCCAGCCAGCATCAAAGGCGCTTGCTGAATGCCCCAACAAATGAGCGCTTCAAATTGTTGCCAACAAATTTGCTGCCATTGAAGGAATTGAAGGAATGGCTGGAAACACCAGCAGCAACAGCAGCAGCCAAGCGATAGAGCGATAGAGCGAGACGGCTAGCTGTGGGACTAACAAAGAGTCACTAATACAGAAAAGTGTATACAATAGAAATGCTCGTACACCAACTTGCAGCAGCGACTGTACGTCGTTAGGTGCCATCGTATCAGTTGCGCTTCGTTTCTTTCCGTCTTATCGATGTGTCAATTAAATGGTCTTACTGTAATGCATGTGTTAGATGTTCGCATTAAGTAACAGTACATATCTTTGCTGTCAAACACTAAAGACAGACACTACCGATATACACAATTGTAAAAGACCATGTCACCATTTCTATTCATAGGATAAGTCGTTCACTTAAACTATAGAATATATAGAAGTTTGCTTGAAATATTCGAACTTTTTATTCGAAATTAAACTGAAACCCTATTATATTCATTTAGTACAGAAAACAGTATAACAATTTGTTTCGAACTAAACAATCAGTAAAGCGCGAGTTTTGGCCATCATTTCCAATGAGAAATTTGATATGCTTCAAGCTGCAAGCGAAACTAATTGAAAAGTTTTCACAGCATGCCAGCAGCAGTTTTCGTATTTTCCCTGACGGTAAACTCATGTGGCTTCTCTGACCACATCAAAAGTTTGTACATTTTTAATTTGAGAACAAATATAAACATTGTCGTTAGCTTTGAGTTTTCCAAGAATTCTGCTCAAAACAAACATAATAATTAAATTTCACGTAAAATAAAAGATATCTCCAACGTACTTTGGGCTAAAGTAAATAGTTTTCTTTTCCGTGTATGAAATTTTATATTTTGTGCCAACTAAAAAATATGTCACATAAGCCGCAAATTCTATTTTAGTTTGCTGTAACGCACTGATGGCTTAAAACAATATTTGCCAGCGGAAATTAGTTTTGGGGCAACTGATTGAACGATTGAACACTTGCCAAAAATAAAAACAAAAGCAACAACTTGAAAAAATTTGGCAAAAATAAACTTGTTTATGTAACAAATTGAAATTGTATAAATATATATAATAGATTATACATATCGATTTTCATTTGACAGAAAAAATAATAGCTGTAAGAGAAACAAAAGTACGAAAATCCATCAGTGATGATTTCAGTAGTATACTTCAATCAAATAGTTTACCAACGATAAATATCCTTGATTTTTAAAGTTATTATTTTTAAAATATTTTATTTAGAAGGAAAAGCAAATTTAAAATGAGACTAAAGTAATCAAACAGTCGTATGATTATTCCTCTTGTTCAATTCTCAGAACGGAATAAATGGATTTCTACTTTTCAGTTGAATATTGCAATATTTTCCTCTTTTTCCACACACCACTCAGAGGCCCCACACATTTCCCATTTGTGCAGAAATTCTTTGCAAACTGTTGAGAAAAATTATAAAAAAAATAATATTAAATACATTTGAATATGTGAAATGTTTGCTTTAAATAGCTCAGATGCCAACGGTACATGTGCAAATTTGCTGGGTAAACTTTACATTAACCGAAAGCCCACAAAAACCTGAACAGAAAAGCCACATACGAGTAGCATCGAGTGAAAAGTATGTAATAAAAGTGTAGAAAATAAAAATTAAATACCATACAAAATAAAAAGCGAGAATTGCAAGTGTAGCCAGCAAAAGAAGAGAAATGAAGCCGCATATACCGAAAATGTATTAAATTTTTAGCATGCTCATTAAAAAAATATTAAAATAAAATTTCTATGGTAACACACAGACACACACACACACACACAGACAGTAATAATGCCCACATGTATTGTGGAAAATGAAAATAAAAATTTGAAACCGTCTGCCCGGATGGCGAAAACATGAGTTGCCTGCCCCCTTTTTGCCACAGTGTATGTGCCCATGTGTGTGTGTGTGAGTGTAGAAGGGTGTGCCGAGACCGCATTAAAATTGGCATCACACATATACAAACACACACACACACTAACACAGTACGCCTGCACATTAAAACAACGCCATGTTCTGACACCCATCCCTGCCCTTGCCTGCCACGCCCAATTCTCAACGAGGCGAGACAGCAGCATAAAGTGCGGGTACAGGGTGATGACGAGGGGCAGGGGGTGGAGGAGGTGGTGGCGAGGTCAGCAGCAGGGGCTGAGTCAACGATATGTGAATATCAAGATTTAATTTAAAGTTAACTAAGTAAGATTAAGCTTTAGCATTGCACACACACACACACAGATACACAACACACACACACACACACACACATACACGCGAAGGGTGCAAACGTGTTCAGGGGGAATGCGGATGGGAGTTGTTCGCCCCGTACTCGTATCAAGTAGAGCAGAAACTCTTAATAAAGCAATTGCCTCTGGCAGTCAAAAAGTAAACGTCGACGTCGTGCAGCAACCTGATTACGGTGGCAGAGGGGGTGGCGGGGGTGGCCAGCACCTCGGTCCAGGGCCACAACCTCAAGCATGAGTGTGTGTGTGTGTGTGTGTGTGAGCTTTCATATGAAAGACCTTTTTTCGAGACCCATGACATAGCGGCAGTTGCTTTGGCCACTTTATAGTAGAGTCGCCCTCCCGAGTTTTGGGTGGTTTTCGGGTGGTTCAAGTGGGTGAATTTTGCGAATGTGTGCAGCTGTAGTGGAAACTTATACAAACATCGACCAGTACGAATATCAACCAACCATAATTATATATTGAATAGCGCAACCAGAAGAAATTCGAAACGCCAAGCGAAGCAGAACCAACTATGAACTGAATTTAATTAGCTTTTTAGTATGGATATCAATTCACTGTGGCATCAACTATAAAATAAACAATTCAAATCATGCAAATAAAAAAAAATATTGTATTTTTATAAATCAGAAGAGTTTTTGCTATTTAATCTAAAATTCAAAAAAGCTTTCAAACTTTACCCAACCTAAACTACTCCTCATTTAAATAAATATAGCAAAGTTAACAAAGCTTCGTTTAAAATCCAAATTTGCTTACAACAAAACCAGCTTTCGTGCCACTGTGCGCGGCAGCAATCGAATCTGTGCAGCAAGAGGCAAATTACATAGCAGCAGCATATTATTTGCAGCAACAGCGACAGCAACTTGGACACATGAAATACAGCTTCCATAGCGACACCAACAGCAACAACAACAACAACAACAAAAACCCTTATAATACTGGCTGCAACAACAACGATTTTAAAGGGTCCACACGTTTGCCATGCGCCCGAAAAAAAAATCCTTTTCAACTCGTATTATTATCTCTATGCATGAAGATATTTGAAGCGCTCAGCAGAGAGAGAGAGAGAGGGAGAGAGAGTGACAAATGGGGGGAGCGGGGGGAAGGGCAGCAGCAAAATAAATTTAATGTAAACATAAAAGCAAGTTTTGGGAAAAGCTAGTTTTGCATTTTATAATCAGCGCAAAACGCGGGGGTTGGCCGCATCCCACCCTCGATTAGGGTTGATGGGTTGAAGGTTGAATCAGTGAATGGGTGAATGGGTGAATCGGTGAATTGGTGAAGGGTGACTACTCGACGACTCGACGACTGTCTAACCCGGCATGTGCTGCATTTGATGATGCTTGGCTGGTCTGGAAGTAGTGCAGCTGTACGGTAAGAAGCGTATCGGACGCACGGACAGACTGACATAGCCCGGAGCATTAAGAGTGCGGACTACGGACTGCGGACTCCGGTTCGGTTTTGTTGTGCTCGGGATCAGGGCCAGGGTTCGAGCTGGCGCTGCCCTTTGTGCTTTGTCAAAGGGAAATTTTATATGATTTTTAATGCTTCGCGCTTCATAAAAATGTTGCCGTCGCTACAGAAACAGAATGCAAATAAATTGGCTTCACATGGCTTCACATCCAATGGCAGCTCCGAAGCCTTTAAGCCAATTTCTTTTATGTTTATAGCCTGAACTCTAGCCATCTCTCTCTCTCTCTCTCTCTGTTTCGCTCTATCTGCCATATTAAGCTATCGCTGTATTTTATTAACACTGCATGGCAAACAGCGCAAAATGGCCAACCAAATTTGGAATGTATCCCAAAAATTTACATCACAAAAATAACTCACATTTGCATATTTCGGAAATTTTGTGTTGCGTAAAATGTGGGCCCAACTTTAATAAAACTCGACCAGCACATTACGGTTTATTATGTATTCAAAAATGTTGAATCAAAATGTGCTAAACCCTAATTACATATTTTTACTGTATACTGAAATTTTTATAAATAATAAGCGTTTTTCATTGAAAATCGATTTATTTAAAAATATGATTAAAGACTTGAGTTTCATGTTCGTGTTCATATATTTTCTTTTTTCTATAATTTCCTTCGCCTACCTAAGCGAATTTAATTTGAAAAGGAGGAGCAAATATTTCAAATATATCATGCACTGTTTTTGAATTTATGCATATTATGAATATTTAATGTAGCCAAATGGCAATAATTTGCATATTTAATGAAGCAACACTTCATTTTAAACAAATACAAACACGTATAACAGTGGGCGCGAAATTACAGTGCGCATAAAAAGGATGCAACCGCATTGCATTAATGGCTGCCTAGCAACGGGTTCGTTATGCAGATATCCGGAAAAAAGTAAAACCAATTAAATATAAAAATGCTGAATGCAGCCAAAAAAAAAAAAAAAAGAAAATGGGAAAGAACAAAAAGTAAATGATAATAATAATGCAGACACACACACATACTTATATGCACACACACACACACATACGCACCATTTACGCCCGGGAGCAATAAACGCTTACGCAATTTAATTGCGCACAAAATGGCAGCCAGCATACAAATAAAACAACCAAAATGAGAACATATTAAAACAAAAAAAACGGGAAACCGCCTAAAGCTTGTTTTAAAATATCAGCATAATTAATATAAAATAAAGAACGAATGGTCGGGGGATACCCAATAGTAAATTTGTTCAATATATAAATATATATTGGCAGATTTCTGTTTATTTGTGAATACGCGCACAATTCCATTATTATACCCTGAGGCCCTTACGAATTGTTGAATAAGCGTACCATAAAGGAGTAAAAGAAAATAATTTCGAACCCTAAAATATACACATATATGTACAAATAAAGATATGTGCATATACGATAGACAGTTAAATTCATTTTTTACTACAAGCGGCTTAAAGTTCGTTTAATCTGTTTACAGGAAATGTTTTTTTATTTTCACGCATACTCCCATGAGCCCAATCCCAGCCCTTTACTTTGGATTGAATTTCCAAGCCAATTCTCTTGAATAAAATTTATTTTTACGACCACATCATCACAAGTCAGCCTTAAAACATTGAAATTGCAAATTCAAATTGGGTTTTGCACACGTCAGATATATGTCAAAGTATTTGCATAGCGAACGTTTTATTTTGCAGCCACCTGTCGTCATATTTGAGTCGACTTCTCGGTGCAATTTGTACAGTTGGTAATACTGATAAATAAGCAAATATTTAATGATGCCTCGCACAGATGTCAATTAAGTAAATGCCAGGCCTATTTAGTGCATGCCAATCCGCTTTTATTAGGGGACAGGGCCACTAAGCCGCCAGGCATCCCAAAGCTTTCTGCTTATTAGGAAATATATATATATATATATATATATATTTTTTATATATTTACGCTAAGTATGCAGCAGCCAGCGTACAGGACACAGGACCTTTTTGCCTGCCAGCGGCGCTGCCGTTGCCTCATTTTCATATTGCTTTCTCTGCTTTGGCTCATCATAATATTGCGTCGCACCCTCAGCAACATCAGTATCGTAACAAGGAGCAGGAGCAGGAGCAGGAGCACCCACAGGCCATTCTTCAGTGTCAAAGCCAGCACACATACACACACACACGCAACACACACCCATGCACTCACACACTTACAGTTTTAATGCGTGTCGCTCACATTTTATGAGCTGTCGCAAAGTGCGAGAAGGCAAATGGCAAACAAAAAAGTAAAAGGAAGTGCGCGTTCACCCAGCTGTGACCAGCATCGCAAATAAATGAAAAAAGTTCACCGAAATCATGAAGAACTGCGTTTGCTACACCACAGCGAATATGGCATACCCTTGTCTTCTCTAAATTACTAATTGAAATCAGATATTTTTAAAAATCTGATGTGAAAACAAATTAATCTTAAAATAAGTGTAGTATAGCTGTATATATAGCTCAATTTTTAAAACTATAATTTACTTATTTAAATAAAGTCTAAAATTAAATAAAAAATATTTTACCCAAAATATTAGCTAAATTTATAGATTAAAAACATTTAGCTAAAAACCTTCAATAATTAATTCATTAAAGTAACTATTTTAAAATTATTAAATTAACTTTTTAGGTGTCACACAACTCATGACAAAATCTTTATATCCACCGTGGGGTTGTAGAAAGTAAACGAATACTAAGCAGAAAAGCAGCAAACGCAATTTTGCGACCATAGGTAGAAAGTTATTGGTCATGTTGGGTCCCTCTTTTTTTTCGCCAGTCTTTTATTTAATTAAATGTCAAACTCGGGCGCTTGTCAGTTTGTGACGACTGGCATTTGATTTGATTTGAAGATATATAACCGAATGACAGCCAAACAATTGCGCAATTTGTAGTCGAGTTTGAATTGATTTTTTGAAACACTGATTTATTTGGTCAACCAAATATGTGCATAATATTATTAAAAACTTTTATTATGCACACATCAAATGCAAAAAATGCATGCAAATTGCAATTAGTCAGTGCAAGAGTTGTATAAGAGCATTCAGAATTGAATTCGATTCTTTTGTGCATTCAGCTTAATGCAAAAGAAAACAAAAAAACAAAAAAGGCGGAGAAAAAATGCGAATTCAGAGGAGTTCAAAGTGAATTAATGAGTAAAACTTTCAGCATTAAGTTCACTTAATTAAAAGTGGTCGACTACAGAGTGTCCAAAAAAAAACAGAAGAAAATAAAGGAATTTTAATGTTGCCATAATTACAAAATGAATCTTCTTACATATGTACACGAGTTTCCTCATAAAAGCTTTAAGGACTTGATTATATAGACTCAAGCCATATATTGAGATCAAGCATATTTATATGCATATATATTATGTAGCCTTTTACGTGACAAAACTTCAATATTAAACTCACATTGTTTAGCCATCTGAACATAATACGCATACGCAGCGTAACTCGTAGCTAATGCATTTGTTATTTTTTTGCCCCCGTCTAAGTATTCGACCAGTTTTTGTGCGGATTTCATTATCAGCAAATTAATTTACATGCCACTTACATGTGCATCAGTTCAATTATAATAATCAAGAATTCCAATTGGCTGTCAAAATAAGCCGCGAGTGATTTCACGTTACATTGTGATATACAATATTTAATGTATAATTCCAATTGTTGTGCACTGAACGCATCAAAGCACCCGCGAATCCTTGAAATCGTATACTTAATATGCATATATATATATAAATGCGACAGTTGATTATAAATTGCAATGAAAAGCAATTTTCTTCTTAATTTACAAACGTTTTGTTGGGCATTTAAGGGGATGGGGCCAAAACCTGCAACATTTTGTCCGGCATTTCAGCAAATGACGTTATAATTACACCATAAATACACACACACGCACACATACGTAAACCGCAAATGTTTGAAATTATTGTGCTAATATGTCATTACATTTAATTAACCACATTTACCAAAGTACCACACACACACACACACACATACACACATAAGAGCGCTGCAGAGCGAGAGAGAGTGGGAGTGGGAGAAATGCAAAGCTCCTTGTGGCAGGACATCAAAAGCATTCACTGCGCGCAACTACATACCTTCCACATTTGTAATTAGAAGCCACACAGACATCCCAGCCATATTATCAATTATGCACAGTGGTTCGCCATTCTGCCTGATTGACACTCGGCACTCGGCAGTCGGGGGCAAGTCCTGCTGAATGCTGTTGGCCTTTAATTAGTGTCAAGTGCACGTGAAAGCAGCCCGAGCAAACAGAAATTCAATTAAACAAAATTGCTTAATTTCTATATAAATAAGTTGAATTTCTCCAAGCTCTTGACGTACATATATATATATCTGTATATATATATAAATATAGAGACACACAAAAATGTTCATAATTGCATGACCCGAAAAGTTTTCCATTTCTATTTGAGTTTCTGACTTGATTTACCCTGAAAGCGACAACTTGTTGTTCGGTTTTGGTCTGCGGCGGACTAAACAATTTTCCAAACTAATGCCCCCCAAAATTGGGGGCAGAGTAACCCCTGCACATGTGCAGACAAGAAAACCCCAAACAAGCAACAAAAAATGAAAAGGAAATGAGTTGGTAAGCATACTTTAGGCTAGAAGTTTTCCTCTACTTAGGTATATATCTTTTTTGTTAATTGTCAAATCTTTATGGAATTTTCAAAATATAAAGATATATTTAAAGTTGTGCTTATGGGGAGATATTAAAGTTGATAAAAAGTTACTAAAAATATTAATATAAATAAATACTAATCAAAAATAAATATGCTCTTTATTTTATAAACATTCTTATGCCTGTTACGTACAGTTGCTAAGCTTTAAGATACCCTTTCCTATGCATTCAAGGGGTATAGCATATAAAAAGAAAACGAAGCTAAACAAAAACCGAAATCCCAAAAATCCCTTGATTTATTTCTAATACTCACAAGCACACACGCACACTCACACACACACATACGCACATTGGATGGTAAATAGAGCAAATGAACAACAACAACAATAACAAGAAGTTCGGCACATCCCGCAGGAACTAAATTGTGCCAGCGGCGGTTTCCTTGCTATCTAGCGCTGCCCAACTGGCAACTCGCAAACTTCCAGCCCAATCCTCCCACCCCTCACGTATACTTCAGATATTGTTTAGATACTCGTATCCTGGCTGCCGCTCAAGGCTCTCAAGGAAGTGCGCAAAAAGCACGAACATGCAAAGTGAAGCTAAACGAAAGTGCCTCAATTTAAGTTGTAAGCTGATTTGCTGCAGCATACGAGTAATATGGCAAAACACACACGCACACACACACACACACACACACACACACATACTGTCACATTTGTATGTTCACTTCACATGCGTGAGTTGCCAGCAGCTTACTGAAGTAGAAAAACTTTTGGCTGTAACTGTAAGAGCAAATACTCAAAATTAAGGCAAAACTTTTGCCATTTCTCTTTTGCTTTTACTGTTGTTGTAGAGTTTGTTAGGTTTGCCTTTTAGTTTGCTTTGCAACTATTTATTCCACATTCCTTACATGAAGACTATAAAACTGTCCCCAAAATTTTTAAGGATTCATTTTATGATTGCACAATAAATCAACATGGTGGGCATAAAAATTGAAATGCAGAAAAGGAAAAAGAAAAAGAATAATTCTGATCACCTGTAGACAGATCTTTAAGATTGGGGAACTTAAAAGAGGAGTATATAAGAAAAACTAGATCACAAACTAAGAATAAAAGACATTATAGATAAAAGAGAGAAAATCATGATGCTCAATAAAAAAAAGAATCAAATAGTTTTCCTATTCATCTAAGTAGTTTATACTGAGCTTTTTCTCTCAGAAACTAAACTAGCATAAATTAAATCACAGATGAAGACAATAAAACCAAGAAAATGAAAAAAGGCCAGATATTCAGCTTAGTAATATGAGAGATATTGAAGAAGAAAAGAAACTAGAGAATAAAAGGCGAAAAAGTAAAGTGAATGCCGAGCTTAGCCATAAATCATTTGAAACCAAGGAAATACTAAAGTGACCCAAGCTAAAATACGAGCCGGCCAAATCCTTGAAGTGCTAGGGTAACTTAAATTCATCATTCTAACTTCAGACTTCATTTCATGTTTGGACCGGACGCGTCTTGTCTTTGAGTTGGTTTCTTTTTCGTTATTTTCTCGTTTTTTTTTTTCTTTTTTTCTTTTTGGGTCTGATTTTGACACAAATCCCTTTGGTGCTAAAGCAATTTATGCGGTCGTAGCTATCACAGAGACGCAGGACGAAACAGACACACACACACACACATATATAGAATCCATTGAAGATGTGCGCCCTGAATATGCTTGTGTGTGTGTGTGTGTGTGTGTGTGAATACGTCTTTTTGTATAGCCCACATGCACTTGACTGGGTTTTTCGGTTATGGTTGCTCGGTTGCTTGGTTGCTTGGTTGTTTGGCTCACAGATTGGTTGCTCGACTCTGCTGCATAAGTGCAATTTTATGTTTGCCCAAGAGTTGATAAATGGCAGGCACTGGGTGCCCCAAAAAGTATGCATTCAATATGCGAATACACAAGTCTCAAAGCCAAATCCCAGCCCAGGCTTAACTATGTATGTCTAAACAACAACACAATATATATATGTATATATAAAAATGGAAATTTCAACGCATAAATCTACAAATTGTACATTCACATGTAGAGGCATATTTTTTTATGCTTATGCCACGCCCAACGAGCCAAACGAACGCCTACCTTTAGCTGAAACGTGGACGCATATAAAACGCCCCCAAAAAGTAATGCCCAAATATTTTGTGTCATAAATTTAACGATATATGCGCGAAAAAAACCTACACAAAGGCCAACAAAATAACCGGAAACGAAAAACAACTACAAAGTGCCGTAAATATTGTACTCTTGCGGATGTCGTAAAAAAATAGCAATAAAATAAACTCATGCCGATCTGAATCGGTTATAATAGGTTTATCTTTACAAAAGATTGTTCTTAAAATGCTCAACTTTTCAAAAAAATTTCTATTATCTGATTATATAACAATAAAAAAATACCTTAATCGAATTTTGATGTTTGCACGAATATAGATAAGAGATTACATTTACTTGATGCGTTTTGAAATTATCGATTATTAAAAATTCATGGAGTATTATGTCTAAATCATTGTTAACTGCCTCGATGTGTTGCAAGCCTACTTTCAAAGGGCAAATACACACCTCACAAACATAACCCATAACCCACCCATTGATAAAGCTTTACGAGATGTCTGTGTAACATCAGAGAGCGATAAATTAATGTAAGTGCCTGAAAATATTTTAGATCACATAAAAATCCAACAGGCTGCAGCTTTTCCAGAGATCTGCTGGCCAATGAAATGTGTGAGACTTTCAGGGCTATTAAGGGAAATGAGTACTAGTTTAATGGCTTCATTTTTTCTGGTTTCTAACTAGGGGGAAAATTTGGGGGCCTAGCAAACATTTTGCCAATATATGCAGAACTTTGCACATTTTATTTGTCTTACGCTTGAAAATTTAATTAAAAAACTCGCAAGCAGTCAAACGAAGTTTTCAAGAAAATGTTGCCTGGCATTAGTGTTGTGGGTGGAGTAAGCACGGGGGGAGGGTATTGGGTCAGAAATGGGCGGCAACTTGCCAAAGTTGGCGCATCGTTATCAGCACCATCATCAACATCAGCAGATACAACAACCCGAATAATAACAACAACAACAACAACAGCAACTTGGCGATTTCTCTTCGATTCCTTCGTTAGGAATACTTTTTAGAATAAATTGTGGCTGTCGTGAGGGGGAAATGAACGTTGGCATGATGGGGGGGAACAGTTGCGTGGGTGGTAAATTGTAGCTGACAGAGTTTTTGGTTTTTGGAGGCGGATGCGGATGCTGGCGTTACGCTTTGTTTGATTCTTTGCTGCTGTTGTTGTCGCTGGGGCCTGGCAAAATTAATTGCATGCAAATATTGGCGGAGCGGCACAAGTAAATATAATTTCGTTGTTTGCTCATAAATACGCATTATTATTTGGCAGAATGAAAGTGAAAAACGAACAGCAGAAAGAAAAGAAACAAAACACAAAACAGACACCAACACTAACAAAACAAGCAAAAACCACGTAGCGCCGGTGAAAAGTTCTTGATAAATTAGCAGTTTCCCTGTTAACAGATGTTGCATAATATAATCAATTGCTAAGACCCACAATTGAGTGCTTTCAAAAATATTAAAATAATAAAATCTAACACAAAGTGTTAACTGATAGATAGATAAACAGATAGACATGCATAGTTCGGTATTTAAACAAAATGTTCTTTAAATTAAAAGCTTTAAAATATATTTATAAAAAAAAAATATCTATCAAGTGGCATCTGATAGATAGATAAACAGATAGACGTAAAATTATCGATATTTAAATGAAATCTGCTTTAAATATTTGAAATACTTTATAAAAACACACTTAAATCTATTTAAATAAATACAGGATATAACAAATCCCGACTTCTAATATTTCTGTTAAAGAAAATGACATGGATTTGGGGTTGAAGTTGTACTCCATGCATCCGCAGATTTCAACATTATCTAATCGCTTTAAACAGTTTGTGAAAATGTTGTTGCTTAATTAGCATCATTATCTTTGATGGGGTCACGCACAGCTGAGCGAGCAGACAAAGAACGCACAGCAAGGGCTGCGGTGGGGTTGGTAGGTGTAAGGGGGTTGCTAATAAATAGGGTGCCCGCTTTGGAAAGTGGTAATTAATGGGCAAGTCGAGTGAAACCATTTTCAAGTGATAGAGCGCTCTAATTAAAAGGCGTGATGAGCATTAAAGCAGCCCAGGTGAAAGTTATCCTGTGAACATTTTCTGATTAGTCAATAATTGGGCTAATTTCAGTATTGTAGCTGTTCAATTTACATTCTGCCATAACTTGAAGCAACATAAGCTCTCTCGTTATATTTAATGCTTCCAAGTGCTGTGCATAATCGTCGAAACACTTCTTATCGCAACACTTTTTTGGCTCAAACTGGAAACTTTGCCCATAAATTATTATACGAAATTAGTCGAACAACCCTCTAAGCGAAAGCACACAAAAAGTGTGCAACAATTTAAAATTGAAAAACGCCACCCGGGCTTAGATGAAATATGGCTGGTTGCCCGGCTAAAAGTTAAATAATCACAGTCATGTCAGATAATAAATGATTAACGTGCCATGAACTCTCAAGCCAGTTTGGGCCAATTATTTGTGACTTGAATCCAAAGGAACAACAGGAAGCACTTTAAAGTTGAATGCTAGAATATCATAAAGTTAAGTTTATACCCTGTAATCATACATTGAGTCTATACATATCAAATTGAGTGTTTCTACCGCTTATAACTTTTAAGCCAAACTTAAAAAACACTGATCTTGAGCCCATACAAATGCCCTTCCTAGACTTCAAACTCCCATAACTTGGTCAAAACTGAACCGATTGTCAAGCTTGAGGCCATTTTGGTCATGGTTTGTCCTATATATCAATTCTACATATCAAGTTTATGCATTATTGAAAGTTAAATTTTTTCAAATATTTTTTCGAAAACAGCATAAGGGGGGACCCTTACAAAAATAGATTTTTCAAAAATTAGATTCTTGAAATTCTTTTCTTAATCGATTGTGGGTGTCAAAATAAGTATACAAAACTATACAAATGCCCTTCCTAGCATTCAAACTCCCATAACTTGGTCAAAACTGAACCGATTGTCAAGCTTGAGGCCATTTTGTTCATGGTTTGTCCTATATATCAATTCTATATTTCAAGTTTATGCATTATTGAAAGTTAAATTTTTCAAATATTTTTTCGAAAAAAGCATAAGGGGGGACCCTTACAAAAATAGATTTTTCAAAAATTAGATTCTTGAAATTCTTTTCTTAATCGATTGTGGGTGTCAAAATAAGTATAAAAAACTATATGAAAATTGATTCTGAGGTGTTTCATTTTTCTGTCTAAAATCATGCCAAAATGCCAAAAAAAATTGGCTTGTAAACGCCATAATTGGTTTTTTAAGTCCATACAAATGCCCTTCCTAGACTTCAAACTCCCATAACTTGGTCAAAACTGAACCGATTGTCAAGCTTGAGGCCATTTTGTTCATGGTTTGTCCTATATATCAATTCTATATTTCAAGTTTATGCACTATTGAAAGTTCAATTTTTTCAAATTTTTTTCGAAAGAAGCATAAGGGGGGACTTTTACAAAAATAGATTTTTTAAAAATTAGATTCTTGAAATTCTTTTCTTAATCGATTGTGGGTGTCAAAATTAGTATAAAAATCTATCTTTTCGAAAAAAAACATTACCAAACTGCTATAACTTTGCCATAACTGAACCGTTTTCCATTCCAGGTCTTTTTGTGCATAGTTTGTCATTTCCATTATTTCTACATTTCAAGTTGAAGCACCTAATTTGTTCAGCTTTTCTGTCAAAAATCAAGTCAAATCACAAAACATGCACTTTTAACTGTAACTTTAAAAAAGACTGGTAAATAGATATGATACATAGATAGACTTTATCTTGGAGAACTGCTGCTAAGCTGACAATTTACTAGTACATGCACAAGCTTATGTGGCATACAGAAAATATATATATAGTACATCTTAACCGAACATTGAGAAATGGCCGTAAATTTAGAAACTCAACTGGCACAAGAGTGCTGTGCCGCGTATTATCCAATGGGCGATAGGAGTATTTGGATTGCAATCCAGGAGCATGGCCACCACAAAGTTGGTACTGTGTCCTGTGGTGGAAAGGATGCCTCGTCGCTCGGCCGTCTTGTAGAGTGGACACAAATAGTTATGGCGATCGGGCAGATCGGAACGCTTGAGAGGCCTCAACCAAATCAATGGCATTGTGTCGAAAAGTATGCGTGGACGCGACTCCATCATGTATTTATTCTTGCGATCCCAGCAGGCGCCCTCCAGATAGATGCCATAGACGAAAACGCCATCAACGGGCGCCGTTAACCCTACGATTTGTGTCTCCTCCAGCGAAAGGACCTCATAGTCAAAGGCCAACAGATCTATGGAAATGACATATTTACGCGCATAGTTCTGCTGGGCACCCGTTAGAAAAGCCTGTGTGAAGAAGAATCCCGATAGCCAGAAGGTTGACGGTGCCCCATGGTCGTACCAGTGCTGCAAAGAAAATATATCAACAGGTTAAAACGGAAGCTAACAACTGTGCAATACTCTGTTCCTAGTATAATAACATATATACAAATTTCTCATTTTTTCATTAATATTCTAACATATTTTGTATGATCTTGTTTTAATACACATTTAAACAGAATCTTTTACATAAATCCTATCAAATTGGACTAAGGAAATCATTAAATTTGAAATATATCAAATAACTATAATAATCAATAATCAATTTGTCACTTGCTATCGGATTCCAAGTTTTATGGATTATTCCTAAATTTAAAATCACATCTGGAAAAGAAATGTTTCACTCATCGAGTCAAAGCTGCATGCTCTTTTTTTTGGAAATAGAGTATAAAAAGCGGGTCACAGCCAAGACGGTTGGCCTAGTAAACATAGCCGCTGCCAGGACAACACAAGCGAGGTTGCCATGCCAAATTGTTAACTCGATTGCAAAACTTACCTGCAGGAATTCCAGTCGTCGCAAAAAGTCCGTTACATAGCTGCCAAGTGGCTTGAGACTGGGGTAGGACTTGCTGGCCCACATTGCCGGAATTTTGGCAATCAGCACAGATTTGTAGACAGCCTCGACGGCAGCGGACATGACCACCAGACCTAGTAATATACAAATCAAACAAATAAATAGCAGGCAAAGAAAACTTTGTCAAATTCATCAACTACGGGCCAATTACGAGAGCTAAGCAAAATTCAATTAGAAATCGTTGCCGCAACGTGCAACACTTAAATGATTATTAAAAAGTTTTCTTTCTTTCGAATTATTGTGCTACAAAGAGGCGAATAATTAAACGCACACCAACAAAAATGCCGGCTCAGGATATACGCAAACCGCAGGATCCAGGCATCATGAATGTCCTCTATCAGGCTCGCAGTATGCGCAACAGCAGTTCCACTTCAGTGCACAGCGAGCAGGTGAAGCGAGCCAAATCCAAGGAGCAGCTGCTTGTGGTGGAGCAGCAGCCAAAGCACGCCAAGCGGGTGACCTTCACCAAGCAGCGACAGCCGCAGCAGACCACGGTCAAGGATAGTGAAATGCAAACAGGACTCACTGCGTGTTTGATAACAAATCCGTCGCTCGATCCACGCGTAACCGGCGGTAAGCATTAAGTGGGCTAATAGGAATCGGATTTCCACTTAACCCATCACATTCTAAAGGTGCCAACAATCCGGCGGAGCGCAAAGTCGGCTGGCTGGCCCGCACGGACAGCGAATGCCAGTTCAAGGCTCCGGGCATTGAGTTCCTTACCGAACGCGATACTGAAGTGTACACGTTCGAGGTGAAGATGAGAGATTCGGTGCAGAGCGTCAAGGATTACACAACGAAATGTGACTACTTTCCCAAATATGTCGACAATCGACGGTACAAGGATCAAACTACACAGACACTTTACAGGTTTGTACAAGAAAGAATTTGAATCAAATGTTAGGCAAACGTGAAATTAAAAGTGTAATTGAAAGTTTTTGCTGAAACCATTAAAAGTATACCTAAATAAAATATGTGGGTGCTAACGAAATTATCAACTTTAAACTCAGGGAATCGTCGGCACAGACTGTGGCCTATCTGCCCGATATCATGGACAAGGAGCAGGATGAGCACCTGGAGCTTTTCAATCTGGCCTCACTGCTGCCTGGCGATATGCCACCCGGTCTACATGAGGTGGAAATTTTGGAGCGTGCCCGCAAACGTTGGGCCTTCAACACGGCGCTCAAGACGAGCTTCAAGCGGCAGCTGCACGATGCTCGGGAGAAGGCGATCAAAAGCAAATACCGTCCCATACTGGAGGCATTCGAGTGGGAGCACTGGATTGAGCGCGAGGAGTACATACAGGAGTGCCAAATGATGCGACTGGAGATCGTCATACGCATGTTTGACAAGCGCGAGAAGCAGATGCACACGGACTCCAAGACGCGCATTGAGGTGGCCTGCGAGACCATCGAGCATCGACGCCAGCGGGGACTGAACAAAAACGAGGTACAGTATCAGCGGGCGGTGCGACGATTGCAGATTAAGAATTCGGGATTATCCCGTCGCTGGGAAAAGCAGCGTCCAATGTATGCATTGGGTTCGCCCTGTTCGGAGTTCTATGGACCACTGATACGACATGGCGTGGATCCATCGCGTCGTAGCTTTGTGGGCGATGGCAGGAAGGCGTTCGATATGCGCATCGATGATCTGGAGAAGCAAGTGAATATGGAGAAGCTGCAGTGTCCGTTCACCAAGCTCAAGGAGTGGTCCAAGCCCAAGGAGTATGTGAAGGAATACGAGCAGAACTTCTGCTCCGACAAGCATCTGCAGAAGCTCTATGAATCCCTCAAGAGCCTGCGCTCACAAGCCACCAAGCAGAAGACATCGCCCAAGTGCCTGAAGCGACGACCCAAACCCATTTCCGAAGGCGAAGAACGTCCATCCTACAACTACAAGGACTTGGATATTCTCGATTTCTTCCAGAACCGCCGCAAGACAGATACGGTAGTAAATGAAACGCTTACAGCCCAACATGCGCTCGCCATACAGCAGCATAGAGAGGATGAGGAGCGACGTAAACTTCGTCCAGATTTGGCCAAGGACCTGCTGAAAGAGCGACGCAACGAGGATCTAGAGCAGCTATTGCACATGTACGAGGGCAGCACCATCGGTTGGATTATGCAGTTTCTCTCCGAGGAAATGGAACGCCTCAAGGAGCAGCGCAAGTTGCACTTCTTTGCGATCCTAACGCAAAAGGAGCGCTGGCGTCGGGAGGCCGCCGAGGCGGGTCTACGCCAAAAGGAGAACGATTTGCGCATCCTGTACGAGGACATATTCCAGCAGAGCAACGTGGTGCACAACGAGATCGCCGATGACTATATCAACACCATACTAACCACCGATATGGCCCATATCGCTGAATGCGATGCTGCCGCCAAAGTTACAACGATGGCCAAACAAATCGATACGGATATTCACCGCTGGCTGGAGAGTTTCAAGTCGGTACAGACGCCCCTGACTTTTAGGCCATTGCGTGAGATGCTGCATGGCATGGTCTTTCCGGAGCTGGGCGCACTGCTCATCAAATACGAGAAGTCCTTGATGGCCAAGTACATCATTGAGGATGTACTCTTTCCGCGCATTTGGGATGAGCTGGAGAACTACGATATAGCCAGCACAATTGCCAGCGATATGATTGATCGTCTGATTGACAACGATCTGTATATGTTCTCCACGGAGAGCGAAAGCGAGGAGCCTCAGCGCACAGGCTGGTACGAGGCGGAGGCCATAATTCGTAAGATTATACGTCAGGCGGTGCCAGGACGACGTTGGAAGACCGAAACGGAGCGCATTGTTCATGACAACTGCACCAATCTATTCGATGATATATTTACCAGAATTATGCAGAAAATGGATGAGGAGCTGCCATTCATGGAGCCCGTAGAGCTTCGTTTGGCCTGCTCACGGCAGGGAATATTGCACACAGACGATATACGTACGATTGATAAGGATATGCTGGAGCAAAGGCAGCGCAAGGAAACTTTAGATGATGTAGTCGATTTGACACATTTGCGCACTCAAGTCCTATCGCTGCTCAAGAAATTTAAAGTGGACAACGTCACCAAAGATCTGGGTACGGATGAACTATATAAGGGCTGTGATCCCAAGGATAGCACATACGATACGTTTATCAAAGTGGAAACGTACGAGAAGGCGGACGTGGTGCAACGAGAGGCCGAAGAAATATTTAGCGTAATTAGCACAATGGACATTGGCAAACAGGATGACTTCACAGTACTGCGTTCTAAGCCTCAAGAGCCGAGGAAAGAATCAAGTCTTTTGACAAGTATTGGCATCAATTTCAGCGAGCATGAAACTCAAACGCAGCAGGAGGATCAGTTGATTGGTGTGCTCAACGATATCATATCGTACAGGGCTGAAGAGGAGTTCGTTGAGGAGGAGCATGCCGAATATGAGGCGGATGATGAGCGCAGCGTGTGGAATCAGGAGATAGATTCTGTCTATGGCGAGCTTGAACAGCAGCAAGAAGAAGAAGAAGAAGATAAATCCGTCTCAAAAATGGATCTACTGGAGGATAATGGTTCGCTGCTACAAAGCAAAATTCAATCCAGTTCATATTTCCGTTCCAAACTCGGCACTGTGGTGACGAGTGGAACATTCAGTGATTACGAATTGCAAACAGCTGCCACCACAGAATCCAAAGACCCCAACGCATCCAACAAACCCCCATCACCCTCACAATCTGAACAGCGAAAGCGAGCCACGCGCTTGCAATCGCGTCGCGATTAGTCAAAATACTACTAATTGTTAAAACATAATTTCAAATTAAAAGTTAACTAGTTATCAAGCACTCACCCTTGATGCCCTTCCTCAGCGTTATCAAACTGGTGCGTATTGTGTTTAGCAGGACATTGAAGCGCACCATCTCCTGCACCAGCACCGTGTTCATGCTCTGATGATAGACCGTTGGGTAGCGTAAGAGTGCCTGCTCACGATCAAACAGTTTGGGCAGCTTATCCAATATATCGGTGGCCACATTCGTTACCACCTCCTCGGGCGTCAGAGCACTGGAGCCCTCGCTGTCGTCGTGGGAGCCACTTGTGTCCTTCAGTGGCATTTTGTAGAGTGCAAGGAAGGGTGGACAGGTAGGGTAAGTGGGTAGGTAGAGGTTCTCGGGAAAGCGTCGCGACAGCACATCTACATAAACTCGTTGAGTTCTCTCCAGTTTCTAAAGCGCAAGCGTGTTAGCAATTACAAAAGGAACAAACTAACTGTAAGCAAGCGAATACCAGCATCCTTTGAACAGCAAGCAACTTACGCGTTTCTCATTGAGGTCCTGTACGGCATGCATGGAGCAAGTGTGTTGTGTTTAAAGATCATTTAGGAAAAGAGTTAACTTCGGCTGGCCAAAGTTGAAATACCCTTGCAGACATCATTTATAACAGATTGATTTAATATATATGTATATATATATTATACAAAAATGGATCTATTCAAAAGTGTATCTCACCTTGCTTCAAAACTGAGTAACTAGCTAACATTGAAACAGACATACGGATGACTATACATATATATAAAATATATACTTAAAAGGTCGGAGATTTCTGCCTCATTTCAAATCAAACCAAATTCTAGGACTGCAAGAGCATACATACAATATATTTCCAATATTGAAAATATTGAACTTACCCAGCGTTCCTTTTAGCAGCAGAAAGATTCAGGAACAAGCAAAAAGTCACAGATTATAAAGCAGAACAATATAACTACAAGCTATATACTAAATTTTTACCAACTTTAGCTATACCAACTTAAAGACAATCATAATAGAGTGGTTTAACGGTTCACACTCTATAGACCAGCCACTTACCTGTGTCAATAGCGTGTGTGAGAGTAGCATATCAGTTTCCTGTTGATCCTTCATAATATCGGCATTCGCATGGAAACCGAATATAGAAGGTGGCGATATCTGAGGCAAGTCTCGCGTAAATGTGATGTACAAATCGGCCTCCTTCAAAACGGGCACATAGTAGAAGCCAGTCTCATCCAAGTAATACGGTTTCTCCAGATCGATAACACCGGGACAATAGAACCGATCCAGTATAGTCTTCAGGGTGCGACGATCCCAATCATCCGTGACACGACCGCCATAATTACACTCCCCAGTGAGATAGCGTAGGGCATCATAATTAACCGTCGCGTACTGATTGAGGAACATGCGCAACTGCATCAGGGAAATGCGCAGATCCGTCTCATTGAACTCATAGGGTATGTTCCAGCCAATGGGACCAAAGTAGCGACGCTCCTGAATAACCGCATGAAAGAAGCACAGCGAGTAGATCAACTGCTTGAAGATGCGCGGCTGGGTGCAGGACTCGTACCACTCGAGATCACTGATCGGATCGCTGAGCATGGAGCGCATTATATTCGAGCGCAAACCCTTGGGCGGCTCGTTGGTCATCTTGATGCCGTTCTGCAGCACTACAACCGGAAAGTGGTCAGCCGGATATGAGGTGAGCCAGAGGCGAAAATCGGGATGCGTCGAATCGGGCAGCAGATTCTCGCAGACCTTCTCCAGCGATGGCATAAAGCTGGCGGCCAAATGGCAATTCTGCAGGACCACCCAATTGCCCAGCTTGACGCCCTCATCGATCATCTTGATCGCAATCGGACCCTGTCCCTGGCCCAAGGATAACGAGAACAAGCGATTCGTGCCAAAGCCCTGGTCCTCGGCAAACTTAAGCAACGTTGCTGTCGGATCCGAGCCGGGTGTCAGTATGAATATCAAGGGTACACAGCAATGGGAGTCACCAAAGGAGGCCATCAAATCGAATTGCGGTGGATCGACAAAACGTTGACCCATCTCACCGGTGACAAAGTTCAGCACCGCCGGCACCAGTTTATCCGGCCGGAAGACGCGCAGCAGCAACAATTTCTGGAATACAGACAAACGTTGCCAATCCTTGGGTATGGATAGATTGTCCTGTGGTGTGCGCGAATCAAAGAATCCCTTCCAATTGGCCCCATTGGTGGTGACATCCTCGCGTAGTCCTTTAAAACTGTTCAAAGTCGTCAGACGACAGCACTCATCCCAATTCTGCACACCCAGCCAGTTTGTCGGATTTTTAAACGGATTCTCGAGGCCAACGCCGCCAGTTAGCAGGAACATCCATTCGGCGTTGTCAATCAAATTCTCGTGCTTCAGCAGATTGATGTTCAATATGAGGGAGAACAAGAGCTTATCCTGTCATGGAGCACAAAATTCATTAGTTTTCATCTCTTTCTTTTTTTACAAATGTTGTAATACATATATAGATATGGGTTAACGTAGGCAATCAAAGCGTTACACCAGAAACCATTTCTCATTTTCATTTCACTCTATTTTTTCGCAAGAAAATTAAAAGCCAAGGATCAAAGGGGAGCTCATGCAGCAGGGCATAATTGACTGAAAACATCATGAAGCCAGAAAGGTCCTGGTTGAGTTTTCGCTTTCTTATTTTATTTTACGCACACTTTTGATTCTGAGTTACGTTATCATATTATACCCACAGTGAAAGTGGCACAGTGGGTAGGAATATGATTTCTGAGCAGCAGAGGAACGAACTCATAGAGGTGACATAATTATTAATATCAGATATGAGTTAAATTAATCCCAATGGAAATATTAGCTTTTCATTGTTATTTTAACATGAAGTGTATAGCTATAGTTTTGACAGGCAATTTAAAAGATAAATAATAAAGGGAACGATTTTAAAAAGATTTCAAAAAGTTCTCAACTTTGACAGGGACAAAACATTAATTGAGCCCCTGTAATTTTAGTATTATATAGAAGGAAACGCAACGATTTGACAGCTTCCTAAATAGTTTGCTGACTTTGACAGCAGCAGCTGCCAAGTACTTCCAAGTTTAGCGCCTGTCATAAAAGTATGTATATCTAACTAATCTATTATTTTCTCATTAATAAATACCACAGTGCGACTGAGACGCACCTGTGCGCTGTCAATTGAAGTGGCAGCAGGGCACGAGTCCTTAAGGCCTCGGCTAAAGAATTATTATAAGCCAGTGAAGCGCAACGAATCGAAAGGCAGCCACAAAGAAAATCAAGCGCCCAGCTCAACACGCTTCAGATACAACGCAATGGGATTTTATCGCAATTACGACACAGGGTGGAACAAGCTGATAGCCTTAGCCGTGTTGACCCCAACTGAACTAACGGTTTCATAATAATTGGCATTGAGTTGAAGTACTTACACGCTCGAAGAGACTGCGACAGATGTTGACGTACAGGCTGTAGGTGAAATGACTGCGAAGGTCCTTTAAACGTGCCTCAATATCATCGACCTTCTCCGTATTATCAATGGAGGACGTGTACAGATTGACAAACCAAACCAGACTATACTGATACATGGGATCAATATTAGCCAGATCCACTGCAGGATGCAAAAATATTATTTCGATTATTCTAGGTTATTGTTATAGCTTACTTACCAATGGTAAAGAACAGAATTGTCGAGTGCTCTGCAATGGGCACATAGCTTAGACGCGCCAAATCAATCTGTTTTTCGGTGGCCTCCGTTATAATCTGCTTCTCACTGATATCGTTGGCCAAGGCCTTAGCGGAGCTCAGGATCTGCACAGCAGTTTCATCCTCCAATATATTCTCGGCTGATGAGAGCACCTCCAGTATCTGATCTTCAGTCTCCTTCAACATACGCTTATTCTCGGCACCCTGTACAATCAGATTATTCTTCTCCGCCTCCAAATCGGGTCTTTCGCGAGCCACCGTTATGCCCAGCAACTGATCCTGTAAGCCTTGGGACGTAATCATGAAATTCAATAGGGTCACCTTGACAGCCACCTCGGGCAGATAATGAGGATTCCTAAGCTTCGTTGTCATGTAGAATCTGTTAAAGGTCATATTAGTTACTCTTTATAGTCATATAATCATATTAATAGCCTACCTAAAGCTGTGATTATATTCAATGACTGAATCGCCCAGTTTGATGCACATGGTGCCGCCCTGTTTGAACAGTTGCTTCAGCAATATGGACTCCAGTATGGGATCCAGCTCCTCCCCAATATTCTCCAGCAACACCGGCAATCCAAATTGTATGGCATTCTCCAGCACTCGCGTATAATCGGCCTGATTCAGTCGTATGACACACAGCTTGTTGTTCTTCTCATAGTTCTTAATCCATTTATTGGCCTGTCCCTGCGGATCAATCATCAGCGGCCAGCGACGTGCATTTCTATAAAAAGATTATATGAAAAACATATATAGATAGGCTAGCATCGCGATATGATTTTTATCATCCATTAATAATTAATATTTAATTTGTTCACATCAACCGTTTCGAATCAAGGGAAGTAAAATTATGGCGAAATCGATACTCTATTTTAGTCACTTTAAAGGTGTATCTATTACATGAATATATAAGTTATAAGTTGAACTCTTATATATTTTCAAAATATGTGTATCATTAAAGTAGATATATATACCCCTGTAAAATATACACTCAATATTTGATAAGCGTAAATACTGATATTGAAATTATAAATATAATATACAATAGAATACACAAATTAAGTAATGGAAAAAAAACATCTGAAAATACGCAAATAAACATACATACAATAGTATTTACTTTAATATACAAATGTACATACATATGCATTATATATATTGACTGTTTAAGTCCTTATATGCATGTACGATAGCACACAGATACAGATACAGATACACACTTGCAGATACAATAGGCAACAACAACAATAAATAGTCGCCTGACAACGCGACAGCAGCAACACATGACAAATTCACACCGAATACAAATTGTTCATGCGAATGAATGAACATTTTTGTAAATTGAAAACTTGATGAATGAAAAATATTTGATGCAAAAACAAAAGAGCCAATTTAAGGCCCCTCTCCACACAGCCAAACATTGAGACTGGCAGAGTAGGAGTCCATGAAAAATGTCAGCGAATAAATGCGCAAACGACATACCAAAGGAATATATGTATGTATGTTTGTAGAATGTATGGCTGGACAGGCCAGCACAATGCAAATACGAACAAAGGGGAATGTAGTAGTCCAGAGTGCTCGACTAGGTGATACTCTGCAGTCAGATTTAAAATAGGCATAAGCTCACAACTGATAAAATAAAATATAAACGCAAAAATAATATATTTTATGAAATATAAATATGTTGAAATTATCGCTATAAATAAAATGTTATATAACTTGAATGAATATTATCGAAATCTCTTTAAATTTTCAGAATATGTGACTATAATATTATATTTTCGACAAAGACAGAGATGTGTCATATTAAAAAAAGAAGTGGTAATGATAATCTTAAATTGAATATACCTAACTTTTATATCATAGATCGATTAAATCGACGAATATTATAAAATTGGCAAATGAACAAACATGCCTCCTTCTACCTGCAACATGAAAAAGCGCAACCATATTATAACCATTTTTTCAGTTCATGGCTACAGGGTATTAAAGGACCCTTTGTAGGAGCGAGAGCGGTAGGCAGTTGAAATGTAAAAAGTTGCCAGAGTTCAAAACACCACATGGGAGAGCGAGCATTGAGATAGCGCCAAAAAAAAAAGGAAGAAAGAAAACGAGAAAATATCCAAAAAATTATTGTAACAATGTAAATGCAATAAAAGAATACCGAAATGAATACAAAAGGAATCTGTTGGTAAATCACAAAAGTTCTACACAGCTGCAGGGAGTTATCCGGGTTTTTCTTCAATTGAAATAAAAATACTAGCCTTAATCCAAAATTGCGCTACACTTTAAGATTAAAGCTTGATTGTGTTGGGTTTCCGCCTGCTTTAAATGCAAATCTCTAAAGGCAATTCTCGTAGATGCTCCCTTATTCAAATTAACATTATTTAATCAAACATTTATGCAAAGAGACATGACCCGAACCAACAAACGAATCCACACCTGCTACCCCACATAAGCAATTTACGATGCGATTGCTGTTTACGGGTGGTTCCGTGGGCACGGGTGGGTCACCATGTGGGGCAACTTGTCAGGCCCAATTCAAGAGGTAAAGCAAAAGAAAAACAAGAAAAAAATGGTTTTTTTTGGGACTGCCGCAACTAAATACCCTTACAGTTGAAGATTACAAAACAACGACAAGTTCCTCATGTCCTTTCCAGACTTCAATCCGTCATAACTTTGTCAAAACTGAACCGATTTTTATTTCCTAGGTCATTTTGTTCATGACTTATCATCTATAATAAATCTACATGTAAAGTTGAAGTTCGAAAAATGATCGATTTTATGCCAAATTTTATGGCTAAAATGCGTTACACATTTGATGAAAGAATTGCAATGCCCTCTGCAAGAGTACAAAAAGAAAAAGAGAACAGACGAAAACAAATACAAATTCATTTGTCTTGTGTCCACCAGGATCGAAGGAGCAGCTACTAGTAACTAGTGGCAAATCCCGACATCATTCATTTGCCAAGTCTATGTCTATGGGTAAAAATTAAACGTAATGCGCCCGGAGCGCACATTAATCAATTGCTTATCCTTTGTGCAGCGACGGCAACGACGGCAACGACTGAGGCAACTGAGTAAGCTCACACCTCAGGTATTTTGGGCATGCTCCAAATTACTTTGAACACTTTCCGAGGCAGCAGCCAAGAATTTCCTTTATTAAATCGACATAAGACATGAGGAGTGTGGCATGTGGCATTGTGGCATCGCGACGTTCCGCCCTCCGGTGGAAAACTCACCAGATGCGTAATGCTCTAACACACGCATCAAACATGAAAATTCCACGCCCTACCCCTACCCCGCCCCTCTACCCATCCGAACTGCTGCCCCCACCCCTAACAGCCTCTCAGCCCTTAGTTTGTACCTTGAGCTATAGCAACCACCGGAGCATGCGGTGCTCCTGTGTTCTGGCCACATGCGGGCGCATCACACAAACACACACACATTCACAATTCCCCTGGCCATCAGGAACAGCTTCCGTGCAGCATCCGGTGCTGTTCTCACACTCTGCCACGTTGCCAAGCGGCATATCTTTAATTTTCTTAATATGCGTGAATTCAAACATTTTACGTTTTTTGTAATTAGAAACAAGACGCGAGAGAAACCCTTAACTGCGGTATGCCACAAATTTAATACCCTAGCAGAACCCATTAATCAAATTACTCCACGGTCAGCTAAACGATATAATCTTAACTGAAATCTATGGAAAACTAGGGAGACCGAAAGATACTCTTTATGAATACATCATATTATATTTCAATTTAATTTTTAATTCATACTTCAATTTATTTTTGTGTTCTAGCCAAAATCTTTGGTAAATTTTGCTTTACTTATTTTGCGACAAAACTATTAAACTCTCTGCAAGTGTATTTTGAAAGAAAAAAATGTTCTTTCGTGCTTTTGACAGGCGCTCAACTATAATTAGCGTGTCAGGTTGTTTAATTGAACGTGGACGTATATATATATATATATATATATAAGTAGTATATATATTGGATTGGGTGACACGAGTCCCAGCTGTTGCCAACTAATGAAATATTTGGAATAAAGTTTTCGGCATCAATTTGTAAGCTAATGACTTTTTAAACCTACTTCAAGTCTGTCACTTTTGTTGTAATTTTTAAGGCTTTCACCTGCCCATCAATTATTTTACCCTATGCAAAATGGTTTTATCCTCTTGATGGCGTTCTCAGGGGAAAATGGATCTGTGCCAAATTCATCGTAATTCCTGCCTAACTATCTAACCCTAAGCCAAATTGACACCAATAAATCAGGACTTTGCCTACTTACGATTCACTAAGCAGAACAGTGGATGGATGGATATAATTCTTATATGTATATGCTCAAACCCTAATGTCATCTTAGAGCCCATACTCACTTCATCATGATGGCACTCTCAACGGAAAACGCATCTGTAGGCAATCCGCAGATATTCCAGAAACGTATCTCCACCGGTTCGCCCAACACAATCGCCAGCTGAAAGTCCGGCGTACAGGTTACGCCATAATCCAGGCATTTCGTAACCCATTTGTGTATTTGCTTTACCCGAAAATCAATAGTGAACGGTCCCAAATAGGCGACAACTCCCGACGAGATGAGCACATCGCCTGTGACGCTCTTGAAGCTCCCCTGCAGCATTTTGGCCGTTTCGGACCAACGTGTCCGCTCACCACCCAAGCCAGAGATAAGCTCCTGGGCACGTTGCAACTTCTTTGTACAGGCTTCATGCTCCGACAGCAAAATACTATAAATGGATGACATATTTTAGGATGTGTCTAAGTAGTATTTTATAGTGGTAGAATGCTTTAGTTTCAGAATCAATTCTAATTTGTAAACAGATAATATTTCTGGAATCAAAAAAAAAAACAATGAAAATAATAGGACTTCTATTTGACAAATATTAAAGGATGATTCTTATTTTATAGGATTTTCGATTATATTATTGTACCATATTCAAAAGAGTTCACAAAATTATAATTTCTGTGAATTCCACCTATCGAGCAGACCACTTTATCACTGTCCCCACCCACTCACCCGTATTGTCGCAACTGTTCATCGAGAATCTTCTGAATAGCCGCCAGATTCGCTTCGACTCGAGCGAGTTGGGCCAACTTTTCGTTGAGTAATTTCATGGCCGCATTGTAGTCGGCCTGGGCGGCAGCCAGGGCAATCTTTTTGGGTGCCACAACTTTGGCGACCACATCGTATTTGGACAGGGCAATGACCCAGCGGCAGAGACCTTCGCAAGCCGTGGAGGCTGTCTTGATTTTCTCGGGATCGAAGGCGTCGTTGGTGAGAATGCGCTGTTGCAGCTTCTTCATGACCTCCGTCGGAATGTTGTCCTTGTCAAAGTTGAGCAAACTGTCCAGAAACTTCATGTCGCTGAGCACACGTTTCGACGGACCCCAATAGTCCTCCACAGTGCCCACACCACTGGGATTGGGCACCTTATCCGGCTTCATATCCTTCAGAATGCAAACGGCTTCCATCACGATGCGCACACCAATGGGTGGACTCTTCATGGTCTTCACCACGGCTATATCGGCGGTGGTTAGCGTATTGAGAGCAGATAACGCAGCATCCAAAATGGGCAAAGCTTCGCCCAATTTGGCATCGCATTCATCCTTAATCTCCTGGGCAACAGCTGCCTGCACTTTAGCCGCCTGCTCATCCTCTTTAACCATTTCACGCTGCTCGGCTGCGATTTTACTGTCTGCCGTCACTTTGGCCACCTGCTCAGCCACAATCTCGGATGCCTCCTTCAGCTTTGGCTCCAGCGCCTGCAGCTGCTCCTGCATAACGGCCACCTGCTGCGCAGCAATATCCAGCTGCGAGATGCCAGTCAAATAGCGATTGCGATTCATCGTTATGTTGCTAAATAAAGCAAACATATTTGTTAGATTGAGTAGAAGTAGAAGTAGAAGGTGTGTGAGTTATACTCTTGCAGAGGATATTATGAGTTTCATATGAAATATGAATGTTACGCCCTAAAGGAATCAGCTTTCAAAGGTCAAGTCGATATAAATATAGATGTAAGGATGAATTGACTTAACTCTCATAATTATGATCCTAGCTCGTTCAATTATGTACAAACTATATTACACTTTATCACAAATAAAAGATCAGGAATGGTGAAAGGATGCAATGCTATACGATTCCAAGAATATTTAAGCTTCATTACTCACTTTCGCTTTTGGCTCAGCAGCGCCTTAAAGGTCTGTATCAATTCCAAATAGGATGTGGGCGTCACATAGTTATAGCGATGCAAGCGAGTAAAGAACTTGGCAGATAACTCCTGTGTGGATGTATGGAACTCCATGCACATATCAATGGCTGTCTTACGCTCCAAAGCGGTCAGCTCCTCGGCGGCCAGAAAACGTGTGGAGACCGCAAGGAGAGCATCGTCCGGCCAGGGCTGGAACCAATCGATCGTACAACAGTTGACAATCGAGGGGAATTTTCGAATACGATTACGCAAAGCGTCTCCGATGGGCGACATGGCTAGCACAATGTGCAGCTGATCCTTGCAGGTCTATATAGGGATATATAAGAGTGTAATTATATCAAGATTGAGCTATAAGAAAGAAGGGATTTTGTTATAGCTCCCACCGTAACAAAGAAGTTAAATAGGGCAACGGGACTGCCATCGGTTTGAACGGCCTTATCGCGTTGCTTGTCGATTTGGGCCATCTTCTCGACCACCTCGATTTTCTCCTCGCTGCTAAACAGATTGGGCACCTCGCCCGAGTTCAACAGATTGTTGATATCCTCCAGGAATGACTCGTCCTTAATCTAAAAGTCCCAATCACATTAGCATACAGCTCAACTAATAACCCCAGGCGTTAGTCTCGACCCAGTTAAAGAAAACAAGTAAGGTTCTAGTCGAAAGTAACCGACTAGCAGAAATCCTGTACCCATCCCTGGCAAAAAGATAGCACTCAAATTGTTAATATACAAAATTGCAAGATTGTACCTAAAAATACTTGTTATCCTTTTTTGAAAGGATCGGAAACAAGGGATGGAAATTTATTTGTATCGATTTATTCCAAACAGAACTAATTATCGATAAAACGAAAAAAAATTGGAAGTGACTTTGATGTACTAGAACTTATATTCCAAATTTGGTGTCTCTAGATCTTATAGTCTCTGAGATCATACAGACGGACAGACGAAGGATAGACGTACGGACGGACAAACAAACCGACATGGGTAAATCAACCCGTCTGTTGATCAACCCGGTTCGGAGATGTCTCCTCCATGTGCACAGCTTAAATTAATTCAAAGGGTACAGGATATACTAAAAAACACAAATTTCAAAAAAAAATCCAGAACAAAATTCCCACCTGAACGTCCGTAAAAAGAAATACGCCGTGCATTTCAGATGCACCAATTTTGCGTAGTATGGACTTGATATCCTCATGATACTCGTACGGACCATACAATCGAGTTATTTCCACTTGAAAGAGCTCATAGTCGCATATATGCGAAGCCAAACGAGTCAAGCTCTGACGCCCGGAGCCGCCGACACCGATGAGCAGAGCATGACTACGTGGCTGCTTTATGATGCGACATATGCGCGATAAATGTTCGACGGCAAAGCGGAAAAGCACCAGATTCATTGGCTTCTTCGACATGTTGTTGTACTCGACTAGATAGGCCTCCACAACGCTACGCAGCTCCTCGAGATCCTGCACCTCAACATAGTTCTTGGTATCCGCTTTCGGATTGGTGAAATCACAATAGATCAACTGTCGGAAATCGGACTCCTCCAGCTTTTTACCCTTGCCTACAAACCGGCCAAAAAGGCGTCCGGGATCCTGATTGAAACACGACTGCACCGTGAGGCACAACTTCTCAAATAGCCAGCTACGATCGGCATCCTCAACCAGTCGATCCCCATAGACGCGCAGCACTTCGTGCACCCACAGACGCCGCATCGAGTTCATGTCCTCTGTTGCCTCCGGCACACTTAACAGCACACCCTGTATCACACGCGAAAAGTCACGCAAATTGAACAGATAATGCGATTTCGCTGGCGTCGGCAACAGATTCAACTTGGCATCATTATATACGGTCAACGTTGCATTGACGATCTCATCAATGCAAGGATCAAACTCCTTGGAGAAGCCGCTGTCATTAGTTAAGGTTTAGGATTAGGCATGCAAAAGATTGAGGAATATCAAGAGTTATCTAGTCGAGAGTTGCCCGACTAGAAGATGCCCTGTACCCAGTTACAGATAACTTTCTTCTCTGATCTTTATGAAAATTCAGAATAATAAGGATGGAAATATATATAGGAGGGATATATAAGACTTATAAGAATTGAATACCATACAATATTTATCTATGTCGAGTCTCTAAAAACGACAGACAGACGGACAAATTACCAGCTACTTAATCAGGGTACAGGGTAGCCTAAAACTCATTACTCACCGCGCATCCAAATGCCAGAGGACAATCTTGCCAAAGATCGTTGTCATAATATTATCGTTAAAATCATCAATGGAGACGACATTGAAGAACCGCTGAAAACGTGGCGTTACCGTATTACCCGTTGAGGGTGGACCCATGGCGACGATCATCTGTAGATCGATCAGCTTCATGGGCACTATGTTCTTGCGATCGTACCACATCATGTGATCCAGCATCATGCGCAGCAATTCGATGGGCGGCTGGGCGCCATAGTTCTCCTTGAGAGGCATCGAAACATCATCGACAAAGATGATAAAGCGACTGTTTAGAGGTGGTCCAAAGACGCCCTTGCGTCGCTTATCCAGCTTGGACATGATAATATCCTGCGTCTGATTCGCAGAGGTCTGTGCGGAAAAGCTAATCAGCAGCGGTTTGAAGACTGAAAGATCCATTCGCTTGAGCATGTAATCGATGACATAAACACTCTTTCCGGTGCCCGTGGGTCCCACCAGCATCAATGGTTTGCCATGACGCACCAGCAGATCCAATATGGCTGCAATTCTCACACTCTCATTGGTCTGTATGATGATCTGATTGACGGGTATATCACGTGGCAGTGGAGGCGCTGCATTCACATCATCCTGCCAGGGCTTCCACTTGCCCTTACCCTCCTTGATATAGCGATAGTCGAAGACCGAACCGTTCTTGGGTATGGGAAATATGAAAGGTTTGTTCAGCGGCTCCACATACAGATCCTCTGGTACGCCATATTTATCATACAAGCTTTGCGGGAACGTCTTCTCCATCAACGCGCGAAAGATCAAATTGAATTTCTCGCGACTCTCTGCGGTCAGGGAGCCACCCAGAGACCAAATCGTCGAGAACATGAAAATACCCTCGGTTTGTGCACGAAAATCCAAATCGGATATATTCGCCACATATTTCTCATCGCGAAAGTCATCAATGAAACACTCGAAGAAGTTCATCAGACTGACCATCAGATTGGTGTCCGACGTGGGGGCGATCTCCCGTAGACTCTTGCGCACCACGAACAACAGCAACGGGCAGAAGCGGGAGATCATCGATGAGATTAGCAATTTGCTGACGCTATGAAAAGCCGCTGGTAAAGTATTTTTCCAGGAGGTGACCAGCGGTTCCCAGCCCAATGAGCTGGGCTCCAAATAGATCATGCCGCAGCGGGAAACAGTCGCCGGCGAAGCCACCTCCAAATCCATGGGCTCAAATATGAGATTCGTTGAGTTCGAGAGCTGTATAATCTCGCCGGACATCAGACAAAGTTTCTTGTTATCATCGAGCACGGTGTTCATGTTCTCAATCCAAATGGCATCCACGGGTCCATCAAAGATCAGCCACTTGCGATCCGGCGAATCGGAGACGGCAAAGATGCGGTAATTGACAGCCAGAATGCCATCGCTCCACTCATGAGACACCGCATCAAACTGACCATAGAGCTGACCCATTGTGATGGCCTTGGGATTGATGATCGTAAAGATGGCACGATTCTCGGAGCCATCCTTCTTCTCCATGCACTCCAGCGCATCGGCAAGCACCCGATAAGTTGTGCTCTTGCCCCCAAATGGATACCCCACCAACATCAGACCGTGACGCACCACAATCATCTCATAGAGCTGTAATATAAACCAGAGAAAAGAAGATGAGATTAAAAAAATGTTTAAATCAATTATATATTGCTGTGTTTTAATGAAGATTTCCTGGTGTAAGCTATCAGAGAGAAGTTTAAGGATTCACCCACCTGCTGCACCTTCTCCAGCACAAAGGGAGTACATTGTTTATTTTGCTTTTCGCACGCCCATTTGGTGCAGGCGTTGAAAAGGACATAGTCCGCCTCGGGTAGCGTAACGCCCGGAAACAGATCCGAGGTGATGCCCTGGAACAGCGGTATGTCCTGGTTGAGAAACTTGGGCAAATTGACATCCTTAATGGAGCGCAACACCAGAATATCCTCGTTCTCATCGCGATATCGCAGCTTCAAGGCTCCCGCTGCTTTCAGCACCGATTTGACAGCCCGCATGCCATAATCGTAATGGCACTGAGTACTCAGCTGCTCCGAGCACAGACGATAGGTGGCCACAATCTTGACAGACAGCGGCTTGGCCGTCAGGAAGCCATAGGAGTAAAGTTCAATCTCAGAAATCAAGGCATAATCCGGCACCATCATAGCCACGGAGCGGAACAGAGCCTGTCGGATGAAAGGAATGATAAGTGAAATAGGAAACCCATAAGCAAAAGCTTGAAACTTTACCTTCAAATTATCCGGCAGCTCGGAACGTCCCGCATAGCCGGGATTCATGGTAATGAAGACCGCACAAGTGGGATCCAGCGTTAGGGTGGTGCCCTCAAAGACCAACGTGGGCAGGCCAGAGTTGATGCCACGCTGAATGGTCAGAATCTGTTGAGCGACCACAGACAGCACCTCCAGATCAATCCGATTGAACTCATCAAAGCAGGACCAGGCACCGCACGAGGCCAGACCCTTGAAGAACTTGCCCAGCGCCAGATAATCCAAGCCATCGGAACAATTGAAGACAACACATTGCTTGGCCACCGCCTTGGCCAAATCCTTGGTGGTCTCCGTTTTGCCTGTGCCCGCAGGACCCTCGGGAGCGCCACCCAAGTGCAAATTCAAGGCAGCAAACAGGGTGCGATAGCAACGATCGGTTAGAGGAGTGACCACCAGTCGGGTGGTGTTGCCCAAATACTCATAGCCATAGGGTAAGGAGCAGTTGATCATGCGCGTATCGAGGTTGTTCTCCTCCCAGTAGTAGCGCAGCTGGCACAGCCACTGAAAGTCCTGCAGATCGTCCACCTCCTTGGCCACTATATCCGCCAGCACATCCCGAGCATGGACATCGAGCACCACCAGAGCACCCAGGGTTATGCGATTCTGTGTATTCAAATCGCCGCGGACCAAGTCGACAATCTTCATAATTTGATTCATGCACTTTTGCAGATATTTGGCCAGATTCTCTTTGGGTGCTTCGCTGAGGAAGCACTCGGTTATCTCGAGGGTCCAGTAGGTCAGCGATATGGACTGGACGCACTGACCCGGCCAGGTGAGCACCCAAATGCCACGCTGCATCTTCACATAGCTGAAGAACGCCTCGGATATCTTGTGATGTATACTTTTCTTCATGTCGAGCTCCAGCTCGAGCAGCCACTTCTCCACCTGACCGCGTGCCTTGGCCGTCGATATGACATCCACTAGGAAGACCTCTTCGCGCTCCGACGAACGCATGGCAATCACCTCCAATTCCTCGGTGAACTTCAGCGTACTCATGCCCTCGAAGCACTTCTTGAGATGCGGCTGGACGCGTGTGGGATCCTTCGTTTCGGACAGTATCTCGAGCAGCTCGTCATTGGACAGGAAGAAGAAGCGCGGGAAGTACAGACGCTTCTTCTCCAAGTACGCATTGAGTCCCTTCTGGATAATCTCGAGCAGTGTGTAAGCCTTCTTCAGCTTCTCGTTCATCTTGTCGATTTGCACAACGGTCATGACACGTGGATCTGAAGCCACCTGCTTCATCAGCTCCTTCCAGATCTGCCAAAGGAAGAGTGTACGTATTAAGATGAGGAACCGATGAGTGATCCGATTATAAAAAGGTCTTGTCAAAAGGAGAGTTTTATTAGATTGCCCAAATATGTTTTTCAGCCGATTTTTCTATGGCAGCTATATGATATCCAGATGCAATCTGGCCAATCTGGAAGCTATAAGCTAGACAGAAGGATCTCTATGCTCATATAGACTCAACTAATCAAGAATATATATACCTACACAAATTACACAACAAAAGTATAATACCCTATAGAATAACGCACCTTATCCACGGCACTGAAGCGTCGTCCCTCCTCGGGCATCTGTTGCTGAATATCGGGACTGCTGAATATGGGCTCCAAATACATCCAGGTTGACTGGACGCGCAGCCATTCGTCCAGGATCTCCTGCAGCAGCATAAGCTTCGCCTCCCACTTGCTGCAAGTGAACAATGACAATCAGAAGGGGTTGTATCTGTGTGTGTCTGTTGCGTGTATGTGTGTGAGTATGGGTGTGCCTGACATTGACAAGTGCTGAGTAAACTCTTGGAGTGTACTCACAGTATGTCCGCCTCAAACGGCTTGATGTAGGGTGAGCTTTTCATTGTCTGCGTCTTGATGATTTGATCGTCCAGCAGTATTTGTATGTCATCCACGGCGGACAGCTTAAAGGTACCGGAATCCCTGCGGGAGACATTTCAATTATAATTCAAAACTGTCTGGTTAACAAATCGACATAAAAAAATGCTAGCTTAAATTTTAATCCATTTGAAACCATTTTTCAAATTTAATTCATTTTGTTTGCAATGGTTTAAATTGAATGCTTTATGGAATTGATTTTATTGCGAGCAGTATTTATTTTTAAAAAGCGGTAAAATCCAAATTTGTACATACCTGTATGGTGATATGGTAAACTCAACGCCCTCCCATTCGTTGGCCATTTTGGCCATGGCCTTTTCAAGATTGTTCTCCTTGGTTGCACTCTCCGAAATGGCCTCAAATTTGGGCACATACTCGTCCAGCTGATACTCGATAATCTTCTCGAGCGTCAGCTCCGGCGACACCTTAATGGGGAAGCCAATGATCTCGGACACTTGTTCCCAATGGCGCGCCTTCATGCCCGGATTACCCAGGGTGTTAATGATGGGCATATGGCCGCGGAAGAGCTCAATCTGCTCCTTGACATCGAGGATTAGCTGCATTGTAGTGGGATGTTCACCCATTTGCTTCTCCAGCTTTTGTATGATGCGATAAAAGTTGGCCACATCCTGATCGATCTCATCCGGATCGAAGGCGCCCACCTGCGAGTACATCCACAGCTCCCACTTGTCAATAAAGTCCTGGCCAGCATCGAATAGATTCTTATAGGGTTTCAGCTGATCGTGAGCCTTCTTGCGCACCGGATACTGGGACAGATCCCAACCATAGGCAGTCTCCTCCTCATTGATCTGATCGATGGCCTCCATGGCATTGACCAAACGCTGATCCAGGACCATGGCCCGCTTCTTATACTTGGACAACTGCTTGATATCGCCCCAGGTGTCGTAGAGCTGCACCTGATCGTAGTAATTCTGCAATTCCCGTCGGAACATTTCGATGCGCTTCTTGAGCAGCTCCTGGTACTCAATCATCTTCTCGGCAATGATCACCCGATGCTGATCAAAGACCGAAGCCAGTTTCAGATACCACTGGAAGGAGTTGCTGTTGTTCTTGATCTCCAGCGGTGAGTAGAGCGTATGATCCATTAGCCAGAGTATCTCGCTCATATTGATCTTAAGGCGTGCCTCCATTTCCGGCACCAGATTCTCCTCGGCATGCACCACATATGCCTTCAGATCCATTAGCTCCGCCGTGTCCTTGGGCACCGTTAGCGCCTTCTTCGCAATCATATCGTACTCCTTGCCCAATCGGGAGATACGCGCCTGCTGATCCAACACCATGCGGGCTAGCAGATCCGTTTGCAGCTGCCTGGCCAGCTGCTCCAGATGCGTGATAAAGTTATCGCGATGGAACTCGTAAAGACCCATCCGTATAATACCCCACACCTCCTTGGCAATGCGATCCTCCTTCTCCCGGTACTCATAGACCATTTCCGTATACTGCTCGAAGGTGGCATCGCTCTCCATGAAGCGACCACAGCGTTCCGAATCCACGCCATTGATCAGATCAATAAACGCATCAAAGTCCTGCAAACGCAGCTCGGGACCAATGCGCTGCTCCTCGAGCATGTAACAAATCCGATTCTTTGTATCCGCCACAATGCTGTCCGGCACCGTGGGCGTCAGGAAGAGCTTCTTGGAGATCTTCAGATCTGTATAGAGTTTACCCTCGATGCGTGGCATTATCTGCACCGAGTGCACTATGGAATCGATAACACGCAACAGTTCGCTCTGTATCTTCGAGAAGCCAGGAGTAAACGTAATCGTATCCTCATCAGCCAGTATGCAAGAGATTTCAAAGCCGGGATTTGAGTGCTTCATGAAAGTGGATTAGTTAGATAAGTTCGTTTTTTTAGGATTTTCTTATTACATGTAAATTACTAGAAATAACTAACTGGCACTTATTTCTCTTTAAATTTCACATTTTTCACTGAAACCACCTGTTTTTCACTAAGGTGGATTTAAGAAAAGAAACACGTGAATGAATCTACACTTAGATCATTGCAAACGAGTTTTAAGCAGATGATGTGAGAAACAAATAAGTTTCATATTCCATACATTTTTGGGGTCTGAAAATCAGTTTTCAATTTATAGATACTTACGCCAAAATCGCACACATAATTAGCAAATGCTTTGAGACTGCGAATGCAAATGTCCTCCAGCTGTTGGGTCATCAAAGCGGCGACACAGTTGAAGAATCTTTTGACCAGTGTCATGCGTCGTATGTCCGGCAGTTGGCCACGTTTGCTAGCCCGCAGCAGCGTTGTGTGTATCTCACCATACCAGATGTCCTCTAGCATGCTCTTGCCGTTATCAATGTGCGAGCCACAAAGATACTGCAAAGGGGAAAAACACAAGAAGAGTTATTTAACTAGTGGCGAATAATTAGTTAGGCGTTCGGTTAACTTACGACAAAATTAAATAGTGAGAATGGCTGTTCGATTTTGCTCAGCTCCTCGATGTCGACCAATGTCTTGTAGCTGTATTTCATGCTCCACACTTCCAGAATGCTGGCCACGCTTCGATGGATACAAAAGAGTGTCGTCTTCAAGCGATTGCGATTCTCATCGTAGCTGGCAACAAAATAGAAGAAAGGAAAGGAAAGGAACAGCAGAAGTTACCATTTAGTTCTTTTCGTTTATGCAAATTATCACCAAAACGCGAAAACTTTTCACTTGAGCTACTTTAATACGGCCCATTAGGCAGTGCAGTGGTGCAAAAACAAACACTGAGAAAAATGTTACTATAAAAAAGTCATTATGGAAAATGAGTTCCATTCTACAAATTACTACTATATTTCTAACAAAATAATTAAACAATATATATTTTTTTTTTAGTTTTTCTTTAATTTTATTTACATTGTTTTGAGTGTACGGCTATGCCTACGTTCCGCTTGGCCCACATCTAATGTAGCTAAATGCTTTCGGGCTGTAAATTAGAAGACCTGCCTCACACACACACACACACACACATACACACACAGAAAGAGATGGTGAGAGGGAGCAATTTATCGATATAGGCGACCCACTTAGGCACCACAAAACTTTTACCATAGCAAAAGGCATTTTTGCGACACGCCTGCAGCCTGCTACTCAGTGTCAGCGGCAAGTTCAATTCATTTTTAAGCACATCCTTTTTACAACTTATGTCTGACACGCCCATAGCCGCCTCCCAAACAGAAATAATAATAAGAAGAAGAAAAACCAAATCTCAAAGTTTATATCAGCAGCTTTACTGTTGCTCATCAAATGTCAAACCAATACACAGGAGGACTTAACTTTTAGCTACCCCCAACCCCAACCACAACCCCAACCGTAACCCCACCCCAACCACTCCTGCTTTCCTCCCTTGTGCCTGCTGCTTTTCCATTTCCGCCGCAGCAGCCATTGTGTAGTTGGCGGTTAAAAAGTTATTTTTGGCACGACGCAAAGCGATTTCTTGCGTTTCTCGCGTTTCTCCCTTGGCAACCAGATCTTTATAATGTCTATCCCCCAACTCACATATATATATATATATTTATATATATACTTATGCTATACAACAGACTTTTATTGTCAAGTTATTTTATAAGATTTCGCGCCCTGACGACTCATTTTGAATTGAGTTCTTTTTTTGAACACTTACAATGGAGCAGACACAAACACTTGCATGTGTGTGTGGGGGTGTGTGTGTGTGTGGGAGTGTATCTGCGTGTGTGTGGGTGTAATTGCATGTCAATTGCATGCCTGGCAGCAAAGAAATTTCTATTCAATTCAATTCGGGCAACATTATAACGACTTGAGGGTGTTTTCAATTAACACTTTTTGTATTAATACAGCAACTTTGAGCTCCTTTAAAACTTGAAACTTTTTTTATTGTGTTAAAGGATAAAAGGCTAATCGATTAAAAACAATAGTAAAAGAACTGTGATTTCGAAATGTGCGGAAGGTTTGTGGGTAAAGTTAAAACAGAATTGGGAAAAATTACCTCGAATAACCAAAGTTATGGCACTTTGAAGTCTGGGAAGGTAATTTTTAAGGAGCTCACTTGTCAACATCTTGTCATGATTTTTGACATGAAATCCGAAATCGGGAAATTTCTCAACTTTGAATGTAGAATTGTTAAAGATGACAAACCATGACCAAAATGACCTCGGAATTGAAAATCGGATCATTTTTGACAAAGTTATGGCACTTTGAAGTTTGGGCAGGTCATTTTTAGGGACTCCACTTATCAACATCATGTCATGATTTTTGACATGAAATCCGAAATCGGGAAATTTGTCAACTTTGAATGTAGAATTGTTAAAGATGACAAAACATGACTAAAATGACTTCGGAATTAAAGATCGGATCATTTTTGACAAAGTTATGGCACTTTGAAGTCTGGGAAGGTCATTTTTAGGGACTTCACTTATCAACATCATGTCATGATTTTTGACATGAAATCCGAAATCGGGAAATTTCTCAACTTTGAATGTAGAATTGTTAAAGATGACAAAACATGACCAAAATTACCTCGGAATTGAAAATCGGATCATTTTTGACAAAGTTATGGCACTTTGAAGTCTGGGCAGGTCATTTTTAGGGACTTCACTTATCAACATCATGTCATGATTTTTGACATGAAATCCGAAATCGGGAAATTTCTCAACTTTGAATGTAGAATTGTTAAAGATGACAAAACATGACCAAAATTACCTCGGAATTGAAAATCGGATCATTTTTGACAAAGTTATGGCACTTTGAAGTCTGGGAAGGTCATTTTTAGGGACTTCACTTATCAACATCATGTCATGATTTTTGACATGAAATCCGAATTTTGGAAATTTTTCAACTTTGAATGTAGAATTGTTAAAGATGACAAACCATGACCAAAATGACCTCGGAATTGAAAAACGGATCATTTTTGACAAAGTTATGGCACTTTGAAGTCTGGGAAGGTCATTTTTAGGGACTTCACTTATCAACATCATGTCATGATTTTTGACATGAAATCCGAATTTTGGAAATTTTTCAACTTTGAATGTAGAATTGTTAAAGATGACAAACCATGACCAAAATGACCTCGGAATTGAAAATCGGATCATTTTTGACAAAGTTATGGCACTTTGAAGTCTGGGAAGGTAATTTTTAGGGACTTCACTTATCAACATCATATCATGATTTTTGACATGAAATCCGAATTTTTGAAATTTTTCAACTTTGAATGTAGAATTGTTAAAGATGACAAACCATGACCAAAATGACTTCGGAATTGAAGATCGGATCATTTTTGACAAAGTTATGGCACTTTGAAGTCTGGGCAGGTCATTTTTAGGGACTTCACTTATCAACATCATGTCATGATTTTTGACATGAAATCCGAAATCGGGAAATTTCTCAACTTTGAATGTAGAATTGTTAAAGATGACAAAACATGACCAAAATGACTTCGGAATTAAAGATCGGATCATTTTTGACAAAGTTATGGCACTTTGAAGTCTGGGCAGGTCATTTTTAGGGACTTCACTTATCAACATCATGTCATGATTTTTGACATGAAATCCGAAATCGGGAAATTTCTCAACTTTGAATGTAGAATTGTTATAGATGACAAAACATGACCAAAATGACCTCGGAATTGAAAATCCGATCATTTTTGACAAAGTTATGGCACTTTGAAGTCTGGGAAGGTCATTTTTAGGGACTTCACTTATCAACATCATGTCATGATTTTTGACATGAAATCCGAATTTTGGAAATTTTTCAACTTTGAATGTAGAATTGTTAAAGATGACAAACCATGACCAAAATGACTTCGGAATTAAAGATCGGATCATTTTTGAGAAAGTTATGGCACTTTGAAGTCTGGGAAGGTCATTTTTAGGGACTTCACTTATCAACATCATGTCATGATTTTTGACATGAAATCCGAATTTTGGAAATTTTTCAACTTTGAATGTAGAATTGTTAAAGATGACACACCATGACCAAAATGACTTCGGAATTGAAGATCGGATCATTTTTGACAAAGTTATGGCACTTTGAAGTCTGGGCAGGTCATTTTTAGGGACTTCACTTATCAACATCATGTCATGATTTTTGACATGAAATCCGAAATCGGGAAATTTCTCAACTTTGAATGTAGAATTGTTAAAGATGACAAAACATGACCAAAATGACTTCGGAATTAAAGATCGGATCATTTTTGACAAAGTTATGGCACTTTGAAGTCTGGGCAGGTCATTTTTAGGGACTTCACTTATCAACATCATGTCATGATTTTTGACATGAAATCCGAAATCGGGAAATTTCTCAACTTTGAATGTAGAATTGTTATAGATGACAAAACATGACCAAAATGACCTCGGAATTGAAAATCCGATCATTTTTGACAAAGTTATGGCACTTTGAAGTCTGGGAAGGTCATTTTTAGGGACTTCACTTATCAATGTCATGATTTTTGACATGAAATCCGAATTTTGGAAATTTTTCAACTTTGAATGTAGAATTGTTAAAGATGACAAACCATGACCAAAATGACTTCGGAATTAAAGATCGGATCATTTTTGACAAAGTTATGGCACTTTGAAGTCTGGGAAGGTCATTTTTAGGGACTTCACTTATCAACATCATGTCATGATTTTTGACATGAAATCCGAAATCGGGAAATTTCTCAACTTTGAATGTAGAATTGTTATAGATGATAAAACATGACCAAAATGACCTCGGAATTGAAAATCGGATCATTTTTGACAAAGTTATGGCACTTTGAAGTCTGGGAAGGTCATTTTTAGGGACTTCACTTATCAACATCATGTCATGATTTTTTACATGAAATCCGAATTTTGGAAATTTTTCAACTTTGAATGTATAATTGTTAAAGATGACAAACCATGACCAAAATGACTTCGGAATTGAAGATCGGATCATTTTTGACAAAGTTATGGCACTTTGAAGTCTGGGCAGGTCATTTTTAGGGACTTCACTTATCAACATCATGTCATGATTTTTGACATGAAATCCGAAATCGGGAAATTTCTCAACTTTGAATGTAGAATTGTTAAATATGACAAAACATGACCAAAATGACTTCGGAATTAAAGATCGGATCATTTTTGACAAAGTTATGGCACTTTGAAGTCTGGGAAGGTCATTTTTAGGGACTTCACTTATCAACATCATGTCATGATTTTTGACATGAAATCCGAAATCGGGAAATTTCTCAACTTTGAATGTAGAATTGTTATAGATGACAAAACATGACCAAAATGACCTCGGAATTGAAAATCGGATCATTTTTGACAAAGTTATGGCACTTTGAAGTCTGGGAAGGTCATTTTTAGGGACTTCACTTATCAACATCATGTCATGATTTTTGACATGAAATCCGAATTTTGGAAATTTTTCAACTTCGAATGTAGAATTGTTAAAGATGACAAACCATGACCAAAATGACCTCGGAATTGAAAATCGGATCATTTTTGACAAAGTTATGGCACTTTGAAGTCTGGGAAGGTCATTTTTAGAGACTTCACTTATCAACATCATATCATGATTTTTGACAGGAAATCCGAATTTTGGAAATTTTTCAACTTTGAATGGAGAATTGTTAAAGATGACAAACCATGACCAAAATGACCTCGGAATTGAAGATCGCATCATTTTTGACAAAGTTATGGCACTTTGAAGTCTGGGCAGGTCATTTTTAGGGACTTCACTTATCAACATCATGTCATGATTTTTGACATGAAATCCGAAATCGGGAAATTTCTCAACTTTGAATGTAGAATTGTTAAAGATGACAAAACATGACCAAAATGACTTTGGAATTAAAGATCGGATAATTTTTGACAAAGTTATGGCACTTTGAAGTCTAGGCAGGTCATTTTTAGGGACTTCACTTATCAACATCATGTCATGATTTTTGACATGAAATCCGAAATCGGGAAATTTCTCAACTTTGAATGTAGAATTGTTAAAGATGACAAAACATGACCAAAATGACTTTGGAATTAAAGATCGGATAATTTTTGACAAAGTTATGGCACTTTGAAGTCTGGGCAGGTCATTTTTAGGGACTTCACTTATCAACATCATGTCATGATTTTTGACATGAAATCCGAAATCGGGAAATTTCTCAACTTTGAATGTAGAATTGTTAAAATGACCTCGGAATTGAAAATCGGATCATTTTTGACAAAGTTATGGCACTTTGAAGTCTGGGAAGGTCATTTTTAGGGACTTCACTTATCAACATCATGTCATGATTTTTGACATGAAATCCGAAATCGGGAAATTTGTCAACTTTGAATGTAGAATTGTTAAAGATGACAAAACATGACCAAAATGACCTCGGAATTGAAAATCGGATCATTTTTGACAAAGTTATGGCACTTTGAAGTCTGGGAAGGTCATATTTAGGGACTTCACTTATCAACATCTAGTCTGATTTCTGACATGAAATCGGAATTTTGGAAATTTTTCAACTTTGAATGTAGAATTGTTAAAGATGACAAACCATGACCAAAATGACTTCGGAATTAAAGATCGGATCATTTTTGACAAAGTTATGGCACTTTGAAGTCTGGGAAGTTCATTTTTAGGGACTTCACTTATCAACATCATGTCATGATTTTTGACATGAAATCCGAATTTTGGAAATTTTTCAACTTTGAATGTAGAATTGTTAAAGATGACAAACCATGACCAAAATGACCTCGGAATTGAAAATCGGATCATTTTTGACAAAGTTATGGCACTTTGAAGTCTGGGAAGGTCATTTTTAGAGACTTCACTTATCAACATCATGTCATGATTTTTGACAGGAAATCCGAATTTTGGAAATTTTTCAACTTTGAATGGAGAATTGTTAAAGATGACAAACCATGACCAAAATGACCTCGGAATTGAAGATCGCATCATTTTTGACAAAGTTATGGCACTTTGAAGTCTGGGCAGGTCATTTTTAGGGACTTCACTTATCAACATCATGTCATGATTTTTGACATGAAATCCGAAATCGGGAAATTTCTCAACTTTGAATGTAGAATTGTTAAAGATGACAAAACATGACCAAAATGACTTTGGAATTAAAGATCGGATAATTTTTGACAAAGTTATGGCACTTTGAAGTCTGGGCAGGTCATTTTTAGGGACTTCACTTATCAACATCATGTCATGATTTTTGACATGAAATCCGAAATCGGGAAATTTCTCAACTTTGAATGTAGAATTGTTAAAGATGACAAAACATGACCAAAATGACCTCGGAATTGAAAATCGATTCATTTTTGACAAAGTTATGGCACTTTGAAGTCTGGGCAGGTCATTTTTAGGGACTTCACTTATCAACATCATGTCATGATTTTTGACATGAAATCCGAAATCGGGAAATTTCTCAACTTTGAATGTAGAATTGTTAAAATGACCTCGGAATTGAAAATCGGATCATTTTTGACAAAGTTATGGCACTTTGAAGTCTGGGAAGGTCATTTTTAGGGACTTCACTTATCAACATCATGTCATGATTTTTGACATGAAATCCGAAATCGGGAAATTTCTCAACTTTGAATGTAGAATTGTTAAAGATGACAAAACATGACCAAAATGACCTCGGAATTGAAAATCGGATCATTTTTGACAAAGTTATGGCACTTTGAAGTCTGGGAAGGTCATATTTAGGGACTTCACTTATCAACATCTAGTCTGATTTCTGACATGAAATCGGAATTTTGGAAATTTTTCAACTTTGAATGTAGAATTGTTAAAGATGACAAACCATGACCAAAATGACTTCGGAATTAAAGATCGGATCATTTTTGACAAAGTTATGGCACTTTGAAGTCTGGGAAGTTCATTTTTAGGGACTTCACTTATCAACATCCATGTCATGATTTTTGACATGAAATCCGAATTTTGGAAATTTTTCAACTTTGAATGTAGAATTGTTAAAGATGACAAACCATGACCAAAATGACCTCGGAATTGAAAATCGGATCATTTTTGACAAAGTTATGGCACTTTGAAGTCTGGGAAGGTCATTTTTAGAGACTTCACTTATCAACATCATGTCATGATTTTTGACAGGAAATCCGAATTTTGGAAATTTTTCAACTTTGAATGGAGAATTGTTAAAGATGACAAACCATGACCAAAATGACCTCGGAATTGAAGATCGCATCATTTTTGACAAAGTTATGGCACTTTGAAGTCTGGGCAGGTCATTTTTAGGGACTTCACTTATCAACATCATGTCATGATTTTTGACATGAAATCCGAAATCGGGAAATTTCTCAACTTTGAATGTAGAATTGTTAAAGATGACAAAACATGACCAAAATGACTTTGGAATTAAAGATCGGATAATTTTTGACAAAGTTATGGCACTTTGAAGTCTGGGCAGGTCATTTTTAGGGACTTCACTTATCAACATCATGTCATGATTTTTGACATGAAATCCGAAATCGGGAAATTTCTCAACTTTGAATGTAGAATTGTTAAAGATGACAAAACATGACCAAAATGACCTCGGAATTGAAAATCGATTCATTTTTGACAAAGTTATGGCACTTTGAAGTCTGGGAAGGTAATTTTTAGGGACTTCACATATCAACATCATGTCATGATTTTTGATATGAAATCCGAAATCGGGAAATTTCTCAACTTTGAATGTAGAATTGTTAAAATGACCTCGGAATTGAAAATCGGATCATTTTTGACAAAGTTATGGCACTTTGAAGTCTGGGAAGGTCATTTTTAGGGATTTCACTTATCAACATCATGTCATGATTTTTGACATGAAATCCGAAATCGGGAAATTTCTCAACTTTGAATGTAGAATTGTTATAGATGACAAAACATGACCAAAATGACCTCGGAATTGAAAATCGGATCATTTTTGACAAAGTTATGGCACTTTGAAGTCTGGGAAGGTCATTTTTAGAGACTTCACTTATCAACATCATGTCATGATTTTTGACAGGAAATCCGAATTTTGGAAATTTTTCAACTTTGAATGGAGAATTGTTAAAGATGACAAACCATGACCAAAATGACCTCGGAATTGAAGATCGCATCATTTTTGACAAAGTTATGGCACTTTGAAGTCTGGGCAGGTCATTTTTAGGGACTTCACTTATCAACATCATGTCATGATTTTTGACATGAAATCCGAAATCGGGAAATTTCTCAACTTTGAATGTAGAATTGTTAAAGATGACAAAACATGACCAAAATGACTTTGGAATTAAAGATCGGATAATTTTTGACAAAGTTATGGCACTTTGAAGTCTGGGCAGGTCATTTTTAGGGACTTCACTTATCAACATCATGTCATGATTTTTGACATGAAATCCGAAATCGGGAAATTTCTCAACTTTGAATGTAGAATTGTTAAAGATGACAAAACATGACCAAAATGACCTCGGAATTGAAAATCGATTCATTTTTGACAAAGTTATGGCACTTTGAAGTCTGGGCAGGTCATTTTTAGGGACTTCACTTATCAACATCATGTCATGATTTTTGACATGAAATCCGAAATCGGGAAATTTCTCAACTTTGAATGTAGAATTGTTAAAATGACCTCGGAATTGAAAATCGGATCATTTTTGACAAAGTTATGGCACTTTGAAGTCTGGGAAGGTCATTTTTAGGGACTTCACTTATCAACATCATGTCATGATTTTTGACATGAAATCCGAAATCGGGAAATTTCTCAACTTTGAATGTAGAATTGTTAAAGATGACAAAACATGACCAAAATGACCTCGGAATTGAAAATCGGATCATTTTTGACAAAGTTATGGCACTTTGAAGTCTGGGAAGGTCATATTTAGGGACTTCACTTATCAACATCTAGTCTGATTTCTGACATGAAATCGGAATTTTGGAAATTTTTCAACTTTGAATGTAGAATTGTTAAAGATGACAAACCATGACCAAAATGACTTCGGAATTAAAGATCGGATCATTTTTGACAAAGTTATGGCACTTTGAAGTCTGGGAAGTTCATTTTTAGGGACTTCACTTATCAACATCCATGTCATGATTTTTGACATGAAATCCGAATTTTGGAAATTTTTCAACTTTGAATGTAGAATTGTTAAAGATGACAAACCATGACCAAAATGACCTCGGAATTGAAAATCGGATCATTTTTGACAAAGTTATGGCACTTTGAAGTCTGGGAAGGTCATTTTTAGAGACTTCACTTATCAACATCATGTCATGATTTTTGACAGGAAATCCGAATTTTGGAAATTTTTCAACTTTGAATGGAGAATTGTTAAAGATGACAAACCATGACCAAAATGACCTCGGAATTGAAGATCGCATCATTTTTGACAAAGTTATGGCACTTTGAAGTCTGGGCAGGTCATTTTTAGGGACTTCACTTATCAACATCATGTCATGATTTTTGACATGAAATCCGAAATCGGGAAATTTCTCAACTTTGAATGTAGAATTGTTAAAGATGACAAAACATGACCAAAATGACTTTGGAATTAAAGATCGGATAATTTTTGACAAAGTTATGGCACTTTGAAGTCTGGGCAGGTCATTTTTAGGGACTTCACTTATCAACATCATGTCATGATTTTTGACATGAAATCCGAAATCGGGAAATTTCTCAACTTTGAATGTAGAATTGTTAAAGATGACAAAACATGACCAAAATGACCTCGGAATTGAAAATCGATTCATTTTTGACAAAGTTATGGCACTTTGAAGTCTGGGAAGGTAATTTTTAGGGACTTCACATATCAACATCATGTCATGATTTTTGACATGAAATCCGAAATCGGGAAATTTCTCAACTTTGAATGTAGAATTGTTAAAATGACCTCGGAATTGAAAAACGGATCATTTTTGACAAAGTTATGGCACTTTGAAGTCTGGGAAGGTCATTTTTAGGGATTTCACTTATCAACATCATGTCATGATTTTTGACATGAAATCCGAAATCGGGAAATTTCTCAACTTTGAATGTAGAATTGTTATAGATGACAAAACATGACCAAAATGACCTCGGAATTGAAAATCGGATCATTTTTGACAAAGTTATGGCACTTTGAAGTCTGGGAAGGTCACTTTTAGGGACTTCACTTATCAACATCATGTCATGATTTTTGACATGAAATCCGAATTTTGGAAATTTTTCAACTTTGAATGTAGAATTGTTAAAGATGACACACCATGACCAAAATGACTTCGGAATTGAAGATCGGATCATTTTTGACAAAGTTATGGCACTTTGAAGTCTGGGCAGGTCATTTTTAGGGACTTCACTTATCAACATCATGTCATGATTTTTGACATGAAATCCGAAATCGGGAAATTTCTCAACTTTGAATGTAGAATTGTTAAAGATGACAAAACATGACCAAAATGACTTCGGAATTAAAGATCGGATCATTTTTGACAAAGTTATGGCACTTTGAAGTCTGGGCAGGTCATTTTTAGGGACTTCACTTATCAACATCATGTCATGATTTTTGACATGAAATCCGAAATCGGGAAATTTCTCAACTTTGAATGTAGAATTGTTATAGATGACAAAACATGACCAAAATGACCTCGGAATTGAAAATCCGATCATTTTTGACAAAGTTATGGCACTTTGAAGTCTGGGAAGGTCATTTTTAGGGACTTCACTTATCAACATCATGTCATGATTTTTGACATGAAATCCGAATTTTGGAAATTTTTCAACTTTGAATGTAGAATTGTTAAAGATGACAAACCATGACCAAAATGACTTCGGAATTAAAGATCGGATCATTTTTGACAAAGTTATGGCACTTTGAAGTCTGGGAAGGTCATTTTTAGGGACTTCACTTATCAACATCATGTCATGATTTTTGACATGAAATCCGAAATCGGGAAATTTCTCAACTTTGAATGTAGAATTGTTATAGATGATAAAACATGACCAAAATGACCTCGGAATTGAAAATCGGATCATTTTTGACAAAGTTATGGCACTTTGAAGTCTGGGAAGGTCATTTTTAGGGACTTCACTTATCAACATCATGTCATGATTTTTGACATGAAATCCGAATTTTGGAAATTTTTCAACTTTGAATGTAGAATTGTTAAAGATGACAAACCATGACCAAAATGACTTCGGAATTGAAGATCGGATCATTTTTGACAAAGTTATGGCACTTTGAAGTCTGGGCAGGTCATTTTTAGGGACTTCACTTATCAACATCATGTCATGATTTTTGACATGAAATCCGAAATCGGGAAATTTCTCAACTTTGAATGTAGAATTGTTAAATATGACAAAACATGACCAAAATGACTTCGGAATTAAAGATCGGATCATTTTTGACAAAGTTATGGCACTTTGAAGTCTGGGAAGGTCATTTTTAGGGACTTCACTTATCAACATCATGTCATGATTTTTGACATGAAATCCGAAATCGGGAAATTTCTCAACTTTGAATGTAGAATTGTTAAAGATGACAAAACATGACCAAAATGACTTTGGAATTAAAGATCGGATAATTTTTGACAAAGTTATGGCACTTTGAAGTCTGGGAAGGTAATTTTTAGGGACTTCACTTATCAACATCATGTCATGATTTTTGACATGAAATCCGAAATCGGGAAATTTCTCAACTTTGAATGTAGAATTGTTAAAATGACCTCGGAATTGAAAATCGGATCATTTTTGACAAAGTTATGGCACTTTGAAGTCTGGGAAGGTCATTTTTAGGGACTTCACTTATCAACATCATGTCATGATTTTTGACATGAAATCCGAAATCGGGAAATTTGTCAACTTTGAATGTAGAATTGTTAAAGATGACAAAACATGACCAAAATGACCTCGGAATTGAAAATCGGATCATTTTTGACAAAGTTATGGCACTTTGAAGTCTGGGAAGGTCATATTTAGGGACTTCACTTATCAACATCTAGTCTGATTTCTGACATGAAATCGGAATTTTGGAAATTTTTCAACTTTGAATGTAGAATTGTTAAAGATGACAAACCATGACCAAAATGACCTCGGAATTGAAAATCGGATCATTTTTGACAAAGTTATGGCACTTTGAAGTCTGGGAAGGTCATTTTTAGAGACTTCACTTATCAACATCATGTCATGATTTTTGACAGGAAATCCGAATTTTGGAAATTTTTCAACTTTGAATGTAGAATTGTTAAAGATGACAAAACATGACCAAAATGACTTCGGAATTAAAGATCGGATCATTTTTGACAAAGTTATGGCACTTTGAAGTCTGGGCAGGTCATTTTTAGGGACTTCACTTATCAACATCATGTCATGATTTTTGACATGAAATCCGAAATCGGGAAATTTCTCAACTTTGAATGTAGAATTGTTACAGATGACAAAACATGACCAAAATGACCTCGGAATTGAAAATCCGATCATTTTTGACAAAGTTATGGCACTTTGAAGTCTGGGAAGGTCATTTTTAGGGACTTCACTTATCAACATCATGTCATGATTTTTGACATGAAATCCGAATTTTGGAAATTTTTCAACTTTGAATGTAGAATTGTTAAAGATGACAAACCATGACCAAAATGACTTCGGAATTAAAGATCGGATCATTTTTGACAAAGTTATGGCACTTTGAAGTCTGGGAAGGTCATTTTTAGGGACTTCACTTATCAACATCATGTCATGATTTTTGACATGAAATCCGAAATCGGGAAATTTCTCAACTTTGAATGTAGAATTGTTATAGATGATAAAACATGACCAAAATGACCTCGGAATTGAAAATCGGATCATTTTTGACAAAGTTATGGCACTTTGAAGTCTGGGAAGGTCATTTTTAGGGACTTCACTTATCAACATCATGTCATGATTTTTGACATGAAATCCGAATTTTGGAAATTTTTCAACTTTGAATGTAGAATTGTTAAAGATGACAAACCATGACCAAAATGACCTCGGAATTGAAAATCGGATCATTTTTGACAAAGTTATGGCACTTTGAAGTTTGGGCAGGTCATTTTTAGGGACTCCACTTATCAACATCATGTCATGATTTTTGACATGAAATCCGAAATCGGGAAATTTGTCAACTTTGAATGTAGAATTGTTAAAGATGACAAAACATGACTAAAATGACTTCGGAATTAAAGATCGGATCATTTTTGACAAAGTTATGGCACTTTGAAGTCTGGGAAGGTCATTTTTAGGGACTTCACTTATCAACATCATGTCATGATTTTTGACATGAAATCCGAAATCGGGAAATTTGTCAACTTTGAATGTAGAATTGTTAAAGATGACAAAACATGACCAAAATTACCTCGGAATTGAAAATCGGATCATTTTTGACAAAGTTATGGCACTTTGAAGTCTGGGCAGGTCATTTTTAGGGACTTCACTTATCAACATCATGTCATGATTTTTGACATGAAATCCGAAATCGGGAAATTTCTCAACTTTGAATGTAGAATTGTTAAAGATGACAAAACATGACCAAAATTACCTCGGAATTGAAAATCGGATCATTTTTGACAAAGTTATGGCACTTTGAAGTCTGGGAAGGTCATTTTTAGGGACTTCACTTATCAACATCATGTCATGATTTTTGACATGAAATCCGAATTTTGGAAATTTTTCAACTTTGAATGTAGAATTGTTAAAGATGACAAACCATGACCAAAATGACCTCGGAATTGAAAAACGGATCATTTTTGACAAAGTTATGGCACTTTGAAGTCTGGGAAGGTCATTTTTAGGGACTTCACTTATCAACATCATGTCATGATTTTTGACATGAAATCCGAATTTTGGAAATTTTTCAACTTTGAATGTAGAATTGTTAAAGATGACAAACCATGACCAAAATGACCTCGGAATTGAAAATCGGATCATTTTTGACAAAGTTATGGCACTTTGAAGTCTGGGAAGGTAATTTTTAGGGACTTCACTTATCAACATCATATCATGATTTTTGACATGAAATCCGAATTTTTGAAATTTTTCAACTTTGAATGTAGAATTGTTAAAGATGACAAACCATGACCAAAATGACTTCGGAATTGAAGATCGGATCATTTTTGACAAAGTTATGGCACTTTGAAGTCTGGGCAGGTCATTTTTAGGGACTTCACTTATCAACATCATGTCATGATTTTTGACATGAAATCCGAAATCGGGAAATTTCTCAACTTTGAATGTAGAATTGTTAAAGATGACAAAACATGACCAAAATGACTTCGGAATTAAAGATCGGATCATTTTTGACAAAGTTATGGCACTTTGAAGTCTGGGCAGGTCATTTTTAGGGACTTCACTTATCAACATCATGTCATGATTTTTGACATGAAATCCGAAATCGGGAAATTTCTCAACTTTGAATGTAGAATTGTTATAGATGACAAAACATGACCAAAATGACCTCGGAATTGAAAATCCGATCATTTTTGACAAAGTTATGGCACTTTGAAGTCTGGGAAGGTCATTTTTAGGGACTTCACTTATCAACATCATGTCATGATTTTTGACATGAAATCCGAATTTTGGAAATTTTTCAACTTTGAATGTAGAATTGTTAAAGATGACAAACCATGACCAAAATGACTTCGGAATTAAAGATCGGATCATTTTTGAGAAAGTTATGGCACTTTGAAGTCTGGGAAGGTCATTTTTAGGGACTTCACTTATCAACATCATGTCATGATTTTTGACATGAAATCCGAAATCGGGAAATTTCTCAACTTTGAATGTAGAATTGTTAAAGATGACAAAACATGACCAAAATGACTTCGGAATTAAAGATCGGATCATTTTTGACAAAGTTATGGCACTTTGAAGTCTGGGCAGGTCATTTTTAGGGACTTCACTTATCAACATCATGTCATGATTTTTGACATGAAATCCGAAATCGGGAAATTTCTCAACTTTGAATGTAGAATTGTTATAGATGACAAAACATGACCAAAATGACCTCGGAATTGAAAATCCGATCATTTTTGACAAAGTTATGGCACTTTGAAGTCTGGGAAGGTCATTTTTAGGGACTTCACTTATCAACATCATGTCATGATTTTTGACATGAAATCCGAATTTTGGAAATTTTTCAACTTTGAATGTAGAATTGTTAAAGATGACAAACCATGACCAAAATGACTTCGGAATTGAAGATCGGATCATTTTTGACAAAGTTATGGCACTTTGAAGTCTGGGAAGGTCATTTTTAGGGACTTCACTTATCAACATCATGTCATGATTTTTGACATGAAATCCGAAATCGGGAAATTTCTCAACTTTGAATGTAGAATTGTTATAGATGATAAAACATGACCAAAATGACCTCGGAATTGAAAATCGGATCATTTTTGACAAAGTTATGGCACTTTGAAGTCTGGGAAGGTCATTTTTAGGGACTTCACTTATCAACATCATGTCATGATTTTTGACATGAAATCCGAATTTTGGAAATTTTTCAACTTTGAATGTATAATTGTTAAAGATGACAAACCATGACCAAAATGACTTCGGAATTGAAGATCGGATCATTTTTGACAAAGTTATGGCACTTTGAAGTCTGGGCAGGTCATTTTTAGGGACTTCACTTATCAACATCATGTCATGATTTTTGACATGAAATCCGAAATCGGGAAATTTCTCAACTTTGAATGTAGAATTGTTAAATATGACAAAACATGACCAAAATGACTTCGGAATTAAAGATCGGATCATTTTTGACAAAGTTATGGCACTTTGAAGTCTGGGAAGGTCATTTTTAGGGACTTCACTTATCAACATCATGTCATGATTTTTGACATGAAATCCGAAATCGGGAAATTTCTCAACTTTGAATGTAGAATTGTTATAGATGACAAAACATGACCAAAATGACCTCGGAATTGAAAATCGGATCATTTTTGACAAAGTTATGGCACTTTGAAGTCTGGGAAGGTCATTTTTAGGGACTTCACTTATCAACATCATGTCATGATTTTTGACATGAAATCCGAATTTTGGAAATTTTTCAACTTCGAATGTAGAATTGTTAAAGATGACAAACCATGACCAAAATGACCTCGGAATTGAAGATCGCATCATTTTTGACAAAGTTATGGCACTTTGAAGTCTGGGCAGGTCATTTTTAGGGACTTCACTTATCAACATCATGTCATGATTTTTGACATGAAATCCGAAATCGGGAAATTTCTCAACTTTGAATGTAGAATTGTTAAAGATGACAAAACATGACCAAAATGACTTTGGAATTAAAGATCGGATAATTTTTGACAAAGTTATGGCACTTTGAAGTCTGGGCAGGTCATTTTTAGGGACTTCACTTATCAACATCATGTCATGATTTTTGACATGAAATCCGAAATCGGGAAATTTCTCAACTTTGAATGTAGAATTGTTAAAGATGACAAAACATGACCAAAATGACTTTGGAATTAAAGATCGGATAATTTTTGACAAAGTTATGGCACTTTGAAGTCTGGGCAGGTCATTTTTAGGGACTTCACTTATCAACATCATGTCATGATTTTTGACATGAAATCCGAAATCGGGAAATTTCTCAACTTTGAATGTAGAATTGTTAAAATGACCTCGGAATTGAAAATCGGATCATTTTTGACAAAGTTATGGCACTTTGAAGTCTGGGAAGGTCATTTTTAGGGACTTCACTTATCAACATCATGTCATGATTTTTGACATGAAATCCGAAATCGGGAAATTTGTCAACTTTGAATGTAGAATTGTTAAAGATGACAAAACATGACCAAAATGACCTCGGAATTGAAAATCGGATCATTTTTGACAAAGTTATGGCACTTTGAAGTCTGGGAAGGTCATATTTAGGGACTTCACTTATCAACATCTAGTCTGATTTCTGACATGAAATCGGAATTTTGGAAATTTTTCAACTTTGAATGTAGAATTGTTAAAGATGACAAACCATGACCAAAATGACTTCGGAATTAAAGATCGGATCATTTTTGACAAAGTTATGGCACTTTGAAGTCTGGGAAGTTCATTTTTAGGGACTTCACTTATCAACATCATGTCATGATTTTTGACATGAAATCCGAATTTTGGAAATTTTTCAACTTTGAATGTAGAATTGTTAAAGATGACAAACCATGACCAAAATGACCTCGGAATTGAAAATCGGATCATTTTTGACAAAGTTATGGCACTTTGAAGTCTGGGAAGGTCATTTTTAGAGACTTCACTTATCAACATCATGTCATGATTTTTGACAGGAAATCCGAATTTTGGAAATTTTTCAACTTTGAATGGAGAATTGTTAAAGATGACAAACCATGACCAAAATGACCTCGGAATTGAAGATCGCATCATTTTTGACAAAGTTATGGCACTTTGAAGTCTGGGCAGGTCATTTTTAGGGACTTCACTTATCAACATCATGTCATGATTTTTGACATGAAATCCGAAATCGGGAAATTTCTCAACTTTGAATGTAGAATTGTTAAAGATGACAAAACATGACCAAAATGACTTTGGAATTAAAGATCGGATAATTTTTGACAAAGTTATGGCACTTTGAAGTCTGGGCAGGTCATTTTTAGGGACTTCACTTATCAACATCATGTCATGATTTTTGACATGAAATCCGAAATCGGGAAATTTCTCAACTTTGAATGTAGAATTGTTAAAGATGACAAAACATGACCAAAATGACCTCGGAATTGAAAATCGATTCATTTTTGACAAAGTTATGGCACTTTGAAGTCTGGGCAGGTCATTTTTAGGGACTTCACTTATCAACATCATGTCATGATTTTTGACATGAAATCCGAAATCGGGAAATTTCTCAACTTTGAATGTAGAATTGTTAAAATGACCTCGGAATTGAAAATCGGATCATTTTTGACAAAGTTATGGCACTTTGAAGTCTGGGAAGGTCATTTTTAGGGACTTCACCTATCAACATCATGTCATGATTTTTGACATGAAATCCGAAATCGGGAAATTTCTCAACTTTGAATGTAGAATTGTTAAAGATGACAAAACATGACCAAAATGACCTCGGAATTGAAAATCGGATCATTTTTGACAAAGTTATGGCACTTTGAAGTCTGGGAAGGTCATATTTAGGGACTTCACTTATCAACATCTAGTCTGATTTCTGACATGAAATCGGAATTTTGGAAATTTTTCAACTTTGAATGTAGAATTGTTAAAGATGACAAACCATGACCAAAATGACTTCGGAATTAAAGATCGGATCATTTTTGACAAAGTTATGGCACTTTGAAGTCTGGGAAGTTCATTTTTAGGGACTTCACTTATCAACATCCATGTCATGATTTTTGACATGAAATCCGAATTTTGGAAATTTTTCAACTTTGAATGTAGAATTGTTAAAGATGACAAACCATGACCAAAATGACCTCGGAATTGAAAATCGGATCATTTTTGACAAAGTTATGGCACTTTGAAGTCTGGGAAGGTCATTTTTAGAGACTTCACTTATCAACATCATGTCATGATTTTTGACAGGAAATCCGAATTTTGGAAATTTTTCAACTTTGAATGGAGAATTGTTAAAGATGACAAACCATGACCAAAATGACCTCGGAATTGAAGATCGCATCATTTTTGACAAAGTTATGGCACTTTGAAGTCTGGGCAGGTCATTTTTAGGGACTTCACTTATCAACATCATGTCATGATTTTTGACATGAAATCCGAAATCGGGAAATTTCTCAACTTTGAATGTAGAATTGTTAAAGATGACAAAACATGACCAAAATGACTTTGGAATTAAAGATCGGATAATTTTTGACAAAGTTATGGCACTTTGAAGTCTGGGCAGGTCATTTTTAGGGACTTCACTTATCAACATCATGTCATGATTTTTGACATGAAATCCGAAATCGGGAAATTTCTCAACTTTGAATGTAGAATTGTTAAAGATGACAAAACATGACCAAAATGACCTCGGAATTGAAAATCGATTCATTTTTGACAAAGTTATGGCACTTTGAAGTCTGGGAAGGTAATTTTTAGGGACTTCACATATCAACATCATGTCATGATTTTTGACATGAAATCCGAAATCGGGAAATTTCTCAACTTTGAATGTAGAATTGTTAAAATGACCTCGGAATTGAAAATCGGATCATTTTTGACAAAGTTATGGCACTTTGAAGTCTGGGAAGGTCATTTTTAGGGATTTCACTTATCAACATCATGTCATGATTTTTGACATGAAATCCGAAATCGGGAAATTTCTCAACTTTGAATGTAGAATTGTTATAGATGACAAAACATGACCAAAATGACCTCGGAATTGAAAATCGGATCATTTTTGACAAAGTTATGGCACTTTGAAGTCTGGGAAGGTCATTTTTAGAGACTTCACTTATCAACATCATGTCATGATTTTTGACAGGAAATCCGAATTTTGGAAATTTTTCAACTTTGAATGGAGAATTGTTAAAGATGACAAACCATGACCAAAATGACCTCGGAATTGAAGATCGCATCATTTTTGACAAAGTTATGGCACTTTGAAGTCTGGGCAGGTCATTTTTAGGGACTTCACTTATCAACATCATGTCATGATTTTTGACATGAAATCCGAAATCGGGAAATTTCTCAACTTTGAATGTAGAATTGTTAAAGATGACAAAACATGACCAAAATGACTTTGGAATTAAAGATCGGATAATTTTTGACAAAGTTATGGCACTTTGAAGTCTGGGCAGGTCATTTTTAGGGACTTCACTTATCAACATCATGTCATGATTTTTGACATGAAATCCGAAATCGGGAAATTTCTCAACTTTGAATGTAGAATTGTTAAAGATGACAAAACATGACCAAAATGACCTCGGAATTGAAAATCGATTCATTTTTGACAAAGTTATGGCACTTTGAAGTCTGGGCAGGTCATTTTTAGGGACTTCACTTATCAACATCATGTCATGATTTTTGACATGAAATCCGAAATCGGGAAATTTCTCAACTTTGAATGTAGAATTGTTAAAATGACCTCGGAATTGAAAATCGGATCATTTTTGACAAAGTTATGGCACTTTGAAGTCTGGGAAGGTCATTTTTAGGGACTTCACTTATCAACATCATGTCATGATTTTTGACATGAAATCCGAAATCGGGAAATTTCTCAACTTTGAATGTAGAATTGTTAAAGATGACAAAACATGACCAAAATGACCTCGGAATTGAAAATCGGATCATTTTTGACAAAGTTATGGCACTTTGAAGTCTGGGAAGGTCATATTTAGGGACTTCACTTATCAACATCTAGTCTGATTTCTGACATGAAATCGGAATTTTGGAAATTTTTCAACTTTGAATGTAGAATTGTTAAAGATGACAAACCATGACCAAAATGACTTCGGAATTAAAGATCGGATCATTTTTGACAAAGTTATGGCACTTTGAAGTCTGGGAAGTTCATTTTTAGGGACTTCACTTATCAACATCCATGTCATGATTTTTGACATGAAATCCGAATTTTGGAAATTTTTCAACTTTGAATGTAGAATTGTTAAAGATGACAAACCATGACCAAAATGACCTCGGAATTGAAAATCGGATCATTTTTGACAAAGTTATGGCACTTTGAAGTCTGGAAAGGTCATTTTTAGAGACTTCACTTATCAACATCATGTCATGATTTTTGACAGGAAATCCGAATTTTGGAAATTTTTCAACTTTGAATGGAGAATTGTTAAAGATGACAAACCATGACCAAAATGACCTCGGAATTGAAGATCGCATCATTTTTGACAAAGTTATGGCACTTTGAAGTCTGGGCAGGTCATTTTTAGGGACTTCACTTATCAACATCATGTCATGATTTTTGACATGAAATCCGAAATCGGGAAATTTCTCAACTTTGAATGTAGAATTGTTAAAGATGACAAAACATGACCAAAATGACTTTGGAATTAAAGATCGGATAATTTTTGACAAAGTTATGGCACTTTGAAGTCTGGGCAGGTCATTTTTAGGGACTTCACTTATCAACATCATGTCATGATTTTTGACATGAAATCCGAAATCGGGAAATTTCTCAACTTTGAATGTAGAATTGTTAAAGATGACAAAACATGACCAAAATGACCTCGGAATTGAAAATCGATTCATTTTTGACAAAGTTATGGCACTTTGAAGTCTGGGAAGGTAATTTTTAGGGACTTCACATATCAACATCATGTCATGATTTTTGACATGAAATCCGAAATCGGGAAATTTCTCAACTTTGAATGTAGAATTGTTAAAATGACCTCGGAATTGAAAATCGGATCATTTTTGACAAAGTTATGGCACTTTGAAGTCTGGGAAGGTCATTTTTAGGGATTTCACTTATCAACATCATGTCATGATTTTTGACATGAAATCCGAAATCGGGAAATTTCTCAACTTTGAATGTAGAATTGTTATAGATGACAAAACATGACCAAAATGACCTCGGAATTGAAAATCGGATCATTTTTGACAAAGTTATGGCACTTTGAAGTCTGGGAAGGTCACTTTTAGGGACTTCACTTATCAACATCATGTCATGATTTTTGACATGAAATCCGAATTTTGGAAATTTTTCAACTTTGAATGTAGAATTGTTAAAGATGACACACCATGACCAAAATGACTTCGGAATTGAAGATCGGATCATTTTTGACAAAGTTATGGCACTTTGAAGTCTGGGCAGGTCATTTTTAGGGACTTCACTTATCAACATCATGTCATGATTTTTGACATGAAATCCGAAATCGGGAAATTTCTCAACTTTGAATGTAGAATTGTTAAAGATGACAAAACATGACCAAAATGACTTCGGAATTAAAGATCGGATCATTTTTGACAAAGTTATGGCACTTTGAAGTCTGGGCAGGTCATTTTTAGGGACTTCACTTATCAACATCATGTCATGATTTTTGACATGAAATCCGAAATCGGGAAATTTCTCAACTTTGAATGTAGAATTGTTATAGATGACAAAACATGACCAAAATGACCTCGGAATTGAAAATCCGATCATTTTTGACAAAGTTATGGCACTTTGAAGTCTGGGAAGGTCATTTTTAGGGACTTCACTTATCAACATCATGTCATGATTTTTGACATGAAATCCGAATTTTGGAAATTTTTCAACTTTGAATGTAGAATTGTTAAAGATGACAAACCATGACCAAAATGACTTCGGAATTAAAGATCGGATCATTTTTGACAAAGTTATGGCACTTTGAAGTCTGGGAAGGTCATTTTTAGGGACTTCACTTATCAACATCATGTCATGATTTTTGACATGAAATCCGAAATCGGGAAATTTCTCAACTTTGAATGTAGAATTGTTATAGATGATAAAACATGACCAAAATGACCTCGGAATTGAAAATCGGATCATTTTTGACAAAGTTATGGCACTTTGAAGTCTGGGAAGGTCATTTTTAGGGACTTCACTTATCAACATCATGTCATGATTTTTGACATGAAATCCGAATTTTGGAAATTTTTCAACTTTGAATGTAGAATTGTTAAAGATGACAAACCATGACCAAAATGACTTCGGAATTGAAGATCGGATCATTTTTGACAAAGTTATGGCACTTTGAAGTCTGGGCAGGTCATTTTTAGGGACTTCACTTATCAACATCATGTCATGATTTTTGACATGAAATCCGAAATCGGGAAATTTCTCAACTTTGAATGTAGAATTGTTAAATATGACAAAACATGACCAAAATGACTTCGGAATTAAAGATCGGATCATTTTTGACAAAGTTATGGCACTTTGAAGTCTGGGAAGGTCATTTTTAGGGACTTCACTTATCAACATCATGTCATGATTTTTGACATGAAATCCGAAATCGGGAAATTTCTCAACTTTGAATGTAGAATTGTTAAAGATGACAAAACATGACCAAAATGACTTTGGAATTAAAGATCGGATAATTTTTGACAAAGTTATGGCACTTTGAAGTCTGGGAAGGTAATTTTTAGGGACTTCACTTATCAACATCATGTCATGATTTTTGACATGAAATCCGAAATCGGGAAATTTCTCAACTTTGAATGTAGAATTGTTAAAATGACCTCGGAATTGAAAATCGGATCATTTTTGACAAAGTTATGGCACTTTGAAGTCTGGGAAGGTCATTTTTAGGGACTTCACTTATCAACATCATGTCATGATTTTTGACATGAAATCCGAAATCGGGAAATTTGTCAACTTTGAATGTAGAATTGTTAAAGATGACAAAACATGACCAAAATGACCTCGGAATTGAAAATCGGATCATTTTTGACAAAGTTATGGCACTTTGAAGTCTGGGAAGGTCATATTTAGGGACTTCACTTATCAACATCTAGTCTGATTTCTGACATGAAATCGGAATTTTGGAAATTTTTCAACTTTGCATGTAGAATTGTTAAAGATGACAAACCATGACCAAAATGACCTCGGAATTGAAAATCGGATCATTTTTGACAAAGTTATGGCACTTTGAAGTCTGGGAAGGTCATTTTTAGGGACTTCACTTATCAACATCATGTCATGATTTTTGACAGGAAATCCGAATTTTGGAAATTTTTCAACTTTGAATGTAGAATTGTTAAAGATGACAAAACATGACCAAAATGACTTCGGAATTAAAGATCGGATCATTTTTGACAAAGTTATGGCACTTTGAAGTCTGGGCAGGTCATTTTTAGGGACTTCACTTATCAACATCATGTCATGATTTTTGACATGAAATCCGAAATCGGGAAATTTCTCAACTTTGAATGTAGAATTGTTATAGATGACAAAACATGACCAAAATGACCTCGGAATTGAAAATCCGATCATTTTTGACAAAGTTATGGCACTTTGAAGTCTGGGAAGGTCATTTTTAGGGACTTCACTTATCAACATCATGTCATGATTTTTGACATGAAATCCGAATTTTGGAAATTTTTCAACTTTGAATGTAGAATTGTTAAAGATGACAAACCATGACCAAAATGACTTCGGAATTAAAGATCGGATCATTTTTAACAAAGTTATGGCACTTTGAAGTCTGGGAAGGTCATTTTTAGGGACTTCACTTATCAACATCATGTCATGATTTTTGACATGAAATCCGAAATCGGGAAATTTCTCAACTTTGAATGTAGAATTGTTATAGATGATAAAACATGACCAAAATGACCTCGGAATTGAAAATCGGATCATTTTTGACAAAGTTATGGCACTTTGAAGTCTGGGAAGGTCATTTTTAGGGACTTCACTTATCAACATCATGTCATGATTTTTGACATGAAATCCGAATTTTGGAAATTTTTCAACTTTGAATGTAGAATTGTTAAAGATGACAAACCATGACCAAAATGACTTCGGAATTGAAGATCGGATCATTTTTGACAAAGTTATGGCACTTTGAAGTCTGGGCAGGTCATTTTTAGGGACTTCACTTATCAACATCATGTCATGATTTTTGACATGAAATCCGAAATCGGGAAATTTCTCAACTTTGAATGTAGAATTGTTAAATATGACAAAACATGACCAAAATGACTTCGGAATTAAAGATCGGATCATTTTTGACAAAGTTATGGCACTTTGAAGTCTGGGAAGGTCATTTTTAGGGACTTCACTTATCAACATCATGTCATGATTTTTGACATGAAATCCGAAATCGGGAAATTTCTCAACTTTGAATGTAGAATTGTTAAAGATGACAAAACATGACCAAAATGACTTTGGAATTAAAGATCGGATAATTTTTGACAAAGTTATGGCACTTTGAAGTCTGGGCAGGTCATTTTTAGGGACTTCACTTATCAACATCATGTCATGATTTTTGACATGAAATCCGAAATCGGGAAATTTCTCAACTTTGAATGTAGAATTGTTAAAATGACCTCGGAATTGAAAATCGGATCATTTTTGACAAAGTTATGGCACTTTGAAGTCTGGGAAGGTCATTTTTAGGGACTTCACTTATCAACATCATGTCATGATTTTTGACATGAAATCCGAAATCGGGAAATTTGTCAACTTTGAATGTAGAATTGTTAAAGATGACAAAACATGACCAAAATGACCTCGGAATTGAAAATCGGATCATTTTTGACAAAGTTATGGCACTTTGAAGTCTGGGAAGGTCATATTTAGGGACTTCACTTATCAACATCTAGTCTGATTTCTGACATGAAATCGGAATTTTGGAAATTTTTCAACTTTGAATGTAGAATTGTTAAAGATGACAAACCATGACCAAAATGACCTCGGAATTGAAAATCGGATCATTTTTGACAAAGTTATGGCACTTTGAAGTCTGGGAAGGTCATTTTTAGAGACTTCACTTATCAACATCATGTCATGATTTTTGACAGGAAATCCGAATTTTGGAAATTTTTCAACTTTGAATGGAGAATTGTTAAAGATGACAAACCATGACCAAAATGACCTCGGAATTGAAGATCGCATCATTTTTGACAAAGTTATGGCACTTTGAAGTCTGGGCAGGTCATTTTTAGGGACTTCACTTATCAACATCATGTCATGATTTTTGACATGAAATCCGAAATCGGGAAATTTCTCAACTTTGAATGTAGAATTGTTATAGATGACAAAACATGACCAAAATGACTTCGGAATTGAAGATCGGATCATTTTTGACAAAGTTATGGCACTTTGAAGTCTGGGCAGGTCATTTTTAGGGACTTCACTTATCAACATCATGTCATGATTTTTGACATGAAATCCGAAATCGGGAAATTTCTCAACTTTGAATGTAGAATTGTTAAAGATGACAAAACATGACCAAAATGACCTCGGAATTGAAAATCGATTCATTTTTGACAAAGTTATGGCACTTTGAAGTCTGGGAAGGTCATTTTTAGGGACTTCACTTATCAACATCATGTCATGATTTTTGACATGAAATCGGAATTTTGGAAATTTTTCAACTTTGAATGTAGAATTGTTAAAGATGACAAACCATGACCAAAATGACCTCGGAATTGAAGATCGGATCATTTTTGACAAAGTTATGGGAATTTAAAGACTTGGCAGGGCATTTCCTGGAATTGCCAAGTTCAAAAATTCATTCCTTCTGACATAACTTATATAACTTAACTTACCGATATCTCCAATGGTTCATTAGCTTTTCAATTTCCTTTCGCTCGGCAGTGTCAAATTTGGCCGGGGCTCCCTCGTGAGTCAGACGATCGAGGACCGAGTGTCGCAGGACGAAGTCGACAACCGCCTTCTTCATGGCAAACACATAATCCGAACGAACTTCGGCGATATTTTCAATAAAAGCTGAGTCCCATTTCTTCAATAGAGCCGGCACTAGATTTTCAATTCTGCAAAGATTTTAAATAATAGCAGCATTTAGATATGTATTCTTATAGACTCACCTTTTGAGGGTCTTTTTGCTGATGGTGGAGACGTGAATGGTGTCAATGCCGTGCTTGATATAGTAATAATAGCGTAGGACTTCGCGTTCGCCTTGATCGGGAAAGGCACCAGCCGTCTTCTCTATTGTCGGATCCGGATCATTATCCATGTGCAGGATCAGTTCGACGAGTTTGCGACGGAAATTCTCACGCTCCTGCCGCATGACCATATAATTTGAGGTGCCCTTACCCTTGTGGTCGGATTCATCGGTCTTGCCGGTGTGACGGCGACGTGTCCGTGATTTCATGCAGGTCAAACTCTCGGGCAGATCGGACAGCATTTGGCCATCGAATAGATGACTGGCGCATTCGGGCATATTGAGTTCATACCAGAGACGACGCGATTTATAATCCGAATTCGCTTTGGACTGCAGTATGCTCTGCAGTACGTCTGGCTTGGGCCGTGTGTAGAGCATCTTGGATTTGGAGCAGATGCGTCGTGCGCCGCAGACGGACGTAAAGCTGGGCACATTCTTGTTTGGGTTTTGTTTGTCCATCTTTTGAAATTACGCGCGCACCGTTCGTCCAGGTGGCAGCACTGGTCGTATTTATCGAGAATATTTGTATTTTCAGTGATGCTTTCGATTCATCGAAAGCAGCACAAATGTGTGTTGTGCGTCAAACTCGATAGTTGTGTAGAAACCTAAAAATACCAAAAACAAAAATAAAATAAATACGGGAAACGCGTATTGCACAAGCAAAAGCAAACGCAAACTTACGTTAAATAATTGTTATTGAATTACGCTAATTTTTAATTATTTTATAACCACAAGCGGTGTTTTGAATATGCCGACGAGTTGAAAACAAATGCAAAAGCAATCGAAACTGGAATTGATTTAACAAGGAAACAAAATTTGTTATTTATTGTTGCCCGGGGCAGCAGGCTGAGAGCAACAACCAAAATTTACTTTTATTTTATTTTGAAAATAAACCGCCCATCAGACTGTGTATATATATAAATTTACATAAAAATTATAAGTACAAAAAAATATGTTGCTGCAAAAGTTTTGTCAACGCGCTTTTCACACCACGCGCCAGTTGTGCAGTGGATTAGAGAAAAGCGCACTTTCCACGCTCCGCAAAAAGACCGGCTACACATTTGCGAACTGTAAAAAGGCGCTCGAGTTGCATAACAACGATGTCAGCCAGGTGAGTGCGAGCGATAGAGAGAAAGACATCATGGTGGTTCTCTCGCTCTCTTTGTTTTGTATATATTTGTTTAACATTCCTTTTCATCTCTCTCAGGCTGAGAAATGGCTGCATGAGCAGGCGCAATCGTTGGGCTGGTCGAAGGCCACCAAGCTATCGGATCGTGTCACGACGCAGGGCCTCGTTGGTGTACTCGTCAGCGGCAATCGGGGCGCCATGGTGGAACTTAACTGTGAAACCGACTTTGTGGCACGCAACGATACATTCAAGCGCTTTGTGGATCATGTCTCACGCATTGTGCTTCACTACACGGATCTCACCGAGTTTGACGGCGATTTGTGGAAGGTAAAAGATAACGGGATCATTTGTAACGACAGCTGATAACAGCTGTTCACTAAGTGACTCTCAAACTGTTAGTCGTTGGGCAGTGACTTTCAAGCTGTTAGATTTTGCTTACCAGGGCAATCATATAGTCTCATTCCCTTTTGTGGAGCATAAAACTTACCTGTTGCTCTTTTGTGTTTCAGCTTGGCTTCGACTCGGAAGCACTAAAGAATCTGGAGACACCGCAAGGCGGCTCCCTGGCCGATCATTTGGCGCTGCTCATCGGAGCTATGGGTGAAAATGCGAGCATTAGGCGCGCCCTTTGCTTCAAGGTGAACAACGATTTGCGACTGGCGGGATATGCGCATCCGGCGCCCACAAATGTCAGCACCACGCAGGACATTACACAAGTGGGCAAATATGGTGCGATTGTCGCGTTTCGTTCACAAATGGATATGGAGGATCCGGAGCTGCAAAAGGGCATTTGCCAGCAAATTGTGGGCATGAAACCGATCAAAGTGGGCGAATACGGCAAGGACACTCCGGCGGAGAATAAGGATGATGAAACCTGCCTCATACATCAGGAGTATCTGCTAGATGCCGATAAGACGGTTGGCGAAGTCCTCAAGGAGCACAGAGTCAGCATTGTCGACTATCATCGATTCGAATGCGGCGAACAGACGCAACGCGACCTCAAAGAGATCCTGAGAGAGCAGACGAGCATCAACTAAGACGGACAGCACATAGCATTATATACCTTGTAGTCTAACAAATTTTGTTGTACATCTTACTCTCTGTAAACTCCGATGCTCGGGCAACAACTAAATTCGAAAGAACAAAAAAATGAGAAACGCAAAAAAAACACTCGAGTGTATTTTGAATTGCATGCGTCATGCCCCGCTTCGGGGGGTAGAACGTATGCGGGAAGCACGCTTGAGCGCCTGCCACCGCCGGTGGCAACCAGTAACTGACTGAAAGCCAAAAAGAATGGCCTGCTTATGAATGAGTTTGTTTCTGCCTGCCGGTAATTACCCGCACGTCACGTTTGCGACCCCCGCACAAATGCTATATGCGGAAACACAGGTGGTTACTGTAACAGAACCTCTGACAACAGGGAACCTCTATGCAAAAAGAGTAACCCTTCACCTGCTGCAGCATAGGAAGTACATTTTTTTATTGAATTTACCCCTGCAACAGAAAATAACAATGCGACACTTGAAGTGGAGTTTTAAGTTGAATGCCCTTTTATTATATTTATTTTATATTTTTATTAAATCGAATTAACGAATAGATTATTTTGTGCAAGTACAATCCAATATAAATAATATTTTACATACTAATTTTTTTAAATCTACACATTTGGTTAATATTATAATTATACTATCAAATATTATAGAATGCAGAATCTATATTTAACAACCTTTTGTATTCAACACAATAATATATCGATATAGAATCTTGATGAAGACTAGGAAACTCCAGAGAGTCGTTAATCTACAACAAAAGGTGTCAACCCTGGTATGTAAGCTGTCAGGGACGAAAGTCAGGCACTTGATTAGGTTGACGAACTGTCAATGTTATGAAAATATTTCTACAGCATGGACTATATGGATCTGGATTCATTTCGCTCTAAATATAGCGACATAACGGTAACCGCTGTGCCCGCCAAGCGACAGAAACTGAATACACAGCCAGAAATCGTGGAGACTGCCACAGAAATCGAAGTGACGTCAGCAGCGCGCGTGGAAATAACTGCCGTAGCTGCGTTCCAGCCGCGTTCCAACAAGGCAATGCAGCAGCCAAAAATTATGCAGAGTTCTGCATCTTATCCCAATGAGTATCAGCAGGTGTTGGCCAAACTGGAATACACCAAATACGTGCAGGCCCAGCTGCAGCTGATGTCCTCGTCTAACGGATCTGGCGCAAATAGTGCTGGTAAGTTGATTACAATTTACCTTTTTAAAAACTAAAATTTTTCGAAAAGAAAGCGAAGCACGAAATTTTCCAATATTCCAGCAATTTAACTGCAACTATTTTATTCCCTTCCATAGATTCGAAGGCCACTTCCAGCATCGTGGAAGTCTATGACAACCTGTTGGGCGTGATTGCTGAAATGCAGAGCAATTTGAAACCAACAGCGATTGGACTGCGCGCGCCAAAGGAGCGGCTCTTGCGGGATATTGCACATGCGCGTGTATTGGTGCGGGAGAGCGTCCTGATGCTACTGCGCAACCAGCAGCAGCAGCAGCCATAAGAGTGACGTCAGCAAGTGACGTGTTAATTGCTCTACTTTGTTTACGAGGCTTTTGTTTTGTTTTGTTTTGTGGTCTAATAAAAACATAAACAACAACATACGTGAAGTTCCAAGAATCTACACAAGCACTAACACACACACACACTCGCACACGTGCATATTGGAAGGTAAATTGACCTATACATTCAAACAATGTGTACAACACTCCATCGCCAACAACTACAAAAAGATCGCCCCGAAAAAGGGTCACAAAACTGAGCGACGCTGACGTCGACTGCGCCGGCGACTGCGACGCCTGCGTTGACATGCGACTGAGCCGCGCTTCAATTGAAGTCCGAATGCCGGGGGACGTTCAGTCGTAAGCCGACTTTTCACGGGTTAAGCCGAATTGCGCACGCACTCCAATTTTGTTGTTGTCTGTTTGCTTCCGTTTACAATTCGGGTTAATTTGTTTGGAAAGTGTGCTTTTATTTCCGCTGCACAATTTTCGCAACAAATTATGAGTTACGCAAAAAAATAAATAGAAATAAAGAGCAGCGGTTATAACTACAAATGTATGTCCGTATGTGTGTTTACTAGCACTCTCTCTCTCTCGCTGACTGTGTGTACGTGTGCCCGTAACGGTTAATTTGCAAAAAGCAGCAAAAAGGCGAATTAGGAAAGCAGAGCGAAAAAAACGCCGGTGGTGACAGCAGCAGCAGTAAAAAAGAAGTGCGAAAAAATTAAAATTGTTTAATTTGTTGCTATTGCTATAATTGGGGAGCGGCAGCTAACAACAACAAAAATAACGAAAACAACATCAATAAACGAAGCCAGCTGCAGTTTTTCTGCATTTTGCTTTGAGTTTTTTTTTTGCATTACAGCAACAAAGTAGTGCACAAAATGCCGCCGTTTAATTTCATTAAGCAGGTGAGTGTGAAAATGAACATAAACCATTTATTTATTGCATGTGTTAACGCCACTATTAAATCAAATTGTGTTAATATATGTACATATGCATATACATACATATATGTGTAAGTGTGTACATATATATTTATGTATGGTAATTTAACCGTTTGGAATAACTTGTGACGACCTGGCCAATTTAGCTACAAATAAGATGGCAACTCTAAATTTTATCTGTAAGGATTTTTTTTGTCAATATAAAGTAGAAAGTTTAAATAAAGTAAAGTTCATAGTTAACTACTATTATACCCTACTTTAATATTTTACCCTTTTTTAAAATGTACATAAATTAAATTGTTAAGAGAAAACAGAACGCTTTAAGCAAATGCATGTACATACATACATATATGAAATTACCTATATTTGTATATGTACGTATGCATTTCGTGCATTGTTTATTCAGAACGATTGTGTGGAAATTGAGTTTTATAGATCACGACTTCTGTTTTATTTGAAATACTGTTGAAATTAAAACGCCTAATACACTTCCAAAGGGACTTTCATGTGGTCACGAAGTGCGTGACAGCGAGTTAATTCAATTGATATTTTATATTTGATATCTTTTAAACACTCTCCTAGATCTTTTTGTTCTAGTTTGTTTTAGAATTAGTACAAGTCGATACTTAGTATTTATACGATATTGAGTAATTATTGATTGAAATGATTATCTTTATTAAACAAAATCTACATATTCGTTTATTTGAAAGCAATCATTTTAAGAAATAAGTCATTAACTGAAAAGCAAGTAGACAGTGCAGTAAAAGTTACGTTCATAATAATAATAATATTAATATAAAAATAAACATTAGTCTTACTGCACGCTTCTTTATTCAAGATGATTGCGAGTATGTGAAAAGAAATTGTGTTTTAGATTTCTTGCATAACTGATTACAGAATTTCTCACGATCAAGCGCAAGCGTTAATATATTTTTTCCATAATAGAAAACTAAACCAATGCCAATGCATAGACTAGATATTTCCACTTACGCTTTGGTCTACCATGAATCATATACAATTATGTTTAGCAAAACAATCTTCTGATTTCCCGAAAGATAAAATATCAATAACCAAACACTATTTGTTTGACGTTTGCAAGTCAATTAATTAGAATAGAGCCAAGTTTCACTTGAAGTGGTAACCTTGCTATTAGATGCCCTATACATAGATAGTAAGCATATCAAAAGACCAAGACATATTTAAAAACAACAAAGCAACAGACGTGTCTAATTGGCAAAGCACAAAAGCGACACTGTTACGACAAATGGAAATGAAATCAAATGCTTCGCCAAATTTGAATACACAGCTCGATTTTGGGGCGCTACGAAAATAGATTTATCTGAAGAAGAAGAAGAAGAAGAGGCAACACAGCTGGAAACGGAGACGCGGCTTTTGTAATTAAGCGTGTCTGCTTCTGCTTCTGCTTCAGATGCTTAGATGCTCCGTAAGATAGCTTCCGGTGATTAAACGTACAAACAAGACGGACAAGAAGATGTAGATGAAGAAAAGAACAAGAGGTCATAAAGGTATAAAGGTGGGAATAATTTCAGCGGAGCGCTTTCTTTCTGTATTTTTGGAAAGAGACACAGATTGTTGTCTGCCTCACAATGCAAATGGACACTGTTTTAGAGGCTAGTCTATGGTCTGGGTAATGTGATCATATTTCTGGGCCGGGCTGGGCCTAATGAATTTCCAAGACCATTAAAGCAACATTTTGTATAATTTGGAAGGTTTTTCTTGTTTTGTGCCGTGTGATAATTAAGATGAATGACCCCTTTGAAAAGAGACCCGAGCATAAAGAGAAGAGAGCGGCTCGGAAGTTTTGTTAGAAAGTTATTGCACCATAACATTCAGATAGGAGGCGTTTGGGTTCAGTTTGGCTAGGGAGGAGGCTTTATCTTCGACTATGCGCGCCCATATATTTGCATTTTTAGTATTTGCCCGGGTTAATTGCATGTTAAATAACTGTTAAATAACGGTTAGCGTACATCTCTGCAGCTGTCGGTCGGTGCTTTTTGTGTTATGGTTCAACTCAAGCAATTGTTGTTCAACTTCTTGTGCAATTGCGCTTGGCTTTCTTTTTCTTCTTACTTGGCAGCCGCAACAGGCTGCCTGCCGCCTGCCACCCGATACGTTTGCTGGGCACCCACTGTAATAATGCTGAAATTATTTTGAACTTTGTCTCGTCTCGCACCCACATCGAAAAACTCTTTTTTCATTTTTTCGGCGTGGGAAGACAGGCAGCCCAAACACACAGCCTCTTCACGGCTTGTCTTAGGGTCTAGGGTCTATTATTTTGTATTTTTTTTGTTGTTGTTGTTGTCAGCTGTTGCGGTTTTCGATACGCTTCCAAATTGCGATACACAGTGGGCTGCTACATATACAATGTAAGTAATAATAACGGTAGCACTCAAGAGAAATACAAATACAAATCAAATCTATTTAATTCGTTTGGGGTCGCGACTCTCATCTTATGAAATATGTTTTCTTTTTATTTGATTAATGGCGCCTTTTGTTTCGCCTTATCAAAGCCAATTAACAATTATAAATGCTAAACGAAAATGCATTTAGCCAATGCCTTTTATAGTTGTTGTTTTACGCATCTTTTTGAACTGCAACAAAGTTGAATGTTGCATTATAACGAATTTAACATACACTAACTTGAAGAATAAGCCAAAATGTTGAATCATTTCAAAGAGGAAGACATATTCTTTTCAACTCAACATTTTGAAATGTTATATATATTGATTTTCAAAAAGAAAGGTATCAAACTGAGCAAGGATACAGATTTAAAGTATACAACTCAATTGATTCGTTTAGGTCAATAAACAGATAATTAAGAAGAATGATATACCTTCAGCATAACAAACGTTATGACATATTAAAACGTCTTTTTTTTATTTTTTCCAACTCAAAACAAAGAACATCAGTAATTCCATTTGTGTTGTAAAACAGCTGGACAGCTGGTTGACTAGTCTGGTCCGTTCCGTTCAGTTCTGTTGTGTTCTGTTGTGGCCTAGTCTGTGGAAAAACCGCTGGCAATTAACGTTTGGTCGCCAAAGAGAACGCTTTTGAGGAATGGAATCGGGCTCAGACTGGAGACTGGGATTGCAGCATGTTTGCCATAGTTTAGCCATCTACAGATGCGCAACAGTTTTGTTTTGTTGGCTAATGAAAAGACTGAAGGCAGAAGAGTTGGCTTTAAAAAAAAAAGAGTTAGCAAATCGGCACAATCACCGCTAGCGGGGCCAAAAGCAGATGGAATACTTAAAATCAAAGCGGTACATTTCTAGCCCCCCTTTAGCAATAGTCAGGTTGTTGTTGTTGTTGTTATAGTTGTTGCTGTTGTTGTTGTTGTTGTTGTTGTTGCTGTGGCTGCTAGCATTGCATTTAATGCACTGGCATTGTTTAAACTTTACGTAAATGTCGTTAATGGTTGTTTGTCTGCGAGAGCTGAGACCGAAACTAAAAAATAACCAAAGCAAACAATAAAACTGTTGCATTTATTTGTTTGTTTTGGAAAGGAAAAGTCAATTGTTTGTCCGCTTGTTATTTGACTTGACGTGTGTAATTACCATAAATTGTAAATTACATTTTTCATCATATTTCTTTTGCTGTATGCCGTATGCTGTATGGCTGTATGCTAAAAGTCGCACATTTCCAATAGCAAATACTTTGCATTTACAATTTGCTTTCATTTTTTTTTTTTGGTTTGTTACCAGTTGGTTCACGCCTCAACCTCAACGGTTGATTGAACTTGAGTCGAGAGACGGACGGACGGACGGAGTCTGTTGTAAGCCAAAACCACCGCCAGCTGAAGTTGGGCTCATTTTCTTTCTTGCCCCTCGCCACACTTTGAAAGGCAACGCATTGTTGCAGTCAAAGAGTTACAGATACTTGCATACTTACTTAGTTCAAGCCCAGGGCGCACTCTATAGGCCCATTAGCGCCTTTCACGCTCTACACACACACACACACACACACACATATGCTCATTAAAGTGCCATATACCGAAAAGCGATTACCAACATTTTGGCTTAATTGCGTTTAAAAAAAAAAAAACAAATCAAATTGTTAAACAAATCATAAACAAAGTTCGCTAACATTTCGACGGCTTTCCAACAATTGAGACATCCACGAAGAGATGGAGACATAGAGAGAGAAATAAATACTAAGCTGGTCTGCAATTGCTTCCCGTTGCCCGTTAATGATTACTATAGCAAATGTCTAGTCTCGCAACTCGCATAAATCATAAAAGTAAAATGCCCAGCGTAGCGAAACAATTGACAAACAAAATGGAAACCTGATAGATGGCCAGCGACTAATAAGTATGCATCTTATGCTTAACTCTCTATACTACATACAATATATGCATGATTGCATGTGGAAAACGTCAGTGTAGCCAGCAAGTGGCTAATACTAATGTTAAACAAGTCTAATGAACCCCTAAGGCGACTTCTTGTAATACCCTTTTAATTACGTTAGATATGCTGTGGCATTTTAATGAATATATTGTATCTCTAGAGTACCTGGTAAAGTTAAAGTATAGCTTTAGCATACTAATATTGATTGAAATTCCTGTCAATGTTGAGTTTAGATTGCCAACTTCATTGCAAATATTTAAGACTAAATTTATAAAAATGGTCTGGTATACAAAAAGTGCAATTTTATTATATTTTTAATAATTCAATTTAATTTATCTATTAAACTATAATAAATATCCAAATGAAATCCGAATACTTTAGTTTATATTGTTATGGAACACTTGAACTAAAAGTTTCAAGACTTGAGTTACCACAAAGTGTCAATACTCTCCAGAGGGCATAGGTAATTGCAGAACGACTTATAGGGTAATGACAGCATAGCAACTATCCCTTTTCTAGCTTTAGCTTTGCTTAGACATATGTCGTATTGCTTATTTGTACTGCACATGTCCGATTTGCCGTTGTCTTTTGGCTAACTCTCGACTCTGCCACTGACTCTGAAGTTGACTCTGCCACTCACTGCAAACCGCAAGAAAATGCTGCGATGCGCTGCGCTTTCTGCTTTTCTCACTTTTCTTGCAGCGTAGCAAAGACACATAACTGATAATTTCATTCATGTTCCACTCGAAGTCGTCGTCGTCGTCGTCGACGTCGTTGGTGTCGTCGCATTCGTTACAGACGAAGTCGGTCTCTGAGTCACAGAGACGCAGCGCGCTTCCCAGTTGCCTGCTCAGCTTTGTGGCTTTGTGTTTGGCTCTTTGGCCATAAACTTGGTGGCATCGCATTCGTGTCGAGCAGTCTGCATTTGGCTTTATAACTGGCAACAACGACGCACGCGGGCCGTTCACATTGCCACATTGCCACAGCTGGTGCCTCAGTTCTTCAGTTGCAACAATCGCGAATCTTTCGCTCTCTAAACTTGGCTAACGGCGTTCGACGGGTTCGACTGTTGACTGTTCGCGACTTGTGAGAAAGGCCACTGCGAGTTGCCTGAATTCGTTTTGCAATCTTGTGAGGCCTTTGCCTCCTAATCAACTTTACTTCACTTTTACTTAATTTTATTTTTCTATCACATTTTCCACACACACTTCAAAATTCTTAGTGAAATAACAAAACAAAAAAAAACCACAAAAAAAAAATATTCCAAACAAATTTAGGCTGTGCGCGTAAATAGTTTGTATGAGTGTCGTGTTGGGGAAAAGGATTTTCACTTTGAGTCGGCGACTCTGCGGCAATTGAAAACTAGTTCAAGGCTGGCTGCCTACCTGTTGCTCTCGAATCAATCTATCGCTTGGAGACGCTGCTGTCAACATGGAGCTAACGTTGTCGCCAAAAGAAACGGTATTTACCAGGCTTTTTTCATGATGCTTACTTATGTCCCATCTACTACAATATTTCACCTATTTCTATCAAGTATATATGTACATAGTATGTATATAGCTGTAAGCCGACAACTTGATTTGCTTGTTTCTTTCGCTAATCACGAGCTGACAATTATTATTCCGCATTTATAGGTATTATTAATGTTATTGCCGTTGCCGCGGATTAGGATCGTGTTGATAATTTCTTGTTGTTTGGACAACATTTAGCGAAGTTTTTGTAGTGTATTGGGAGAGTAAAGAAAAAGTGAAATACTCTTTTTTAAATTTTGGAATATTTTATGTGTATATTTTTATTTATATTTTTAAGGATATTTTTGATTCAGAAACATGCATGAAAGTTTGACATGTTTTTCTTACTACATAAGTAAAAACCAAAAGTTATTCCTTAAACTTAAATTTTTATGTTTTACATAAGTCTTACATATTCTACCTTAAAATTATACAAATTAATCATTTTAGTTGCTGCTCTTACTTTATGACTTCGCGTTTACTCATGTGCTTAGACTTATTTATTTTTTTAATCTCACAAATTTGTTTTGTGGTTTGTTTTAACTAATTGCAATTACAAAATTCGCGTGCGTCTCGTGTCGTGCGCTCATTTAGATTTCATTATATCATTTCCATAAAAGGACTCTTATGACATGACAGGAATTAGGCAAATTAAATTAGAGTACTTAAGCCGACAGTGCATTAATAGTTGAATCCCTGTAATCAAAAACTGGGCAATTATCATAAGTCTTCAACATTTTTAGGCCATAATACAAAAATCCAATTACTTTAAATGAGTGATTATTATAAGTAATTTTGTAAAAGTCAAACATAATTTATTTAATGTTCACAGTTTATCGTGAGCAGCGAATGCAAATCATGTAAATTATAAAACTTCCATGTGTACAAATTTGTTTAAAATAATTTTTCGTGCCAACAAATTGCTTAACATTTTCTTTTCTTTTTCTGAAGTGGTAACTGTACCTACAAATTATTTTGCCACTTGCTTAGAACATTTCTACGCGCTATATTTTCGCTAATTGGTTGAAAAGATAGACAAAAGCTGTGAAAGTTTTAACAACGTCTCTAAAGCAGAGACAAATCTTCAATATATCAATCTTCATCTAGCGGTTGCTAGCACTCCAATGTCCCAGTTTGTGTTAGACTATTTTTAACGGCCGTGACAAATGTTGTTTGGTTGTCAACATTTGCGCTTCATCAATCGTTGTCAGCAGCCGCTTTTTATCAGCTGGAGACCCGACTCCCAACAACCAACAACCAACTAACCAACTAACCATCCAGCAAACGCAATGCAGACCAATCCAAAATATTTGCCATTTGCAGAAAATAATTAAAATGTTTTCGTGCAATTAGCTTTTGTTTTGCTTTTTGAGTATGAAACAATTTCAATTATAATTGTTGTGTTTACACTGATTTCTATGAAATGTCATTTTGGGATATGGTCGATGGCGTCACCCAGCTCCAGACCCAACTCAAATCCCAGCGAAGCATGAACTCGTTTTTGGTCACTGCGCACAATACAAAAGAAAATGTCATATGGAAATGATGTGCATATACATATCGTTATTATGCAGTCAAAGTCAAAGACACATGTGTCTGTTAATTAAATAAATACAAAAACCAGATCTAATAATATAGACGCTTTTGATAAAGATCAGTTTGCTAATGCAATACATTTTTCATTAGATCCACGCCTCGAAGAAGCCACCCAATCGTTAGTATAACGGCAACTGACCACTTTCCACTCGGCCCGCGTTCCATAAATAAATAAGAAAACTAATGTTCAATAAAAACCAAAACTGGCTGTGGATTGCCCGTCACTCTGGTACAGTTTTCACTATCATTTGCTGCCGCAATCGGGAAAAGCCAAATGCAGAGCGTCGAATACTCGCCAGACTTGGCGGGCAGGTTTTTTTTCGGGTTGCTAAGCTTAGTTGTGGCACATCCCATCCTTTGGCAGCTGAGTGCAAAGACAAAGGCTGGCGAGCTATTTGAAAACTGTCTCATGTTAAAAACAATTGTAAAACCATTTGAAAGGTGTTTCGGTCTCTTGTAATATGTTGCTTAAACTATGCTGACAGGCGCCATTAATTACGGTATGTAAGTGATGAAAAATACATGTGGGAAAATGTAGCTTTGAAAGTTGATTAATCCATTAAATGTAAATGGAGTGAAGAAGCGTAGAAACCAAAAACAGTTCAAAAGCTAGCTCTTTATTTTATTCCATTTGAACTATACCCAAATACTCCCGTACTCCAAATCTTATTCTCAAACTATTGTATTTACATTTCAGGAGGTGCGTCCCGACACAATACCCGACCTGAAAGTGGATGCCACGTTCCGCAAGGTGCCCAAGCATGCAATTGGTTTTGCGCTCTGGAAAATCGAAGAGGATCGCCTGGAGGCAGTGGCTCGACCCCAATATAGCACCTTCTATGACAACTGCGCGTACATCATCTATGCATCCAATCTAGTGGGAACCTATGCCAACCACGAGACCATTGTATGTACTCACAGCTGTCGTTTCAGCTCCCAACTAATCCCTCATCCTCTATTGCAGACACGCGAGCAAAAGGCAAATGTGCCGCTGGAGCGATATATTCATTACTGGCTGGGCAGCAATGTCACCGAACAGAATCGTTCCAATGTGGTGCACAAAATCCAGGAACTTGACTCGTATCTGGGCAACGTCGCATCCATTTATCGTGAATCGCAGAATAATGAGAGCGCACGCTTTTTGTCCTACTTCAAGAATGGCTATGAGTGAGTATTATATCATTATGTCATCAACTTAAATCAATCTCGAAAGTACCCGGCTTCGGAAAGTAATTTATAAAGAACTTTTCGTTGTTTTTTGGCACTACAAGCCATTTCAAAAAATGTTTTTTGAGCAAAAAAAGTTTGAAATTTGTATGTTTTTCAAAATTTAGTAAACAATTGATATCGAATTAAAATAGAGTCGAAATAACGACCAAAATGGCCTCGGTATTGTAGATCGGTTCAGTTTTGACAAACTTATGGCAGTTTGAAGTCTAGGAAGGTCATTTATGAGGAACTTTTCGTTGTTTGGGCACTTTACAAGCCAATTTTTTTGTCACTTTTGGCGTGATTTTTGACAGAAAAATTAACCTTCACAAAATCACTTTTCGTATTGTTTTTTATACTAAGTGAGACACCCACAATCAATTAAACGTAAATTTCAAGATTTTTTTTTTTGAAAAATCGAAATTGGTAAGGGTCCCCCCTTATGCTTTTTTCGCCATAAAAATCTTAAATTTATTTTATTTAAAAAATCAAAAACTTGGGATGTGGAATTAAACAAGATGCTAAATTATGATCAAAATGGCCTCAGGATTGACAATCGGTTCAGTTTTGACAAAGTTATATGAGTTTGTAGTGTAGAATGGACATTTTTAAGGACTGTTAACATGTCCAAATGTGCTAATCTTTTCTGATTTAATTTTAGTGTTCTCTCCGGAGCTTTGGTCAACACGCCGCAACAGACGCGTCTCTTTCAGCTATACGGCCGCAAATGGTTGCGAGCCGTTGAGTTGGGCAGCATTGATTGGACGCATTTTAATTCGGATTACATAATGGTGCTGTTCATGGATGCGATGACATTTGTGTGGATTGGACGCTCCAGTGCAGCGATTGTGCGCCGCAGCGCTCTGGCCTGGGTGCAAAGACAGCGAAAGGATGCACCGCTCTGCATAGTTGATGATGGCTACGAGCAGTCGATGAGTGCGGAACAGAAGCTGCTGTGGAACACGATGCTGCCGCTGCAGCAACGTATGGTCTATCAGAACACAAATCAGGGCAGCGATTTAGAATGCAACAATAAAAGCACCGATGGAAACAATGCGAGCAATAAGTTTCGCATTTACAAATGTAATCAACGTGGACGTTTGCATCTGGATCAACTGGATGTGGGCATGCCTGGAAAGGATGATCTAAGTGATGCGCATGGCGTTTATCTGCTGGACAACTATGGCCAGAGCATTTGGCTGTGGGTGGGCGCTCAGGCAACCCAAGCGGATGCTTTAACGGCCATGGGCAATGGACGTGCCTTTGTCAAGAAGAAGAAATATCCGAATAGCACTTTAGTTGTTCGGGTTCTCGAAGGCCATGAGCCCGTTGAGTTTAAACGTCTCTTTGGCAACTGGCTAAACATCTGGCAGGACAATACACGTGGTCACAAGCCCGTTTCTACCAAATTTGGCAAATTGGATGCAGTGCTGCTCTGTGAACGACCCAAAATGGCAGCCGATACCCAGCTGGTGGATGATGGACGCGGCGAGCGGATACTCTATCGCATCTGCGGTGATCAACTGGATGAGCTACCAGCCGCTAATGTTGTGGTCTTCACCACCAACGCCTCCTATGTGGTCAAATACACAGTGCAGGTGAGTGCGCAAACAGTGTTAGCCAAACTAATGGTTTACTCCATATTGTAAATAGTTTTGCAAGCATATTGCAGTCGGACTATACAAAAATCGAGTTTCTTTTAGTTTTTTAGTTCAACTCTTTTTTATAGATTCAATAACAGTATTCCACATAGCTAACAAAAGGCTTTTATTTAAAGTGCGTCTATAATTTTCACATATGAAACAAGCTTTTACTTGTAACGACTTCATTTTTACGATATGTTTTTCAGTATTGTATTGTAATAGATTTTTTTTGTGTAAGCGCACAATAGTGAGAAAAATCGTTGCATATATTAATGGATTATATTTGTATATCGCATTACAGTGCGCTACCGTTGTGGCCGCTGATCTGGCCTCTGTGGGCATCAAGAGCATCATCTATCAGTGGAACGGATCGGAGGCGTCGGCGGAGACAATAGCCAAGGCCGATAGCTTTGCCATGGCCAGCTTTGAGTCTCTCAACGGTCCGGGCATGTTTGTGCAGCTTTATGAGTTCGATGAGACGCCGCATTTCTTGCAGCTGTTCGAGGGCAAACTGATTATAATGCGTGGGCAGCGGAGTGAGTTGCTGCACTCCAACAACAATCTAAACTGGGACTTTAAGACGAACATTATGCTGGAGACATTTCTGTTGAAGATCTATGGCGATGCCAGCTACAATGCCAAGGCCGTGGAGGAGCATCCCCTATCATCGATTAACTCCAAGGATTGCTATGCCATCAAGACGAATCATGTGTGGGTGTGGTGCGGTCAGAGCAGCACGGGCGATGCACGTGAAATGGCCAAAACTGTGGGTGCACTGCTCGGCGAGAGCTCGCTGGTGCTCGAAGGCAAGGAGAGCAAAGAATTCTGGCAATCGGTGGCCATGTATTTCAATCAGACGCTCGTCATCAATGGCCAGTCCTGTGCCAGTAGCATCACAAGCAGCAGCAGCAGCAGCGGTGCCGGCAGCATGTGCAACGGCAGCAGCAGCAATGGTGGCGGTGGCGGTGGCAACATTTCGCCCACTTTGAGCAACAATTGTTATCTGAACACCACTGTGCCGATTAAGCCACGTCCGCCGGTTCAACTCTTTCTCGTCTGGTGGCAGCAATCGCAGCTGCGCTGCGAGGAAATCTTAGGATTTGAGCAGCAGGATCTCTGTGGGGACTGCACCTACATACTTGATACGGGCACCTTGGCATATGTGTGGCTGGGCGCCCAGGCGCTTAGTCGGGAGCGTGAGCGATATACATCTATTGCGCAGAGCTACGTGCAGAATGCGCCATTTGGACGACGCTCCGCCACCGCTTTGGCCGTGGTGCGGCAGTATGGAGAGCCAAATGTCTTCAAGGGCTTCTTCGAGACGTGGGACAATGAGCTGGGCAAGGTACGGATTCTATTATCGCCACAAATTACTCTTATTTCAATAAATTTATAATCTTTACAGAATTTTCTGACCTATGAGCAGCAGCGTGAAAATCTGGGCAGCGAAGCGCCCTGCAATGCTATAAAAAAGGACTCTGCTCTGATACTGAACAACAGCCAGAAGAATTTCGATGCGCACAAGAAATATCCCTTGCCGGTGCTGGTGCAGGAAATGGATATGCTGCCGTCTGAAATCAATCCGCTAAGGCGTGAGGTTTGTTCAGACAATAATTATTTTTATAGTCAATTTAAAAGTACTTTCGGTTCTTTTTCAGGTTCACCTTACGCATGATGATTTTGTTTCCGTTTTTAAAATGTCCTTTTATGAGTTCGATGAGCTGCCCAAATGGAAAAAGAAGGAGCTTAAAAAGCTATACAAACTATTTTAAGCCAACATTGTGGAATTGATGAAACTCTACAGAACACCCCCTGTATATAGTACATTTTAATAACCTTTTTTACTTATCTGGAATAGTAATAAAGCAATGTAAGTTATATGCATATGCCCTTTTGTAGACTATATTTAAGCACTGTTTCTTGAATTAATACGAAATATATCATACGAAATATATCAAAGAATCGGTGGAATATCACATTAGGGTGTCGTTTCCACCTCTGAAGAGTCTGGTTCATCATCGCCGCCATCGGAACCTATTCAAAATATGCTTTATTGATTTGATTTATAACACTTCACTGTTAAGCTTTACTTACTGGGAAATATTAAGCCAAGTATAAAGTCAAATATGCCACCCAATAGATCCCAAAACATTTTTGACCGTTGTGCCTAACGTTCTGTAACTAAATGACAACAATTGACATTTGGGCCTGTTTTCAGTGTGGACACGCCAGCCGCACATTTAATGAGCCGTAGCCAAAACGCAAAAGTTGATCCTAATCAATTTCGACCCAAATTATAGACGGTTGTGCTTCAACTGGGTCGATTGCATGCTTATTGGAATGCTTTTAAAAATGTTCAAAACCAATTTCTTTATTAGTAAATTGCATACATGTTCCGCAGTTTTGTTCTATTTAGTCGTAATAATCATCATAATCGCCAAAGTAGTCCTCATCAGCTTTTAAATCATTAAGAGAGAGTTATAAAATTCTTTATACATTGCGGATAATTAACTTACTGATATCCGAGAAAAACAAATCGTTAAGGAAGCCCAAAAATACCTCCGCTATGGCGCAGCAATCCATTTTCAAAGCTTGTCTGACTATTTCTGCGTGGTTTTTGTGGGTTTTTATAGCTGTGGTTTTTGATTTTTATAATTTTTGCAGTAATTTAATTAATGTTATTTTTTTGCATGGATTTATAATTAATTTAACGAGCACTGTTATTATAGTCTTCCACCGACTCATCGTCGTAATCAGCTTGAGAAAGGAAGAGTAATTAAATTATTATGATCCGGTTAGTTGCTTTAACAACTCACAGCCAAATAGCATATCGCCTATAAATTCCAATATAATGCCAATAACTTCACAATCGTCCATAGTTTATGTTGCGCTATAAACTGTTACTAAAAGCAGAGACTAAACGCAGCGCCTTCATATAAAGCTAAAAAATTGCGTTTATTTTTGGTATAACCTTGAAATAGTTCCACAATTAATGTGCAAAATTAATTTAATTATAAGCTATTGCAAACTAAATTCAATGTTTAATAACGCATTGCAATAATTGGGTAATTGGTGGTTAAATTCTTAAAACATAATTTTATTGAATTTGTTTTGAGTCTATTAACAAAATTGTAAAAAATCGGGTATATCTTTAATATACATCGTAGCCGTACATGGGCGCCTCCATGAACGCCTTCTGCTGATCCGTTGAATTGCGGCGTATTCTGCGACCAATCGGCTCCAGATCCGCATAGCACTTGGGAAAGACACGTTCAACTGCAGCTACGGCTTGCTCATGGCTGATATTACGCACAGCTAACACGGAGGCCAGGGCTTTAGATTTCACACAGTTCTGTAAGATTCGAAATACAACATTAGCAATTTGAAATGACCGCCTTATGATATCATAATCCGATGTTTATCAGATTAAAGAAAAATTAGGATTATGATTATAAAAAACAAGTTTTTAACTCAACTTTTGACCGTGAGTTTCGAAGGGAACTTTATGATATAGAAGTACGATCCGACATCAAGAATATATGTGCCATATGTGGGTCAGACACCTCTCCATTAATTAAGTAATCAATAAGTATAGTTAAAATAGGATCACCCACCTGATGGGCCTCCTTAATGTTGAATGGGGAAGCATCTCCTTGCATCATGGCGCTGAGGAAGGAGCAATGCGCCAGATTGGCCGCACGGATTTCGGTGCACGCCAAGTGATCGACATTACGGAAGTCCAAATCGTTGTTGCAATAGTCGAACATGTGGATCATTTCATGGGTTAATACGCCATGAACCATACTCTTATTCTTGGCCATGTTCTGACAGACGACAATCTGATTGAGCACCGGGTCATAGCCGCCGGTCACGGTGGGGTCGCACACCTCGCAGGAGATGTGTCGCCGCAGATCGATGGGACAGCCGGAGGAGCGAAGGGCGCCCATCATTAATTTGACCAGGGGACCATTCTTCACACACCAATAGACGTTCTGTTCACACTTGTAGCGATCGATGCTCTCCTGACCCTCCAATCCGAACAGTATTCGTGACCACTTCGGTTTGAAGGCTTCTCCACGACGCTCCGGATAAAGATCATAACCCCATTCCTTTGCACCTTTACCAGCATCTGTTGTACTTGGTGCCTCCACGGGCTTGGCATCGGGTAAGACAACAGCGGGTGGCAATGTTTCTTTTTCCGTAGTCGCTGGCGCCTTGGCCCATACTTGTGTCAGGAAACCCATAATATCGCTGGTTTTATTTTGGTCTTGGCCCAAGGCAGGTAGTTAAATAACAAACCGGCAGCTGATTTCTTGGGGCTGCCAACCCGCGCTAAAATATTGTATGTTACCTACACGACACAATAGACCAGCTGACTGATGCATGACGCACGCAACTGGTGTTTGTTTTCAAAACAAATCGATTGCCGCCTGCAAGAAAACAGTATTTTTGTTAGCGCGTTATAGTTTTTGGTATTTTATCGCTTTCCGCATGCGTTACACTTATCCGCTGACCGGCATTTATAAGTGTGTAAAATTTCCACGTAATTCATTGTTAGTATCCAAGATGAACTTGAATAATGCGCAGTTAGTACTACTGTTATTAGCATATGCCCTATGTTTGGTTTCTGGTGGGGAGCTGCCACGCCCCCGAGGCGTCTCACTGGCGAAGTCGTCGCTTTATCAGCCACAGGATGGGAAATGGACCTGTTTGGATGGGAGTAAAAAGATTCCATTTGAGCAGGTGAATGATGATTACTGTGATTGCGCCGATGGCAGTGATGAGCCGGGCACCTCGGCCTGCCCCAACACCCGGTTTCATTGCATAAATCGGGGTCATCAGCCGGTGGAGATACCCAGTTCCCAGGTGCAGGATGGCATCTGTGATTGCTGCGATGGCAGCGATGAGCTGGGAGTTGTCAGCTGCAGCAATACCTGCGTTGAACTGGGTGCAGCGGCTGCCATTCAGCGGCGCAATGATGCGGAGCTGCACAAGCGGGGAGCGGAGAAGCGCCAGGATATGATTACACGGGGCAAGCAAATGAAGTCGGATCGGGCAGCGCGTCGCTTGGAGCTGCAGACACGCATCAAGGAGCAGGAGTCGCTGAAGGCAGAGAAGGAGCAGCTGAAGGTGAGTGCCGAGGCACTGGAATCGGAGGCAGTGGAGGCATTTAAGGAGCAGCAGCAGGAACTGGACGCGGATACGGTACAGGCGGAACAGGAGCCACATCAGATGCGGCAGGAGGCCAGCCTCAGCTTTGTCCGCTACGACACCAACAAAGATGGCTTCGTCGAGGTCACCGAACTCATGGTGGACATGAATTTGGATCGTGATCGCAATGGTGTCGTCACTGTCGACGAGGCCAGATACTTCCTGGATGAGCGGGATCGCGTCGACTTGGATGCCTTTGTCACCTTGGCCTGGCCACGCATCAAGCCACTCAAAATGCTAGCCGAAGGTCTCTTCCAGCCGCCAGTCGAAGGCCAGCTGCCTCCGACGCCGGAAGTGGAGCGAGCTGAAGTGGATACGCCACAGCCAAGTGAAGGTAAGCTTCTAAAAATGTGCAAAATTAACTTTAAATATTCACCATGTTCATTTGGTAGCATTAGTAATCCTCATCAGCTTTTAAATCATTCAGAGAGTTGTGTTTTGTCTTTAGACACTTGTAATTCTCAACGAGTTTAATCGATAGCAAATACTGCTGTTGATAAAGTTGGGAGGTTCTTTATTTGTTTGTTAGTTATGAAATAAATAAATAAAAATAAATAGTTAACCAAAATTGAATTGAACAAAAAAAGGCTACATTTGAAACCACTTGATATATTGTTTATAAAATTAATTGAATTTGAAATTTGCAGAGCAAGCGGATATGGAAGTTGGAGGCGCTGTTGATTCGGGCGACGAGGAAGATGATGGCGAGGACGAAGAGGACCAGTACGAGGATGAGGAGCCCGATGTGGGCGTTGGCGAGGCGATGCCCGAACACGAGACGACAACAACAGCGCCCAGCTACGATCCGGAGACGCAGCGTCTCATCGAGCAGGCGAATGAGGCACGCAACGCTTTCGAGGAGGTGGCACGTCAGATACGTGAGATTGAGCACGAGGTGAAGGAGATCGATGACCAGGAGGGCAAGGACTATGGCCCGAACGAGGAGTGGGCGGTGCTGGATGGCGAGTGCTACAACTACGAGGATCGTGAATATGTCTACACACTTTGCCCCTTCGATCGTACCTCCCAGAAGCCGCGCAACGGCGGCGCCGAAACCACCTTGGGCCGCTGGGATCAATGGATTGGCGAGGGCGACAGTAAATATAGCCGGCAAAAGTATGCCCAAGGCGCCGCCTGCTGGAATGGCCCACAGCGTTCGGCCATCATCAATATCAAATGTGCTATAGAGCCGCAAATCACGTCCGTCAGTGAGCCGAATCGTTGTGAATATCATTTCGAGTTTGAGACGCCCGCTGCCTGCGATACCGAAGCCTTCTTGGCACAGGCCGTGAACCACGATGAACTTTGAACATAACCGTAGCTAAAAGTAGAAGAAACGTAGTGTTTGCTAACTGGGATGTATTCTAGTGTTTAATGGAGAGTGTAAGAGAACGAGAGAAAGTTATTGAAATGTATTGTAAAGTGATTTGCTGATCATTCCCCTTAGGTGGCGCTCATTTCAAATCAGTCGTAGACAAATATTATTCAGCGTGTATGCATTTAAGCCAAGTAAAAAGTTTCATTTTTTTAAATATACAATATACTACATTCGTATTCGTATTCGTATAAAAAGCAATTATAATTTGGTTAGTAAGTTTAAGGCTCCGTCACGGCCAATTTGATGTCCTCCAAATAGCCATCCACCTGATGCTCCAGCGCCAGAATGTGACCCGTATTGCAATCCTCGGCGCCCACAAATGTCAGTATCAATGGCAATTTGTTCATTTGAACCACCTTGGGGGAGGCAAAGAGTTAATATACTACATGGGACTATAACAAATCGGAGAAACCCACCTGATAGTTGGAATACATCGATATGATTGTTTTATTGCGACCCAGGCCCAGTTTGCTGGCCTGATCGCAGGCTGTCGTGAATGTGGGTATGAACGATGGCATCAGCGCGAAGTCCACATTCTTCTCCTGGCTGTGACTAACCCGTAAAAGTGGCACCCCATCTCTATCCGTTATCTGTATAACATACAGGCCACTGACCCTGTAAAGGAAATGTGTAACTGTAAATGTGAACAGTGTTGAACAACTACAACAACCACTGCAGTAGAACGGATACAAACTTGTGCAGCAGGCCGTTGAAATATTTTTTAATGTCGTCCGACATGGCGCTGATAACAATAACAATTTATTAATACGAATATTGTTTTTTCTCGTATAGCTAAACCAAAACAAACACGCAAAAATTAACTAAATTTGCCCGAATGTATGCAAAAATACTAAATAATATTTAAAAGCTTTTATGTTTGATTTAAATATAATAAACAAATTTAAATATCAAGGAAAAATCCACGTCTTAAGCTGGCGCACATCATCCATTTTTCATCAGGGATTGGCGCACAAATTAAAAATGCTTTACTTTATCGAAAACAACCACCTACAAATTGACTAAATTTGACCGAATGTAAAGAAATACCAATTTAAATGTACGTGTCTTGTATTTAAAAATCGATGAAAAGTCAGCTAAACAAGTGAACAAATATTTCGCAGGGTATCCACAGTGATGGCTGCCAATGGTGCACCCAATGTCAGCAAGGATATTGCCAATGCCGATGACGACGACTACACATCGGGAATGTCCCATTTGACGATTGGCGTTCAGATCCAGGAGTTATCGAAACGGCTGCAGAATACCACGGAGGAGCTTCATCAACAGGTGCGCGACAAGCATGGAGCACTGCTGCAGCAGGCAACGCATGCAGGTCGCTTTGATGCCGCACTCAATTCGCTGGCAGAGGATGTGCAGCGAGTACAGGCCACGGGACATCGCCTCAAATCGCAAGTTGACACCCAATACCAGTTGGTGGAGAACCAAACCCAAGTGCTGGGTCACCTGCATGAAGTGTCGCACCTGTTGCGCTCTGCCGGCACATTGCTCACATTGACGGCCAAGCTAAAGAATACCAAAGATGTGCTGCGTCAGGCGGAACTGCATTTTGAACTGGGCCAGCTTATAGAGGACAAGGAGCTAAAGGACATTGAGTTTATACAGGAGGAGCGTGCCTATGTTATAAGCTCCAGGCAGAAAATTCGCAATCTGACGCAGATGCAGTTGGTCACTGGACTCCAGGAGCGAAACCAGACCCAGGTGGTAAATGCGTTAAAGGTTAGTGCATGAAAATTATAAAACAAGGTATGATCCAAGGGTTTTCAATATCAAAGCGGAATATGAGGGATTTGATATACTACCAAGTCCCTAGAAATGTCCTTGTGCGACTTCAAACTGCCATAACTTTGTCAAAAATTATCCGATCTTCAATTCCGATGTCATATTGGTCATGTTTTGTCATCTATTACAATTCTACATTCAAAGTTGAAAAATTTTCAAAATTCGGATTTCATGTCAAAAATCATGACATGATGTTGACAAATGAAGTCCCTCAAAATGACTTACCCAGACTTTAAAGTGCCATAACTTTGTCAAAAATGATCCGATCTTCAATTCCGAGGTCATTTTGGTCATGTTTGTCATCTATAACAATTCTACATTCAAAGTTGAAAAATTTTCAAAATTCGGATTTCATGTCAAAAATCATGACAAGATGTTGATAAGTGAAGTCCCTAAAAATGACCTTCCCAGACTTTAAAGTGCCATAACTTTGTCAAAAATGATCCGATCTTCAATTCCGAGGTCATTTTGGTCATGTTTTGTCATCTATAACAATTCTACATTCAAAGTTGAAAAATTTTCAAAATTCGGATTGCATGTCAAAAATCATGACAAGATGTTGATAAGTGAAGTCCCTCAAAATGACCTTACCCAGACTTTAAAGTGCCAGAACTTTGTCAAAAATTATCCGATCTTCAATTCCGAGGTCATTTTGGTCATGTTTTGTCATCTTTTACAATTCTACATTCAAAGTTGAAAAATTTTCAAAATTCGGATTTCATGTCAAAAATCATGACATGATGTTGACAAGTGAAGTCCCTCAAAATGACTTACCCAGACTTTAAAGTGCCATAACTTTGTCAAAAATGATCCGATCTTCAATTCCGAGGTCATTTTGGTCATGTTTTGTCATCTATAACAATTCTACATTCAAAGTTGAAAAATTTTCGAAATTCGGATTTCATGTCAAAAATCATGACAAGATGTTGATAAGTGAAGTCCCTAAAAATGACCTTCCCAGACTTTAAAGTGCCATAACTTTGTCAAAAATGATCCGATCTTCAATTCCGAGGTCATTTTGGTCATGTTTTGTCATCTATAACAATTCTACATTCAAAGTTGAAAAATTTTCAAATTTCAGATTTCATGTCAAAAATAATGACAAGATGTTGACAAGTGAAGTCCCTAAAAATGACCTTCCCAGACTTAAAAGTGCCATAACTTTGTCAAAAATTATCCGATCTTCAATTCTGATGTCATTTTGGTCATGTTTTGTCATCTATAACAATTCTACATTCAAAGTTGAAAAATTTTCAAAATTCGGATTTCATGTCAAAATTCATGACATGATGTTGACAAATGAAGTCCCTCAAAATGACCTTCCCAGACTTTAAAGTGCCATAACTTTGTCAAAAATTATCCGATCTTCAATTCCGAGGTCATTTTGGTCATGTTTTGTCATCTATAACAATTCTACATTCAAAGTTGAAAAATTTTCAAAATTCAGATTTCATGTCAAAAATCATGACAAGATGTTGACAAGTGAAGTCCCTAAAAATGACCTTCCCAGACTTAAAAGTGACATAACTTTGTCAAAAATTATCCGATCTTCAATTCCGATGTCATTTTGGTCATGTTTTGTCATCTATAACAATTCTAATTCAAAGTTGAAAAATTTTCAAAATTCGGATTTCATGTCAAAAATATGAAGATGTTGACAAATGAAGTCCCTCAAAATGACTTACCCAGACTTTAAAGTGCCATAACTTTGTCAAAAATGATCCGATCTTCAATCCGAGGTCATTTTGGTCATGTTTTGTCATCTATAACAATTTTACATTCAAAGTTGAAAAATTTTCGAAATTCGGATTTCATGTCAAAAATCAGACAAGATGTTGACAAATGAAGTCCCTCAAATGACTTACCCAGACTTTAAAGTGCCAAACTTTGTCAAAAATGATCCGATCTTCAATTCCGAGGTCATTTTGGTCATGTTTTGTCATCTATAACAAACTACATTCAAAGTTGAAAAATTTTCAAAATTCGGATTGCATGTCAAAAATCATGACAAGATGTTGATAAGTGAAGTCCCTAAAAATGACCTTCCCAGACTTTAAAGTGCCAAACTTTGTCAAAAATTATCCGATCTTCAATTCCGATGTCATATTGGTCATGTTTTGTCATCTATTACAATTCTACATTCAAAGTTGAAAAATTTTCAAAATCGGATTTCATGTCAAAAATCATGACATGATGTTGACAAATGAAGTCCTCAAATACACCCAACTAAAGGCCAAACGTCAAAAACCGACCAAAATATAATATTAAAATAAGTCCCTCAAAATGACTTACCCAGACTTTAAAGTGCCATAACTTTGTCAAAAATGATCCGATCTTCAATTCCGAGGTCATTTTGGTCATGTTTTGTCATCTATAACAATACTACATTCAAAGTTGAAAAATTTTCAAAATTCGGATTTCATGTCAAAAATCATGACAAGATGTTGAAACCTTCCCAGACTTTAAAGTGCCATAACTTTGTCAAAAATTATCCGATCTTCAATTCCGAGGTCATTTTGGTCATGTTTTGTCATCTTACAATTCTACATTCAAAGTTGAAAAATTTTCAAAATTCGGATTTCATGTCAAAAATCATGACATGATGTTGACAAATGAAGTCCTCAAAATGACTTACCCAGACTTTAAAGTGCCATAACTTTGTCAAAAATGATCCGATCTTCAATTCCGAGGTCATTTTGGTCATGTTTTGTCATCTATAACAATTCTACATTCAAAGTTGAAAAATTTTCAAAATTCGGATTTCATGTCAAAAATCATGACATGATGTTGACAAGTGAAGTCCCTAAAAATGACCTTCCCAGACTTAAAAGTGCCATAACTTTGTCAAAAATTATCCGATCTTCAATTCCGATGTCATATTGGTCATGTTTTGTCATCTATAACAATTCTACATTCAAAGTTGAAAAATTTTCAAAATTCGGATTTCATGTCAAAAATCATGACATGATGTTGACAAATGAAGTCCCTCAAAATGACTTACCCAGACTTTAAAGTGCCATAACTTTGTCAAAAATGATCCGATCTTCAATTCCGAGGTCATTTTGGTCATGTTTTGTCATCTATAACAATACTACATTCAAAGTTGAAAAATTTTCAAAATTCGGATTGCATGTCAAAAATCATGACAAGATGTTGATAAGTGAAGTCCCTAAAAATGAACTTCCCAGACTTTAAAGTGCCATAACTTTGTCAAAAATTATCCGATCTTCAATTCCGAGGTCATTTTGGTCATGTTTTGTCATCTATAACAATTTTACATTCAAAGTTGAAAAATTTTCGAAATTCGGATTTCATGTCAAAAATCATGACAAGATGTTGACAAATGAAGTCCCTCAAAATGACTTACCCAGACTTTAAAGTGCCATAACTTTGTCAAAAATGATCCGATCTTCAATTCCGAGGTCATTTTGGTCATGTTTTGTCATCTATAACAATACTACATTCAAAGTTGAAAAATTTTCAAAATTCGGATTTCATGTCAAAAATCATGACAAGATGTTGATAAGTGAAGTCCCTAAAAATGACCTTCCCAGACTTTAAAGTGCCATAACTTTGTCAAAAATTATCCGATCTTCAATTCCGATGTCATATTGGTCATGTTTTGTCATCTATTACAATTCTACATTCAAAGTTGAAAAATTTTCAAAATTCGGATTTCATGTCAAAAATCATGACATGATGTTGACAAATGAAGTCCCTCAAAATGACTTACCCAGACTTTAAAGTGCCATAACTTTGTCAAAAATGATCCGATCTTCAATTCCGAGGTCATTTTGGTCATGTTTTGTCATCTATAACAATACTACATTCAAAGTTGAAAAATTTTCAAAATTCGGATTGCATGTCAAAAATCATGACAAGATGTTGATAAGTGAAGTCCCTAAAAATGACCTTCCCAGACTTTAAAGTGCCATAACTTTGTCAAAAATTATCCGATCTTCAATTCCGATGTCATATTGGTCATGTTTTGTCATCTATTACAATTCTACATTCAAAGTTGAAAAATTTTCAAAAATCGGATTTCATGTCAAAAATCATGACATGATGTTGACAAATGAAGTCCCTCAAAATGACTTACCCAGACTTTAAAGTGCCATAACTTTGTCAGAAATGATCCGATCTTCAATTCCGAGGTCATTTTGGTCATGTTTTGTCATCTATAACAATACTACATTCAAAGTTGAAAAATTTTCAAAATTCGGATTGCATGTCAAAAATCATGACAAGATGTTGATAAGTGAAGTCCCTAAAAATGACCTTCCCAGACTTTAAAGTGCCATAACTTTGTCAAAAATTATCCGATCTTCAATTCCGAGGTCATTTTGGTCATGTTTTGTCATCTTTTACAATTCTACATTCAAAGTTGAAAAATTTTCAAAATTCGGATTTCATGTCAAAAATCATGACATGATGTTGACAAATGAAGTCCCTCAAAATGACTTACACAGACTTTAAAGTGCCATAACTTTGTCAAAAATGATCCGATCTTCAATTCCGAGGTCATTTTGGTCATGTTTTGTCATCTATAACAATTCTACATTCAAAGTTGAAAAATTTTCGAAATTCGGATTTCATGTCAAAAATCATGACAAGATGTTGACAAGTGAAGTCCCTAAAAATGACTTACCCAGACTTTAAAGTGCCATAACTTTGTCAAAAATGATCCGATCTTCAATTCCGAGGTCATTTTGGTCATGTTTTGTCATCTATAACAATTCTACATTCAAAGTTGAAAAATTTTCAAAATTCGGATTTCATGTCAAAAATCATGACATGATGTTGACAAGTGAAGTCCCTAAAAATGACCTTCCCAGACTTAAAAGTGCCATAACTTTGTCAAAAATTATCCGATCTTCAATTCCGATGTCATATTGGTCATGTTTTGTCATCTATTACAATTCTACATTCAAAGTTGAAAAATTTTCAAAATTCGGATTTCATGTCAAAAATCATGACATGATGTTGACAAATGAAGTCCCTCAAAATGACTTACCCAGACTTTAAAGTGCCATAACTTTGTCAAAAATGATCCGATCTTCAATTCCGAGGTCATTTTGGTCATGTTTTGTCATCTATAACAATACTACATTCAAAGTTGAAAAATTTTCAAAATTCGGATTGCATGTCAAAAATCATGACAAGATGTTGATAAGTGAAGTCCCTAAAAATGACCTTCCCAGACTTTAAAGTGCCATAACTTTGTCAAAAATTATCCGATCTTCAATTCCGAGGTCATTTTGGTCATGTTTTGTCATCTTTTACAATTCTACATTCAAAGTTGAAAAATTTTCAAAATTCGGATTTCATGTCAAAAATCATGACATGATGTTGACAAATGAAGTCCCTCAAAATGACTTACCCAGACTTTAAAGTGCCATAACTTTGTCAAAAATGATCCGATCTTCAATTCCGAGGTCATTTTGGTCATGTTTTGTTATCTATAACAATTCTACATTCAAAGTTGAAAAATTTTCGAAATTCGGATTTCATGTCAAAAATCATGACAAGATGTTGATAAGTGAAGTCCCTAAAAATGACCTTACCCAGACTTTAAAGTGCCATAACTTTGTCAAAAATGATCCGATCTTCAATTCCGAGGTCATTTTGGTCATGTTTTGTCATCTATAACAATTCTACATTCAAAGTTGAAAAATTTTCAAAATTCAGATTTCATGTCAAAAATCATGACAAGATGTTGACAAGTGAAGTCCCTAAAAATGACCTTCCCAGACTTAAAAGTGACATAACTTTGTCAAAAATTATCCGATCTTCAATTCCGATGTCAGTCATTTTGGTCATGTTTTGTCATCTATAACAATTCTACATTCAAAGTTGAAAAATTTTCAAAATTCGGATTTCATGTCAAAAATCATGACATGATGTTGACAAGTGAAGTCCCTAAAAATTACCTTCCCAGACTTTAAAGTGCCATAACTTTGTCAAAAATGATCCGATCTTCAATTCCGAGGTCATTTTGGTCATGTTTTGTCATCTATAACAATTCTACATTCAAAGTTGAAAAATTTTCAAAATTCAGATTTCATGTCAAAAATCATGACAAGATGTTGACAAGTGAAGTCCCTAAAAATGACCTTCCCAGACTTAAAAGTGACATAACTTTGTCAAAAATTATCCGATCTTCAATTCTGATGTCATTTTGGTCATGTTTTGTCATCTATAACAATTCTACATTCAAAGTTGAAAAATTTTCAAAATTCGGATTTCATGTCAAAAATCATGACATGATGTTGACAAGTGAAGTCCCTAAAAATGACCTTCCCAGACTTAAAAGTGCCATAACTTTGTCAAAAATGATCCGATCTTCAATTCCGAGGTCATTTTGGTCATGTTTTGTCATCTATAACAATTCTACATTCAAAGTTGAAAATTTTTCGAAATTCGGATTTCATGTCAAAAATCATGACAAGATGTTGATAAGTGAAGTCCCTAAAAATGACCTTCCCAGACTTTAAAGTGCCATAACTTTGTCAAAAATTATCCGATCTTCAATTCCGAGGTCATTTTGGTCATGTTTTGTCATCTATAACAATTCTACATTCAAAGTTGAAAAATTTTCAAAATTCAGATTTCATGTCAAAAATCATGACAAGATGTTGACAAGTGAAGTCCCTAAAAATGACCTTCCCAGACTTAAAAGTGACATAACTTTGTCAAAAATTATCCGATCTTCAATTCCGATGTCATTTTGGTCATGTTTTGTCATCTATAACAATTCTACATTCAAAGTTGAAAAATTTTCGAAATTCGGATTTCATGTCAAAAATCATGACAAGATGTTGATAAGTGAAGTCCCTAAAAATGACCTTCCCAGACTTTAAAGTGCCATAACTTTGTGAAAAATTATCAGATCTTCAATTCCGAGGTCATTTTGGTCATGTTTTATCACCTATAACAATTCTACATTCAAAGTTGAAAAATTTTCGAAATTCGGAGTTCATGTCAAAAATCATGGAATGATGTTGACAAGTGAAGTCCCTCAAAATGACCTTCCCAGACTTCAAAGTGCCATAGCTTTGTTAAAACTGAACCGATTTCCAATCCCGAGGCCTTTTTGGCGATTATTTGTCTGTATATATTACACGGGAATTGAAACACTATTACTTTGTAGATTTTTATGAACTTCAACACGCTGGAGAAGTCGCTGGAGAATCTGCTGGCCACTTTCATAGCTGACATGGAGCAGTCGCTCAAGGAGTGCTTTGCCGGCACCGATATATCCGTGCTGAACAAGGCCGATGCAATGCGTTCGCCCACGCATGGCGGCAATGGCTCGGGCAAGGCTGGAGCGGCACGTGGACCCGGCAAGGCGCCCCAATTGACAACAACGCAAAATTTTCGTGCCAAGTTCTGGAAGTCATTGCACTGGCTGCTTTATGACGAGCTCTATGAGAGCTGCACACAAATCAAGCTGTTGAAAACGGCACTGGAGCAGATCAATCAGTTCGGTTACACCTCGGAGTCATCGGATCAATGCATTCCACAGCGCTTCTGGCAGCGTGTGCAATCGCTGCTGCGCAAATCCTTCGATGAGTGCTCTCAGCATGTCAACCAGACGCTGCAGGAGGGCCTCTCCAAGCTGCTCACCTCGGCACGTGGCCTGGAACAGCGGCTGAACAATGAATTCCAATTTGATAACGAACTATTTGCACCTCTGGAGGTTGGCTATGTGGGCAAGTGTGCGGCCAATCTGAAGGCCTGCTTGGCGGGCGTTGATTTGCCCGGCAACGAAACCGTGGACAATTTCATCCGAGTCGCATCCACGGAACTGAGTGCGGCGCTCATTGACAGCCGTCTGAGCAGCGCGATTGCAAATGTTTTTACTGCCTGCGGCAAGGAGCTGTGCACCAAGCTGGAAGCACAAATCAAACTGGGCGCTGACTCCAAGCAAGTCGTCGATTTGCCCAATCTGCAGCAGCAGCAGAACACCCAGCTGGCGAATGTGCTTTACTACTACAAGGATTCAGTGCGTCGCATGCTGGGCGATCTACAGCTACAGTTTGAGAAAACGCCTGGTGCGGCACGTGGTAGCATTGCAGACTCCTTGGAGCAGGCGGATTTGCTAATTGGCACCATACTGCAGCAGATTATGGAGTCGATTATAACGGCCATAAGCATCATTATCTTAAGCATGCATCGCGAGCCCGGCTTAAACACAGATCGGCTGTCCACAACGGGACCATCCATGTATATGAAGGAGCTGCAGGTGCGTTGAATAGGAAACTAGTGCTGTAACTGTATGTAACATTTCTTTGCAGGAGTTCGTTAGCCGCGTCTGGTCGCATCATATTGAGCTATTTGATGATAAGGAGATGACCAGCAAGTGTGGCCAGGAGCTGGCTAAGCGTTGCATTGAGCTCTTCATACACAACGTGTGCATTTTGCGGCCATTGAGTGGAGCGGGCAGGCAGCGGGTAAAGCAGGACTGCCAGCACATGGAGCAGGCGCTGAAGCCGCTCTGTCCCAATTTCGCAGAGCTGGGCAAACCGTCTCGTCTGTTACGGGCAATGTCGCTGCTGATTGTGCAGAGTGCCCAGGAGCTGTTGAAGCAGACGGTTGGCGTTGATTCCTTGGTGCCCAGCTATATAGTGTTGCTGCTTCTATTTGGTCATGCTAGTACGGATCTGCAGTCACCGCACACCTGTGCAAATTGGTCAAATGAGCGTCTGATCGAATGGTTGGATGGACATACAGGAGAGCGCGAGAAACTGGAGCTGATTGCGGGCGCACTGCAAAGATATCGTGACAATTGCAGACGCAAGAATATACAACAATACGATGAGATCTATCCCATGATGGTGGACTATTTTGAGCAGGCCTCAAAGGCAATCACATAATTTAAATGTAACGGCAACTACAATATAATATTCCAAAATAAATTATTTAACGTTACACGCTATTTATTCGTTACTCGTTACTCGTTACTTGTAACTCGATAACGATATTTTATTATCGATGTGTGCAATTGACAGCACGCTCACTAGAAGTGACATCACTGGCTAGACACACCATTTTGTTTGAGAAAAAATCGTGCAAAACGTTTAGAGCTGTGTAAAACTGACTGTAAAAGTAATTATTAGTAATATTTAATTGATAGGCAACAACAATGGACAACATTGAGCGACTTTATAAATGCTATGAAGTATTATCCGAAGCGGGAGATAAAATAACGGAGGTAAGGCGCCATTAAAGTAAAACGGTACTCACATTTGTGTATGTGTATTGTGTATGCATATGCACACGCGCCGGCGCTGGCTGAAAACCCGGAAAATATATAACATTTTGTTTAAATATTTGAGAGTAATTATTTATTTATTTAATTTTGACAAAGACAGTCAATATAGAAAATACAATTATGTTATACCAAAATTAAAAGTAAAATTCTTCAAAAATAAACATTTTTAAAAGTTAAATAATTAAAATTATAGATTTAAATTAATTAATATTTAAAATAAAAGTTTATCCAGTGTTATTTACATAAATATAATAACTTTATCCTACACAACATAATATACGATTTTATTTATTAATATTTGCAGAAAGTTGCGGAATACAAAGAAATATTGCAGGCCGTAAAGGGCACATCGAAGGAGAAGCGTTTGGCATCCCAATTTATTGGCAACTTTTTTAAACACTTTCCCGAACTGTCGGATACCGCAATTGATGCACAGTTCGATCTATGCGAAGATGATGATACACAGGTGCGTCCAGATAGGCATTTATTTTTTGTAGTAGTAGATTTATTTCTGATCTTTGCCACAGAACAGTATTATTTCTATGACAGCTATATAATATAATAGTCAGATAATGTTAAGCTTTAGCGAGATTTTAATGCCATGAATTTTGTGTTCCCACTGTTTAGATACGCCGACAAGCAATCAAAGATTTGCCCAAACTATGCCAGGGCAATGCAGAGGCCACTGTTCGCGTGGGCGACACTCTCGCCCAGCTACTGATATTAGACGATGCAACTGAGTTGCAGCAAGTCAACAACTCTTTGCTGAGCATCATCAAATTGGACACGAAGAGCGCGATAACTGGTTTATTCCAGCAGATCACCACGGGCGATGAGCCGACGCGTGAGCGTTGCTTTAAATTTATTGCGACCAAGCTGCTGACAATGGGTCCCACTGTCATAACCAAGGAAATAGAGGATTACATTGTTGAGGAAGTAAAGAAGGCATTGCAGGATGTGACAGCCGATGAGTTTCATCTATGTATGACCATTCTGGGTGCCACCAAGCTGGGCAGCACAATCACCGGTCATGCAGAACTCGTTAAGCTGGCCACGGAGCAAGCGGAGCTAAATAGCGCCGATACGGATGCCATAGCTGTAGATGATGAGATTGTCGAGCGCTTCATACAGTGTGCCACAGCAGCGGCTCCTTACTTTTCGGTATGCCAACGCCAACATGTTGATAAGCTTCGTTATAATTCTAATCTCTCTTTTAATTATAGAAAACCATCAAGTCAACTCAATTCATTAGTTTCGTTTGCGATAAACTGTTGCCAATTAATACATGGAATTTGATAGCCACTGCAGTCTCCCAAGATCAGATACAGTTGCGATTGCTAAAAGTATTCGCCGATATGATAACCAATACGGACAAGCTAGAAAATGCTAATGAACGCATTAATGCAGTATACAATGTGCTACTGGTAGGTGTTTCTTCATTAAGCCAATATATTGTTTGTGTACGTGCTCAATTAATGTTATCCTTACTATGATTTACAGGAATATATGCCCTTGCCAAAGCTAAGCGACGAGGCAGTGGCAGATACGCCGCCCTCATTCCAGTTCTCGCATGCTGAATGTTTGCTATACGCATTGCACACGCTGGGCAAGAAGCATCCAGGCAATTTGACATTTATTGAAGATGCTGAAAAACTTAAAGACTTTCGTGCTAGATTGCAATATCTAGCGCGCGGTACACAGGGGTTAGTTCAAGATATAAAGCTATAAAATTAATATACTAAACTTGTCATATTTTATAGATACATTAAAAAGCTGGAGGAGGCACTCAAAGGCAAGTCAGCCGAGGAACTGAAAACTGAGGAAAATCAATTGAAGCAAACGGCTCTGAAGACAACTTCGAATATCAATATATTGATACGCGATCTATTTCATTCACCGCCCATATTTAAGCATGATGTTGTGCTCTCCTGGATTGTGCCCAAAAATGTATGCATTCATAGTGCAATCACAATTTATCAGATGTAAATTTATTCAATTATTTGTAGACAAAACTGGGCAAACGACATGTGCCCATCACATTTGGCGACAAAGGCGCCGCTAACGGTAATCAGGAACAGGAGCAGGATAAGAAATCGCGGCCATCTAATGAGCAGAAATTTTATTCACCGCCCTCGGGCAAATACTCTGGTAAAGTGAATAACAACTATGGCAACAACAATCGCACACGGCAACGTGGAGGAGGCGGCGGCGGTGGGAACTTTAGGAATCGACGCTTCAATAGATATTAGATGTCCCCACTTAGCAATATGTTTGCTGTCTCCTAGTCGTTAAACAACACGAAACAGAAAAAAAAACAAAAAAAAAAAAAATTAGAAGTTATAAAAATCAACGTTCTCCATCAACGTTCCGCGTATAATAAACAACTTCCGAAATCAAATTCAAAACATTGGCTATAGACGAACTTCGTCACGTTGCAGATAACTGAAGAATTGCCGCTTTATTTACGGGTGAGTACCGAGTGAGTTTTCCTTGTAATTGTCTACCTTCTATATATTTCAGAGAGTTTGAACTCATCAACAAAATGCAATTTGTTTTGAAACATACCAAACACAAACATAACTGCTACATAGTTGAAACATGTTTGCAAAACTTACGCATGATATCTTCAAGCAACGTCACGCCCAATTCAATTCACTCCACTCACGTCTCACTTTTAATTTTGTCATCATGGACGTGAACGTTGTTTAATTATATCATGTTTTAAATTATAAATATCATATAAAATAGATTTAAACAATTTGCAATATCTCCTCATATTAATCATAATAATCACATTCATAAACGACAATGAAAGACATACTTGTGTTATGTATTTTGAGCCACAAGATTTACAAACCTGTATAAAAAAGCTTGTCAAATCATTTTATTCACAAGCGCGTAACTATTTCTTTTGTCCACATATACTATATCCCAATTGTAGAACGTAACAAGAACATCAACATACAATTTTGAATTTTAATAAACGGAAAAATAAAATGTTTCGCTAGAAACAAAAAACAATGGTTATAGCTCAAATATTTTGATACATATTTTAGTACTACAGTGGACACTAAATCTAACAACTCTTAATTTTGACAAAATCTGTTCTTGTCTTCAAAAATAAGAATTATTGGTTAATTAGAATCAGCTATAAAACGAAAAATTCTAATTTTCGATCACTGGATTCTAGTTTGTTACAAATTGACACTGATTTGAACTCAGTGCTAGAAAATCATATAAAATTTCAAACTTCGATTGGATCGTATTTCGATAGTCGAATTATGTGTTTATTTAATAGCATTAATAAAAAAGATATATGTATGTGTATTATTATAGGCCTTTTAAACATTTAAAACAATTTATTTCAGTTGAAAACATATATGTATGTGTTTTGGGCCATCCAATCCACTCACGCTTGGCTAACACTAAGGTCTCGATGTACACATATACATCTTAATTGTTGGGTGGCGGCTGATTGCCCGGCTGTTGGTCACCGGGTGGGGCACCAGGATTGGCGCCACCCTGCTGAGCGCCGCCGACTAGCTGTGCGGCTAAGGTCTGGAACAATTGTAGCATATCATTAGGCATGGCCGGCATTTGACCGGGCTGAGCATCAGGAGCAGCGCCAGGTGCACCAGGAACTCCACCCATATTCGAGAACATCTGACCAACATAATTCCTGACCATCGGATTCTCTGTCATCGATTGCAATTGCTCCAGATCGATATCGGCGCTATTAAACAGATTGCGCACATTCGGATTCGAGAGCATGGCGTTGAGGCCATTAGTCAAATGCGACATCTGCGACTGCGGCTGATTGCGTGCATTGCGCACCACCTGCAGATTATTGCGGTAATCCGCATTGTCCGGCTCCAGTTCAATGGCCTTGGCATAGGCATGCTCCGCTTCTTGGAATTTACCCAGATTGGAATAAGCAACGCCCAGACGACAAAATGCCTTGCTATAGTTGACATTATACAGAAGTGCCGATTTGCAGTCGGTCACAGCGCGTTCATTGTCACCCAGACGGATGTGGGCCGCAGCACGATTGCAGTAGAAGATGGGATTCTTGGGATCAAAGGTGATGGCGCGATTATATTGCAGCAGCGCCTCATTATATTTGCCATCCTTCATCAAACGATTGCCCTCGTTCTTGATCGTTTCAGCCAGTGCCAGGGACTCCGGATTACGTTCAATATACAAGGATTGGAAGAGCTCAAACATGTCAATGTTCTTTGTGTTGACGAGGAGTCCGCTGGAGCCGGCTCCACCGCCGCTGCTAGCGGGCATATCCGTATCCCCGCCGGGTGCAATACCTCCTTCTCCAGCTGCCGTCGTACTCTGTTCTGTGGCCGTTATCGGTGGTTCCGGCTCATCGTCGCCCACATCGAAGGCGGCCTGTAGGCATTGGATGGCAACTTCGATGCTTTCACTTTGATCCGGTGACATGAGATCCACTTGCTTCTTCAGGTAGTCGATGAAGGAGCGGACAAAACTTTGCTGCACTGCGTCCGGCATATTGTCTAATTGTGATTTGTGTGTTTTGGTTTTGTAATACGTGTGTTTTTTTTTTATTAGTATATTATTTATCCAATGTAGCTCTCATTGAGCTGCTGCTACACACACACTATGAAAACGCTGTGAGCATGCGACCGATTTTATAGTGACGAACCAAAATTTCTAGGGTTGCTCAACTGTGCGGTGCTGCCAGATTGCATAGAGCAGCGCAAATGACAAGCAGATTTTATACACTACAGTGCTATCGTTATCGTTATCGAGCGCGTGAAAAACTCGTTTTTAATGTTGTTTGCAAAAGCTTGGAGCAAGCTTTTTAGCAGCATACAACAAAAGACTTTTCAGTTAAACGCTCTTCTGCCCTGCTAGCTGTTGGCGTGTTTCCCCAGTGCGCGTATTTACAACTTGTTGTTGTTGTCGTGGCGGATATATTGCTCTGCTCTGTGTGTATACAATAATAACAAGAAGAAGTGATTATTCAAAATACTTTCTAACATATGTTGAGGCATTGCCAAAATTAGCAGCGCAGCTACTTATGCAAGTGCGTCTGTGTATGTGCTTGTGTGTGTGAGCTTCCTTTAGTGTGACGTCAGTCTTCCTTCCGTTCGCACAATCCTTTCGCCTTCACTCATTGTAAAGTTTTGAAAACTTCCTTGGCGCCAGCATGGTGCGTTGGAGTGCACGTTCAAGGCGGGCGCGTCAGGATCAGGTGGAGTTGCTGGCTAGCAACAACAAAGTTGGCGATGATGATACCTCAGATAACGGTAAGCCAATTGACAGTAACGGTATCTTAACTTGCAACTTGTTTTATTGAGGAAGAAACCCTTTAAACTTTAGCTTTTATTAAAAAAATATACCAGTTGCTAAAAAATTATGTAAATTATATACATGCTTTTGAGACCTTTGTAGTATACTTCTTTATTCCTATTGCCTTGTCCTCTTTTCCAGCTGCCTTTGGCAATTCCACTGACCTCTCGGACACAGATGAAATCTTTCTGAAGGGACTTTTGCTAAGCAATCCATCAACGCCGCACAAGGAACTCATGGTATGTAGATGAAATCGCGCCAAATATAGTATTTATTTAGGGGGCATGACCCAGATCCAGATTTGTATGAAGCCAACCATCTGCCGGCACATTAAATATGATGAAAATTGTGTACGTTTTTCGCATAATCGAACAGACAAGAAAAATCTTTGTTTACTCATTGATGGGCTACATGCTGTTCATATACATACATATGTATGTATGTATGTACATGTGTACGCACCTATACTCAAAAGTCAATTTGCAGATTGTGTAAAACTAATAAAACCAGGTTTTTGACTAAAGAAACTTATTTTCCAACCGAAACAATTTTCTAAAATTTTTAGAAGCCAGTATGCAGTTTTTTATAGAAATGTTTAATATTTTTTTTCAGTGTACACATGTAAATATATGCAGACCGAAATTGTTTGTGTGCTTATAGTCTTCTTTATTACATCAGTTTATTGAGTACTTCATGCGCGATTACTTTTTGCTACCATTTAAAGTTCATGAAAGTAAAAGGGTCAGGGGTGCAATATCACAGAGCTTTCACTTGGGCATAGTATGTGCTGTGATGGTCTGAGATAAAATGCTGTCTGTAAAAAGCTCGCCGTTTGTTCTCTTTTATTAAGTGCGAAACACTTGAAGCCTCTTGTATTCGTTACGAGACGAGTTGCTTACGATAATCATTATGGCATAGCAATTAACACAATTTCTTTTCGCGTTAAACTTGACCTTTATTTTTGCGAAACTTTTGCTAATGCTAATGCTACAAATGATATTATGTGAATGATTTAATATTAAATGATGGCTTAACATGCTGAATAGCTAGTAATTTGCATATATTAAAAATTCCCTAATATTTCGACAAGTCTATTGATTTTCTTTGGCCCACAGTTAGTACCAATCAAAATGCCTGCAAGCCTAACTTAATCAAAAAATAATATTTGCTTCTATGGGCCATTGTTTTTTCTGGCCAATCTGTGTAAAAAAATGCCCAGAACCTAAACACGCAAAAGCCAACAAACCAGAAAAAAATCAAAAATAATCAAAAGCGACGTCGCGTGTCGCATATAATTAGAATTAACATTTGTGGTTATTACAGTGACCCGTTGTTGGGAAAGGCAGTGAAAGTAATTAAAATTACAAGTCACGAGACTATGCCGATAACAAAAAATACAAAAATAAGCAGCAATATGAAATGTCACTCAACATTCCACATACCTATTAAAGCGACGCACATAAAAAGCACAGACAAGCGACAACATCAACGCCCTAAGAAGAAAAAAGAGTGGAAGCGAAGCTTAAAACCGGTTTGAAAATGGCTTTTCAAACCAAATGCGCATGCATGTGTTAATTATGAAAACTTTACAATACCTGGCCACAAAACAAAATCAACAAATGCACAAGAGAAGCAGAAAGACAGAGAAGTGGTTGGCCTACTAATGCAGCAGCAGCAGCAGCAGCTGCCTAGCATAAAAGCTCTGAGAGCGGCTTCAACACTACGGTGAGTCGCTGTTTATAACTCGCTGTTAGCTAACAGCAGCCTTACAGCGGCGTACAGTTGTAACGTTCAAACATAACAAGTGTTCGCACACACTAACACTAATACATACTACTAAGAGCACCAACTAAAACGCAAGCTCGCTCACAGACTGTGGAGCTAGCTGCTAGCCCTAGAGCGCGCGCTCGTGCCCTCTCTCTCTCTCTGTCTAACTCTCGCACACCCAACTGCTTGGTAAACTGGGTTTCATGTGAGTCAGTTACTTGCGAGCTGTGCTAAGGTGAGGTTCTTTTTATTGTTTCGTGCGCGAGTTGTCTGTTTACTCATGTGTATGTGAGTATGTGTGTATCAGTGTGTGCGCGCTTTGCTCATTTGAGCATGGCTTAAACGGGGCAATGGCTCACTACGAAAATATTCAACAGTTAGTTTTGAATACATCACTCTCTGTCTCTCTCGCGATCGTCGTTTTAACTCAAAGACGCTTATATTTTAAACGTTTTTATATATGCATATATTTATATAAATACGTATATGTGTCATTAATAAATAGAGCAAGTGTTTTGCCTGTGCTTGTGCTGCTGCCTTGGTTACTTAGTCAACAACAAAACGCAAAGCCCAATTTTAACCTGGCCAACTGGCAATCAACGTTTCAGTCTCAGGTTGATGACGTAGTAGCGTCTCTCGTTTCGTTTCGTATTGTGTAACGTCTTAACTGTGTTTTGGCATTTCCAAAATCGAGTGTTGCATGCTCACACATATAAACTTATATACATACACACATACATACCAACATATAGAAGCTCACTCTCCGGCTTACTCACACACAGATACTTACACCTTTCGCTCTTCTTCTTCTTGGCTCTAACGATACGCTCGCTCGCGCGTTTTGGGAGTGGCTCCAAAAAAAAGTGAAAAACAAAAAATAAATAAAAAACGAAAAGTGTTTACCTAAAACTAAATAAAGCTTAATTGAAACATTTGCTAACAACTCTTAATTGCAATTGAAAACTAGTTAGTATGTTTAAAATACCATTTTTAGGTTAAATTTCTTAAAGATACGTCAGTCAGTTGCTTCACACGCTTAGCCTTCGTCAAAAGAAAAATACAAAATGAATTTCATTGTTGCCTTCAAACGGTGTGTGTAATTAACAATTTGCCTAATTAGACATTACCTGTTGATATTTTTGTGCAATTTGTTATGACAACAAAACTGACACAACACCAACGAAACCTGTGAGGTGAAAGCCCTTTTAGCTTAGCAACCAACAACAGCAACAGCAAAGCTCAGTGTCAATAACAGTTGTCATTTGTCAGTGTGTGTGTGTGTGTGTCTGTTAGGGCGAGAATAGGAAGCTCTGTGTGTGGGGCTTCTTTTCACACGGAAGAACTGAAATCCGATATGCGCCAGACAACTATGTGTAAATAAATAAATAATAATCGCTGCTTGGAGCCAGCGCTAAACTTTTGTCTACATTAAAGACGAAAAAAAAACACATTCAAAGGTTTAAGTTTATTGGGCTTAGAACTTGAGATTAAAGGGTTTAACCCTTCATACGAATAACTAAGATATTTTAAATATAAATATATAATACAACATTATATATATATATAATAGAGTGTTTTTTCCCAAATGAGAAACTATAGTTGTGGGAAATTTATAAAACCTGCATAAAGCTATCATCTTATTTTTGGAAAACTTTAAAACCCATATTTTAAACTCGTTTGTAAAAATAATTTTCTTAACTATTAACAAAAAGTGTAGCTAAACTCTGTTGTTTCATTATCTGATGTACATTTTATACTTTCTTTGAGTATAGAATTGTCTTCTTCCTTATAATAAACTCTACAAGGGCACAGTAATCGAATATATGTATGTACATATATGCATGATATCAGCCTCGACTCACCCAGTCAAGTTTTTCTTTCACTTTGGGCCAATTGCAATTGCATTGTGTTTGTCATCAACGTCAAGCGAAATAGAAAGAATTACTTTTTCTATCGTACACTTATAAATATTGCATGAGTGAGTGACTCGCTGTGTCGTGGGCGGAAACTGTGGCAGACACATAATAATAAATACAGACGAAAGAATGGCAAATGGGGAATGGGGAATGGGCGTCAGGGGATGACGATGAAAGTAAATAAATTCCGCAAGACAAAAGGCGCTCCGGAAGACAAGAATTAAGTGCAATTAAAGCAAAAAAAAACAACCATAAATTCACTTTTTCGACAAAGGGTTTTCGATTCGACCCAAATTTGTGGCACATTCGTCCCAATTTTTGACCTAAGACGCTTTGAATGTCGTTGAGTAAAAGTAGAACGGCCCAAAGTTCACGGGGGTTAAATGATGGCTAGAGAGCGTAAGAGAAAAAGAGAGAAAAGCTGCCAAAAAATAAAAGAGCAAGCTACCAATTAACGGATGCGAACGCCAATTAAGCAGAAGCAAAGATGACTTGACCTAGGGCAGGGCAGTGAGATGATGTTGTTTTATGAGTTGATGTCTGTCCAACGCCCCACTCGAGTTTAATGCGACCGACTTAATTTAATTATGCGTACATGTCTCTCTCTCTCTCTTTCTTTCTTTCCTTACATGTGCTACTTGTTTATCTGCACTCTCAGCTGAATCCAACCGAGCCGCAGCCCGTTCTAGTCTTTCTGCCCGCCCATCTGAACAACAAGCCGATCTGTGACGATATCATACGCAAATTCTCGCCATCCAGACGTTTGGAATCCCGCGAGTTAGCCAAACTTTTGGCCCAACCTCACTTTCGTGTAAGTATTCAAATACACAATTTCATCTTAAATATTCTTAAATAAATGTAAATCGTTCATGATTGGATAAAATTGGGAACTTGAAATTTTGGAACTTTGATTGCTTTGGCAAAGTTATGGCACTTTGAAGTCTGGGAAGGGTATTTTTAGGGACTTGGGAACATCACATGTCAACATCTTGTCATGATTTTTAACATAAAATCCGAAAGTTGAAAATTTCTCAACTTTGAATGTAGAACTGTTGTAGATAACAAACCATGGCCAAAATGACCTCGGAATCAGGAATGGGATCAGTTTTGGCAAAGTTATGGCACTTTGAAGTCTGGGAAGGGTATTTTTAAAGACTTGGGAACATCACATGTAATGATTTTTAACATAAAATCCGAAAGTTGAAAATTTCTCAACTTTGAATGTAGAACTGTTGTAGATAGCAAACCATGGCCAAAATGACCTCGGAATCAGGAATCGGATCAGTTTTGGAAAAGTTATGGCACTTTGAAGTCTGGGAAGGGTATTTTTAAAGACTTGGGAACATCACATGTCATGATTTTTAACATAAAATCCGAAAGTTGAAAATTTCTCAACTTTGAATGTAGAACTGTTGTAGATAACAAACCATGGCCAAAATGACCTCGGAATCAGGAATGGGATCAGTTTTAGCAAAGTTATGGCACTTTGAAGTCTGGGAAGGGTATTTTTAGGGACTTGGGAACATCACATGTCATGATTTTTAACATAAAATCCGAAAGTTGAAAATTTCTCAACTTTGAATGTAGAACTGTTGTAGATAACAAACCATGGCCAAAATGACCTTGGAATCAGGAATCGGATCAGTTTTAGCAAAGTTATGGCACTTTGAAGTCTGGGAAGGGTATTTTTATGGACTTGGGAACATCACATGTCAACATCTTGTCATGATTTTTAACATAAAATCCGAAAGTTGAAAATTTCTCAACTTTGAATGTAGAACTGTTGTAGATAACAAACCATGACCAAAATGACCTCGGAATCAGGAATCGGATCAGTTTTGGCAAAGTTATGGCACTTTGAAGTCTGGGAAGGGTATTTTTAGGGACTTGGGAACATCACATGTCAACATCTTGTCATGATTTTTAACATAAAATCCGAAAGTTGAAAATTTCTCAACTTTTGAATGTAGAACTGTTGTAGATAACAAACCATGGCCAAAATGACCTCGGAATCAGGAATCTGATAAGTTTTGGCAAAGTTGTGGCACTGTGAAGTCTAGGAAGGGTATTTTTAGGGACTTGGGAACACCACATGTCATGATTTTTAACATAAAATCCGAAAGTTGAAAATTTCTCAACTTTGAATGTAGAAATGTTGTAGATAACAAACCATGGCCAAAATGACCTCGGAATCAGGAATCGGATAGGTTTTGGCAAAGTTATGGCACTTTGAAGTCTGGGAAGGGTATTTTTAGGGAATTGGGAACATCACATGTCAACATCTTGTCATGATTTTTAACATAAAATCTTAAAGTTGAAAATTTCTCAACTTTGAATGTAGAACTGTTGTAGATAACAAACCATGGCCAAAATGACCTCGGAATCAGGAATCTGATAGGTTTTGGCAAAGTTATGGCACTTTGAAGTCTGGGAAGGGTATTTTTAGGGACTTGGGAACATCCCATGTCATGATTTTTAACATAAAATCCGAAAGTTGAAAATTTCTCAACTTTGAATGTAGAACTGTTGTAGATAGCAAACCATGGCCAAAATGACCTCGGAATCAGGAATCGGATCAGTTTTGGCAAAGTTATGGCACTTTGAAGTCTGGGAAGGGTATTTTTAAAGACTTGGGAACATCACATGTCATGATTTTTAACATAAAATCCGAAAGTTGAAAATTTCTCAACTTTGAATGTAGAACTGTTGTAGATAACAAACCATGGCCAAAATGACCTCGGAATCAGGAATCGGATCAGTTTTGGCAAAGTTATGGCACTTTGAAGTCTGGGAAGGGTATTTTTAGGGACTTGGGAACATCACATGTCAACATCTTGTCATGATTTTTAACATAAAATCCGAAAGTTGAAAATTTCTCAACTTTGAATGTAGAACTGTTGTAGATAGCAAACCATGGCCAAAATGACCTCGGAATCAGGAATCGGATCAGTTTTGGCAAAGTTATGGCACTTTGAAGTCTGGGAAGGGTATTTTTAAAGACTTGGGAACATCACATGTCATGATTTTTAACATAAAATCCGAAAGTTGAAAATTTCTCAACTTTGAATGTAGAACTGTTGTAGATAACAAACCATGGCCAAAATGACCTTGGAATCAGGAATCGGATCAGTTTTGGCAAAGTTATGGCACTTTGAAGTCTGGGAAGGGTATTTTTAGGGACTTGGGAACATCACATGTCATGATTTTTAACATAAAATCCGAAAGTTGAAAATTTCTCAACTTTGAATGTAGAACTGTTGTAGATAACAAACCATGGCCAAAATGACCTCGGAATCAGGAATCGGATAGGTTTTGGCAAAGTTATGGCACTTTGAAGTCTGGGAAGGGTATTTTTAGGGACTTGGGAACATCACATGTCAACATCTTGTCATGATTTTTAACATAAAATCTTAAAGTTGAAAATTTCTCAACTTTGAATGTAGAACTGTTGTAGATAACAAACCATGGCCAAAATGACCTCGGAATCAGGAATCTGATAGGTTTTGGCAAAGTTATGGCACTTTGAAGTCTGGGAAGGGTATTTTTAGGGACTTGGGAACATCCCATGTCATGATTTTTAACATAAAATCCGAAAGTTGAAAATTTCTCAACTTTGAATGTAGAACTGTTGTAGATAGCAAACCATGGCCAAAATGACCTCGGAATCAGGAATCGGATCAGTTTTGGCAAAGTTATGGCACTTTGAAGTCTGGGAAGGGTATTTTTAAAGACTTGGGAACATCACATGTCATGATTTTTAACATAAAATCCGAAAGTTGAAAATTTCTCAACTTTGAATGTAGAACTGTTGTAGATAACAAACCATGGCCAAAATGACCTCGGAATCAGGAATCGGATCAGTTTTGGCAAAGTTATGGCACTTTGAAGTCTGGGAAGGGTATTTTTAGGGACTTGGGAACATCACATGTCAACATCTTGTCATGATTTTTAACATAAAATCCGAAAGTTGAAAATTTCTCAACTTTGAATGTAGAACTGTTGTAGATAGCAAACCATGGCCAAAATGACCTCGGAATCAGGAATCGGATCAGTTTTGGCAAAGTTATGGCACTTTGAAGTCTGGGAAGGGTATTTTTAAAGACTTGGGAACATCACATGTCATGATTTTTAACATAAAATCCGAAAGTTGAAAATTTCTCAACTTTGAATGTAGAACTGTTGTAGATAACAAACCATGGCCAAAATGACCTCGGAATCAGGAATCGGATCAGTTTTGGCAAAGTTATGGCACTTTGAAGTCTGGGAAGGGTATTTTTAGGGACTTGGGAACATCACATGTCAACATCTTGTCATGATTTTTAACATAAAATCCGAAAGTTGAAAATTTCTCAACTTTGAATGTAGAACTGTTGTAGATAGCAAACCATGGCCAAAATGACCTCGGAATCAGGAATCGGATCAGTTTTGGCAAAGTTATGGCACTTTGAAGTCTGGGAAGGGTATTTTTAAAGACTTGGGAACATCACATGTCATGATTTTTAACATAAAATCCGAAAGTTGAAAATTTCTCAACTTTTGAATGTAGAACTGTTGTAGATAACAAACCATGGCCAAAATGACCTCGGAATCAGGAATCTGATAAGTTTTGGCAAAGTTGTGGCACTGTGAAGTCTTGGAAGGGTATTTTTAGGGACTTGGGAACACCACATGTCATGATTTTTAACATAAAATCCGAAAGTTGAAAATTTCTCAACTTTGAATGTAGAAATGTTGTAGATAACAAACCATGGCCAAAATGACCTCGGAATCAGGAATCTGATAGGTTTTGGCAAAGTTATGGCACTTTGAAGTCTGGGAAGGGTATTTTTAGGGACTTGGGAACATCACATGTCAACATCTTGTCATGATTTTTAACATAAAATCCGAAAGTTGAAAATTTCTCAACTTTGAATGTAGAACTGTTGTAGATAGCAAACCATGGCCAAAATGACCTCGGAATCAGGAATCGGATCAGTTTTGGCAAAGTTATGGCACTTTGAAGTCTGGGAAGGGTATTTTTAGGGACTTGGGAACATCCCATGTCATGATTTTTAACATAAAATCCGAAAGTTGAAAATTTCTCAACTTTGAATGTAGAACTGTTGTAGATAACAAACCATGGCCAAAATGACCTCGGAATCAGGAATCGGATCAGTTTTGGCAAAGTTATGTTACTTTGAAGTCTGGGAAGGGTATTTTTAAAGACTTGGGAACATCACATGTCATGATTTTTAACATAAAATCCGAAAGTTGAAAATTTTTCAACTTTGAATGTAGAACTGTTGTAGATAACAAACCATGGCCAAAATGACCTCGGAATCAGGAATCGGATCAGTTTTGGCAAAGTTATGGCACTTTGAAGTCTGGGAAGGGTATTTTTAGGGACTTGGGAACATCACATGTCAACATCTTGTCATGATTTTTAACATAAAATCCGAAAGTTGAAAATTTCTCAACTTTGAATGTAGAACTGTTGTAGATAGCAAACCATGGCCAAAATGACCTCGGAATCAGGAATCGGATCAGTTTTGGCAAAGTTATGGCACTTTGAAGTCTGGGAAGGGTATTTTTAAAGACTTGGGAACATCACATGTCATGATTTTTAACATAAAATCCGAAAGTTGAAAATTTCTCAACTTTGAATGTAGAACTGTTGTAGATAACAAACCATGGCCAAAATGACCTCGGAATCAGGAATCGGATCAGTTTTGGCAAAGTTATGGCACTTTGAAGTCTGGGAAGGGTATTTTTAGGGACTTGGGAACATCACATGTCAACATCTTGTCATGATTTTTAACATAAAATCCGAAAGTTGAAAATTTCTCAACTTTGAATGTAGAACTGTTGTAGATAACAAACCATGGCCAAAATGACCTTGGAATCAGGCATCGGATCAGTTTTAGCAAAGTTATGGCACTTTGAAGTCCGGGAAGGGTATTTTTATGGACTTGGGAACATCACTTGTCAACATATTGTCATGATTTTTGACATGAAATCCGAAAGGTGAAAATTTCTCAACTTTGAATGTAGTACTGTTGTAGATAACAAACCATGGCAAAAATGACCTCGGAATCAGGAATCGGATCAGTTTTGGCAAAGTTATGGCACTTTGAAGTCTGGGAAGGGCATTTTTAGGGACTTGGGAACATCACTTGTCAACATCTGGTCATGATTTTGTGCTGTAGATTAAATTTGCATTTGAAGTTGAAGAACTACAAATTTTCGGATTGGATGTCACATTTCATGGCCAAGATGTCAACATGTTTAGTTTCCAAGTTATTAGAAATGGCTTTTCTGGACTTGAAACTCCCATAACTTTGCCAAAACTGAACCGATTTTCAAATCCGGTTTGTCATTTAGATCAATTAGACATTTTAAGTGGACTCCGACTTAAACTCTCAAATCTCTTTACGAATAGGCTCTGCTTCGTGCTCACGATGAAATAGGATATTTGTACGAACAACGATTGAAAAGTGCCGGTGGATCCATAACAAAACTCGAGGCGACAAGTCAACGCCAATCCGGCGGCTATCTCTACACGGAAGACATATTAAACAGCAAGATGCCAGTGGAAACGATCAAAATGGTTGGCCTGCGTCGGGATCCCAAGCAGCCGTTGGGTCTGACCGTCGAACTGGACGAGTTCAAGCAATTGGTTGTGGCACGTATTCTCGCCGGCGGCGTCATCGATAAACAGGGCATGCTGCATGTGGGCGATGTCATTCTGGAGGTGAATGGCACCTCAGTGCGCACGCCCGATGACCTTCAGGTGGAGGTGTCGCGGGCCAAGGAAAATCTCACGCTGAAGATCGGTCCTAATGTCGATGAGGAGATCAGGAGTGGTCGTTATACGGTCAGTGGTGGTCAGGTAAAACAGAATGGCATCACAAATCTTGAATCGGGCAAGAAACTAACGGTAAGTTGTGTCTATGCTTTTAGTCAAAAATCAAAAAGAAATGAATTTGCTACTTTTTTGCATGGATTTTTAAAGTTGTAGAAACAAAAGAGATTTTTTGCCTAGTTGTTATTTTAATTGAATAAATATTATAATTGAGTTACCCTTGTATAAATATGGGCATTTCAAGTATATAATTAAGAATTATTTAAAAAGCATGTACGCAAACAATTTAAAAAGTTTTTTCGTATTTTGAAGCAGTACGACTTTTAAACCCTCGATATGCCCATATCAAGTTATATAGTTTTCTCTAGTAACAGACCCTAATGAAATTCCAAATCACCTGCAACAAAGTAAGTAAATCCTAGCGCTAAGCATTAATAAATGGAAAAATTTGTAATAACTGGAAATATTTATCCATTTAGTGTTATATGCGTGCACTGTTCTCATACAATCCATCGGAGGATACGCTGCTACCCTGCAGAGATATTGGATTGCCCTTCAAGTCCGGCGATATTTTGCAGGTGAGCTTAATTATTAAAATACAAATAAGGTAATATATTTTAATATATTTTCGGTTTTTGCAGATCATCAATGTCAAAGATCCGAACTGGTGGCAGGCAAAGAACATCACCGCCGAGTCGGATAAAATAGGACTGGTGCCATCGCAGGAGCTCGAGGAGCGGCGCAAGGCCTTTGTGGCGCCCGAGGCGGATTATGTGCACAAGATTGGCATCTGCGGCACGAGGGTAAGTTTAACAAATAAATAAAGCTAACGTTTGTGACTAATGAGTATTTCTTAGATATCTAAGCGGAAGAGGAAGACCATGTACCGCTCGGTGGCAAATTGTGAGTTCGACAAGGCGGAGCTGCTGCTGTATGAGGAGGTGACACGCATGCCTCCGTTTCGCAGGAAAACTCTTGTGCTGATTGGTGTCTCCGGTGTGGGTAGACGCACGCTCAAGAATCGCCTGGTTAACAGCGATGTGGACAAATTTGGCGCAGTTATTCCACGTAAGTAAATATAGTAGCAATACAAGATATGTAGTTTATTTATGTATATTGTGGTTTAACAGACACCAGTCGCCCGAAGCGAGCCTTGGAGGAGAATGGCGTTAGCTATTGGTTTATGGATCGCGAGGAAATGGATGAGGCAATCAAGCAAAACGAGTTTCTCGAATACGGCGAACACAATGGCAACCTCTATGGCACCCACTTGCAATCGGTCAAGGATGTCATCAATAGCGGCCGCATGTGCATTCTGGATTGTGCGCCGAATGCTCTGAAGATACTGCACAATAGCCAGGAACTGATGCCATTTGTAATTTTCGTCGCTGCGCCCGGCATGGAGCAGCTGAAAACGATCTATGCCGATCGTCGCGCCACCGGCTCCAATAGAAATCTATCTGTATGTTAGCGATCTATATGTGCTTAGCTAGTGGTAGCTTAGAACCCGCTAATGTCCAACATTATTTACTGCCTTTTACAGTTCGATCGTCAAAGTTCCATACGCTTCAGCTCCAGACGCGCACGCACGCTCGAATCTTTAGCATCGCTCTATGAGGTAAATGTCAGCGAGCGCCAAAGGCAAAAGTCGAGCCTTCTAATGATGAGTCGCCTCTCTCATTATCCTGCACGCATTAGGCCACCTTCGTAGCGCTCCTAGATCTCTGCTCGAACACACAAACTTTGCTTAACACATACAATTATTATTCTTATTATCATCAACAGGACGACGATCTCATTTCGACGGTGGAGGAGAGCAGCTTTGTGCAGCGCAAATATGAGAAATACTTTGACATGGTCGTTGTCAACGAGGACTTTGATGAGACGTTCCGTCAAGTGGTTGAGACCTTGGAACAGATGAGTCATGAGGAGCAATGGGTGCCCGTGAATTGGATTTACTAGATAACAGCAAACGAATTCTTCTATTCTATCTATAGTATCTATTGTATTCATCACAAACGAAATATCTACATATGTATATGCAATATTGTATAATTTTAAATATGCCCTCCGCCTTCATTTTAATTGATTTCCTTAAGTTTAAGGCTAATGTTATTGTATGAAACGCAATCGTCCATTCGCAAGCTGTTTTATTTGTATGCTCTTATTTTAATTATATTTTTAAATGTTTATCCTTGCATTTCATGAGGCAAACGATGCCCTCTAGCTATATCCCTTTACAAAACATTTTGTATGCATATCATTTACATATACATATACATATATATTTTAATGAATCTCTCGAGTACAAGCAATTCTTATGTATTTAAAAATCAAGCTCTGCCAATATTTCGTTAGTATTAAGTTCAAATACGTTTTGTTTCGAGTACATTGTATAAGTTTGTGCGATAATTAGCAAAATGTTGATGACAAATAAATGCGCATTTGGCTCAAAGAAATAACCGTGCTGATCCTTACCGAGTCCACAAATGTGTACCAGGTTATTCGTATTGCTTATATGAAATTCAAATTATCGCGCCATTTGCGAATTGTGCAACACGGTTTTTTTATTTTCACTAACTATCGCACAACTTTTGACAAAGTTATCGATTGGTGTTTGTTACAGTACGGTTGGTTGTGGGTGGTATGTTCCCGGTCTTTTCTTTTATTTTATAAATAAATGCTTAACACAATTAATTATTAATTCGATAAAACTCCCGGCTTGACGCGTCAATCGATGGCTACACTGTACAAGCATAGCAGCCAAGAAAATAAATGAATTGCAAAAAATTCACGGCTTGACTACGAATTAAATCCGCGCGCGCCGCTTGCTTCAAATTCGCAACATTTTCCCACTATACTATTAGCTATATAGCAATAAAACGATCGACGGCTTAACTCTATAAACATAGCAGCCGAAAGAAGTAATTTCATAGACGACAAAACTGTGCATTTGACTCCCAAGTTTTTTTTTAATTAGCAGCTATTCGCTATAAGATGGTATATAAAAAAGTTTGTTGAATTGTGCATCTAGTGAGTAAAGCCCATCAACTTTTCCATGATGGCATGTGGCTCACGCATGTGCTCATCGTATTCGGATGGATTCAAAAAGTCCTCAAAGGAGATTTCATCACAGCGACCGGTTAACACATCGTCCATCATGTAGCTGTAAATATGCATATGTATGTATGTATGTATACATTTAGTATATATTTGTGTTTACTTACCTCGACTTTAAGAATGGTAGACGGCTGACTTGACGAGCGGCAAAACGTTCCATGCCCATTCGAAGGGGGGCGCAGAGACCCTCGTGGTCGCGCAGTATTTGCATATCAATGTTGTATTTGTGCTCCTTGAAGTTTAGCTCCGAATCGCGCAAGCGGTGAATGTGCGCCAGCTGACTCAAACAGTTTTGTTCAGTGGGCAAAGTGGCTTTGCCGGTTGCGTTTAGGACGAGCACGTCTGAGGGGCGTACCTTGAGCGACTGATGATCCTGTTGAGCGAGAAAAAAACATTTTAATATACATTGCAAACATTTCTTAGCTAATTATTTACCATTTTATTTATAAGTTTGTAGAGCTTCAACTTGCAATGACAAAACAAAATTCGGTTTGACGTGAAGTGAGTTGCGCGTGATATTTTAGTTCATTTATGGGAACACAGTGTGGCAGCGCTGCGTAGCGATAGCCGATAGATTCCAAAACGGTGCAATAGCAAGCAGCTTTCGTCTACGATCGCAACTTTTCAAATGCTAAGAAAATGTAAATTTTAAAATTTGTAACTGACTAAATCAGTTGTTGGGGAGATTTAGTAAATGTGATGGCAAACAAACAAACAATGTCAAATCAGAGTAATTTGATTAATTTCACCCTTGGTCAAATATGAGAATCTCGTGCTCGACACACTCAACCTCAACTGTGGCGCACTCTAATCAATTCAATAAACAACACAAAACGAACAAAAACAACACAAAATTGTTGTTTATTCGTCTTGTGCTTTTTTGTGAAATCGCCCACACCTTTTAGCGGCTTTTATGATCCACTGCTCCACAGAGCACCAAAAATTCAGTTTACAATTTTTTTTTTAGTTTTTTTCGATTTTTGTGACAAACTGCTAGGAAAAAACAAAGCCCCAGAGACCAGAGTTTAATTAGTGCATGCTTACTAATAAAACTTGTTGCTTAATTTCCATAAACACAAAAACTCAAAAACTCACACACTGAATTGTGTTAATCAAACTCCCGCATAAAAGCCGCATATTGGACGCGCACCTCTGATCTGAACTTGAAACAAGCAAACAACAACCGGATAAAGCTTTGCAAGAAGCGCGTGAAGCAACAAATATGTACCTAGACATAAATTAATTATCTCGATCATGCTTGAGATAAGACTTGGTTGGGTGTACGACCAGCAGCCGCAGCAGCAGCAGCTCGTATTTCCAATAGCTGCATGCAACTTCCGATCTCTCTGAATTAGCTGTAAATATTTTGCATTCATTTTCAAAAAACCTATTTTGTAGTTCACACTTGAAAAACTGATTAGTGTGTGTGGCAGTCATGTGATTGCGGTGCGGCTATTGCTTTCTTAATTATTATATATATAATTATATACCATTAAAATATGTGACTTTTACAAAAAGAATCATTGGGATCAAATAGAATTTAAGCTGTAGATAAAACATAAAAACAAAAGTACATTTATAATTTTAAGAAAATTCAATTAAAATCAAAACAATGAGCCATCTACCGATTCTGTTCGCTTGGAACTTCGAGTGGAAAGTTTACTTTCTGTTATTTAAAAATAACGTATTTTAAATGCCCTTCTAGGCGATTCTCAATAATTCAAGTAAGGCCTGCATATTTTGATGTGGTTTAGTGATCATTAAAAGCTTCTCTGTTCTGCCAACATGTACTCTCTCTCCTCTCTATCTCTCGCTCTTTCTCTCTATTTTGTCACTCTAAAGACTAAATATAGGGTAATATTGACTAAGATTAGTCAGAGGTCTTTGCCTAATGCAGTATATTGCCGAGCTTAGTTGAACGGCAACAGGAATCATTCCACAGTGGTTCTCAAGTACCCCCCCCAATATCAAGTGGGAAAAGAACAGAGGTTCTCAACCGTTGATTTATTATGAAGCAGATTAACCAAATCGGAAATGTCCAGACCATGAAAATATACAACCTGTCTAGATTTGATACGACGAATCGCAACGAAACGAATCGAATCGTTTCGCAGATTGCTAAAAATGTTCCCTCGGTTGTGCTATGTGGCACGTCAGATCAGCGGGTGTTGTTTCTGCCAAATATTTTGACTTGCAACACTCACGAACGCGGACTCTGTTTAACCAAACAAGCCCGATACCCTGATGCCCCCGATAAAGGAAGTGTGCGCTACATTTTCACACCTATACGCTAAAAAAAAGACTGACAAAAAAACAACGGTACCCCGGCAAACGGATGGAAGATGCAACAGCGATTGCAGGCGTGTTTGCATTTGTTTTATGCCGATTCCTATATTGAAGCTAAATTGGAATACACTTTCTGGTTAAACCCGCTTGGGTTTAACTCTTCTCTGGGACGCTGGCCTTTGGTCAGTCGGCCGTAACGAATACGAATTACAAAATATGTTTGACTTTTGCCGACATTATGTTTTTTTTTTCTTCGGTTAGCTACTGCATTACACATATGTACATATATACATACTATGGTATATACATATATAGAGTTGCACATTTTACAATTATTGGGAATTCACAGCTTATGTTGCACTGCGCCATTTTGTGAGCACTTTGACATCCTCAAAAATGGATAAAAAGCGAACAAATGCATTTGGCTGGGGCCAAGTGATTTATGATCGCTCTTCTTGTGAATAGAATACGAAATGCAGTTGGCTTCCTATAAATGCCCCATGTATATAGGTACATATGTACATACATACGAATGATCTTTTTAAGATCGCTCACGAACGGAAAAAATGTTTTATGATATGGCGGCTGTTGCTGTCTTAATTGGCACCCATTCGATTGCCAGAATCGACCCCTAGAGATACCAGCAACAGCAACAGCAAGAGACACAGATACTGGCTGCCAATCATCGTAACTTCTGCTTACAGCTGCGCCATTGTCGTCGTCGTCTTTCAGTCCCATAAAAGTTTATGGCAGCTCAAAAAAATAACGTACGTTCGAAATTCAAAGTTTCAGTTCACTTCACTTCTCTCTTGGGTTCTCTCTCCTGTCAAGCTGTTTTCGGTATGTCTCTATTAGTGACGACAATAGCTGGTCGCCAGCATCCAACGATTATAAATTGTATGCCATATCGATATATATGTATGTATGTACATATGTATATATTTGACTTTTATGCATTTATTGCTGTGAAAAATGTTTAATTCTTTCGTTATACTTTTATGTATTTGCCTTTTACATTTTTGTCCCCTTGCCCTTCGACTCTACACATTCATACATAGTTGACTCTTTTGACGGTGGAGACTCGATTCGAATACCACTATGTATTAATTGGCAGCCGTATATAAATCGGAAAGTGAACATCGTAAATCAATCGAAGCGAGAAAGAGAGATTTTCGAGGCATTCACATACGTCATTGTCTCCAAAGGTCAGCTCGATTGCGGAGAAGGCAATCAAAGGAGAACAAAAGTAAAAAAAAAGCTTTTCGAGCTGTATTTGAGCTAAGCTTTTGCTCTGCAGTCTCTGGCTAAGCTCATGTGTATTATTAAGGCAATTCAATAATTGGTGTATTTTATGAATTTACTAAGTGTTAAGTTGTTTTTTTTTATGTGCAAAGCCTTTTATGTTTTTGTTTGACGCTGCAATATGCCAAAGTTGAATGCTTACTTGATCTTAAAGAAATAATACAAAAATGTATGAAAATCAAGCGAATATGGTGATCAAAACGGAATATAAACCCAACATTCATCAATACACAACTAAGTAAGCTTTTTGCTCTCTAAAATCCAGTTATGTAAATACATATACAATATGTACATATTTACTACATTTATTGTGTGCACATGATTAATATCAATTAGGGAGAAGTAAGTTGTTCATATCATTCGAATTCAATTACATACATGCAGCAAACACACTGCAAACAGTTTACAATCAACCCGAGCCGACACTTTGCTGTTAGTGCAACAGAGCAAGCAATAGTGCAGAGAGCGGACCGCGGAGAGCGTCAATGGCGGTTGAGCGAAGAAGGCGTAGGCAAAGTGAAATACAAATTGACAGCTCTGCTTCTTCTTGCTCGTAGGTGGAGCGTATCAGCTGACATGCTCGCTGTTGTTGTTGTTGTTGTTGTGAATAATTCACGCCAAATTAACCCCCAAATTTCAAATGTCATTCGTTTTTTTTTTGTATTTTTTTTGTGTTTTATTTTTGTAATTCAAATAGCACATGGAGTTTACATAAATTAATTGCAGCCATAATTTAACTAAACATTAAATTACATGCACGAGTGCTTCAAATGTTGATATGTTAGCAACTTGTATATTTTACTTATATTTATGCTTTATAATATAATTTGTTGCGTTTGTTGTGCATAAAATATTTATTACATATATATCGTATGTATGTATGTATGTATTTTGTGTATTTGTGTGTTGTTGCTTGCTTTTATTAACATTAAATTCAATTTAGTCTAAAAAACTAACTAACTAATTGTTATTACAGCATTAAAGTAATAAACGTTCAAATTGTTTGTGATACATATTTACATGTGTGTGTGTGTGTGTGTGTGGGTGTTTGTGTGTAATCAAATTGCACCAAAGTTTAAAGTTGCTTTGTTGTTGTTGTTGTTGTTTTGCTTATATTCATATTAACTAAATTATTATAAAGTTTTGTTGTTTTTTTTAAATATGTATAAGACAAAGCGGGACGGCTATACAAAATATGTATATGAATGTAAATTGAATTTGTTTTTTGATTGGTTTCCTTTTGCTCTTATATGTATGTACATACATACATATGTAGTATATCTATCTATGTTTTCCCTAACTAAACAAAACTGGCGCTTAGATTTTAAACATTAACTAGAACCAAAAAACAAACATAATACATACAAGTTGCTGGCTGGCAAAATACAAATTACTTAGACATATATATAAAAAGTGAAACATACATTTTACATAATTATACATTTATATATTGGGGGGGGGGGGGCTCGGGTTTAATAGTCGGCGCAGCGTTAAACACCAGGAATATACAATCACAAAAATTAACAACGTGCAATATTCAAAGGCGCCGCTGCAAAACAGTCTGACTGTTGCCGTTGTAACTCTGCCGCCCCCTACATAATTAGTTGATATTAGTATATATATAAAACTTAAGCCAAATCCACCGCTAGATCACTAGGACACGTTGCAAAGCTGGCGCCACCCGCCAGCTGCTGTTGCTGCTGCTGCTGCTGCTCCAACAAATAGTTGCTGTTGCTGCTGCTGCTGTTGTGGCTGTGAATGTGGCTGGGATTGTGGTTGCCATAGTTGATCGCATCGCCTCCTCCATAGTCATGTCACATTGAGAGCGTGCCGACGCCAACCGCAGCGGCGGACATCTGTGCGCTATGCTGCTGCTGCAGCTGATGCGAATGCGCCGCCGCCGCTGCCAGCGAATGACTGTGGGCGGCCAGATGGGGATGCAATCGCATGGCGGGTAGGTTCATTGCAGCCATTGGGTTCATTGAGTGCAGCGTGTGCTGCAAATGTAGACCAGGTTCCAGTTTCGTCTTTGCATCCAGCAGTTGACTGTAGTCCGTGTGCTGCACTCCTCCCATCACATTCGGATCGCTGCCCTTTTTGTTCTGTTTGCGCTCCTTGGCGCGTCGATTCTGGAACCAGATCTTAACCTGACGCTCCGACAGCGACAGCGTTTGCGCCAGTTCGCTCTTACGGCGTATGGTTATGTAACGCGACGTACAGTACTCCTTCTCCAGCTCCAAGCGCTGGTAATCTGTGTACACCACGCGGTACTTGTCCTTGGTGCGCGTTTTGCCTGCAAACAGAAAATAACAATCATTAGTTGAATTATACAAAATTATTGGTATTATATTATAAAAATATCTCTGATTATTCATAACAAGATCATGCTCAAAGTAACATCAAGGCAGATCATCATTCAAAAAAGATTGGAGCAAATTTACAAAATATTAGAGGAAAAAGTAGCTTCAAAATGATTTCCACAAAAAAGGCCAAATCTTTGACATTTTTATAAATCAAAATAAATTGCAATCTAATTTTCAGATTCAAGAAAAACGTCTGTAGGCAAAGTGAAAATGCTTTCATATAACTAATATAATATATTAAATTCCTACAATAATAGATACCATAGAAAAAAACGTTAAAATAATATGGTTTTCCATTACAAAAATATGATACTGAACATATTAAGATAATTCTCCAAATAATTCAATCTATAATCGTTTGATGAACTTGTACAATTATTTAAATATTATTTAATATTATTTCACGGTGTATCGTTTGCAGCAGCTCTGTCGTCAGTCCACGTGAGTGAGTGACTGGCGTCAGTTGGGCAAACAATTCATGCCCATCTGCCCAACTGTTGAGCTGTTCAGCTGCTCGTCTGCCCATCTTCATCATTGTCATGCAACAAGCCGACAATATTTGAATTAAGATAGGCCATAAAATGAGCAAACGATCAAAAGTTTGTCAACCAACCGATGCGGTAAACATCAAAATTTCCGACACGGAGCAGCAGTTGTGGCCTTTGGGGCGCCGCCAAAGACACCTTCAGAAAAAAAGAAGAACAACCAACAACAAAACGTTAAGAACCTTACGACCTGGCCAAAATGTGGCGCTTGTTGCTGCGCAATTCAGTCAATCAAAATTCAAATAAATGACAAACAGACGAACTAAAGACGAGGCATGAAAAAGGCCACGGGATCATGTCATGCTATAGTTGCGTCTTCTTACGTGATAAACACACACACTCACACACACATACACACACAATCCAGAAACTCTCTCAGATTGCGACTAACACAACAGAACGTAATGCAAACAATTCTTATTATTATTTATTTTTTTTTTTTTTTTGGTGAGGATTTTGCTCTAATTTTTATGTATTTTTTTTCGTCTTCTTTTTCTATGTAGTACGCTACGTAAACCACAATTAAAATCGAGCAAACAAGCGAGCAAACATACAAATATTTTCACAGATGATAAGTTCAAGAAGATAGGCCATAAACTGGGCTCAAGGGGGGGAAGTAGAGCGTGTGGAAAGGGAGGTGGTACCAGGCGGCGTAGGTGTTAAAGACCTTAAAATGCGCTACACCTTCAAATGATATATGATGCAGTTAATTTATATTTTTTTTTTTGTTATACTTTAATATAACGCATTTGATTAGTACAATTTATTTAGACAAATTGATTAAAAACATAGCCTGCTTAGTAAGAGTTGAGCAAGTTGAAAGTTTGTGGCCAAAACAAAAAAAATACTTGGAAAACCTAAAAAAGTTAGAACCCATTGTTGGCCTTATCTTGTCGCTCCTCGCACTCGTATTTATTTTTTACACTTTTGTTTAGACATGAATTTATAGCATTCGCTTCATCATCATCGTGATGATGATCATCAGGAACATCGTCGCCTTTGTTTGTTTAGTCAAATGTGGCAATCGTCATATAAAAGTTAAAGCCTCATTCCCCACCCAAGTCCACACGATTTTTAATCTATCTACAGCTTTTCATCGTCGCTGTCTCTGTGCCTAATTATAAATCTCAAATCTTTAGTCTGTTTTTTGCAATTTTAGTGGGGATCCACTTGGGGCGTCGCGACTCGTTTCACTTCGACTCCGTTGATCATCAGCTTTTGTTGGCCTGCGCGTGTTCTTGGCTAACTGCTAACTGCTAACTGCTAACTGGCTGATAAGTAGGCGTAGGGGTGGGTGCTATAATACGACTTGTGCTGATAACCCGAAACTGTTTAGACAGACTTAGACTTGGTAACGTTGGATTTGAGGAAGTGCACAAATATTTGTCACCATTAAAAGGCATAAAATAAACGCGAAATAGAAACCACAATCATCAAGTTAGATTTCCTTGTGTAAATTGAACAAAACTAAATAATATTTATTTATTAAAAGTTTTGTTTTGTTTTTTTTTTAACTATTTCGCAATCTGTTGTAAATGGCGTGAGTGTTGTTATATAATAATTTCAGGCAGCTAAACTCTGAATAATTTATTATTCCTTGAAGTAAAGTTTTGAAAACGAAAGTCCTAAAATATATATGGTTTTATATCATTAAAATATTATATTAAAAATAAATGAAGCACATTTAAAAGACTTTTCTCGTTATAACGTAGAATATTCATATATACAAATAGGAGTCTTTACTTTATCTATTTAAGAAATGTGTTGAAAAGTATTTTGAAATTGTCCCACATAATTCTTGTTATAATTCAATTCAAAACCTTTTCAAGCATATATCCTATATAACCCAAATGTATGTATAACATCTTGCTCGATTTAATCCATGCATAACTTTATCTGTTGTCACTTTCAGTACCCATTTCTCACACCTGTACCCACAGTGTAAACAAGAAACTCTTGGCATTATTCCAGGCCGCAAACTGGAGCACAACGTAGTCGTTGTTGTTGTCGTTGTCAGCGGCATTGGGGCTGGTTGTGGTGCTAGGTTGTATCTGACCTTCACGGCCATAACCATAATCCAATAAATTGTGTATACCATATATAAAACTATAAAGTTACTAACCCGTACTGAGTGTTTTATTATCTGCACACAGAATACGCACACTTTCAGTTTATATGGACCAAGCCAAGTGGTTTCTGAACGAGTCTCTCAGTCTGGACAAACAGTCACAGAGCTGCTTAGATAGATCTTCACTAGAGTTTTGTCTCCTCTGATAAGATACACAGCTCATAATTCAAAAGTCGAAAGCCCCCCCCAAAAAAAATGTTAAATAAAAGCTAAAGTCATTTTTGCAAACAATCCAAAAAAATGGTAAAACCATATAAAACATTTGATTTTCGAGTGCCGAATATTAGATACCCTTTTGGACAAATGTACCGATCTAAGGCATACTAGAGAAACTTCTACCTCGTGATAAAATTATAATGCTATTTTGCAAGGGTATACAAAATGAATAAAGTAAACTTGAGCTTAGCGATTAATGTTTAAAACTTGCCAGAGACAAAGCACGCTAATATCCATATATAGTATATATATATATATATATATATATATATATATGTGTTTTTCTTTTTAGATATATAAGCAGTTTGTGGCACGTAGACTTAAAAGTACAAATACATTTTATTCGTAATTAAATAAAATGCTGCGTGTTCTTTTTGCCTTTGTGGAAAAAAGGTGTGACATTTTTTTATGACTTTGTCACTGGCACTTTTTTGTCGCAAGTAAAATGTGGGGAGTGGGGGGCCATGGCTTGGAGGTACTGAGTGCACAAGTAATTTATATAAATGCACATAAGTATCCAAAACTTGGGGCAACTGCTTTCTAATTGAAAGGCACTTTTGGGGTTTGCAGTCGTACACTACAAGTTGTAAGTAGTACTCTTGAGGTATATACATACATATGTACAATATTATTATATCGTGCCATAATGATGGATTAGTTGACATTGCGTATCATCAACGTCGTTTGCTATCGATTGCACCACGCATGTTCTCTTAATGGCGGCATAGTTCAAATGCACGCACTCCCTAATCCCAGTTGAGGTCTATATCAACACGGGAGGAGTCGGGCATCGGAAGCACGCCTCGGTGGGACTTGGTTCAGTTGCAGTTGCAACGGGTTCTTCGGGAATTGAATTTATAGGGCTTTGAAGCGGCTTCGACGATAAGCTTTAATAGCTATTTGTTGCACATCGAGTGTGATATATCTATATATCTATATAGTAGGTACATGGCATGTCTGGCGTAGTACTTTCATTCACACTAATTGTGGTAAACGATATTACACTGCGCAAAAACTGAATAGCTTTCACTAAACTGACTAATTTCTGATTAAATGGAATCTAAATACATATATATATATATATAAAGTCTAATCAGTTTGCGACTCTCCTGTTTGAATATATTACCATATAACCCATATATACCAATAGTAATTGCCAACTTTATTTTGTACTATTTCTGATTCATTTTTCGCTGCCATAAAATTCGACTTTGAACCACATTTCTTAACTATAAAAGAATCAGTAAATAAAACATTTGCTCCTGTGTGTTGTCCCTGACCTTATCAATAATATATCTCAGTGTAATAATTCACAACCTAAAGCAATCGACTGCTTTATGGCTGGAGTACCCTACAAATGTATTCGTCTTTGGTTGCCGACAAAGGAAATAGTGCAAATAGCAAATAGTAAATAGCAAATGCCAATAGTTGGTAGGCTTTAAGATTCATTTTTATAGCGCAAGCGATTATGTAATATATTTATGTGAAATTGACTGGGAGCAAAGAGGCGAGCCAGCGAAATGGAGCAAAGTTAAGCCATAAATGACTGTCAAGAGACAGTTGACAGTTTAGATTATAAATTAAAAGTACAGTAGTCGTAAATTAAAACTTGAAAACTAGTATTGTTAAGAATTGTTACAGCTATATTTTGAAAAAATATTTTCAAGTTTATTAAATTTCTAATTTTAAATAATGTTTAATTTTTCTTGAAATGAGACCTTCTAAAATTGGAATTATGTGCAGATTAGTAACAGCTCTGGAACCGAAACATTCCGATTTGTTTAGCGACCACTGTATATACAAACATATAAATATACGAGTAGCGGTAATTTTTGAAACAGCTGTTGCCAAAATAAGAATCGGACATGAAACCATGAGATTGCGGCAATTATGTGCCCAGTTCCCAGCGGACAAATCACGGAAAGAGACCAAGGACACAGTTACTACAGTCAACTGTTAACTGTTAACTGTTGCGGTTAGTTACGGGGCAGTTGGTGGTTGGTTGGACTGGCTGGTTGCCCACTGACAGCGTGTTAATGTGGCATGCCGCATGCCGCATGCTGTGCGTTAATTTGTCACTTGCATGCCGCATAAGTGCGTTACATCTTTATCGGTGTGATGACAAAATAGCCATGCCACAAACTAGATGAGCATTTGAACAAATCTATTGGGAGACATTTATTACCTGCCAAGGACTGTCACCTTCTCTCTCCCTCTCCCTCTCTCTCTCTCTCTCTCACTCTCTCGCTCTGTCTCTACTGCTATTTAAATTTCGAAATTAAAGCTTCAGTGTGGGTCAAAAGTTTCGGGCATCACCCATCTCCCCGCCTTGCTTGCCACGCAGCAGCAATTTCAGTTATTGCACCCCTGGGATGCAGCACACAACACTGGCAACAGCAGCAGCAGCAACAGCAGCAGCCACTTGACTTTTCAACACTCAACAATTTGTTCCGAGCTCAACTTAAAGTTGTGCAAAAATGTTTTTTTTTTGCTAGCTTTTTCCGAGTGCAGAGAGTGGAGAGAGTGTAAGAGTGGGAGAAAGAGAGAGTGAAATGCGAGCATCATAAATGTGGCAAAGCAGAGACAACAAAACAACAACAAGAATAACAGCAACAACAGCCACAACAAGGAGCGGAAAGCTCACCACCCAAGCGACAATATAACAATAACATTTATTTGGCATTTTGCTGCTGTTTTAGATGCTGTTATATCGTAAATATTAGCTCAAATTACATCATAAAATCATTTGATTCGATTTGACGTTTATTTTATTTTTCCTTTGTTTTTTTTTTCACTCTCTTTCTCGCTTTCTCTATTTCTCTTGCTGTGCGTTGCCATTTTGCCGTTTGCATCCTGGTAGCCTTTGAAAATTTACCACCTTTGCGCCAGTCCCTCATTTATAAAGGGGTGAGGCGGAGAAAGCATATAAATCAATGCTAAAGCTGATTTATCTTTATATATAGCTAGATTGGGAAGCTAAATTGACTCACAAGTTGCTTATAAATTTCTTTTCTTGTAGTAAACTATTTGTCCCGACTGTTGGGCTGTTAAACTGTCTACAGGTTTATTCGCTATATTTGAAAAATACCGACGGCAAAGATATTAAAATTAAAAAACTCTTAATTATCAAATAATTTTTATTTGAATTTCTTCTGTTCTTAAAAGCTTTTGCGTACAACATTTTCAAATTTAAAGAAATTTAATATATGTATGTAGTATAATATAGTAATTTACAATCGTTAAAATTCTATAATAATTATGCGAGAATTACAATCATCCGAATTGTTCTATATAATTAAGGCTTCAAATATGTTTATGTTCTCTTGCAGAAAATTAGATCAGCTGTATAAATTCCATAAAACATAATTAAAGTTCCACTAATGCCATGAACGCATCCATAAATAACTCTTTTACACACACACACACATACAGAGAGTAGAGAGAAATTCAAAATGGCGTACATCAAAGTGGAAACATGCGACATGCAAACGCTTTATGAGTGTATGCCATGCATATGCAAAAAGTACAACGCCTCCAAACGGATACACCCGCTCCCTCCCCTCCCCTAACGCCACCAGCCCCATCTCTTTGGAGCGGAGCCAGGCCGCGCCCTGGCACGCAGCATTATAAATGCCAAAGAAGGAAAGGCAAAATAAAATATCAAAAAAAAAAAAAAAAATATAAGAAAATATTATCAGATCGCGTGCAGCGGCACAAACGAATGCCGCTTGTACGTGCCGCCACCAAATGTGGCACGCCAAATGCCGCAAGGCGGAGCACGAAGAGGATGTGAAAATTGTGGCCAGGGCCATATAGACGATGTGGCCAACACGCCATTGGCAGCGACCGTCCAACGGATTCGTAGCTCCATTTATGACAACTGACGAGGTGAGTGAGTGAGTGAGAGAGAGGGAGTGCGGCAAGTGAGGAGTGGCGCCGTGTGTTTTAGAAAATGGCTGCCGTTGGCCACAATTTGACTGTTGAAGTCGAACTCGAAGTCGCCATTAAAGCCATAAATTCGGTTTCGGGCTCGGGGGTTGAGGGTAGCGAGTGTTGCGGGCAGAAATTATTTTCAAATTTACGTTAATTATTTCGAATGCGACTGTGGCATGCAATAAACATTTACAATCATATATGCTATATACATACATACGATATACGATATACGCTATATGCGATACGATATATACGATATACGACTGGCAAGCTTATTTATGAGCGGTGCATGCAGGCCAACAAAAAAGAGAACACAAGAAGAAACAACAACAGGAACAACAACAGCAAGCATTAACAAAATAACGAACAAAAGAAATGAACTAAGAAAGTTAAGTTATAGTATGTATAGGCAGGCAAGTACATTAAATGGGATTCGTACCACCGGCTTCCAGCAATTCGGTAAAGTCCTCTAAATTGGGCGAGCTGCACAGTTCTGCGAATGGTGGCGGTAAGAATTAAAGTTAGGATTCGTTCCAGTTAGATGTACATTTAAATATCAGAAAAACAAATGAGTGATCGATCAGTAATTAAGACTATTTTATGTTTATCTTATGTTGCATTCAGATATCTCATAAAACAAACCACATTTTCATTGAGTAATTAAATGTTCATCAATATGGCATAGTTTGATCATGATACTCTTCAAAACTAAGAAACTAGTTTGATGAGGATCTTAAATATATATACTTTGTGGTTTCGGAGTTATTTTCTACTGCTTGTTAAATTTTTATTAATTAATAAGTGGCTATACAAAATGATTGCACTTCCGCTGCACAATTTGAATTGTCCAAAAGCCAAGCAGTTAAAAGAGTCGACGCTGGCCGTATAAGTCTAATAAGCCCGGCCAACACATTATTGATAATTTGCGCTTCATAAATATATTAAACAAAATAAAACAATAATAAATTTTGTTATTGTGTGTGTTTGTGTGTGTGTACTCCTGGTGTGAACTATAAATTTTCAACTCGCAACTCGGCTGCTCTGTCGCTTATCTCAGTAGGTTAAATGCTTTGGGTCAACGTGCAACAATATTTGAATAATCTTTGAGGCCAGGCAGCCAGGCAGGCAGGCACAAGACAAACAGCAGCCCCAGATGCAGCTGCAAGAGTCTAGTTAACCCAAAAAAAAATAATACAAAAGTACAAAATAAAAGTGAAAGTGTGTAGCATGAGATATGAGATATGAGCAGAGTTGTTTGCACAAACCAGTAACGAGTAAAGTGTTACGAGTGTCCAAGCGAGAGGCGGCGCTATTAATGGGAAATTGAAACGAGCGTGAAATCACAACAAATCCGGGGGCTAATAATCATCATAATTAAAGTGGCATAAAAATCCGAATATTGCTACCATATACAATATTTCTTTCATTGTTATGGCTGTGCTGCTTGTTATACATAGTACATATAGAATATAGTAGCGATATTCTCTTGACAAATGAAACATTTAATTTAGTTTTTTTTTTTTTGTTTTATAATTATTGCTACTTTATTGTATTGTTAAGCGATTAACGGCATTGCGCCCACAATATATATGGCATATGGGGTTTATATGGCCAACTGCTGTACTGCAAATCTTGGCCATAAAAAGAATATCCCCTCACCACCCCTCACCCATCAACAAAAACGTTTCCCATGCCACATTTCATAAGAAACGTGTCCACAATAAGCTTGACACGTTTCTAGCCAGTCACTCATTTCAGTCTGTCCGTCCGTCTGTCAGTCAGTCTGTCAGTCAGTCAGTCAATCAGTGGAATTAGGCCCAAAGATATGCACTTCTAACGAGCTGATTTTTTATTTACACGCAAAATATTTGATATGTGTTCCGTACAATGCGTCGTATGCGCTATATTTTGATTGACAATCGGATTTTTGTGTCGCTAGCGGGGCTTAAGCGCTAAACGAGGCAAGTGCCACGAATTTTTGTTTATGGCTAAACGAAATGAATCGATGGGATACATTTAGTTTTAATTTTGAAAATAGTTTTCACATTTCGGTTTTCGATTAGCTGATAAGCTTGTAAACAATTGGGGAAAAAGCCACCGATTATAGATTTCGGCCTATGAAAGCAAGTGTTATAATGATAATACTGTTTTAGGATCGAAAAATACGTTTTAGGATCAACAAAAAACTAACATACTAATATATTTTGGATATCATTAAATTTATCACAAGTTCTCTCCCTCTTTTTCCAGCTAAAAACGCATTAAGCTGCTAAATCCGCGGCGCCTCATCGAACAACTGCAGTACACAAAAAAACTACATGTATATATTTGTATATGAGTTCGATGGTAACTCAATATTCAACAACTTGTAGCACATAGTACGAGCGGTATAAATGTGTATATATGAGAAGGGCTTTCCAGCTACTTAGCAGCAACAAATTTCAGTTATTACCAATATCAATGCCAATACAAATAACCAGGGCACAAACCATATTTAAACAACTAAGCCCAAAGTAAATGTGATGGAAAAAGTCGCGATAGAGAGTGAAAGAGTGAGAGGGTGAAAGAGTGAGAAAGTGTGGTAGAGTGTGAGACTGGGCTAATCCTGGCATGTCAATCATGGATAGCATTTGTCAGACGCAATGTCGCGTTTTGCTCGCGCTCATGGCTAGATGATGAACTGGGCGAATAATCAACAACAACAGTGTGGACTTCATTTTGACACATGCTCCGCTCCGGGGCACCTAAGCGAGTCTGCTGACGGCAATGCGCACAAAAACCAAATATTGATAGCACTGATAACGATCGACAGACGACAGCAACATCGACGAGAATGTAGCGCTGACTGCAGCGCACCTAGTGGCCATTTTTAATGGCTTATCATGCAACCAAACAAGGCAAGTCGTCGCAGGCGCTGCGTATATCATATATGTATGTACATATGTATATTTGTCTATATGTTGGGTTCTAGAAGTTGGACGTGTACAGTGGTCGCTCCGAAATTCGACTTAACAGAAATTAGAATAGTAACTTTTCGAAACGCTATTCGCATTTTATCAAAAATTCTTGTTTTGAATAACGTTTAAATTATTAAATTCTACTCTTTTTAAATATATTTTTTCTTTTTTAATATTTTGACAATTAAATTAATCATTTATATTTTTGTATGTCAGAATATAACTTCCAGAAATTAGATTTATTTTCCTATTAGAAACAACTCTGGAAAAGAAAAGTTTTTAATTTTTCGAGCGACCACTGTATCATAATTTCAAATACTATTTTTTTTTTGGGCCAGACATTGGGGCAACAGAAATCTATCAAATCTATGCTATGGCATATATGTCGACCATAGATATGTAGTTCTCCCCTTTTTATTTTTGTGGGGCATATATAAATTTTGTGCATATTGACATATTAAATCTCAATGTGTCATGTGGCATTAAGTTTTATGCCCCAGCGCGATGAAACATAAAGACATGTTGAACCCACTCACCCCTGGCACACTCTTCCCCGCAACCGCCACACCAACCCAACCCAACCAATTGTAGCTTATCACTGTCAAGTTTGGGTTTCTTCCTGGTCCGATCTCATAATATGCAATAGTTGGGTATATTTTTTTTGTTTTTTTTTAATAATGATTGCAAAGATTTGGCCATAAATGTCGCTATTTAGTTTTTATTGGAAGTAATACTAATTTTTATTGGTTTATTGGCTATATTGTTTTAATCAATACGCCAAGCGGCGTGCTGTTATCAGCCCATAGCCATAGCTATGGGTTAAAGATAACGCACACGTTTTGATACTCGGTATCAACCAAAAAAAAAAAACATAAAATAAAATTATTGGAGCAGCATAGAAACCCCGGTTCCGAAAAGCCGCACCATAGGACCCACCTCGACCATTGACAGGCGTCCGTTGATTTCACCAAAGGTGTCCCATTCTCCATAGAACTCGCGCTCCTCCCCCTGCCCAGCTCCTCACTGAACTGTACGGCTTGTCGCTAATCTAATCGCGAAAAGCCCGCCACAGCTATTGAAACAAAAGTACAAGCAGCAATAGCAACAACAATAATAATTCTTGACAAAACTTTATTGCCACACCCAATAAGCTGGTTTAGATATGTTCCTAGGTTCTCTATCGACACGTACGCCCTATATATAGACATGAGAAAGAATTTTCATTGAAAAACTCATTTGTTGCTGTTGTGTTGATGGCGCTTAAGTGCAAGCAACATTGTCAAATTGTTTATTATTTATATGAATAATAAATAAAATGCATAATCTTAATTTGTCGTCTTGACCCGTTAAAGGATTAAAACGAACAACGGCGGTGCCATAAACGTTAATTGCATACCAACAGATTTTATGGGCTTAATGGATATCGTCGATATCGAAACGAACGTCGTCAACTTGAAATGCTGGGGTCATAAATTGTAAGCGCTTGCGCACGTGTTTATGCATGAGTGTATTTGCTTGTGGGTCTGCAACTGTCAGTGTTTTGGTTGTATGTGTGTGAGTGCATTGGTATTTGCATTGCTGTAAATGTTAATGCTGTGTTATTGTGCAATGAACAGAAATCCTAAAGCGTTCGAAACAAAACAAAAGTGTGACAAGAGCGCAGGCCACAAAGATGGCTGACGCAGAGCGCAAAAGCCTTGAGCTTTTGACATTTGATCAGATGAGAGTGAGAGAACAAAATACAAAAATAGTTATTGCAAGCTTCTCATCGAAAACAAAAATAAGCAAAGAGTAGACATAACAATGACTCAATTTGAATGCTTCCCAATTAGAATGAACATGCAGATTTCTATGCCGAAAACATATATAAATTTGAACCTATTTGAAACACTTCTCAAGCCGCTAATTGTTGTGAGAGCAACAGTCGGAGCCTTTCGTTTGCATTTTTCATTAGAAACTGGTGAATTGATCAACCCCATTGATATTTATTTAAGTTTTATAGTTAAATTGATTTACGATACGAAATTAGTCAACAGAGTCGACAAGTTTCAGGCTGCGACCGCTGAGCCTGGGGCATAAATCAAGGCGGTGTGCCGTAAAATGAAGACAAACATTTGATTTTTATGAGCTAATGGCCCTTTGCAAGCAAATTGCTTATGGTTAGTTATAAAATTATGTTTTTCGTTTCTTCTCTTCTCTCACAGTTTTTTGAAGCGCGAACAGCACGAGCTTTGGCTTCAAGTAGACAATGAAGGCTCTGTTGTTGAGTTTGTGCTCGTTGCGGATGCGGGAAAAACCCAGAAAGGTGACTAAGGTGACTTCGATATCGAATTTAAACTCAAAACAAACTAAATCCGTTAGCTTTTTTGGCTTAGCTACACTGCAAACAAAAAAGCTAGTGTTGCCAAAAAGTTGTTTAAGAGGATACAAAATTTAAAAAATCAAAAAATTTCAGAAACTCTTAAAATTCACATGTCACAGATATTTTGCTAGCAATTTATTTTCTCAATATTTGTTCTTCAATCGTTAGCAGCCCTTGGGTATTTTAACATATGTTAACTTAACAGTTTGATGATTGACTATTTAAGAAACTTACCCGGTTGCGGTTGTGCGGGATATGATGGCTTCTTCATCCAATCATAATACTGAGCTTTCGCTGGCGATGTGCGGTGTGTGTTGTTGTTGTTGGCCGTCACACTGTTGTTATTGTTGTTGTTGTTGTGCGTAGATGGACTGTTGTTGTTATTGTTGCTGAGATGATGGCTCAAATGATGCGGCGATGAGGCGGAAGTTGGAGCACCCGGACTGGATATCTCACTGCCCGATACCGTTATTGGCGGCGATGGCAACCCTTCGGCAATATGTTGCTGTTGTTGCTGCTGCTGCTGTTGTTGTTGTTGTTGCTGATGCGTAACGGGATCGGCGCCAGTGCTGCCAACCGTCTCGTTTAGCTGCGTTACAGGACCCACGGCGGGAGCAGAGCTGCTGCTGCCGGAACTAGCAGAGCTGCTGGAGCCGCCATTCAGATGCGAATGATGATGTGGATGCATCAATTGGTGCGCCGACGTTGGAATATTTTGCACACTGAAATTATCGCCGGCCGCTGCCGCTGCCGCCGCTGCAGAATTGGAGGCGGGTGAATGCCAATCGCTGGCTGCTGCCGCTGAATGAAACATATGCGGATTATAGTACATTTGATGGGCGGCGGCGGCATGGTGGGCGGCATGGGGCGAATCGACATCGGGCAGAAACTGATGATTGGGCGGCGCATGATAGTTGGTTGTCCAGTTCCAGGGTTGCCCAGCAGCTGCCGAGGCATAGGCCAAATTGGCGCTGTGCTTTTGCGGATACTGCAGCGAATTGTAATAGTGCGAAACCATTTTGTGTGTTTTTTGTATGATGTGTGAGGTTAGGGCACAGCTGTGTATTTAACAAGTGTCTGCTGCTTGAATTTGTTCTACTTTTGATTATTTCTTGGTCTCTTTTCACTCTTTTGCTTTACAAGCTCATTTTCCGTTCAACTCTTTATTCTCTCACTTCACTTGAGTTTGTATTGGTGCTCAGCGCGATTTATCGTTTATCGGCTGATCGGTGAACTTTTCGTTTTTTTTTTTGTTGCTGTTGTTGTTTGGTATTTAAATATCGCATCCAAAAAACCCGCGCTGTTTATTTGTTGTTATGCGTTGGTTCAACTGCCGTTGCGTTTGGCCTGTTGCGACGTTAACCGCAGTCGAATACGTACTGAAAGCAACGAGCGTCGGCCACTGATAAAACAAAAAACCCAAAAGAAAATAATATGATACGATACGCAACGACGAGCGACGAGCGACGGACGTTGGCAGCGACTGCTTAGCCCAGCGCAGCTAGTCATCTCGCTCGCACGCATGCGCTCGAGCGTCAAGTGTGCATTTTTTAACCCTCATTTCCGTTGCGAGTTTGAAATTCAAGATGGCTTATGTTATGTGTGCTCGCTCTTTCTATGCCACAGCGCTGTCTCGCTCGCATACGTCATGGCTGGTAGCTGGCACCGGGTAGCTCCGCCCTCTTTGAGGCCTGGTCTCGGCACAGGTAACAGATTTGTTTAGTGGTAGGCGTTCGAGCCGTGTTTGCCGCGAACAAGAAAGGGGTCTTTTCCTTTATGACCGCTTCGATTTGTACTATAAACTAATATTGCCGTTGGCTGTCCCTAATTAAGTAATTCCATGCGAGTGTGCATTATGCAATTAGTGGCTGTAAAATCATATGTTTGTAGTGCCATAACTACGGATTTCATTTATTATATTATTATACTCATGCCTCTACAATTCATTGAAGCCTTTGGCATTTTCCTAGCGCCAATCAACGTTTTAATGTTCACATTTATTTTCTATTTTTCTATTTTAGTTTTACTTTTATACTTATGCTTGTGTTTGCACAGCAATTGGAGCTATCCCATAAGTATAGCGCTAATTAAATTATAAGTGATATAACGCCTGATCACACTGTTCAAAACTTAGCCATAAATCAAGGTTCAAATTGGATAGGAAAAGTGTGTACAAATTTGAGAATCATTTGAATTGCTTGGTTACTGATTTGATAAGTATTAGTATGATATCAACGATAAATATAGATTGGTCTATCGGGAATGTTGGCTATTTTAATTGCATCATAATTGATATCATTGTTTTATTGTACTCAAAGCCAATAGAATAAAAACTGGATACATTATATTAACCACTAGAATACTTTACTTTCTTTGTTTATTTTTATAATAAACCTTAACAGTTGTCGTTCCAAAATTACAACTTGCAGATATCAGAATTGTCTACAACTTTGTGTGATTTATTGAATCCATTAAATGTAGTTCAATTATATAGTTAAAGAAATAAAAAAATAAAATATTTTAGGATCATTATTAATTTTATTGTAGTACAGAAATTAGAATTAATTGCATATTAGAATCAGCTCTTGAAACGAGGTGATCTTATTTCAATTTAGGAATCGAAATTCGTAAAATACTTTTCTGTTACAGATTCGTCATTTTACCCTATATATTTAATAAATCATCTAAGATTTGAAAATATCACAGGCTATAAAAGAAGAGGTTACAACTATCACACCCACAAGCCAAATGTAACGGAAAACAATTTCAAATTTCAAAATACAACGTTTATTTGCCGTGCAGCGATTGAGTAATCCGCAAGGAGTTTTCCCGTTGCACTTCCTAGAAGTGTTTGGGTAGATTAGTTAAAAAGCGCATTCATTGATCGTTCAGATGCACTGCACCATAAAATTGCACGTTGGACAATTGTCCTGGCACGGTGCACGGAGCGCGAATAATTCGAAATGCATTCAGTTGGCACAATGGAAAATTTCACACAGACAACCAAGGAAAATCGATCGAGCAGCGGAAGAAGTTGCAAACAGTTGGCCTCGCAGGCAGCACACTCCACACTCAAGACTCGGGGAAACTGTTTGAGCTGGTTGCAACTGAGACGTGGGTTGGTTGGTGATGGGCGTCTAAACAAAAAACCCCTTAATGCCCAAAAACAAAACATTGTAAAGCAATTGAAAGGCAGCAGCACAAAAGTTTTATGATCGCGAATCGAACCCAGAGCGGCACAAGGACACATAAACAAGGCGTATAGTGGGTGCTCATAAAGATCGCACTACCATTAAGTGGCCGCAGCCCATTTTCCATTTTTCCTATTTTCCCATTTTGGTGTTTAGTTTTTTTTCGCGCAGCATTCGTTTCGTGGAATGCGGCAAGGATGTTTCTTTGCTTTTTTTTTGGTCGCGCAGGCCGCGAGTCATGTAATAGGGCATAATGTTTACCTGGAAGTCATTAGGGGCGCAATCTGCTCGTGCCTCAACTCGTGAAGATCGCGATTGTAGCACGAAAACCAACATAAACACTGGCGACAAGATTCTGGTTTCCAAACAAACAGTTAAGATGCCAATAAAAATCAATTCAAAAGCAAAAACCCTTCTAATGCATTTGCCAGTTATTATGCGTCACTTCTGTTGGCCATAAATTAGAATATGACCATGCTATTAGCATCAAACAACCACATATAAAAAACTCAAATAATTTTCAAATACAATTATGTTTATAAATCCATAAAGCAAGCACAGCGCCACGGAGCCATAAAGACGCCTCCAGACTTCAACGGCAATTGGATCGAGCGAGATCCCAATTATATAGACATAGTCGCATATAAACTATATGCCATATACTGTGGTCGCTCGCTAATTAGAACAATACGGCTATAGCGCTGGTTATTTTGTCTTTAACTCATTTTCTTCTGCTTAAAAAATGATTTTTAAAAATTAAATTCTTAAGGTTTTCATAAGTTCAAACATTTGTAAATATACATTTTTGTTTTGATTTTTTAAAACATATTTTCCACAATCTTCTGGGTTTGAGTGCATTGAAAAATTGTTAAAAAATTCGAAAAGTTTCTAATTTCGGAGAGACCACTGTAAAAAGTATACCTCATATGTAGATCCACCTTTTGCCGTCGCCAAGCTCAAAAGGCGCGTAGCTTGATTGGATTGTTGGGTTTTTTTTTTCGTCGCGCGGCGTCGCTTGTCGGTTAATTTGAACGTTGAAGAGTTTTATGGCCATGACTGCGCCGCAACCTTCCCCTTACCCCCTCCCCCCACCTGCCGTGCGTTGGGCAAGTGCATTTTGCGCTGTGCACACCTTTATGGATGCCGCGATAAAATATCTTTGTTAATAAAACAATTTAAAAAATTTGTTTTGCTTTGCGGCACTCAAGGCGAAAAAAAACCCGAAAATGTATTTCCAACATTTGACGAGTTCAATTTTGATACAATGCTGATAGCATTGAAGTTGTGATGATTCAGAGTTCTCGTTGGATTTTTTATTCACTTTCAATTATGTTTTCAAATTCAAATAGCTTTTCAAGCTTATAAATTCATGGCTTAACATCCTGGCGAATTCTGGAAAATATATTTACCGAAACGTTTCAAAGACGTTTCTGAATTTTCTTTCTGAATTCATTTAAAACACAATTTGATTTCAAATAAAACTATTTTACAGTATTTATTTTCAGTTTTGGGGAATTTTATTCCTAAATTATAGAAAATGACATAATTACAAAGTATGATTTCCGAAAATGATTTGAATTGCTCAATTCGTATAGTTACTAGCAAGTATTTTTAAAAACTATATAAATACATATGATCATTTTCCAAAAATATATAAATAAACAAATTGTTAAATGTATCAAAAGAAAAACAAGTTTAAAATGTACCGCAGAAAATAGTTGAAATTAAAATGCGACTTATAAAACAAATTAAATACAAAAGGAATTCTATATGTTAAGATCGTTCATTATTGGGTGCCTCGAAAACGAAGTGCACAACAACTGACATAGTACAACAATAATAAAGATTACAAAAAAAAGGAATCAATAGAGCCATAGGAGAGAACGCAATACAAAAAAGTATTTTGACTAAATTTGTTAGATTTTTAAAAAGCGTATCAAAAATATATTTGTATATAAATTTATCGGGTAATGGGCTTGTTATTATATTGATGAATACACCCAGATTGTCTAGTACTTTGTGGCTGTTAAATTAGTTAGCTGGCGGCGTCTTAAAAAATAACTGCATTTAGCTCCAGCTCCGGTTGATGATGAATATAAACAAGGCTACAGATACCATTGCTAATGTCTAAGCACTTAGAGGTCTATATATCTATTTATATATGTACAGAGGAGCCAGCTATTAGCTCACACTACGCTGAGCCCAGCACCTCGTTCAGTATCATCTCTCGCGTCATTAGCTGGCCATTATTGACGCGCGTCCTCGACCGGCTGCGACTCAATTGGGCTCGCCGCTCAGCACCCGCGGGTCGTTGTCGTCGTGGCTGCCGATTGCGCTGCCCGAATGCCGATCCCGTTTGCAGCGCCTCCATCAGACTGTCCATGACGCCCTCCTGCGTCTGTGCGGCATCCATGTCGACAACGGCCTTCTTTCGCTGCTGTCGCTCCATTTGCTCGCGCTGCGATTGCTCGCGCGCCTCCTGCATGCGTCTCTTCTTGTCCAGCTCCTCGCGTATGCGCACATTGTCGTTGTACGCCGACTGGAAGGCATCCTTGAACGTCTTGATGTCCCCAAAGAACTCCTCCATGGTGTATTTGCTCGGATCGAATGCATAATACTCGCTGAGGTCCTTGAACAACTTCTCCATTTGCACCTGCATTTTGCCTGCAAAACATAACAATTATTAGTGTATTTCTACCATAATTAAATACCATTTTCACTTGTTCTTGGCAATCTTGACAATTATTTTGACATGCAAGTTTAAGAGTCCCTAAAAGTTCCCTTCTAAAACTTCAAACTATAATAACTCTGCCAAAACTGAATCGAAACAGAATCAATATTTGCCCCAAACAACGAAAAAACCCTTATAAATGACCTTCCCAGACTTCAAACTGCCACAACTTTGTCAAATTTGAACCGATTGTCAATTCCGAGGCCATTTTGGTCATAACTTGGCATCTAGTTTAATTCTACATCTCAAGTTTATGAATTTTTGAAAAAATAAAATTTAAGATTTTTTTTCCGAAAAAGGCATAAGGTGGGACCCTTACCAATTTCGATTTTTCAAAAAATAGAATCTTGAAATTTTACGTTTAATTGATTGTGGGTGTCTCAATTACTATAAAAAACTATACGAAAAGTGATTTTGTGGTGATTCATTTTTCTGTCAAAAATCACGCCAAAAGTGACAAAAAAATGGACTTGTAAAGTGCCCAAACAACGAAAAGTTCCATATAAATGACCTTCCCAGACTTTAAACTGCCACAACTTTGTCAAATCTGAACCGATTATCAATCCCGAGGCCATTTTGAACTCTATTTGGCATTTAGTTTAATTCTACATCTCAAGTTTATGAATTTTTAAAAAAATAAAATTTAGGATTTTTTTGGCGAAAAAAGCATAAGGGGGGACCCTTACCAATTTCGATTTTTCAAAAAATAGAATCTTGAAATTTTACGTTTAATTGATTGTGGGTGTCTCAATTACTATAAAAAACTATACGAAAAGTGATTTTGTGGTGTTTCATTTTTCTGTCAAAAATCACGCCAAAAGTGACAAAAAAATTGACTTGTAAAGTGCCCAAACAACGAAAAGTTCCATATAAATGACCTTCCCAGACTTCAAACTGCCACAACTTTTTCAAATCTGAACCGATTGTCAATCCCGAGGCCATTTTGATCAGAACTTGGCATCTAGTTTAATTCTACATCTCAAGTTTACGAATTTTTGAAAAAATAAAATTTAGGATTTTTTTGGCGAAAAAAGCATAAGGGGGGACCCTTACCAATTTCGATTTTTCGAAAAATAGAATCTTAAAATTTTACGTTTAATTGATTGTGGGTGTCTCAATTAGTATAAAAAACTAAACGAAAAGTGATTTTGTGGTAGTTCATTTTTCTGTCAAAAATCACGCCAAAAGTGACAAAAAAAATAGCTTGTAAAGTGCCAAAACAACGAAAAGTTCATTATAAATGATTTTCCCAGACTTCAAAGTGCCATAACTTTGCCAAAACTGATCGGATTTCTGATTCCGATGTCATTTTGGTCATGATTTGTCATCTATAACTATTCTACATTCAAAGTTGAGAAATTTCCGAATTTTGGATTTTATGTCAAAAATTATGACAAGGTGTTGACATGTGAGGTTCCCAAGTCCCTAAAAATGCCCTTTCTAAACTATAAAGTGCCATAACTTTGCCAAAACTGAATCGATCTTACATCCCGAGGTCATTTTGGTCATGGTTTGTCATCCAGATTAATTCTAAAACTATAGTTTTTTTAATTTTCAGTATTGGTTGGCTTTTTGCTGCCAAAAACTTTGCCAAGAGCATGTAAAAAGGTTCCAAAATATGTGTTGGTTTCTTACCCAAGACATCAACCTGCTGGCGACAGTCGATGGCAAATTTGCCCATCACTTCACAGAACTTGTCGTCGTCGCACTGCGGCACCTTGTTGTTTTGCAGATCGGTTTCCAGATTTTTGACCGCGGAGTTCATTTGCCGCATCGCTTTTTGGATGGCATCCAGGTTGACTCGAGACGCTTTGTTCACGTGCGACAGATCGTCGAAGAAGTTGAGCGCATCGGGGAACTTCTTCTCCACCAAATCGGCCAAGTAATGGAGCAGCGTTTGCTTGTTGTCCGTATCCTTGGTGTTGGTCAATTTGGTCAGATAGGATATCTCAAAGCCGAAGGCAGCTTCATTCTTGGAGCCCGAGTTCATGTAGTTGCCCAGCAGTAGAATCAGCTCCAAAATCTTGGAGAACTTCTTGCTGTTGCGTATCTCCTCACAGGCAGCTGTGCCAGCCACAATATCCGGCTTGATATCCTGCACCATATCCGCATAGGTTAGCTTAAAGTTCAGATTGTGCAGGCGCGGCAATAATCGTTTAATTTCACCTGAAAAATATTAAGAAAATGTATCATTATTTTTCTTGCGTGAAAAAGCGACTTTTACATTTATATTGACAATTCTAGTAACTGGAAAATTTGAATTTCGAGACCATCTTAATTTCGAGACAATACAAAAGTCAATAAGTCTTTTTTCCGATTTCTGTTACTTTCAAATTTGATCCTGTCCATTAGTAACTACTCACCTATGGTAGCCGCAAATTGCTCAATAGGCGGCAGTGGTTCGCCCTTGGCCTTGATCTCCTGGAGACGCTTCAGTTGCTCGGGCGGTGGCAGATATTGTATCAGATTCTGTAGTATGTTGGAGGATAGGATGTCGGTATCACAGCGTAGCAGGCAGATCTTGATTTGCTCATAGGACAGATGTTTGAGAGAGCCGCCGAGCAGAATGGACAGATTCTGTGCCGACTTGGAGTCGAGGACGCGCAGATCGATGCTCTTCTTGCTCAGCGTTGTGGGCTTATCCACCGAATCCTTTTGATTCTCCTTCTTAACGGGCTTTGAGGAGAACTTGACGGCCAGCTCCAGCAGGAAATCATCGGAGGCCAGCTTATCCTCCTGACACTTGACCCAGAACGCATTCTCTGACATCTTGTTCGGCACAATGGGCTTCCAATTGGCGCGCTTCATGGGAGTCTTGGCATCCCACTTCTTTTTGGGCTTCAGTCCATGCGGGAGCACCGGTGCCATGGGCATCATCATCATGGGCGGTGGTGGCGGACCGCCGGGTCTTATCATGCCAGGCATTGGGGGCGGTGGCGGACCACCTCCCATGCCGGGCATCGGAGGCGGCGGTGGCGGACCACCACCCATGCCGGGCATTGGAGGCGGCGGCGGTGGTCTTGGTCCGGCCACTCCAGGCATTGGAGGCGGTGGCGGCGGCATTGCACCACCGGCACCGGGTGGCGGCGGCGGCATGGGTATATTAAGTTTGGGCAACTTATTGGGTGATGGCGCTGCCACACCGTTCGCCTCCATTAGCTTGACCTTCTCCTCGAGATGTGCTGCCTTGGCCTCAGCCTCCTGTTTGGCGCTCTCGAGTGCCTCGATCTTCTTTTCATACTCCTCGGATCGTTGCGTCTCTTTGGCCTTCGCTTTCTCCACAATGTCGTCCAGCAGCAGCGAGGTGTCGATATTGAAATTGCGATTCTCAAAGTTCGGATCACAGTAGCCCTTGTGGAAGACAATCTGTGATATGCACTCCTCAATCAGCTGATAGTAGGCGGGCCGAAAATAGAAATCATCTCGTATGTACAGTAAGTGTTGTAATATTGATAGAAAATATGGTTCCGAGGTGGTATCCGTCACCAGGTTCTTGAGCACATCAAAGCAATCCTGCGCATCGTCCATGTTGAAGGTGACATTATCGAAACGCTGGGTAAACTCCTCGAAATCATCGTCACGTATATCCTTGAAGATCTTGAAATGATCCTGCAGTGCCTCATTGTTGCTGCCCTTGACAATCGCCTCAAACTCATCCAGGCGATCGTAAAGACCCATTCGCATGATCTCACAGCGCATATGCAGACGGAAATTCAGATCCGGTGGCGTGTTTGTTAAAGTATTGATAAAGATGAGACTGTGACAGGCGAGCTCCCGCTTTGGATCCTGTTTGTCCGACGCAAACAGCGCATCCACAATGGGCCGGAAACGTTCGCTGGACTTGTAGGATGTGGCCGCTATCGTTGATATTGCTCGCAGCACCTTCTCATAGCCATTGCGCTCGTATACAAGGCAGAAGGATGCCATCAGTTTGAGTGCTTCACACATTGTTTGCGGCTTGCGTGGATCCAGGGATTGCGCCAAGAGCAGCACCACACTATGCTGATCCGGTGTTAGCACCACATTCAATCCCCACGTATTATTCATGATGGCCTTGAGGCAGCGTATAGCCTCGAACTCAATGCGACCATAGGTGCGATCGTTTTTTGCACGCGCCAGCAGCTTCTCAATCTGTCCGATGCCCTGCTCGCCGAACTCCTTGATCCAGGATATCGTATTGCTGGTGAGCGCCACACGCAACGATTCCACGCACTGATAAACCTTAGTCTCGCTATGCTCCCCATTCTGCAGGTACTCAATGTAGTCGATGGGCTTCTCGAAGCGAGAATTAGCGCTGCGCTCCAGTGAATTTTTGCCTGTGGTGGATGATAAAGTGGGAAAAGCCTTTAGTTATGGTTATGCTTCAATAAGTATATGGAAAATAGTGTTGGTTTCTTCAATGTGTGCATATGTATATGTACATGACTACACACGTAACAGTCGTATGTGAAGTAACATATGTAAGTAATGAAGAAATGAGGAAAAACTCAAATGCTCATTATTATATATTAGCACACAGATGATTCTAGTTGCAATTAATTATCATATTCTATATACCAAATTAAAAAATTTATGGACTTCTCTAACTCAAGTCGAATTTGCTGTAACTCTAATAGATTTGATCTGAAATAATATGCTCTTTGCTACCCCATAGTCAAAATTTCTCACTATAAACTAGAGCAGCTTGACTGTAATTATACTTTTAATGGAATGATTTGTATATTTTTTCAAAGATAAGAAAATATGGTTATCATATATTAGCAACAACATTCATAGGCATCACTGTACTCAAGAATTTACAGTAGACAGCGATTTTTTAACTGTTGAACAAACATCACAGCGGATGGTTCGTTTCGCTCCAGTTGCTCGCATTGCTGCTCCACTATCTGCAGCTGAAGCTTTTAAATGCGTATGCTGCGTGGCTTTATCAGTCCAGAGAAAACGATGCCGATGCTTTACGATGGTTTACTTTGTGTGTAACCTTGACTTTTATCAAAAAGCATCAGCGGCGGAATGCGCAACCAAAGCAACAAAAACATATACGAATATATATATGTATATGTATGTATATATTTATTTCGTTATTGCTAAGTATAATCATTGAAATATATATGTAGCATTTTAAAATTTACGTCAAGTGCTTTCGAGGCAGACGCCTTGACGCTGATTTTGTTGTTATTTTTGCACAATTTTATTGCTCGAGAGTGTAAAATACAAGTGCAATATAATGCGCACAGCAACAACGCTCTCTCAGCAAGTGTAACTCAGTGCGAAGTCAGAAGAGAGGGAGAGCGAGAGCGAGAGCAGTCGCAACAAGTGCAAAAGCAGCAAGGCAAGATTCATAGATTATCGATATCGAAAGCTTTCCTTTTATTTTTATTTCTATTTTTTGTTTCTTTTTCTTACACGTAATGCACAGCCATAAATGTATATACAAATGCATATATGTATGAGTGTGAACGTGTACATGCATTTTTACGTGTTTAAATGACAAAATCAGCTGAAAATAAATGCTGTGCTCGCTTGGAGCAATAAGCAAAGCAAAGGCGATGATAAATCCAAAATGATGCTTATAAACATATCCAGTGGAGGCGTAGGAGATCGAGAGTACAGCGACAGGTTGGAAAAGAAAGCAAAACAAAACAAAAATCATGGAGTCTCGGTGGTTGTTTATTATTGTATAATAGCACTGAAAATGTACCATTCGAAATGGGTTTATAAGTGCATAGTATATATTTATATACACTGCCTAGCACATACATATATGTATGTTTGTGTTAATGTGTGCCTTTGATAAGCAAAAGTTTAAGCATTTGAAATACGTTCTGAGAAAAGTTAAAGCATAGAAGTGTTAAGTATTTGCATATGATATCTTAACTGTATCACAATGCTTATGCTACATAGATAGTGGCATCTCTGATTCGTTATCAGAATGCTGAGCTAAATTACCGCTATCTGATGTCTCAGTTTTGGAACTCGACACTTTACATATATTTTTAAACTAAGTCGGAACAAACCAATTAAGTTTCGTTTATACATGTTCTTTAAATGTTAAAAGCAACTGGTAAAAACTTGCCAAGCGTTTGGAAAAATGTGTCTTAAAACTTATTTGTACTTTGTTTAAAGATATATCAAACACAATTGTATTTGTGAAATTTATAAACTTTGTATTTATATTAATGATGTTGAGGTAGCGTATTTAGATGTCGACCATTTATATATTTGCTTAAATGGGGGGCAGCTGTTAATTAAAATGCTTGAATCGAGTGCGCACCGCTTGAGTTAATTAGCAAAAACGGTTTTTTGTACAGTGGGTGCCCCCGCCTTTGGCGACGGCTGTAAAGTGCCGTTGCTGCTGGCAGGTGATGCAAAGTAACGTTTTTTACTTTTGTTATTTACGGTTACGCTTACGAATTCATTGTAATTCGCATGTGTTTTAGACAAGTTAGGTAATTGAAATGTAGAAATGTGTTTTAGACGAATTTGATACCTTAAAACTGATTATGCTCTTATATATAATATAACTCTAATTTTATAAGGTTTTCAAAAATGATTTTCAATATTCCGAATCTTAGATTAACTCCACCTCGGTTCCAATTTCTGTTAGTTATAATTTTGGAGCGACCACAGTATTTGCTGCACCTCTTTTAATTTTAGATAAGGCCCAATCTATATATAATACCAGGTATGATAACGGTTACATTCGACTAGAATGCGCCATGAATCATCGCAAACATTGCGAACGAGCCCAATGCTGAACTGATAATTAACTGAAATGCTTGCAAAAAGAAAAACTGTATTTACTACGTGGTTTCACCTGTAGAAATACCTATACATAAATATGTGCAATTGTGCAATCTTATTCGAAGGATTGAGCTTGTTCACAGTTAACAAATTTTGTTTTAACTGGTTGAGCTAATTCTATATTAATTTAAAAAAATTAAATCAAGTTTTAAATCATTGTGATATGGAAATAACTTTATAATTCGTATTAAATAGTAAAATTAAACTGCATGTATTCTTGATTAAAACGAGCAGCTATGTCTTTCTGTCCGTCCGACTGTCTGTCTACACGTCCCACTGTCTATCTGTATGTCTGTCTATATGTCTGTCTGATTGTCTGTCTACCCGTATGATCCGCGAGGCTGTAAGAGCTAGTTAAAGACACTAAATCATATGCAACTTACGTTAAAATTGCATATTTTGATAACAGATCCTCTGCAGGTAATTTGAAAATAACGCCTATGTAAATGTTATAAGAGGGCCCTTCTACTCGCTTCTCAAGAATTCAAGTGAGCCCTGCTGGTTTTGATGCTGTTAGTGATCTTTTAAAGTGTGTGCAGTGCTTATGTTAAACTTACATATTTTGATAACAGATCCTCTGCAAGTAATTTGAAAATAACGCCTATGTAAATGTTAAAAGAGGGCCCTTCTACTCGATTCTCAAAAACTCAAGTGAGCCCGGCTGGTTTTGATGCTGTTAGTGATCTTTTAATGTGTGTGTCAGTGCTAGTCCCAGTTTGTGCAGTTTACATAATATGTAAAAACGTGATTCTCTGTTAACTTACACTTCCCTCTCTCTCGCTTACGACTCTACTCTCTCTTGCTGCTTTCTCTCTCACACTTACAAATCTTTCTCTCTCTTACTACTCTCTGTCTCTCTTACTACTTTCTCTCTCTTACTACTTTCTCTCTCTCTTACTACTCTCTCTCTCTCTCTCTCTTTTATTCTTTCTCTCTCTCTCTCTCTCTTACTACTCTCTCTCTCTCTTACTACTCTCTCTCTCTCTCTCTTACTACTCTCTCTCTCTTACTACTCTCTCTCACTCTTACTACTCTCTCACTCTCACTCTCACTCGTACTACTCTCTCACTCTTACTACTCTCTCTCTCTCACTCTTACTACTCTCTCACTCTCACTCTTACTACTCTCTCACTCTTACTACTCTCTCACTCTTACTACTCTCTCTCACTCTTACTACTCTCTCTCACTCTTACTACTCTCTCAGTCTTACTACTCTCTCTCTCACTCTTACTACTCTCTATCTCTCTCACTCTTACTACTCTCTCTCTCTCACTCTTACTACTCTTTCTCTCTCACTCTTACAACTCTCTCTCTCTCTCTCACTCTTACTACTCTCTCTCTCTCTCACTCTTACTACTCTCTCTCTCTCACTCTTACTACTCTCTCTCTCTCACTCTTACTACTCTCTCACTCTTACTACTCTCTCTCTCTCACTCTTACTACTCTCTCTCCTCACTCTTACTACTCTCTCTCACTCTTACTACTCTCTCTCTCTCTCTCTCTCTCTTACTACTTTTTCTCTCTCTCTTACTACTCTGTCTCTCTCTCACTCTTTTATTACTACTCTCTCCCTCACTCACTCTTTTATTACTACTCTCTCTCGATTCACTCACCTTTCAAGTGCATGAATATCATCTTTTGTCGCTCCTCCATGGGCTTGCTGAGCAGCGGCTCTCGCTTGTCCTTGGGTATGTTCATGTCCTCAAGTATCTCCTGGAATCTGACATTCACTTCCGCTTCGTTTAGTTCCCGTATTTGGCGCTCCAGATCATCGACAGTGGTGCCAATGGCACCCTCGTTTTCTGTCGAGACGGGTCGACCGGCTCCGTGTGGCAGAGAGTTGCTGTTGTAGCTGCCAGCGCCCTTTGATTTTGAGGGGCGACCGAACCAACTTTCCAGCAGGCCACCGCCCACCGATTTGGACTTCTCATGCCGCGACATGCTGTCAACAAAAAGAAGGTAAGTTCTTAGTTTGTACTAATTAAATTACAAATCGAACCCAAATTTTTTGAGACGCATTCTGTTGCGCTACTGACGAAACAATATGCAACGTATGTGAGTGTGGGTGTGTGTGTGTGTGTGTGTGGGTGTGTTAGCTTTTGGTTTTTGTTTTTGGACATGCGCAGCTTTTGCTTGATTGCACAGCTGTTCATTGTTTACACATCGCAGCAATGGAATCTCTTTGAACTGCTCGCTTTGAGCTGCAACGACTTACTAACAAGAATCCCATTGCTGGCCCCCCTTCAAAATCAGCTGCATCTTAATCAGTGATGCTGCTGCTGCTTGTTTATTTACCGTACCAAAGGATTGGTAACGATTGAACTGAGCTGCATTTAGAGACGAGTGCGTGATTTTAAATTTATCAAAAGAAACTTTATTGAGTATAAAACATTTTTCTAGAAATTTGCTATCAAGTTAAAGCCCAGTCTAATTAACAAAAATATTCAATTCAATTTCTTCTCCTTGGCTATATATTTTGAGCCATCTCTAGCTGCCAATTAGCATGTAAATAATAATGCTATATGGAGGAGGAGGGGCAGCATTTGGGGCACGTGGTGCATGAAAACTGTTCATTAGAATCACAAATACAAACATTAATATTAAAAGCTAAACTAAACAAATCAGATAAACACATAACTAATAAGCCTTATTGAGCAAGTACAAAAAAAATAATGACGCGATGATTACCAAAATAGGCAACAACTAGAAATTAAAAGAGAGATAGCGCGTGCGAGAGGGAGAGAGAGGGCAAGCGAGCGATAAAAGTTGCGCGGGGTCATCATTAGTTTATATGCATGTGTGCGTGTGTGAATCATTTGGCGGCTTTTAAATGCAAATTGTCAGTTGAGATTTGAATTGGGATTTCTGCTATCGAGTGCTTAGAAGTTATGAGGCTTATGAATCATTTAGCAGACAGGTTTTTATGGCTCAGTTGATGCTGTCATCGGCAGCAACAGTGAATGATATTAAGCAAATGTGGCTGGCCTGTAGCTGCGGATTGCAAAATAGCCTCAACGACTTCAAGCAAAAGGGCAACAATTTCTTTTCATGTTAAAGTAGGAAATGCTTTCAGCAAGATTTCTTTAGCTCAAGAATTTACCGCTGCTGCTGTTGCAATCGCTTCACTGGCTGAATAGGCCAATGCAACAACAACAACAACAACAGCAATAATAACAACAATTACCAGCAGCAACGGCTTCTTTTTGTTTACACCGAGGCAAATGCACTTTGCCTAGCGTGTGAGAATTACTAATGAACAGCAACAATGCCAAATTGTAAACAATCTAATTGTGCATATGAATGTATGTATGTATGTACGTGTGGCGGGCTTTCAAATGTTTTCAAAAATTAAAACGAACTGCAAATGAAAGAAACGTGGTCTAGAATAGAGATGTGCACATCAAGCTCAAATTGGTAACAAAAAGTCAAAAGTATTTTATCTAGATATGTGCTTTGCCATTTTTATACCAATACGAAATACTTTTTCTCCCTTGTATCAGAGCTAATTGGAATACTCCAAATTGGTTTAGAAAATGTATTGTATTTTCATTATAGTATTCCAAAATGTCGTGTCACGCAAGAATACACGAAACGTGCCCAACTCTAGTCTGCAACACTAAAAATTCCAAAGAAGCGGCAATTAACACAAACAACAACAACGAAGAACGAAACGGCAGACTTAAAAGCCCAGAGTTCGAATTCGAATTCATAAATACGCTCACCTTCGTTTTTATTTTATTTTGTTTTTTGTTTTTTTTCTATATGTGTCGCTGTGCTCACTTTTGATTTTTCGGTGGTTTACGTCATAAGACCGAAAAAAATAATGGCTTGGTTGGCAAAGGCAGAGACACAAACACACATACATATACATATACAATCAAAAAAGAGCATTCAAACACCCCCCGTTCCGTTTTAGTGGTTGTTGTTGTTGGTCCGAATTTTTGTTTGTTTTTTTGTATGCGGCGACGCGACGCTGGCCTAAACAGAGCTGCTGCGCCGCGCACTTTAAACACACACACACTTTGCATGGTTATTTTACAAGTCGAAGTTTTTTGAAAAAAAACTAGACGTTTTTTTTTAACAATAACAAGTAATATAAATTTCAAGAATTTCGCTTACTTTTTTTTAGTTTTTGGTTTGGCGTTGATCACTTGACTGTTGTTGTTGTTGTTCCTCTTCTTCTGGTTGTTGTTGTTTGTGGTGGCACCACTTGTTGCTGTCTCGTTGGCGCATTAAATGACACATGAAACGCTGCAATTTTTGACGCTAGTCTACTACGTGCGTTCGCTTATCAAAAACCACTACGCTCACAAATTAACACGTAATTATCGTGCCTTCAAATTGCTGTTTGGCACAAATTAAACGAAAAAAAATAAAACAAGCGTTCCGCTGAGCATTTGTTCCGTTTAGCATTTGCTCTGTCGTTCAGTTCATTTCGTTCAGTTCCGATAAGTTATAAACTTTATCGATAGTGCTGATGTGATATCGTTACGCGAGTAGTTACGATCACTTCGATATTTTGTTGAGACTGAATTTAATAAGGGCTTTGCAACACTAATTGTTTCTGTTGGATTTGAATTCAACATCATAGTTTTTTAATAGAAATAATAATTCAAATTTAATGTTACCGCCAGCGTTAGCTACTAATGGCCATGCGTTTAATCGATTTCATTTAACTAGTCTGCGTCCCATTATAACCCACTAATCAATTTTAAAATCACACATTTTTGTAAATTCGGACTCCGAAACAGCATTTTGTTTATATTAATTTGATACCAATCGATTACAAATTTAAATTTTTAAAATTTGTTATCTGCAAATATGTATGGGGAAGTAGAGTTATATTAATCGATGTTATAGTTTAAAAAATGATTTCAATTTAGAAGACAAATAATGATAGATGTGGGAGAGATTTATAGACACATAATCCACGCGTATTTAATCTGATTACAGATACAAACACAATTTGTATTCTTAAAAGAGCTGCCTTTTATATATTTCGAAAAAACACAGATTATTTGATGACCACATTTAGACCATAGATTTCTTTGAGACTGTTTCGTTTGTTTTTTTTGTTGGTTTTTGTTTTAACACGCATTAAGCGTCTACTTATAACCAGAGTTATAGCTAATTATCAGATAATTAATGGCATTTATAATGCTAAAATTAGACTACAAAACATAATTAAAAACATATCGAGTACATTTAGTACATTATAATAGTATATATGTGTGTGTAACTCATGAGTAGACATACAAGATAAATTCCTAATTCCTTAGAAACTAAAGTATTTCTAGTTTGCTGCCATTAGCTGCCTGTTTTTTGTTTGTTTTTTTCTTTTGCTAAATCATTTGGACTGTAACATTCACACACAGAGTGTAAATTCACAGCTTAATCCTAAAATACTATTTACATTTAGTGGTCTGATCCAGCAGCTTCTTCCACAGATCAAACTGTTCGTTCGATTTGATCATGTGCACACTAATGGCATTGCGTATATTGCAAGGATTGAAGGATATGCGCCGATTGACGAACTCATTCACGTGCAATCGCGTAATGCCCAGATTCTGGGCCACAATGCCCGTGGTGAAGACATCCTCCAGCTTCAGATAGACCGTTTTCAGTGAACGCACATAAAGATCATGCACAATTTCTCCAGTCATTACGTAGGCGGGTCCCGTGGTAAATGAGGGGAATACCGCCGCTGGGAACTGATCGGTTGATACATAATACTTGGATTTTTTATTACGTATTGGCTTCCATTTCTTGGCCAGTCGCCCATAGATGGCCCGCTTCTCTTTGCGCTTCTCCAGCTGTTTTAGGAAAGTCAACAACTTAGGCACATTAATGAACATATCATCGTCCGTTTTCAGTATATATTTGGCATGATGGCAATGCTGATCGGCCCATTCCAGCGATGAGATCGTCTTTAGCGTTAGATTATTATACGAGTCTATAAAGTTGCCCCTTATCAGATCGCCATAGATATAGTTCTCCTGCGTTAGTGCCGCGTTCACCGTCTCATTGGTGCCGCGACCTAGGACAAAAGCCATGCTAATATCGCGACGTGTTCCATAATGTCCCCAGGTCTGGCGTATGGACATCCTTGCATCCGCATGTGTCTGCGCCGATGTGATCAATATCAGCAGCCTTGTGGTCAGGCCGTTCGATGGACATATGTGATCCACATCGATCTCATCGTTGAGATGACCACTCTCGTAGATTTTCTCTGCTGCTATGCCTTTCGATGGATCCAAGTTGGTTGACTTGTTCGTGTTTTTAGCCTTTGGCACTGGGACTTTTGGTGCTGGCGGCGCCTTCTCCTTTTGCTCCTGCACCGTTTTCACTGGCATTACGGCGTAGGAGCCGATTGGCGACGCACCGTTGTCGTTGTTATCCAGCAAATTAATTTGCAAGTCCTCAATTAAACCGGGCTGATTGGTCTTATCTGCAAACAAAATAGAACTTGAGTAACGATTCTATTGAAATTCGATATAACAAGTAGTGTCTATGGGGAACGCCATGTGTGCGCTGTTCCAAGTTGTCGTTGCGTAATTTATTTGCAACCTAATAGCGCGCATCAAGCGCTGTGTAAACAACGCAAAACCTTTTCATTGTCTACACCAGACCCCGTTAGGAAATGCGACACTTCGGACTAGCTGGCAATTAGCAAGCAAACAATGTGACCTGATGCCTGACGACGGCATTTAATCTAATGACCAACTGACGCTGAAGAGTATCTGTGTATATGTTTTAGTCGAGGGTATTTGCATTTTGTGACAGTTTGTGTGAAGGATTGAAGATGACATATATATTCTTGAATCAGTTAGTACCGATTAGTTTTTGTTTCTATCTAGAGGATATGCACTGACTAAAATGGTAACTACAAGGGTAATTGAATATGCTCTCAACATTTGATTAAAAACTCATCAAAATCCGACTACTAGATCATATAGGAACAATCGGTTAATATTATAAAAAAAAATGTAGCTAAAATGAGATTATTATATCGGACATACGCTCGAAACGCAGTATAATCTAATTTTTACAAGCACTATTTGTAGTATTTTGATAAGCCATATTTCCATTTAAATGATAAGCTTTATGGAATTTTCAAAAATACTATTTCCAAAAAGAATTAACAAAACATAGGCATCAAGACAGACGACAAGCTTTTTAAATAGTTAATTGTTCGATTATGATTCTAATTGGCTGCACAATACTACATAATCGGAATGTTCTAACAACGGCAAGGGTATTTAATTTTCGGAAAACCCTTAGATCAACTGTGTTGTTACGCATTTTGTTATTTATCTGCACGAGACGACAACTGTCTAGCGCAACATGCCACGCCCGTAGATTGACAACCGACCCGTGCGTTGCTCGCTGGGCAACGAGGCAGACGAAGCTCCTCCTGCTGGCGACGCTGGGTTGCTGCTGTTCGATGTCATGTTCTTTAGTATCTTATCGGCATTCTCTATGAACTTCTGCAAATTGGATGTGGGTATCATCAGAATCTCCGCGTCCGATGGCGATGGCAGTTGTTGTGCTTGCTGCAGGCCAGCAGCAACTTCAGCTGCTGCTGCTGCTGATTGTTTAACAGCCAACGATTCGCTATTGTTGTTATTGTTGATGTTATTGATGTTGCCTGCAAATGAACAGTTGATTAAATGTTTGCTAACACTGGCAATTAGCAATATTAACTGTTTTGTGAACTCACCTGTAATGGCATCAATATTTTGCACATATTGCTGCTCCTCAAGATCCTCGACTAGACCGGCCGATTGCTCGCTGGCACCAGCAGCGCCGCCATCCAACAATGCATCCTCATCGATGGTGGGCAAACGATGCTGTGCCGGCTTCTTATGCGGAGCCTCCTGCTGTCTTGCTTTAGTATTGCTGGGCAGCTCCTCGGCAGCTGAGAGTCCGAATTCACCTGTGTTGTTCAGGGCTACCATTGCCGGCAGCTGCTCCAATTGGTGCTGCTGTTGGTGTCCCGTCAACTGTTGTGGCGTTGGTGGCGCCGCAGCCAGTGGGTGCATGTGCGTTGGCGTTAGTGTCGCTGTTGTTGAGTATGACGCATAGATAAAGATTGTCAGTATCACGACAATCAAAACTAAGAAAAAACGCAAAATGCGCGTATTGTGTAAATTGCCAACAGCCACCATTTTTACTGTCCAAGTCCAAGTTGTTTCTCTATATCAGTATCTTCAGTATTTGATCTTTGAGTATTCTTTTTTTTGTATTTGTTTATTTCAGGTTGCTGTATTCCTCTTTATATACACATATATTGCTATGACGGAAAACGCTTGCTTGCACGGCGAACGTGGAGCGACTGCAACGATAGATAAACAAAAATACTTGGTTGACATAAGGAAATTATAATATGTAGTATTTTCACAAAGGCAACTTCTTTATTTTGCGAGTGTATTGTGTGTGTGCGTTGTCAAGTGTTTTGCCGGAAGTAAACAATGGGCGAGTGTGTGGAGAACGTTTGCTTAATAAAGTTATAAAACTCTGTAGAAGGGAATAACATTATTTTGCCACACCATTAATTGAAGAGCTACCCTTTATCTTATCTTGAGTCAGCGAACTCTGCGTAAAAGGGAATGTTAAATTAATGATATTTATCACTGCAAAAACTGGAGAATATGTTTCTAAAAACATTTGATACGGACAATATTTTATCTTTTTATCGATAAATATGACAAATTAACAGTTAATGGAATATCTCCCCTTTTAAAGTAAGTATAAGTTATACATAAAAACGATGTTAAGTTTTAAAACAGGAAACCTAAAAATAAGCTATTTTTATATGTCTAAATAATCACCATTATTTTGACAGTCTTACACAAATTTTAACGAAAAAACCAAAAACGATTTAGCTACATTAAATCTTAGCGTTACTGGGGTACGACGGGTTTGATAACGACTTAAATTTAGTTTGGAGCGTACCAGAGAAAGAGCAAAGAGCACGGAAACACAAACGCAGATATTATGTGAGTATGGTTTCTGAAAGCATTTTTTGTGGTATTTTCAAACATAATTTCGGTTGTCAAAGGGAAGTAAACATGTGTTTATCGTAATGTCTTATGGTTTCTGCTTGATATGTTGACTGGCGTAATTTATAGAAGCGAGCGAATAAAACGTGCGTTACTCATAATAGCAATAATAGCTAGCTAATTGGAGTTTATTTAGCCTTAAAAGAAACCAATTGAGTTTTATGTACTTAAGAAAAACAAAAAACATTACCTTAAACGGTTTACCATTTAAAAACCACATAAGAAATTCTGTAGCAAGCTATTTACATGCACGTCAAATTTGACAAAGTTATGGCAGCTTTAAGTGTGTGAAGCGCTTTTCTAGGCAATTTGGAAATCCGAAAAATCATTCTACTTGAATGTAGAATATATAGCTAGTGAGTGTAAAAATAAGAATTATTCGCAAAGAGTTTAATGTAGCGAGTGATGACTGTACAGCTTGTATGTACATTTAGCTGACGCATGGAGAGCAAATGTTTTGGGCATAAGAGCCGACGCAGACACGCTAAAGTTGAAGTTCTTGCGGTTCTTGCTGTTGTGGCGGTTCTGCCTGCCTGCCTGCCTGCCTGCCTGCCTGCCTGCCTGCCTGTTCTGGCAATGCTAATGAGCTGGACAAATGTCAAGAGTACGACGAATACATTAAAGAGCACATCCAGCATCCAGAATCCAGAATTGTTGTTGCGGCTGCTTGTTTGCCCATAGCAACTACTTTATATGCAGACAGCAGACAGGCAGGCATAAAGTTTAAGTTTAAAATTCTTGACCCGATTTGCCGATAGACGATGCGATTGGAGTTAACGAAGAATAAACCGCCTGCGCAAGCACTTGGTATTGTATCCACTTGAATTTGACTTGGCCCAGATACTCAAGATAGAAGCCGCTTACTCCTCCAGCTTAACATTCAACCAGACTGTGATCCAACGGAAATTTCAGTGCTTATCGACCGATTTTCGAGTGTGTTTATGGCGCTTGGGGTACAAAAGACTCAGATAGTCGAATGTGACGAGTTTATCGCTCAAGTAGATTTCACTTTAATTGTCACATACATACATATTATATAGTCTGTTAAGGGCCTATTAAAATGCTAATAATAGTTGATTATATTCAGTTATTTCTTCGTCTGACCCCCATTATAAGAATAACCTGTTTACAATAGACGTCAAGCACAAACTAAAAAAAAAATCAATAAAATGACAGAATTATAATGCGTAATTGCTTAGAATTTTCCCAATAATTACTTTGCATAAATTACACTGTAAATGTTATCAGACGCATAGTTGTATAGGTAATAGATAAGTGTCTTGGGCAGTAGCTAACATCTTTATCTAATCTATACCTAATTAAGAAAAAACCCAATAGAAAGCATTTCAAATTACTCACTAAATTGTTTTCAAAGCCATATCATTTCAATTGCTTTTGAAAGGTGTCTGACAGATAAAGCAATTACCATCTTAGTGTTTAATAACGCTAAAGTATATATTTATATATATATATATATATATTTTACTGACCATTTTAATGTGTTAATGAAAATGCTTTGTTTTATATAGTCTAATCTAACAATGGGCAATTGCCACAAAGTCTGGAGCACTTGATCGGTTTATCAATTTGGTATTGGGGTTAATTGATAACGTTGTTTCTTGCGAAAACCCACGTTATTTGATAAGATTTATGACTGATAGACGCCAATTAAAGTTGTTAGATTTATAAGCACAAATCTAACTACTCTTTGCTTGCCATCGCGGAATGTTTTCAGTTGTTGTTGACATTGTTTATGGTATGTTCCCTGACGCACTGTGATGCCATGTTGGTAGCTTATCGCAGCTTCCATAATATATACTGAAACGTAAATCCCTAAGCACACACTGTCTAGAGAAACAAAAAGAAAAAACTAATAAACTTTGTATTGGAGACCGCAGCGTGACGCGCGTTCTTTTGTCTGAAAAGCGAAAGTGACATATACTATTTACATATATTATATATGTATTTGAATAGATTAAGCTGCTGTTAGTTCATCTATTCGCCCAGTGAGTCATGTGGCCTGATAAGAACTCTCGGTACCTGCTGCAATGTTTACAAATGCTAATCAATAGCATATTTCCGCCCTACTCGACGCCGGGCAATATAAGTTCAGCTGCTACGCTAATTTGTTGGGCTTATCAGCTGACTACACTGCGAGAATTAATGTTATACAAAATGTACCAAGTTACCAAAGAACATGTTGTTTTTCTATCATACAAACAGGAAATCTAGAAGAGTCAATTAAATATGATTCTAGCGAAAAGATTAAATAGGAAAAAAAAGTTATAAAAATCTAGGCAACTGCAGTTTTAAACAAACGATTTTTGTCAGTGTGCAGCTTTGAAATAGATTTGCGGAGTGTGAAACTACGATATAGTCGTAAAAAATTGCATTACGCTCAATTACTTTGCCCGCCTATTAAGCAATAGTATATAGTATATGTATAAATATATAACAATTGCTATCGGGCATTATATCGTATTATTTGGTAAAGCTGAGAGTGTCTAAGCAAGCGAGTTTGGCATGTAGCAAAACTATGGACCCTGATAAGTACATTGAACCGCAGATAATCGACGGTTGTGCTGAAAGAAAACGGGTTTCCAGCGAAAAATCTATCGAGTGGACCACGATGCTATCAATCAAAGTCGCATCAAAAATCCAAAAAGAGGGCGTTGACCACGCAACAGATTGTATATCTGCCGATCAGAGACAAGTGTTTTGAGCTATGTATGCTATTTCCGCTTCAGCTAATGAAACCTTCGCTCGCAAATATACGCATATGAAATTTGGTAATAGCTAAAACTATTACTCAACCTTTAAGCAATACACACAACAAAACAAAACAAAAAAAACGTTATGGTTATGTTAATAAACTTAACAACAATAAAGCAGCGCAGTCATTGCTAACCCAATGCATTGTCACTGACTCGCCTCCTAGAGATGAGCGACTCCTGTCGTGTTTTCTTTCGTGCCACGAATAAAGTCGACTCTGTACATAGTGTAGAGAAGGACAATTAATATGTGGTGACTTCCGGATTGATATTAAACTAGACATCTTCCGTCCTACGAAAGCAGGCTGCATCTTGTTAACATTCGCTCCTTCAAAAGTCTTTGGATTTATTTTGGAATTCTTTTTCTCCATAAGCTGCTTTCTGGTGAGGTAGAATCCAGTGCCCTTGGTCAGCCTTATTAGTGCCTCCGACCCGTCCCGCCCGACTATACATTACCTCTTCAGCTCTCAGCTTTAACAAATACTCCCACTTATTTTCAACTCTAACCTATATCAAAAATTCTTTAATGACAAATTTAATTTATATATGTGACTTTTTCGCTGACCACAGAGATGTGATTTTTTTTTTAGCAACAGTGAATTTTCTGATTTGTATATGTGCCAAATTTTAGATGCGTATTCGTGTTGCGTTGGTCAAAAATGCGACACGCACCCATCGCTACTCTCGTCTCGTCTCCTCTCTCTTGGACTAACTTACCTGCAGTTAAGTCGCGACGTCGACGTCGTCTTGGCGAGTAAATTTGTTAATTGAAGCAGCGGCTGAGGCAGCGATGTCGACTGAGGCAGAGGCAGCCCGAAGACAGCGACAAAGTCGTTGCTGTTTCTGTGGTTGTTGTTGCTATTGTTGGACCAGGGTCAATCATAATTACTAGATGGGCAGAGGTGCCTCTTCTTGGACTATCTAACTGCCCCTTACTAGTTTTATTTATAGTGTTTGCTCATAATTCATTTAAGTTTGTTTGTTGACAATCCACACAAATTATGACAAATGTTTGTTGTTTTTGTGCCACTGTGAGCACAAGAATTTAAAGTCGCCTTGCGAGAATATATATATGTATATATATATGTATTATTAGCCTTAATTTAACGCAGTTTAAGCTGTTTTCATTAGTCATGCAGACCAGGTACAGAACAAAACAGAATACTGCGTTTATTTCTGACCAATTCGCAATTATTTATTCTTTTTTTTTTTTCATTTACTGCAGCTGTTTTTTTTGGTTGCTGTGCGACTATTTGTTGTTGTTGTTGTTGTACAGTTTTATGACACTTTGTGCAGTTTATCACAAGCACGTCTGCATTTAAATGCCGTCACAATTTAGGGTTTTTAATCTCATTAAAATGAATCTCAAATACAGTTTTTTTTTTGTTTACTCCGCGAACCGTGTGACGAGTGCGAATCGGCCGTGCGTTCGTCCGTCTTCGTTTGGCTACTAATAATAATAACCACCCTGTGTTGCTAGTAACAGCTTGCATAACAGCTACAGTTAAGTAACATTCGCAGCGCTGTTATTACCAGCAAACTGTTATTTTTGATTTTGAAAACGCTTATATGTTTAATCGATACAATTGACATACATAAGCGTTTAATGGACATTAAGCCAACTGTGCTGATACGCATAGACTATATAAATCTCATTTCACTTTTGTACAGATAATGTGCGCGGGTAGTGCTTATATTAAAATAACCTGCTACACTGTTAAGCATGCAGAGCTGCCACAGTGCCCTAATTATCGATTTAATTCTAGTTATCGAAAGTTTGTTCAAAGTTCACTAGTTAAGACTCAAATTTCGCTTGCCAGCAATTAAAAAGCTATTTCAAAACTAGCACAATTTGAAAAGGAATCAATATATTATATTCACTACAAAATTATTTTGATTTATGTTTGAAAAATAACAAACAAATAACAGCTGCGCCACAGTTGACAGGCCTGAACGCGAGCGCAACTGCTGTTATCGACAAACTGTGTACGTCAGCTGCAGCTGTCAAAAGCGATTCACACAAAATTTTCAACACCCGACGTTGTTATTGTGCCAGCTAGCGGAAATTTGATTATTCCAAAACAAACAATCGAAAGTGATTAAACTCATATGTTTATCATAAATGTTGCAAGCATATAATGCACTAATTTTCGCTCGTTCTACAAGAAAAAGACAGCAGCTGAAACCGTGAAAACAACAACAGAACGCATAACTATGTCATTTGTGGGTGGCGGCGGGGTTGGTCTGGGGGTGGGCGGTGGTACCGATGTGCACAAGTTTATTGAGGCCCTGCAGGCAGACTTCAAGACGCTCTCACTTGAAACCAAGAAGAAGTACCCGCAAATAAAAGAGGTAAGTACCTTTCTCAGGGTCATCTGCATTTTTATTTCCACTGCTCCGCTGACGTGTGCATCATTTGCGCCGATTTGTCATGCGACATGGAGGTGGTAAGGGATGGGTGACGCCAGCATTGGAGGTTGTTGGAAGGGGTGCACTTGTGTATGTGCGCGCGACGCAATTATGAAATTGATATCAGGCCGGTCAGCAGCAGAAAAAAGTAATAGAAGTTCAATTTTATGACACTTCAGATAATTGATTTGAACATGCTCATTAATTTGGCACAGTGTAAAGTTTGCTCAGCTGTCCGCTAAAAGTTGACAAACATTAGAGAAAAAAACGGTGTCAATTCAAAATAATTATTATATATTTGTTTTATGTCGGCTCGAAAATGTAAAGTTAAAGTTTCAAGTTATTCATTATTTACATATATGACATGATTTCCATTTTTTCATTGCGTAAATATTTAAAAAATAAATAAATTAAAGTAACTGAATTTTTAATTTTATATATCATTTTTGAAATTAGTTCTATTTTTTAATTGTTGTGCCGATAAAATGATCAAATTAAGTAAATATTTCTAGAATTATAAAGTTATCTTTAGACTCATATTTACTTACATTAACTTACACAACTCGCAGTTTGCTTATATAAGAGAATACTGATATTAAAGATAAATGTTAACAATACTTTATTAATTTTTATTTACCCATATTGTACTTATTCCTATCCAATTTTTTAGGCATGCGAAGAGGCAATTTCCAAGTTATGCACGGCCGGCAGCAGCCAGCAGAATTCGGTGTATTACACCGTCAATCAGATACTCTACCCTCTGGTGCAGGGCTGCGAAACAAAAGACTTGAAAATAATCAAGGTGAGTCATCTTCATATCAGCCAAGTGGCAGGTGTTTAACTATGATTTTGTATTTACAGTTCTGTCTGGGCATGATGCAGCGCCTGATCACACAGCAGGTGGTGGATCAGAAGGGTGCTCTGTACATAACCAACGCATTATGGACGCTGATGGAGCACAACATTGAGGAGGTTAAGGTGCTGCAAACGGTGACACTACTATTGACCACCAATCTGGTGGTGCACGGTGAAACCTTGGCTAAGGCGTTGGTTCTCTGCTTTCGCTTGCATTATACCAAGAATCCAACAATTGTGAACACAGCTGGCGCAACAATAAGACAGCTTGTCTCGCTGGTCTTTGAGCGCGTTTATTTGGAGAAGGATTCGGTGCCCAGTTTGCAGCAACTGCAGCTGCAGCAGCAACAGTCCGGCTCGAATAGCCCAGATGCGGACAGCAATAGCACACAGGATGGCCAAACGTTTGCCATGGACGCCTTTCATCTGTTTCAGGATCTGGTGCAGTTGGTCAATGCCGAACAGCCCTACTGGCTGCTGGGCATGACAGAAATGACGCGCACCTTTGGCTTAGAACTGCTCGAGGCGGTGCTGAGCAATTTTAGTGCAGTATTCCATGAGGTAAGTTGAACAACCAATATATATAATCCAAAACAGACATTAACCCTTTTCTCCATACAGAATCAAGAGTTCCGCTTGCTCTTAAAGGAACGCGTTTGCGCTTTGGTCATTAAATTATTCTCGCCGAATGTCAAACACCGCCAGCTGCCACCACCAAGCAATGGCACCGCTGCCGTTCCAGCAGATAAACCATATTTTCCCATAAGTATGCGTCTGCTGCGCCTGGTGGCCATTTTAATACAGAAGTATCATACGATACTGGTCACCGAGTGTGAGATCTTTTTGTCGTTGATCATCAAGTTTCTGGATCCGGATAAGCCACACTGGCAGCGCGCTTTGGCACTGGAGGTTATTCACAAGCTGGTGACGCGCTCCACGCTGATTGCTTTCTTCTGCAAGTCTTATGATTTGAAAAATCATGCAACGCATATTGTGCACGACATGATTGCTGCGATGTGCAGCTATGTGCGCTATTCACTGATCAATGCCTCAGCGGTGCTCAACAATGGTGGGCAGCAGGCAGTTGGCGCCCCTGGGCTACAGCCGAGCACTTTGACAGCACTCGCTAGCGGTGGTAATAATCAAAGTGGTTTTATGTTCCGTGGCGCCTATTTGCCACTGGTGGCCACCTTTGCGCCAGGCCTGTCCAAGGCAGTCTAGTAAGAAACAATAACTTTCATTCCATTTAAAAACTTACTCACAGTTGTCTTCTTTTAGTTTGGAAATGCTGGATAAACTGGATGCGCCGAATATACCCGATAGCTATGGCATTTCGCTAGCCTATGCCATCCTGCTAGACATGACGCGCTCCATTGGTGGTGTCATACAGCGCACACCGGAATTGCATCCCACACACAATACGGCCGTTATTACCGAAGAGGAGCACAGGCCGTTATGTCTGCAGCTGGTCAATTCCAGCTGGTCTGGCCTGCTCAGCGCATTCATTCCGCTTGTGGAAACCTCCATTGATGAGGGCACCACCGAGAACATTCTGAAGGCAATGCAGAACTATGCAGCGCTCTGTGGCATGCTGGACCAGTTGCAGCCGCGTGATGCCTTCATTATGGCCATGTGTCGCGCATCCTTTCCGCCACATTATGCCATGTCTATATTTGCCAACATCACCCAGCCGGACGCAGATATCAGATGTAAGTGATATATAGTTATATCTTATTTGATTTACTCCAACTAATTAATTGTATCCCCTTACATCCTTTCTCAGGTCACACACGCAGTGGCAGTCAGGATCTAAGCAGTCAGTTCATCAACAGCTGCAACGCCGATGGCGGCGACTTTCGGCCACAGATTGTGGCCGTAGGTACACCACTGCCGAGTGCCTCGCTGCCGCACAGCGTAATGCAGGCGCCGGTGATGCTGACCAACAAGAATCTGCAATGCATGCGTGCGATTCTGCTGCTGGCGCACAACAATGGCAGCATACTGGGTACCTCGTGGCACATTGTGCTGCAGACGCTTCAGCATTTAGTTTGGATACTGGGCCTCAAGCCCTCCACGGGCGGCAGTCTGCAGGCGATGCCCAAACCTGCCGTTGATTCCAATGTTGGCATACAGACGGCGGTCATGGCCGATCTTCCAGTGCTTTCGCAAATGATTGGCCAGCTCTTCGAATCCAGTCAGTATTTGGATGATGTTGCACTGCATCATCTTATCGATGCGCTCTGCAAGCTTTCGCACGAGGCCATGGAGCTGGCCTATGCCAATCGCGAGCCATCGCTCTTTGCTGTGGCCAAACTAATGGAAACGGGCCTCGTCAACATGCCGCGCATCGAGGTCCTCTGGCGACCGCTCACCAATCATCTGCTCGAGGTGTGCCAGCATCGGCACATACGCATGCGCGAGTGGGGCGTGGAAGCCATCACGTATCTGGTCAAGTCGGCACTGCAGTTTAAACATAAACAGCCGCTTAAAGAGAATCTGGTAAGTTAAATGACTACAGTTTTTAAAATGTAAAGAAAAACCGAGAAAAATTTAAATAATTGTTTATTGTGTTAACTAATGTAAATGCTCTTATATATTAATAATATATATCCTAATATTTATACAGGAACTGCAAACCATGCTGCTGAGTCCGCTCTCCGAGCTATCGACGGTTTTGCATGCGGATGTGCGTCAGCGTCAATTGGACTGTGTGCTGCAGATCCTGAATACAGCTGGTGAAATTCTCTCATTTGGCTGGCCGGCAATAATCGAAATAATTGGCGCTGTAAATGATCATCATGGTGAGCCGCTGATACGCACAGCATTTCAGTGCCTGCAGCTGGTCGTCACCGATTTTCTAACGGTCATGCCCTGGCGCTGTCTGCCTCTGTGCATTAGCACAGCGGCCAAGTTTGGCTCGCAAACCCAGGAGCTAAATATCTCACTGACGGCCATTGGACTTATGGTAAGCAGCAACAACAGCAGTAAATGGCAATCAATTCTAAACTACTTTCATTTTGCAGTGGAACATCTCGGACTTTTTCAATCAAAATCAGGACAAACTAATGTCCACACAGCTTGAGGATGTTGCCATCTTGCCTGACTTTCCAGGCACCGTCAAAATGCCACAGTTCGACAAGCTGTGGATGTGCCTCTATGCAAAATTGGGCGAGCTGTGCGTGGATCTGCGACCTGCAGTGCGTAAATCCGCTGGTCAAACGCTCTTCTCGACAATTGCCGCGCATGGCAGTCTTTTGAATCCACCCACGTGGCAGGCACTCGTCTGGCAGGTGCTCTTTCCGCTGCTCGACAATGTGCGCGCCCTCAGCAGCTCTGCCAGCAATGAGAAGGTTGATGCCAGCGGCAACATTCTGATACATCACTCGCGCAACACTGCACAAAAGCAGTGGGCTGAAACCCAGGTGCTGACCCTCTCCGGTGTCTGTCGCGTGTTCAACACAAAGCGCGAATTGCTTCAAATGCTTGGTGATTTCGAGCGCGCATGGTCGCTGATTCTCGAGTTCATACAGAATGCGGCTCTCAGCAAAAATGGTGAGGTGTCCTTGGCGGCGCTCAAGTCACTGCAAGAGATCATGTATCATAATAGCACGGAGCGTGGGCTAAAGGATGGACAGACGGCACAGCAACAGGAGGATGAAATCTGGACGGTAAGTTCAATTGCAAAATATATTCATACTGTTAGCTAATGGTATAGAATCCAATATTAATATATTTTCATCCCTGTCAGATTGCCTGGAACATTTGGCTGAGCATTGGCATGGAGAGTACCAAAATGTCGACGACCACCAGGCAATTGTCCGGCGGCAACGATACCCCAGAGGATTTCTACATTCCCAGTCAGGCATTTCTCACGGCGCTGATACAAATCTTTCCCGCCATTTTTCAGCACATTCAAGACAGGTGAGCTGCTGGATTTCAACTATAGTCAATAATCCGTTACTTAATTTATTACTTTTCATATTTAGATTCAGTGCAGCGGACTTTGATAAGTTCTGCACCGTGTTGACGAATGCTGTTTGCATACCGGTGCAGACGGACGCCGTTCCTTACATCATGTCCACCGTGTCGGATACGTTGCTGACGCCGCTCCATGATAGCATATTGGAGTGCATGGAGCTGATACAAAAGGAGGCGACTAGACCCGATACGGATTCAAGCATACGCCAACTGATCCCCGCCATCTTTCGCCAATTGCTGATCTTTAGCAAATTCGCCTGTGCGCCGCCCACATTCCAACAGAGTGTCGAGCACAACAAATACGGAAAATCGAACAATATCTATGCCAACAATGCATCAGTCGAGGTGGTCAGCATGAACTATATACCATTCGGCGAGAAGTCCATTAGCATTTGCGTGAAGCTATACCAAAACACGGCCACCGAGGAGCCTGTGGTACAGGAGAAAATACTGCACGACATCATCAAGGCGCTGCGCACACCGCTGGCCATGAAATACAAGTGTCTCTCCTCCAGCACTTGGAAGCTGGCCATCTCCAGTCTGGTCAGTGTGCTGCACACGGGCCTTAAAGTCGCCCGAGCAAAGCCGCAATATTTTGCCAGCCTATGGGATGATCTGGCCGATACACTGGACAAGTTTCTGTTTCCTGTCAGTGTGTGCACCATTGAAGATCGCGGTCTCGAGGAGATTGTTCTCGATGAGACCATCGATTGTCAAGTGATCGAACTGCTGCGCGACGAGGTGCTGCCGTTTGCCCATGAGATGCCCCACCAGTTCATCATGCAGATTGTGGTGCTGCTCAACAAGGGCTCCATACACTCCGCTTCCGATAGCAATATCTGCTACGAGTCCGATTGGAAGCTGCGCGAAATCTTTGCTAAAACTTGTTTCGAAACGCTGCTGCAGTTCTCGCTGCTAGAGGATCAGGCAACGGCCACCGCCTGCAATAACAATCGACTCAATGCCAACTTACAGCCCTCCGGCACAGCGGCTGGCAGTGTTAACAAGGACTTCGCCGGCCGTCTAGCGGTCACTGCGCTGCTGCATCGCTTTCAGGAGGTCCTCAAACGCTTTAACGATGATGAGCGCCAAAGCGGCAAGTGCCCCTTACCCAGGTAAGCGTCAGATTACAGTTTTTCAGTGTTGGCAAAGATATAGGAGTTTGAAGGCTTGGAAGAAACAACCAAAATTTTTAGTTCTTCAACTTTATATAAATCAAATCAGATTTGACAGTTATTTAAGTTATAACCATTTGTGAAAACTCAATTTCGGCGAAAATATCATGTAGTCTCTCTTACTCATTTGTTTTGGTTCAGTTTTGACATAGTTATGATAGCTTGAAGTCGTGGAAAGGCATTTCTAGGCATGATTTTTGCCATTCGATCCGAAATTTTGAAATTTCTCAACTTTGAATGTAGAATAATAACAGATAAAAAACTATGGCCAAAATGACCTCGGAATCAGAAATCGGATCAGTTTTGACAAAGTTATGACTCTTTGAAGTGTGGGAAGGGCATTTTTTGGGACTTGTCAACATCTTGTCATGATTTTTGACATGAAATCCGAAATTCGGAAATTTCCCAACTTTGAATGTAGATCTGTTATAGATGTCGAACCATGACCAAAATGACCTCGGAATCAGGAATCGGATCAGTTTTGACAAAGTTATGACTCTTTGAAGTGTGGGAAGGGCATTTTTTGGGACTTGTCAACATCTTGTCATGATTTTTGACATGAAATCTGAATTTCGGAAATTTCCCAACTTTGAATGTAGATCTGTTAAAGATGTCAAACCATGACCAAAATGACCTCGGAATCAGGAATCGGATCAGTTTTGACAAAGCTATGACTCCTTGAAGTGTGGGAAGGGCATTTTTTGGGACTTGGCTGCTTCGCATGTTAACATCATGTCATGATTTTTGACATGAAATCCGAAATTCGGAAATTTGTCAACTTTGAATGTAGATCTGTTGTAGATGTCAAACCATTGCCAAAATGACCTCGGAATCAGGAATCGGATCAGTTTTGACGAAGTTATGACTCTTTGAAGTGTGGGAAGGGCATTTTTTGGGACTTGTCAACATCTTGTCATGATTTTTGACATGAAATCCGAAATTCTGAAATTTCCCAACTTTGAATGTAGATCTGTTATAGATGTCGAACCATGACCAAAATGACCTCGGAATCAGGAATCGGATCAGTTTTGACAAAGTTATGACTCTTTGAAGTGTGGGAAGGGCATTTTTTGGGACTTGTCAACATCTTGTCATGATTTTTGACATGAAATCCGAAATTCGGAAATTTGTCAACTTTGAATGTAGATCTGTTATAGATGTCAAACAATGACCAAAATGACCTCGGAATCAGGAATCGGATCAGTTTTGACAAAGTTATGACACTTTGAAGTGTGGGAAGGGCATTTTTAGGGACTTGGCGGCTTCGCATGTTAACATCATATCATGATTTTTGACATGAAATCCGAAATTCGGAAATTTGTCAACTTTGAATGTAGATCTGTTATAGATGTCGAACCATGACCAAAATGACCTCGGAATCAGGAATCGGATCAGTTTTGACAAAGTTATGACTCTTTGAAGTGTGGGAAGGGCATTTTTTGGGACTTGTCAACATCTTGTCATGATTTTTGACATGAAATCCGAAATTCTGAAATTTGTCAACTTTGAATGTAGATCTGTTATAGATGTCGAACCATGACCAAAATGACCTCGGAATCAGGAATCGGATCAGTTTTGACAAAGTTATGACACTTTGAAGTGTGGGAAGGGCATTTTTAGGGACTTGGCGGCTTCGCATTTTAACATCATGTCATGATTTTTGACATGAAATCCGAAATTCGGAAATTTGTCAACTTTCAATGTAGATCTGTTATAGATGTCAAACCATGACCAAAATGACCTCGGAATCAGGAATCGGATCAGTTTTGACAAAGTTATGACTCTTTAAAGTGTGGGAAGGGCATTTTTTGGGACTTGGCGGCTTCGCATGTTAACATCATGTCATGATTTTTGACATGAAATCCGAAATTCGGAAATTTGTCAACTTTGAATGTAGATCTGTTATAGATGTCAAACCATGACCAAAATGACCTCGGAATCAGGAATCGGATCAGTTTTGACAAAGTTCTGACACTTTGAAGTGTGGGAAGGGCATTTTTTGGGACTTGTCAACATCTTGTCATGATTTTTGACATGAAATCCGAAACTCGGAAATTTTCCAACTTTGAATGTAGATCTGTTATAGATGTCGAACCATGACCAAAATGACCTCGGAATCAGGAATCGGATCAGTTTTGACGAAGTTATGACTCTTTGAAGTGTGGGAAGGGCATTTTTTGGGACTTGTCAACATCTTGTCATGATTTTTGACATGAAATCCGAAATTCGGAAATTTGTCAACTTTGAATGTAGATCTGTTATAGATGTCAAACAATGACCAAAATGACCTCGGAATCAGGAATCGGATCAGTTTTGACAAAGTTATGACACTTTGAAGTGTGGGAAGGGCATTTTTAGGGACTTGGCGGCTTCGCATGTTAACATCATGTCATGATTTTTGACATGAAATCCGAAATTCGGAAATTTGTCAACTTTGAATGTAGATCTGTTATAGATGTCAAACCATGACCAAAATGACCTCGGAATCAGGAATCGGATCAGTTTTGACAAAGTTCTGACACTTTGAAGTGTGGGAAGGGCATTTTTAGGGACTTGGCGGCTTCCCATGTTAACATCATGTCATGATTTTTGACATGAAAACCGAAATTCGGAAATTTGTCAACTTTGAATGTAGATTTGTTATAGATGTCAAACCATGACCAAAATGACCTCGGAATCAGGAATCGGATCAGTTTTGACGAAGTTATGACTCTTTGAAGTGTGGGAAGGGCATTTTTTGGGACTTGTCAACATCTTGTCATGATTTTTGACATGAAATCCGAAATTCGGAAATTTGTCAACTTTGAATGTAGATCTGTTGTAGATGTCAAACCATTACCAAAATGACCTCGGAATCAGGAATCGGATCAGTTTTGACGAAGTTATGACTCTTTGAAGTGTGGGAAGGGCATTTTTTGGGACTTGTCAACATCTTGTCATGATTTTTGACATGAAATCCGAAATTCTGAAATTTCCCAACTTTGAATGTAGATCTGTTATAGATGTCGAACCATGACCAAAATGACCTCGGAATCAGGAATCGGATCAGTTTTGACAAAGTTATGACACTTTGAAGTGTGGGAAGGGCATTTTTAGGGACTTGGCGGCTTCGCATGTTAACATCATGTCATGATTTTTGACATGAAATCCGAAATTCGGAAATTTGTCAACTTTCAATGTAGATCTGTTATAGATGTCAAACCATGACCAAAATGACCTCGGAATCAGGAATCGGATCAGTTTTGACAAAGTTATGACTCTTTAAAGTGTGGGAAGGGCATTTTTTGGGACTTGGCGGCTTCGCATGTTAACATCATGTCATGATTTTTGACATGAAATCCGAAATTCGGAAATTTGTCAACTTTGAATGTAGATCTGTTATAGATGTCAAACCATGACCAAAATGACCTCAGAATCAGGAATCGGATCAGTTTTGACAAAGTTCTGACACTTTGAAGTGTGGGAAGGGCATTTTTTGGGACTTGGGGCTTCCCATGTTAACATCTTGTCATGATTTTTGACATGAAATCCGAAATTCGGAAATTTGTCAACTTTGAATGTAGATTTGTTATAGATGTCAAACCATGACCAAAATGACCTCGGAATCAGGAATCGGATCAGTTTTGACAAAGTTATGACACTTTGAAGTGTGGGAAGGGCATTTTTTGGGACTTGTCAACATCTTGTCATGATTTTTGACATGAAATCCGAAATTCGGAAATTTGTCAACTTTGAATGTAGATCTGTTGTAGATGTCAAACCATTACCAAAATGACCTCGGAATCAGGAATCGGATCAGTTTTGACGAAGTTATGACTCTTTGAAGTGTGGGAAGGGCATTTTTTGGGACTTGTCAACATCTTGTCATGATTTTTGACATGAAATCCGAAATTCTGAAATTTCCCAACTTTGAATGTAGATCTGTTATAGATGTCGAACCATGACCAAAATGACCTCGGAATCAGGAATCGGATCAGTTTTGACAAAGTTATGACACTTTGAAGTGTGGGAAGGGCATTTTTAGGGACTTGGCGGCTTCGCATGTTAACATCATGTCATGATTTTTGACATGAAATCCGAAATTCGGAAATTTGTCAACTTTCAATGTAGATCTGTTATAGATGTCAAACCATGACCAAAATGACCTCGGAATCAGGAATCGGATCAGTTTTGACAAAGTTATGACTCTTTAAAGTGTGGGAAGGGCATTTTTTGGGACTTGGCGGCTTCGCATGTTAACATCATGTCATGATTTTTGACATGAAATCCGAAATTCGGAAATTTGTCAACTTTGAATGTAGATCTGTTATAGATGTCAAACCATGACCAAAATGACCTCGGAATCAGGAATCGGATCAGTTTTGACAAAGTTCTGACACTTTGAAGTGTGGGAAGGGCATTTTTTGGGACTTGTCAACATCTTGTCATGATTTTTGACATGAAATCCGAAACTCGGAAATTTTCCAACTTTGAATGTAGATCTGTTATAGATGTCGAACCATGACCAAAATGACCTCGGAATCAGGAATCGGATCAGTTTTGACGAAGTTATGACTCTTTGAAGTGTGGGAAGGGCATTTTTTGGGACTTGTCAACATCTTGTCATGATTTTTGACATGAAATCCGAAATTCGGAAATTTGTCAACTTTGAATGTAGATCTGTTATAGATGTCAAACAATGACCAAAATGACCTCGGAATCAGGAATCGGATCAGTTTTGACAAGACACACCTCGGAATCAGGAATCGGATCAGTTTTGACAAAGTTATGACACTTTGAAGTGTGGGAAGGGCATTTTTAGGGACTTGGCGGCTTCGCATGTTAACATCATGTCATGATTTTTGACATGAAATCCGAAATTCGGAAATTTGTCAACTTTGAATGTAGATCTGTTATAGATGTCAAACCATGACCAAAATGACCTCGGAATCAGGAATCGGATCAGTTTTGACAAAGTTATGACTCTTTAAAGTGTGGGAAGGGCATTTTTTGGGACTTGGCGGCTTCGCATGTTAACATCATGTCATGATTTTTGACATGAAATCCGAAATTCGGAAATTTGTCAACTTTGAATGTAGATCTGTTATAGATGTCAAACCATGACCAAAATGACCTCGGAATCAGGAATCGGATCAGTTTTGACAAAGTTCTGACACTTTGAAGTGTGGGAAGGGCATTTTTAGGGACTTGGCGGCTTCCCATGTTAACATCATGTCATGATTTTTGACATGAAAACCGAAATTCGGAAATTTGTCAACTTTGAATGTAGATCTGTTATAGATGTCAAACCATGACCAAAATGACCTCGGAATCAGGAATCGGATCAGTTTTGACAAAGTTATGACTCTTTGAAGTGTGGGAAGGGCATTTTTTGGGACTTGTCAACATCTTGTCATGATTTTTGACATGAAATCCGAAATTCGGAAATTTCCCAACTTTGAATGTAGATCTGTTATAGATGTCGAACCATGACCAAAATGACCTCGGAATCAGGAATCGGATCAGTTTTGACAAAGTTATGACTCTTTGAAGTGTGGGAAGGGCATTTTTTGGGACTTGTCAACATCTTGTCATGATTTTTGACATGAAATCCGAAATTCGGAAATTTCCCAACTTTGAATGTAGATCTGTTATAGATGTCGAACCATGACCAAAATGACCTCGGAATCAGGAATCGGATCAGTTTTGACAAAGTTATGACACTTTGAAGTGTGGGAAGGGCATTTTTTAGGGACTTGGCGGCTTCGCATGTTAACATCATGTCATGATTTTTGACATGAAATCCGAAATTCGGAAATTTGTCAACTTTCAATGTAGATCTGTTATAGATGTCAAACCATGACCAAAATGACCTCGGAATCAGGAATCGGATCAGTTTTGACAAAGTTATGACTCTTTAAAGTGTGGGAAGGGCATTTTTTGGGACTTGGCGGCTTCGCATGTTAACATCATGTCATGATTTTTGACATGAAATCCGAAATTCGGAAATTTGTCAACTTTGAATGTAGATCTGTTATAGATGTCAAACCATGACCAAAATGACCTCGGAATCAGGAATCGGATCAGTTTTGACAAAGTTCTGACACTTTGAAGTGTGGGAAGGGCATTTTTTGGGACTTGTCAACATCTTGTCATGATTTTTGACATGAAATCCGAAATTCGGAAATTTGTCAACTTTGAATGTAGATCTGTTATAGATGTCAAACAATGACCAAAATGACCTCGGAATCAGGAATCGGATCAGTTTTGACAAAGTTATGACACTTTGAAGTGTGGGAAGGGCATTTTTAGGGACTTGGCGGCTTCGCATGTTAACATCATGTCATGATTTTTGACATGAAATCCGAAATTCGGAAATTTGTCAACTTTGAATGTAGATCTGTTATAGATGTCAAACCATGACCAAAATGACCTCGGAATCAGGAATCGGATCAGTTTTGACAAAGTTATGACTCTTTAAAGTGTGGGAAGGGCATTTTTTGGGACTTGGCGGCTTCGCATGTTAACATCATGTCATGATTTTTGACATGAAATCCGAAATTCGGAAATTTGTCAACTTTGAATGTAGATCTGTTATAGATGTCAAACCATGACCAAAATGACCTCGGAATCAGGAATCGGATCAGTTTTGACAAAGTTCTGACACTTTGAAGTGTGGGAAGGGCATTTTTAGGGACTTGGCGGCTTCCCATGTTAACATCATGTCATGATTTTTGACATGAAAACCGAAATTCGGAAATTTGTCAACTTTGAATGTAGATTTGTTATAGATGTCAAACCATGACCAAAATGACCTCGGAATCAGGAATCGGATCAGTTTTGACAAAGTTATGACACTTTGAAGTGTGGGAAGGGCATTTTTTGGGACTTGTCAACATCTTGTCATGATTTTTGACATGAAATCCGAAATTCGGAAATTTGTCAACTTTGAATGTAGATCTGTTGTAGATGTCAAACCATTACCAAAATGACCTCGGAATCAGGAATCGGATCAGTTTTGACGAAGTTATGACTCTTTGAAGTGTGGGAAGGGCATTTTTTGGGACTTGTCAACATCTTGTCATGATTTTTGACATGAAATCCGAAATTCGGAAATTTCCCAACTTTGAATGTAGATCTGTTATAGATGTCAAACCATGACCAAAATGACCTCGGAATCAGGAATCGGATCAGTTTTGACAAAGTTCTGACACTTTGAAGTGTGGGAAGGGCATTTTTTGGGACTTGTCAACATCTTGTCATGATTTTTGACATGAAATCCGAAATTCGGAAATTTGTCAACTTTGAATGTAGATCTGTTATAGATGTCAAACAATGACCAAAATGACCTCGGAATCAGGAATCGGATCAGTTTTGACAAAGTTATGACACTTTGAAGTGTGGGAAGGGCATTTTTAGGGACTTGGCGGCTTCGCATGTTAACATCTTGTCATGATTTTTGACATGAAATCCGAAATTCGGAAATTTGTCAACTTTGAATGTAGATCTGTTATAGATGTCAAACAATGACCAAAATGACCTCGGAATCAGGAATCGGATCAGTTTTGACAAAGTTATGACACTTTGAAGTGTGGGAAGGGCATTTTTAGGGACTTGGCGGCTTCGCATGTTAACATCATGTCATGATTTTTGACATGAAATCCGAAATTCGGAAATTTGTCAACTTTGAATGTAGATCTGTTATAGATGTCAAACCATGACCAAAATGACCTCGGAATCAGGAATCGGATCAGTTTTGACAAAGTTATGACTCTTTAAAGTGTGGGAAGGGCATTTTTTGGGACTTGGCGGCTTCGCATGTTAACATCATGTCATGATTTTTGACATGAAATCCGAAATTCGGAAATTTGTCAACTTTGAATGTAGATCTGTTATAGATGTCAAACCATGACCAAAATGACCTCGGAATCAGGAATCGGATCAGTTTTGACAAAGTTCTGACACTTTGAAGTGTGGGAAGGGCATTTTTAGGGACTTGGCGGCTTCCCATGTTAACATCATGTCATGATTTTTGACATGAAAACCGAAATTCGGAAATTTGTCAACTTTGAATGTAGATCTGTTATAGATGTCAAACCATGACCAAAATGACCTCGGAATCAGGAATCGGATCAGTTTTGACAAAGTTATGACACTTTGAAGTGTGGGAAGGGCATTTTTTGGGACTTGTCAACATCTTGTCATGATTTTTGACATGAAATCCGAAATTCGGAAATTTGTCAACTTTGAATTAGATCTGTTTAGATGTCAAACCATTACCAAAATGACCTCGGAATCAGGAATCGGATCAGTTTTGACGAAGTTATGACTCTTTGAAGTGTGGGAAGGGCATTTTTTGGGACTTGTCAACATCTTGTCATGATTTTTGACATGAAATCCGAAATTCTGAAATTTCCCAACTTTGAATGTAATCTGTTATAGATGTCAAACCATGACCAAAATACCTCGGAATCAGGAATCGGATCATTTTGACAAAGTTATGACTCTTTGAAGTGTGGGAAGGGCATTTTTTGGGACTTGTCAACATCTTGTCATGATTTTTGACATGAAATCCGAAATTCGGAAATTTGTCAACTTTGAATGTAGATCTGTTATAGATGTCAAACCATGACCAAAATACCTCGAATCAGGAATCGGATCATTTTGACAAATTATGACTCTTTGAGGTGGGAAGGCTTTTTTGGGACTTGTCAACACTTGTCAGATTTTACATAAATCCGAAATTCGGAAATTTGTCAACTTTGAAGTAGATCTGTTATAGATGTCAAACAATGACCAAAATGACCTCGGAACAGGAATCGGATCAGTTTTGACAAAGTTATGACACTTTGAAGTGTGGGAAGGGCATTTTTAGGGACTTGGCGGCTTCGCATGTTAACATCAGTCATGATTTTTGACATGAAATCCGAAATCGGAAATGTCAACTTTAAGTAATCTGTATAGAGTCAAACCAACCAAAATGACCTCGGAACAGGAATCGACATTTTGACAAAGTTAGACTCTTTAAAGTGGGAAGGGCATTTTTTGGGACTTGGCGGCTTCGCATGTTAACATAGTAGATTTTTGACATGAAATCCGAAATTCGGAAATTTGTCAACTTGAAGTAATCTGTTATAGATGTCAAACCAGACCAAAATGACCTCGGAACAGGAATCGGATCATTTTGACAAAGTTCTGACACTTGAAGTGTGGGAAGGGCATTTGGGACTTGCGCATCCATGTTAACATCAAGTCAGATTTTCGGAAATTTGTCAACTTTGAATGTAGATCTGTTATAGATGTCAAACAATGACCAAAATGACCTCGGAATCAGGAATCGGATCAGTTTTGACAAAGTTATGACACTTTGAAGTGTGGGAAGGGCATTTTAGGGACTTGGCGGCTTCGCATGTTAACATCATGTCATGATTTTTGACATGAAATCCGAAATTCGGAAATTTGTCAACTTTGAATGTAGATCTGTTATAGATGTCAAACCATGACCAAAATGACCTCGGAATCAGGAATCGGATCAGTTTTGACAAAGTTATGACCTTTGAAGTGTGGGAAGGGTTTTTGGGACTGGCGGCTTCGCATGTTAACATCATGTCATGATTTTATTTTTGGGACTTGTCAACATCTTGTCATGATTTTTGACATGAAATCCGAAATTCGGAAATTTGTCAACTTTGAATGTAGATCTGTTATAGATGTCAAACCATGACCAAAATGACCTCGGAATCAGGAATCGGATCAGTTTTGACGAAGTTATGACTCTTTGAAGTGTGGGAAGGGCATTTTTTGGGACTTGTCAACATCTTGTCATGATTTTTGACATGAAATCCGAAATTCGGAAATTTCCCAACTTTGAATGTAGATCTGTTATAGATGTCAAACAATGACCAAAATGACCTCGGAATCAGGAATCGGATCAGTTTTGACAAAGTTATGACACTTTGAAGTGTGGGAAGGGCATTTTTAGGGACTTGGCGGCTTCGCATGTTAACATCATGTCATGATTTTTGACATGAAATCCGAAATTCGGAAATTTGTCAACTTTGAATGTAGATCTGTTATAGATGTCAAACCATGACCAAAATGACCTCGGAATCAGGAATCGGATCAGTTTTGACAAAGTTATGACTCTTTAAAGTGTGGGAAGGGCATTTTTTGGGACTTGGTGGCTTCGCATGTTAACATCATGTCATGATTTTTGACATGAAATCCGAAATTCGGAAATTTGTCAACTTTGAATGTAGATCTGTTATAGATGTCAAACCATGACCAAAATGACCTCGGAATCAGGAATCGGATCAGTTTTGACAAAGTTCTGACACTTTGAAGTGTGGGAAGGGCATTTTTAGGGACTTGGCGGCTTCCCATGTTAACATCATGTCATGATTTTTGACATGAAAACCGAAATTCGGAAATTTGTCAACTTTGAATGTAGATCTGTTATAGATGTCAAACCATGACCAAAATGACCTCGGAATCAGGAATCGGATCAGTTTTGACAAAGTTATGACACTTTGAAGTGTGGGAAGGGCATTTTTTGGGACTTGTCAACATCTTGTCATGATTTTTGACATGAAATCCGAAATTCGGAAATTTGTCAACTTTGAATGTAGATCTGTTGTAGATGTCAAACCATTACCAAAATGACCTCGGAATCAGGAATCGGATCAGTTTTGACGAAGTTATGACTCTTTGAAGTGTGGGAAGGGCATTTTTTGGGACTTGTCAACATCTTGTCATGATTTTTGACATGAAATCCGAAATTCGGAAATTTCCCAACTTTGAATGTAGATCTGTTATAGATGTCAAACCATGACCAAAATGACCTCGGAATCAGGAATCGGATCAGTTTTGACAAAGTTATGACACTTTGAAGTGTGGGAAGGGCATTTTTTGGGACTTGGCGGCTTCGCATGTTAACATCTTGTCATGATTTTTGACATGAAATCCGAAATTCGGAAATTTCTCAACTTTGAATCGAGATCTGTTATAGATGTCGAACCATGGCCAAAATGATCTCGGAATCAGGAATCGGATCAGTTTTGGCAAAGTTATGGCACTTTGAAGTGTGGGAAGGGCATTTTTTGGGACTTGTCAACATCTTGTCATGATTTTTGACATGAAATCCGAAATTCGGAAATTTGTCAACTTTGAATGTAGATCTGTTGTAGATGTCAAACCATTACCAAAATGACCTCGGAATCAGGAATCGGATCAGTTTTGACGAAGTTATGACTCTTTGAAGTGTGGGAAGGGCATTTTTTGGGACTTGTCAACATCTTGTCATGATTTTTGACATGAAATCCGAAATTCGGAAATTTCCCAACTTTGAATGTAGATCTGTTATAGATGTCAAACAATGACCAAAATGACCTCGGAATCAGGAATCGGATCAGTTTTGACAAAGTTATGACACTTTGAAGTGTGGGAAGGGCATTTTTTGGGACTTGGCGGCTTCGCATGTTAACATCTTGTCATGATTTTTGACATGAAATCCGAAATTCGGAAATTTCTCAACTTTGAATCGAGATCTGTTATAGATGTCGAACCATGGCCAAAATGATCTCGGAATCAGGAATCGGATCAGTTTTGGCAAAGTTATGGCACTTTGAAGCCTGGTAAAGCCATTTTTAGTTGGAAAAGTTGGAAATTTTATTTGCTTAAAAATGTGTTAACCTTAGTTCGGTTCAGTTTTGAGAAGTTAAGATAACTTTAAGTCGTGGAAGGGCATTTCTTGGACTTGGAACTATACAGGCTATAATTTTTGTCACTACCTATTTTCAGTTGAAACACTAGAAACATTCCATATCAACGGTATCAATATTAATATTTCAGATTCCGCCTTTCGGAAATATCCTTTGTGCTCAAAGCCATTGCAACACTCGTGGTGTCCATGAAGAAAGCGCCAGCATCCAAAGGTAAGTATTTAATTTGAGGTTAAATCAAATTGATTTTACTATATATTTACATGCTCTAATATTTGTCTACTTTATCAATTAGTCAATAAACCAGCATGGGATTTACTTATTGGTCTGTATCCCTATTTGGTGGACTGCACCACAACCACTTCGCCGGAGGTTTCTCGATCGCTGCGCGAGGCACTGCTGCAATACACGGATCTGCTGCAGGCGCCACGGACAGTTAATGATAATGCGATACAATCGAATGGACAGCAGTGAGAATATGCCTAATCAGATCAGCGTGGTTTTCGTTTTTTAGTTGTTTAAGCCAATGTCCTTTTTGAATATATATTATATTTATACAACCGTACATATTTATTTTGTTCTGTGCATAATTTAAAAAGAAAAAAAAAAAAAAATGTTATATATGATATATGCTGCTTATACCCACTTTCCCTTCTTAAGCCACTTACATATATGCTATTTATAAAAGTATTGTAGTAAAGCTAATAAGAACTAGTTATATTATTATATATATATATATGTGTACCACTAGATTGGACTACAAGAGTTCACAGTTAAAGCTGTCTAGAGCTTTGCGGCTCGATAAGATAAGATGGCCAAGCAAAACTGTTAACCCACTATGCAGCAGCTTTATCTGTCAAAAAGACAAAAACATATATATTTCTTTAGTACCTTCGTGAGACGCTGTTTACTGTGTTTACTGATATGATATGATATGATATGATATGATAGCTACACATTGAGCTATGCGTGTAGCGCATTTTAAAAGAAAAAAAAGAACCTACCTAGAAATTGAATAGACTTGTGTTATCTAAATCAAATATTACCACTTAATCATGATGCAACAACTTTGTAGTGACGTTTTTAAATAAAGTAAAAATTATTATTACTATGTAATCGCAGTTTTGTTTAATGTCAACAGCTCGCAGAAAGGGGGCGGCGCCGGGAAAATTATGGTCCAATCCTTGGTAAAGATCACTAGTAATCTATGTTCCAAATTTGGTGAGTCTAGCTCTAAAATTGTGGCTGATATAAATTGTCGCGATTTGCGTCTTCCGTAGGAAGTGGGCGTGGCCGGTAAGGCTATGGTCCAATCTTTAGAGTATGTGTCCAGTACTCTATGTTGCAAATTTGGTGACTTTAGTTTAAAAGTTATAGAAGATATAGATTTTCGCGCTTTACGTGGGCGGAAGTGGGCGTGGCCGGTAAAAATATGGTCCAATCTTTAGAGTATGTGTCCAGTACTCTATGTTCCAAATTTGGTGACTTTAGCTCAAAAGTTATAGAAGATATAGATTTTCGAGCTTTACGGGGGCGGAAGTGGGCGGTAAAAATATGGTCCAGTTGAGTATGTGTCCAGTTCTCTATGTTCCAATTGTGACTTTAGCTCAAAAGTTATACAAGATATAGATTTTCGAGCTTGCGAAGTGGGCGTGCCTATGGTCCAATCTTTAGAGTATGTGTCCAGTACTCTATGTTGCAAATTTGGTGACTTTAGTTTAAAAGTTATAGAAGATATAGATTTTCGCGCTTTACGTGGGCGGAAGTGGGCGTGGCCGGTAAAAATATGGTCCAATCTTTAGAGTATGTGTCCAGTACTCTATGTTCCAAATTTGGTGACTTTAGCTCAAAAGTTATACAAGATATAGATTTTCGAGCTTTACGGGGGCGGAAGTGGGCGTGGCCAGTAAACCTATGGTCCAATCTTTAGAGTATGTGTCCAGTTCTCTATGTTCCAAATTTGGTGACTCTAGCTCCAAAATTGTGGAAACTAACATATTTCGTGATTTGCGTATGCGGTGGGAGCGGGGGGGTGCGGTAAAATTTTTGCGTTTTCAAAAGTTACAAAAATATGCTCGTCATGCAGCTCGGAGTACCAGGCGAACAGCAATCAGCAGCAAGTAGCCGTGTTTTAAAAATTAAAAAAATCATTGCATCTTTCGCGCGCACGAATAATATTAATTTGTGCGGCGCACGAAAGATGCAATTATTTATTTAGGCTGCGCGCGAAAGATGCAATGATTTTTTTTGAATTTTTGAAACACTGGTTGTTTTTATTTATTTTTGAAACACCGGTTTTTTGAACACTGGTTTTTTATATTTTTTTTTAAAACACTGGTTGTTTATTTTTGAAACACTGGTTTTTTTTAAAACTCGGCTACCTGCTGCTCATTTCTGTTCGCCTGGTACTCCGAGCTGCGCGAGCAGCATATTTTGCAACTTTGGAAATCGACAAAATTTTACCGCACGCCCCCGCTCCCACCGCATACGCAAATCACGAAATTTGTTAGCTTCCACAGTTTTGGAGCTAGAAGCACCAAATTTGGAACACAGATTACTGGTCACCTACTCAAAAGTTTCCACCATAGGTTTCCTGGCCACGCCCCCTTCCGCCCCCTTAAGTCAAAAAACTCTATATCTCCCACAATTTTGGAGCTAGAATCACCATATTTGGAAGATAGTTTACTTGTGACCTACCATAAAGATTGGACCGTAGAATTCCCAGCCACGCCCCCTTCCGCCCCCGTAAATCACGAAAATCTGTATCTACCACAATTTTGGATCAAAAATCACCAAATTTGGAACATAGATTACTGGATACATACTCTAAAGATTGGACTATAGGTTTACCGGCCACGCCCACTTCCGCCCCCGTAAATCGCGAAAATCTATATCTTCTATAGCTTTTGAGCTAAAGTCACCAAATTTGGAACATAGAGAACTGGACGCATACTCTAACGATTGGACCATATTTTTACCGGCCACGCCCACTTCCGCCCCCGTAAAGCGCGAAAATCTATATCTTCTATAGCTTTTGAGCTAAAGTCACCAAATTTGGAACATAGAGAACTGGACACATACTCTAAAGATTGGACCATAGGTTTACTGGCCACGCCCACTTCCGCCCCCGTAAAGCGCGAAAATCTATACCTTCTATAACTTTTGAGCTAAAGTCACCAAATTTAAAACATAGAGTACTGGACACATACTCTAAAGATTGGACCATAGGTTTACTGGCCACGCCCACTTCCGCCCCCGTAAAGCGCGAAAATCTATATCTTGTATAACTTTTGAGCTAAAGTCACCAAATTTAAAACATAGAGAACTGGACACATACTCTAACGATTGGACCATATTTTTACCGGCCACGCCCACTTCCGCCCCCGTAAAGCGCGAAAATCTATATCTTCTATAACTTTTGAGCTAAAGTCACCAAATTTGGAACATAGAGAACTGGACACATACTCTAACGATTGGACCATATTTTTACCGGCCACGCCCATTTCCGCCCCCGTAAAGCGCGAAAATCTATATCTTCTATAACTTTTGAGCTTAAGTCACCAAATTTGGAACATAGAGAACAGGACACATACTCTAACGATTGGACCATATTTTTACCGGCCACGCCCACTTCCGCCCCCGTAAAGCGCGAAAATCTATATCTTGTATAACTTTTGAGCTAAAGTCACCAAATTTAAAACATAGAGAACTGGACACATACTCTAACGATTGGACCATATTTTTACCAGCCACGCCCACTTCCGCCCCCGTAAAGCGCGAAAATCTATATCTTCTATAACTTTTGAGCTAAAGTCACCAAATTTGGAACATAGAGAACTGGACACATACTCTAACGATTGGACCATATTTTTACCGGCCACGCCCACTTCCGCCCCCGTAAAGCGCGAAAATCTATATCTTCTATAACTTTTGAGCTAAAGTCACCAAATTTGGAACATAGAGAACAGGACACATACTCTAACGATTGGACCATATTTTTACCGGCCACGCCCACTTCCGCCCCCGTAAAGCGCGAAAATCTATATCTTCTATAGCTTTTGAGCTAAAGTTACCAAATTTAAAACATAGAGAACTGGACACATACCCTAACGATTGGACCATATTTTTACCAGCCACGCCGACTTCCGCCCCCGTAAAGCGCGAAAATCTATATCTTCTATAACTTTTGAGCTAAAGTCACCAAATTTGGAACATAGAGAACTGGACACATACTCTATACGATTGGACCATAGGTTTACCGGCCACGCCCACTTTCACCCCCGTAAAGCGCGAAAATATATATCTCCCATAATTTTAAAGCTAGAGTCAACAAATTTGCAACATAGAGTACTGGACACATACTCTAAAGATTGGACCATAGGTTTTTATAATTTTTAAAACACTGGTTTTTTTAATTTAAAAAAAAACACGGCTACTTGCTGCTGATTTCTGTTCGCCTGGTACTCCGAGCTGGCTGACCAGCATATTTTTATAAGTTTTAAAAATATATAATATATAAATCGCACCACTACAAGAGTTCACAGTTAAAGCTGTCAAGAGCTTTGCGGCTCGATAAGATAAGATGGCCAAGCAAAACTGTTAACCCACTATGCAACAGATTTATCTGTCAAAAAGACAAAAACAAATATTTCTTTAGTGCCTTCGTGAGACGCTGTTTACTCATATGATATGATATGATAGCTACACATTGAGCTATGTGTGTAGCGCATTTTAAAAGAAAAAAAAAACCTTCCTAGAAATTGAATAGACTTGTGTTATCTGAATCAAATATTAATACTCAATCATGATGCAACAACTTTGTAGTGACGTTTTTAAATAAAGTAAAAATTATTATTATTATGTAATCGCAGTTTTGTTTAATATATACAATCGCACCACTTGATGATATGGCCTTCGTATGTGACGTCAACGATTGCGGTTGGTGACGGTTATCGCCCCTGCAATGAATCAAAGGTTTTAGCCCGAAAGAATGCGCACTTAAATCATTTTTATATATATGTATACTTATTTGCACATTCTTTCGAAATAACACCTTTGATTCATTGTTGTAGGTGCAACTGTAAATTGTGCTGTATAATGTAGAATGTCTTCTATCCTTGACAGTTTACTCAGACTTACCGTTTGTGCTGTAAATTGTGATAATCATAGGAGAGTGCAAAGATTTTAATCTAAATAAAATTTTTATTTTAATTTGTTTTGTTTTCATTTTAATCGGTATAATAAGTATAATAACATTTTTGTTGTTCTTGTTTTTCATTCATTATTATTTTACCTGTTAATTTTAATGTTTTTATATAGTTTTTTTTCTGTTTTGTTTTTGTTTTTTAATATTAGAATTAGGCAATCGAGTTAATACTACCTTCGTTTTAAATATTATGCAACGAATTGGGTTTTATTTTTATTTTATTTTTATAATTATGAATTTTTAAATGTATATTTAATAAACTCATTTCCGTTCTGGCTAAGCAACATTTTGGGCTCTCTAGCGATCCACATGTTGCTCCTTTGGTTTTTTGTTTAATTTATTTATTTTTTATATTTTGCTGTGCCTTTCAACTCATTTGTTTTATGTAGTTTTTTTTTTTGGTTTTTTTTTATGCCGTGGGCGCTAAATGTACAGTTGCCTTGTAAAAATGTACAATTCAAGCGCTTGCTTTTAAAATATTTTTTGGTTTTCTTGTTTCTCTTTTTTTTTTATTAATGTTACAATTACTAATTTAGTTTTAGCTGAAAGTCGCAATCACCTTAACAAATAGCCGCATTTAATATATATATATAATAATATATATATATATATATATGTATATATATATTTTAGCGTTAATTAACCTTGTGTTCTTATTACGTTAGACCTTTTGTTTGGATTTATTTTTGCGGTTTTTCCATCTTTATTTTGTGGGGGCGAGGGGCTTAGATATAATACAATTGTTTTTATTACTGAACTAACGCTCGTGTGGATTGCAATTTGATTTTATATACTTAGTTATTTAACTGAGTTCTTGTTCTCGTTTCTGGTAATATATGTACGTTAAATTATGTATGTATGTATGTATGTATGTACGTTTGTTTTTATGTGTGTTTAACAATTTAGTTAGTTACTAGTGTAGCATCATGAGAGTGACGACATTTTGCGTGTATTTGTTTAAGTTCGGGTTTCTTTTGCTTTTTTCGCTTCACTAAAAAAACTCTGTACATACATATATATACTTTTTTATTTGTATATATATATATATATATATATGTATATACATAAGTATAATAATTATTTAAGTAGTATTTTGTTAAACAAAATTAACGCAAATGTTCAAGTGCTAAAAACAAGTGTATGTTTGTGTTCCACTTTCTATATACATATATATGTATATATGTATGTATGTATGTATGTATATGTATATGTATATGTATATGTATATGTATATGTATATGTATATGTATATATGTTATAAAGAGAAGTTCGGTAGATTAGGCGTAAAGAGCGCAGTTTTCATGAAATTCGTAAAATTGTTGTTTGCTTAGAAATTGTTTGATGAATTTGTTTTTTTGTTGTATGTTTGTATGTAATGTATTTATTTTTAATTATTTTTTTCTTTCGTTTTCGAGTTTTTTGTTAGTGTAGTTGTGTGTTCAATTTATTAAACTTTACATTACTTAGCTAAATTGTTGTTGGTTGGTTTTTATTTTATTTAATTTAATTTTATTTTGTTTTTTGTTTTAATGCCATAGCCATACAAAATGTCGTGTTGAATACATATATACGTTATATATGTATCTGCATGTATATATATGTATATATATATACATATGTTATCATTTTGTTTGTTGTATCTTTTAGTTTAATGAACACTTTGTTGGGTTCAATTCAATATTAGTTTAAAAAGTTGCATTTGTTTTGTTTTTTTTTTCCATATTTAGTTTATAGTTAGAGTTTAATGTAATTTAATTTTAGCATTGGTTTAAAAAAGTTGCTCATCGAAATGAATATAGTTAAGAAGCGCTGTGCCCTGTTGACTTGTGATTTTGGTATTCATTTTCCATATATGTATGTATATATGTACTATACTATAGAGTATGTAGTACTAGTTTCTATATAAATTGCTAAAAATCATAGTTCCATAGTTCATGTAATTAGCAATTCAACACAGTATTTAGTATTTGCCTAGTTGAAGACGCCTGGATTTCATTTCTGCCAGAATATATGCCGGACAGCCAAAAATAAATCAAACTTTTGGTAAGTAATTTTTTTTATATTTATTTTTTGTTTTTTTTTTAGGCTATCTATCGAATGATTTTTTTTACTTAATATGTGGGCACTTGATTGATTTCTCCTCTCGCTATAACTGCAGGCAGCATCCTTAGTAAATTTAACAAAAGATTTGTTTTATTTTTGGCTGACCGTCGGGATTTCTTACTATATATATCTGTGGATATATAATTTAGCTGCTGTTGTTATTTGTTTTTTTTTATTTGTAACGATTTACCCGTAGCTATAACTGGATTATAGAGTATTTCATACAAATTGATTATACGCCTAGTATGTCGGAGAGAAAGTCACACGTTTCTACGTTTCCACGTTTCGCGAATTGTTCATAAATGAGAAATCGTTTGTATTTTAAGAAAGAGAGAGAGTTTAGTAAATTGTTGTTCATCTTGTATTTCTACTGAAACCCTAAGGCATTTATTTCTTTTCTTTACGCTAATTTTATACTACAAGGGGGCTGGGGCTGGGGGTGGGATGTGAAGAAGAAGCCAAACAAAAAGTTTGCTGCAAAATCAGACTAAGGACTGGACATCTTTAATATCTCACACTGGATGATCGTCTTTAACTATGCCAAAGCGCACTTGAAGGATTCATTCCTTGGCTTAGGAATTTATAGGAACAGGTTGTTTTTTAATACGTCGAATTGAAATTGGTAGGAAATGATGTTGTTATCGAAACGTGTGACTTGCAATCGATATTCGATCTTTGATCATCGATCTTTCGTTATTATCGAGTCTACAATTGTTGTAACTAATTTTCTTTTTTGTTGTATATAATTTGTATGTGTATTTTGTTAGCTTCTTGAGTGTTGAAACTGAAATTAACGAAGTTGAAACTTTCCTTTTTTTAATCGCTTAATTTATGTAGGTACTACTACATAATGAAATATATGTAGTTGTTGCTGCTTCTTCTTCTTCTTCTACTTGCTGTTGTTTCCACTGGTTTTTCTTTTGAATGGTTCCAAATTGTAATAACGTGACTTAAAGCTATTTAAAATTACCTTTTATCATTAATATTATTTATTTATATATATTTGTATATATATAATATATAAGTTTTACTTAGTTTAATTTCGGTTTAACTTTACGTTTTTTTTTAATTTTTTTATTTTATTTTTTGTTTGAAGCGCTTAACGCGGGAGAGTAAAATTGTGTGCCAGTTGTTCTTGTTGTTGGTTTTGGTTGTTCTTTGTTATCGATAACAATCATAATACATATCATAATGTAAATAATCGAAAAGAAGGCGTAAATAAATCGTTTCTTTGTTGTTTTCAAATATACTGAGGAGTTTTAGGATACACGATTTGTTTTTGTCAGGCTTTGTTCTTGTTTGTTGTTGTTGTTTTCACTGTACATAAAAAAACATACAATACTGCGTATGTACTTGTTGTATATAAGTGTATATATTATGTATAGTTTTGTTTTAGTATATAGCAATAGTTGACGAGTGTTTCAAAGTTGTTGTTGTTATTATTAATTCTTGTAGTATGTTCGTTCTTGTTCTTCTTCTTCTTCTTCTTGTTGCTGTTCTTTATCTCTTCTTCTTATTGTTTGTGGGTAACATTACGTCATACATTATAGCAGTAAATAGGTATCGTAGCTGTTCATGTTGTTGTTTTTTTTGGTGTGTGTATAAGCAACGTGGGTTCACTTTATCAGTTCAAGAGGTTATGTTTCATATACACATGTGTATGTGTGTGTTAGTGTTAGTGTGTGTGTGTATATGTATGAATTGGGATACTTTGGGAGAAAATAGTGTTGATAAACTAAAGCAAATTTATTCCTTTTTGTTTACAATACACATATACATATATGTATATGTACATCTATGTACATATATATATATATAATATAGTCACAAATAGTCGTTACACAAATAAGCCACAAACTGTACAACAATTGTACTTGTACAATAAAAAACTTATACACAAAATCCTAAATTTCTTCATTTTCATTTTCGATTTCGATATCATTTGATCAATCGAGAGTGTTACGATTACGACGGTTTCAAAGTATGTTGCTAGGCTATTTAATTGTTTCTCTATATATATATATATATATTTATGTGTATATATATATCGAATATCGAACATACACACACGATGATTCAGTTTTAGCATTCTGTTTGTTTTTTTTTTTTTCGTTTTTTTCGTATATAACAAGAACGGTTATTTTAATTATTTATTAGTTTATTAGTTTACTATACAAATGTCTCATGTTTTAATGCACAAATTGTGCATATCAACATTATTTATCATCGATATTAATTTATGTTTTTAAATTTTATTTTCATTTACTGAGAACACAGTTTACTATATAAATATTTAAAGCTTTGGTGGCGGCAAAACAGTGAGAAAACAAAAGAATTATATTTATATATATATATATATACATATATATAAAATAAAAAAAATACAGACACTTGTCCACAAAATGTATGATTAGAAAACAAGGTATCAGTTTAGTTTTACGAGTTAGACGAAAATTGAAGACCGCTTTAGTATTTTACTTGATTTCCTTTATACACATACATACATATACAACCGAAAGTTTACCAACTTACAGAAATGAATAATAATTAACAGTGTTTCGTTAAGTTTTTTTTTTTTTTTTTTTTGATTTTGTTTTGGGCTTTAGTTTTTGTTTTGTTTACCAAAATGAGGCAAAGTCGTCATAATCATAGTACATAATTATAATCATATTTCATACAATACATATAAGCAATAGTACTGAACTTTACAAGTTTTGGCAGTACGCATTTTTGTATTCATTTGTTGTAATAGTTTAAAATTATGCAAATATACAATGTAGTTGTTTTTACTTTTGTTTTTGTTTTTCTTTTGGTTTTTGTTCATCATCGACTTCTATAAATCTCATAAATCGTACAGATTTTATGTTAAGTTTTTGTTTTTTATTTTGTTATTAAAATATACTCATAACGCGCTACTTAATTGTTTAAAAAGTTCTTTATTATATTAACTAATATTAATAAACAAATTTTAACATTTCTCGTTCAACAGTTTTTTTTTTTTGGTATTTTTGTTTAATTACTTTATTCTTTGTTCTTCTGTTTGCTCACCCAAACTGAAGATTTGGTTTTTACTGATCGCACTCAAGAACTCAAACGGAAACATCCCGAAGAAACTAGCTACAAATGAAAAATCCCATACATATAGTAAATAAATACGCGAGACAGAAGACGGGAACCCTCGTCGATATTTTTTTCGTTTTCCATTTTGGTTTTCTAGATGTAAACAATAAACTTGTAGGTTATGTACAACATTTCTGCGACTTTCCTTTTTTGCAAGATGGCGAATAATCCTACGTAAGTATGTGTGTGTGTGTGTGAGTGAGTGAGTATCTGCTGGGGCTGTGTGTGTGTGTGTCTGTGTGTAAGACATCTTTAGTAGTTGTATTAGTAGTAGTAGTTGTAGTTGTAGTATTATTATTAGTAGTACTGCGGGTTCGGTGTTGGGTTCTGGACCGGTCATCATTATCCACATCTTGGATCCTGGTGATCGTTTAGTTAATTACTAGTGTTCCGATTTAGTGTTCATTTAACTGCTATCACTTTCGTTTGTTAATGTTAATTTATTACGCTTTCATTTTTTTTTCAGTTTAATATTAATTTTTAGTTTTTTTTGTTATAATAAAATACAATTTTACTAAACGAAGTTCTTTCATACAATATTTGCGGAATTTTCAAGATCTTGATTCAGGTGTCTTTGGGGAAGTTGAGCTTAGGGTCGAGACGGGGGTATGGTGTGGGTTTTAGGGGATGGGGGTTGGTTCTGGGTTCTGGGGAGTTTGTGACAACACTCATTTTGCTAGTTGTATGTATATTATGTATATAATATAATGCTTTTTCAATTTGTTATTTGTATGCTCAATTATATGTTTCGTTTTTAGGCTGTCTTTAGGAATTTTAATCATAATTTCTCCTTTTCTTTTTCCTGCAATAGAAACAAATTGCAAAATCGCATGAGTCAATAGATTGAGTCAGGTGACACTAGAAAACGTATCGACTTAAGATCAAAGTTCAACCAAAAACTAAATGCATAGGGATCGGCAATCAATCAATCAATCAATGAGTTAGTTAAATCTCAATCAATACATACAAGAAAATTTACTGACGGCAATCAAAATCATAAATCAAAGTACATTAATCGAAAAATTCAAATAAAACTCAAATATATTACTTTTTTTTTTGTGGTTTGTTGCTTTTTTGTTGTGGTTTTTTTTTTTTTTTTTTTTTTTTTTGCTGTTGCTGGTACAAACATTAGGCTACTTGTTGTTTTTTGTTGTTGTTGTTAATATTATTATTGTTATACGTTGTTGTTTAACGGTTGCTTTTGCTGAACGCTGGGCACACATTCGATTTCGTGTTGTTTATTTAGGTGGAATTGAATTGATTTTTGCATTTTGCATTTTGCATTTAGTAGTCAGCTGTAATTTATAGTGGGCAACGGTAGCGAGCGATAGCGACAAACAATCGATTTAACCAATATATGTCTGTCAATCAATCAATCAATCAATCAATCAATCAATCAATCAATCAATCAAGCTGCAGGCTGTTGCATTTACCTATTTACTTATGCATTAATTTTATTTACTTATTGCGAATTTTATCAACTACGGCATACAGTTTGCGACAATTGTTAGTTTCATACGATTTGATTAACGGGTTGTGATGTGTTTTTTTTTTTTTTTTTTTTTATATGGAGGGGGAAATAAGAAAAGAATGAAATACAATTTGATTAGCTTCACATGATTATTAGCTACGCAATTTCTTGGCACTACGGATTCGACGAAGTTACGTATACGTTTTGTGAAAAGCTCAATAACTGAAAAGGAAGCGCTTAGCACATGGACACATAGAGATGGTTCCAAATCCCAAAATTTTGGATATATTTAATTTTTTTTCTTTTTCTTTTTAAATCTGCAAGTTAATACTGTTGCGCAATATACATACATATATGTTGCATATACATATGTGTGTGTTGAGTTTTTTTTTAGGGGCAGGACGATCTCTATAAGGTATAGCTACTACGTAAGCAAATCAAATATAAAAATATATATACTTGCATACATACAGATTTGATATACAGCACTACAAAAATACAGCTACGATACATACAGATACGAAGGAGACATTAAAAATGCGTGTTTTTTTAATTTACATTTGTTTTTGTTTTTTTTATTTTTTTTTGTAGAAATCAATCTCAAAACGCACAAAATCATAATTGAAAAATAGCACAAAAGAGTTTCGTTATAAATGTAATTGTAGTAATTATAATAATAATAATAGACGGAAAATCATAATTGTAATTATAATGGTAACTATAGCGGTAATCATAATAAAATAACTTTCGTCATAGAATTATTCACAAAATGTACAAGAGCAAAACAAGAAGAAGAAAATCTGCAACTGCAACTGCAACTGAAACTAAAAGAGAACCAAAAAGTGCGCAAAGAAAACAAATACTTTGTGTGTGTGTGTTTGTGTGTGTGTGTGTATGTGTGTGTGTGTAAAGACTAATTAGATATAAAGGGGTTGGGGCGGGGCTCAACAAATTACATATAGCTGGTACCGATCAAAGAAAAACATATTAAAAAAATAAGACTGCAATTAAGAAAAGGGATTTTTTTTCTCTTTCTATTTGTAGCCGTGTTGTTGTTGTTGTTTGTGTTATTGTTAACAAAAATTTATTGCCAAATTTAAGCTTAGATAGTCATTTATAATAGGCATAATATAATATACATAAGTAACGATAGAATAGATTGATAAACTGTGTGATTGTGTGTGTGTTTGTTTTTTGTGTGTTTGTTTGTTTGTTTGTTTGTTTGTTTGTTTGTTTGTTTGTTTGTTTGTTTGTTGTGTGTAATTCACTTTCATTCAAGGCGTTTAAATTAGAATTAAACAATAAGTACTTAATAACAAAGTTCATAACATGTTTTCTCTTTTTTTTTACTTTCAATCTTAATAATGCACTCGATATAAACCATAAAGGAAATTTCATAGGTGTGTAAGTGTGTGTGTGTGTGTGTTTGTTTGTAAGCAACAGAAAACAAGCGCAGCAAACAAAATTTGTAAACTTTTCGACATGAAATCATAGGGCATACTTTTATTATATGTATATACTTTAATAATTATATATAATATTTATATGGCTATAAAACTACGCTCAGTGTTGTGTGTATGTGTGTGGGTGTTTGTCAGTTTTAAAGCAAATTTTGTTGGTTTCTTTTTTTCATATAGCACACTTTACAAATTAGGTTGATTTTTTTTTTCTAGGCAGCAAATAAACAATAAATTTAAATATTAAGCTTTAAGTTTGTTTTTTTTTGTTTTTTTTTTTGTTGCGGAACGCAAAACTTTGCCCAGCCGAAAAAAACACTTGTGCAGTAAATCATATTTAATATGTATACATATATATATATTTATGGTATAATACAAAAAAAAGCGACAAAACTTGTAAAAATTGGTTAATTTTTCGTCTCGTTTTGAACTGTTTTTGTTGTTGTTTTTTTCATTTGGGCTTTTGTGCTTTGCGTGCCACAAGCAACAAAATATAAATTTATTTTGTTGTGGGTTTTTTTTTTGTTGTGTGTTTTGTAATTATAAATTGTTAACTAAGAAAATTTTGCTAAATTTGTTGCTGCTGCTGCTGTGTCTCTGTGTGTGTGTGTGTGTCCGTGTGTGTAAGTACGTCGCATATGTCTGTGTGTGTGTGTGTATGTTGTGTGTGTGTTTGTCTGTTGCGCATTGCGAATGCAGCTTCAAACGTCTTTAATTTGCAGTTTATTAACTAAAATGTAAATTTTCTGCTGCGTTTCAGTTGTTGTTGTTACAAAATATTATTATTTATTTTTTTTTCTGTTTTTGGTGTTGTTTTGTTGTGGACTGCTGTTGTTGTTGTTGATGATTTCTTGTGTTGTGGCTGTTGTAGCTTTAGTTGTTGTTGTTGTTGGTTGTTGGTTGTTGTTGTTGATGGCAACTTACTGTTCTTGGGGATCAGTATCACTCTCCTCCAGTTCGCTCTTGTTACGTCGCTTCTCATAGATGAGAATGATCAAACAAAGAATCAGCACCTCAGCACAGATGCCCAGGAAAGGCCACAAGGCGGCGAATTTGCCTATGGAAATTAAAAATATACATATATAAATTAATATCAAATTTATATGAATAATTTGGAAACTCTCTAAGGACTCACCCTTAACACGAACGGTTGTAAAATCGGAGGCAACGGTGCTATTGACACCATAATCATTGGCCTCATTACGTCCGTGGCATTTGAACTCGCCTCTATCGTCCAGGGTAACATTCTCAATCATTAGAACAGCATTCTCGATTTTATTATCATCCTTTTTCAGAATATAACGATCTGTGCTGTTTGTAATATTTGTATAATTGCCTGCAACAAAATGGAAATGAAAAGTGAGTTTTATTGTAATTCACATATTTTCTTATGATATCACATATCACAGACATTCACTCACCAAAGCTCCATGACAATTGGGGGTTACTACCAACAACAGCGCAGGTGATCATCATTTTCTCACCCTCTACAACACCAGTATTTGAAGGCACTCGTACGACCACGCGGGCTGCAAACGTATTCCAAAATATTGTTTATTAATGGGTGTTTTTTTATTTATTTACAGTTGGTGGCTTTTGATCTTACCAAACACGTGTATTTCTCTGGACGCGCCTTTGAACTCACAGCTATAATCGCCATCGTCGTGAGGTTCCGCCCTGTCAATTATGAACTTTCTTTCGGCAGCGATCAGTTTGAAGCGACCTCTCAGAGATGGCACATCCGTCACATTGACGCCATCTTTTTTCCTATTGTCAAAAGATATGATACGTTCAGGTAAGTATTTTATTAAGGATAAGTTACTTGATTAGCAATCGATAACAATTTTAGACAACTATCGAGAGTTTTTCGAAAATGTTGTTGGGTTTCATAATATTGTTTTTAAAGAATTTATTATTTTTTTATCAGCGATATCAAGTGTTATCGCTATCGATATGTTGTAAGTTATCGTCATCGATAAATATGTATAAAAGTTCTTGATAATTACTTTCAGATATTAATCAATATACCCAATAAGTGTTGGGTATAGCTTGTAATTTATTTACATATATCGGTTCTGGGGCAATATAAAGAGTTTGTGAAACTTGCTACTTTAAGGTGCTAGGGTCTAGCAGCCCACTACTGCTTGACTTGTCATTCAAATTGCGTACCCTTTTTTTTGTGTTGTCTTGCAAGAACTTTGGTGCCAATTATTCAGGACTAATTCAACGTGAGGCACGCAAAGCTGCGGCCCAGGACCGACCCGACCCGACCCGAACCGACCCGACCCGGCGACCGACACAAAGTGTCATTACCATTACACACATACACAGAGACATACATACATATAAACTAGAGTCGGAAAAGGCCCACTCCCTGGTATGTGCCTACCCCATTACCATACCCTATCCCCATCCACCCCATCTTTCTCGCGCTATGCTGTCCAGGTTACGTCAGTCAAGTGGTTGGTTAAGAGGGGTGCGCAGAGGGGCTGTGCTGGTGGATTGGTGGATTGGGGGTTAGGCAACATAATTAAGCAAAAGTGCTTAGCTGTGCCGTATTAAAATGATTGCTCTTATAACTGCCAACTATGTAGTAGTATGTATGTATATGCTGAGCCAGGGAAAGTGGGGCCCAGCTCTGTGTATTGGCCAGTATTAGAGAAGGGATTGGATTTGCTAGTCATTTAGGCTACAGTGGCCACTCGTTAAGTTGGAAAACTAGTTTTAGTATTTGTGTTTTGTTGTTGTTTATTTTTGAACTTACCATATGAGTGGATCATTGGACTCGACATTTTTCACATCGCAGCTGAGGACAAGCGGCGATCGAATATCGTAAAATTTCATTTGACGCTCCACATGGTCATAATTTGGCACCAAGGAATCTGGCCCTGAATTGGTCGAGAGAGATAAACAGATAGGGAGAGAAACAAACAAGAAATGCGTCAAGTTAGTGCAAATATTTATCAGAAAAATCGTATACAAAAATCGTACATACATATATCATATATATAAAGAGGAGGGTTAGGAGAAGGAAACAACGTTTACATAAATAAATGCTTAAACAAATGTAATTCTAAGAGTTATGCATATAAGAAAAAAGAAAAAAAAAACCAAAAAAAAATATTGTATATGGTTTTAAAAGTATGGGTATATTTTACGAGTATTTTGTAGGTAAATTTGAGAGGCGAGCGCTTAATTTATGAGAGGTATGGGGGGTTTTAAAGGGGGTTGGCGCAGGGGGTTTTAATCTTTGGGGTTGGGTCTGAGCGCAAGGAATGAGCTGAGAGATGTTTATTTATTTATTTTGTTTTTGGTTTTCATTGCATATTCTGTTGATGGATTGCGCTGTGTTGGCCACTTTTCAAACTCTAGTTGGCTAACGAGTACTTAACAATTAAATTCAACAAACTGAAAGTCAAGAAATTGCAACTTAAGAGTTCAACAAATGTTACACACAAAGTCTAGTAGTACTAAAAATGACCAGCTAAATAAATGGCAAAAAATAATAATAATAATAATAATAGATATAATTCGAGAGATATTTTGGGCCCACAACTAAGTAACCCAAAAAAAAAAAAAACTATAACTAAAACTAAGTAATAAAATAAAAGAAAACAGCATACAATAATTTCGTTGGTGAATTTCGAATTTTATTTCTCCTATATGTAGATATATAATTTGTTTAATGATATTTTTATTTTTTGTAATATTTTTTAAACTTGGACTGAAATCAAATAAATTTGATTTACGCGGCGCATATATATGTAATTGTTACGTTTATATATGTATATATATATGTATATAATTAGTTTTTAGTAATTACAATAATTAATTGTTATTAAATATTGGTTAAAGTTAGCTGCAAATCGAAATGGTTTCGTTTTTTTTTAAATGCTATCAGTTTACATACATATATAATAAATGTTATAATTAATATTCATCGAATGCATAAAGCTAAGCAAAGTAAAGTAAAGCAAAAGCAACATCTAAAGATCGAGATTATAAACGATAACCGATAATCGATAAACAGTTGTAGCGCCAAACAAAAACATATTTGTCCTTATCGGCAAGAAAACAAAGCAACAAAAAAAAAGTGAACACAAAAACAAAAGCAATGAACATGAAGTCGGTATCACAGTCATAATGGGGGCAAACCCACTGGGCTTATCAAGTTGCTCAGCGCCAATTCTAAATTACACATGAATTTAATATGCGTCATCAAAATGGCTGCCAATCAATCAAATTGAACAGAGCGACAAAGAGAGAGAGAAAGAGACACAGAGAGAGCTGTGCACCTGCCAACCGTGTGATTCCAAAACTAAGGTAAACAGCTAAATTATAGTAACAATGTATAGTAATAACAACAATTACGACAACAATAGCGACGACAACATCACAAATCAAATCAAAATTACATACAAAATTGAAGCCAAAGACAACAACAAAAAATTGTCAAGCAGCAACTAAAAAAAAAGCTCAACTTAAAGTTTGCCTGCTTATTAAAGTATGTGTATGTGTATGTGTGTGTGAGGGCGAACGAGCTGACGAAGCCTGAGAAAGCTAGCGAGCGAGCGATTAACGTTTAACAACACCAAAATAGACTATCGATGAGTGGTTTAGTTGAGCAATGAAGACGTGCTGATATCAAGGGAAGAGCGAGAGAGAGAGAGGAGAGCGATTACGAGCAAAAAAGAGCGAGGCTTAGACAAAGAAAATGTTGACAAAATTGAGTTTGATGCGAGCTTAATGTGTGAACCTGTTGAGGGGGCGTTTGTGAACACAAACAAAACAACAACGACTGACTGAAATGCAGATGTGTGGCTGTGGCTGTGGGTTGTATGTGTATGAGAACTGCACGAGTGTTGTTCTTAATACGAGCAAAAATATCTGTCAAACGATGACGTATGACGTATGACGCATTCGGTATCGCAGCCTCGATATAATTGCATTCACGAGTAAAAATACTCATACGCCCCGATTCCCTAAATGTTACATTTTTATTTACTCGTGCAGCTCTTTGAGTATATATGTATGTATGTATGTATGTGCTAAATGGTGATCAAATGATATTTATTTTTTTTTAACGGTTAGCCGATTCCTATCAAAATATACATTTGTATATTGTTTGGCAAGTCACCATGAATGAATTTTAATACACAAATAATACCGAATTTATTCGTGGAATTCATTTATTTATTTCTGCTTAAATGACTCCCGCTCCCATTTGTAGTGAAAATAAATTACATTCACAAATATTGACAGTTTGAGAGAACGTTGACATTTACATTTGTAAAAAAAAGTGTCAAAAATTTAATAATCTGAAAACGAGTTGCGGAAAAAAAACGTCTTTTTTTTACTTGATATCATTTTGCAATAAAAATGTCAAAAGTCAAGACTTAAAAAACAAAACACTTTATTTAATTGCAAATTATTATAACTGTCATTTGACCACCATATGAGTATGTGTGTGTGAGTGAGTGAGTGTGAGTTGTGAGTGAGTTTTTGAGTTCTTTTTGATGTTGTGAGTGTGCTCACCCTTTTTAATAGGCAAGAACGTCTTGGGCTGTTGCAGCATTAACCCGAAGTTGTTGTTGTTGTTGTTGTTGTTGTATACCGCTGTAGGCGCTGCTGTAACGGTACCTAACGCTGGCGGTACAAATTGCGGCGCATACGTCTGATATTTATCATTGTGATGCGGCTGCGACGGCGGTGGCAGTTGAAAAGCATTTAAATTATTTAGTTGCTGCTGCTGCAACTGCAACTGTTGCTGCTGCAGCTGTAGCTGCTTTTGCTGTTGCTGCTGCTGCAGCAGCAATTGTTGCTGTTGTTGTTGCTGTTGTTGTTGTTGTTGGTGATGATGATGCGGCGCGATGCTGCTGCTAATTGTGGCAGTGTCTGTGGGCTGGCGATAAAGTGGCAGCGTCTGATTGTATAGCTGGATGGTGGGCGGCTCTGGTGGCGCCAACGTATGCTCCAGCAGGCTCAAACGTGGTGGTGGAAAATCTGGCGGTGTTGCCGAATAAATGCGATGAATGCCGCCGGCGCCGCCACCGGCGACACCCAGTGTCGTGATGGTTGTAGGCCAAGGCAGCGTGGTGAGTTCGTTGTTGTTGTTGTTGTTATAATATTTGTTAGTGGGTAACGGTTCATAGCCATAAACCGTTGCATTACCATAGCCAGCTGATGGCTGATTGTGCTGCTTGTGCGGTGGTTGCTGCTGCTGCTGCTGCTGTTGTTGTTGTTGTTGTTGTTGCTCCTGCCACGTGCGCGTAAATATCTCATCGGGTGAACTTGGCGTCAGTTCATCAATCGTTTGATAGCCACTCTCCGTGGGAAATTGCTGCTGCTGCTGCTTGCTGCGCACGTGCAACACATGATAGCCGCTGTTGTGGCGATAATTGTTGTTGCATTGATAGCGGCCATCGTGGACCTTAAGTGCATGCCGCACTTTCAGATGCGCCTCAATCTTGTGCTTCTCGCCTGCAGTCGCATTTGGTGTGTGGTTGTGGTGAGTTGCGTTGAGTTGAGGTGAATTTAGCAAACGATTGCTTCTTCTGCATTTAAAACTCATATACTCACCCTCAATGGCGCTCTCCGAGAGCGTATATGAGTGCTCGTCGTGACCGTGCCGCAAATTGTGACGCGTTATCGACTCGCCATTCTTCAGCCAGTGGATCTTCTCGGTAATGGGTATGACGCAGGTGATGGCGAATGGCTCGCCAATATTCACATACGAATCGCCATAGTAGACCACCGGTGAGGTAGCGAGTGCAAACTCGGCCGACTCCTCGCTATCATTGGCTAGATTTTTGTTTAAACAAGCGCGAGTAGCGGGACGAGCAAATGGGTCACAAGTTATATATATATATATAATATATATAAGTAGTATATATATATAAACACACACAGCAAAAAATGGTTACAACAAATTCGATTTTTTTTTAATTTTCTTTTTTACAACATATAGCGAGAGAGTTATTGTTTTGGGCGCGGTGGGGGGCGGAAGGTCTTTAAACAGTGGGGTGGTCGTAATTTGGTAAAACCATAATCATTAGAAATCAAGAAAAAACATTTAAGAAACACAATTTAAAACAACAGAAATAGACTTTAATTAGTCTTTTACACTCTATAAAATATATATATATATATATATCGGTTACTATATAGCATGTGTGGCACAATACAATCCGATCCGATCGAGTGAATGTGTGTGTATGTTGAGGTGTCTGTTTTTTATCGGTTAGTTTGTTTGCTTTTCTTTCGTTTTATATTTTTTATGTGATTCCAGTTTTTTTCAGATTATTTGATTTCAGCGCCAAGTTGCAAAAATATATATTGTATGTTTATATCAATTTTATTATAAATGTGTCGTAAATCTTACTTACAAATACACACAATAAAACAAAGAAAACCTGAATTCAAATTGAAGAAACCAAATTGAAATGAAAGCAAGTCGAAATTATACAAAATCGGTTTGCGAATGATTTGTTAACTGTGTGTTTCGAACATAAAAGTGCAATTGGTTTTCGATTCTTGGGCATAAATATATATTGGTTTTTTATCGATAGCCAGTGCACATAAATAAATTGTATAAGTTATAGACATTTCGATAACCATTCAACTATCATCCTCGATAACCAGTGCACATATGTAAATATATATTAATTATATATTTAATTAATTAAATATCTTATCGATAGTCAGTAAACTTAAAGAAATACTAAAGGCAATACTTAAAAACTTGTTCTTAAATTCGTATTTTTTTTTAAATATTTCTTGGTTTAATATTAAACTATTTATGCATATGTAATTAATCACGTGCCTTAGGGCTAAGAATAATTTCAAGTGGCTTCACATGTCGGAAATGTGATTTTGATTATTGTCGCATTACACAACACTGGGGACGACAATTAAAGTATTTGTCCGCAGTGTAACGATTACTGACGCAACTTGCTTCATTTTTCACAATCAAATTGATGACAATCAACTCTCCACTCAGCTAAATAATATATATATGTATCTGCATCTGTATCTGTATCTGTATCTGTGTGACATTGGGTAATGGCACAAACAATGACGTCAACGCTGTCCAGTTTCAACTGCATAATCTTAAGCCTTGGCCATAAATACACAAACCTATGTATATTTATATACGTATGTATATAGTTTAATACGTCTGCCCGGTGACCATGTGCCGCTTTTGGAAACATCTTATCAGGCAGGCAGGCTGTATTATTGGGCTTATCACAGGCGGTAACAAGTACTTTTGATAGCAACCAGCAACAAAATAAGCAAAGGCTATTATGACAATATATTTGTGCTCATATGAAATGTATAATTGTTGGCAAGATAAGAGCCCGCAATCTTATCAGCTGATTTTAACAAGCAGCGGAAATCTTTATCAGCCTGTCTCCCTCTCACTCTCTCTATCTCTCGCCCCCTGCATGTCAACACACTTGGTGATTAGGTATGTTCAAAAAAACACACATACGTAACTTGAGCAAAAATTAATATGTGCTTTTATATATGTTTATTTTTTTTTGTTTAGCTGACAGCTTTATTGAAAATTAAGCGCAAAAAGATTGCAGACAGCAATTTCATTTACAAGCCACATGCTCTCTCTCTCTTCACCCCGTCCCCACCGTTCCCCTACGCTTTGTTCGCATTTTTGGTCTGCTCTTGTCACTTTGGACAGCACACATACTTAGCTACATTAACATTTGTGTGCACATACATAGAGCATAACATAACGGGCGCAGCCGAAAAGTATTATAAATTTATACAACACTAGCACGCACACTCACACACACGCACACACAGGCAAACAAAACACACACGTGCGCGTAACACACCTTAACATTTTTGCAGCGCACCTCTCTCACCACACTCACCCACTCTCTCTTTATCTGCCGTGCTCACTCTCTCTCTCACTGTCTCGTTATACACTTGCAAGCCCTAAGCGTTTAACCGCTGTGACTGTTGCCATTATTATTGTAGTTGTTGTTGTTGTTGCTTCTTTTGGGTGACAAGAAATTTATGGTTTATTGCTTGTTCATCTAGCATAGTTTTTGTCGCATTCCTTGTGCCAAATAGAAGCTTATAAAAAGAAAGAGCACGAGAGCACGCAAAAAGCGCCAACTAAAACTTTATTTAATCAAATTTATGGCTGCCAGCGCACACACATCCCTATCCCCCTCCCCCTGCCCCTTCCACTAGCCGCAGCTTTCGCCGGCATCAACCCACCACCACCGCCACCGCCACCTCATCTCACCACAGCAGCGCCACTCGTGACATATTGTTATTGGCATACGTTTGTATGTGTGCGTTGTATGTGTGTAAGCAGCTCATTACATTTGAAAATTTCGTTTTGGTTTTATTATTTTTTAATGAACGCATTGAGCTTTTGCAACAAATAGCCCCCTTGTGTTATTGTTGCAGCAGTTTTAGAAAATTTGTTATAGCCAAAGGCAATTAAAATATTTACACAGAGAACAAAAATAATAAAAATAAATGCTGCAACAACAACAACAAACACAAAGTGCACTCATACAGAGAATTTGTACAAGCAATAGGCAAGAAGGAAAAAAAAACCATGTAGCAAAATTAATTAACACGAAACAAACAAAATTGATTGCGCCTATATTATGTGATGCGCGTGTGTGTGTGTGGAGTGTCTGTGCTTTTATTTTTAGCAGGCGTTGTGCACGTGAAAGCACAAATACAGTTTGAAAGTCACGCTGTAAAGGATTTTTAAAAGCATTGGTGTGATCCAATTTTGGGTTTAAGGTTAGAATAAAATTACGAAAAGCAAAACGACGACTTTGGTAATTCAAGTGGTTCGGAATGTAACAAGACCACATACACACACACACACACACACACACACACACACACACACAGTTATTGCGGCCAATCAGAATCAGCATCAGAATCGATTGATCATTTTTTGATCGGTCAGTGAACGCACAACGTGAAATTCATTAAGTAAATTGCACGCGAAACATGCCAATTAAATGCGTAAACTCACAGCAGTTGACAAAGCAATTTCAATTAAAAAAAAAAAAATAAATCAAGAAACAACACAGTTGCTAAACAAATACGAATGCAAACAGAGGGGAGCAAAAACTGCAGTTAATTGTCAGTCAGCGTGCGAGTGAGACGGCGACAGCGGTGTGCACTTGAGAGAGAGAGCGAGCGCGCTGTTAATGGGGCCCCGCACTTTTAGAATAATGAAAAAAAGATAAGTGCCCACTAACCATTATCATAATCATGCTTATCATAATCAGACAGAGATTTATAAATATACGTGTGTATATATAAATATTTAAATACGCAACCGAGTTACGCGCTAGAGCAAACAAAACTTTTCAAAGAGTGGGGGGAGCAGAGACGGCAGAGCAGAGACCGCGACGCTGACTGCAACGTCGAGTCATGTGTCTGGGGCTGAGAGCAGCGGCTAGTGTGTATGTGTGTGAGTGTGTGTGTGACTATCTGCTGGCTGCTGTAAATTAAAATAAAAAATTGTTTGTCTATTTTAAAATTAGCAAAAGCAACCAAAATGAAAATGACTAGGCGTCTGAGCGCTCTCCCTCCGGCGCGCTCTCACTCTCACTCTCTCTCTCTCTCTCTCTCTTCCTCTCCCTCTCTCATAGTGTTGAAAAGTTTTGGCAACAACAACAATTAGCACAAAAAACCTGTAAGCGTATTAGAGCGAAGAACTTGAAAAACGTATTTAATTTGATTTTGGTTTTATTTTCTTTGTATTTTTTTGTTTTGGCAATGCACATTAAAGATTTAAGCAAACAAACATTAACAAAACACTTGTTTAACGTTTTCAAGTATGTTGAAAGCGTCAGTATGTGTTTCCGTGTGTGTGTGTGTGTGTGGGTGTGTACATAAATATTCTATTTGCCTTGCAGTTGTCTAATTAAACGAAATAAACATTAGCTAAATTTAATTTCCAGCTCTCAAGCGGTTTTTGGCTTCAACCAATTGAAATCCCGCCACAGTTGGGAAACAACTGTAAACGCTATGATCTCGTTGTGTACCGTTTGAAAATCATTGGAAGATAGGGTGGTGGTGGAGTGTGGGGTGGGGTGGGGTGGTACAACATCTCAAATCCAATAAATAATGCAGAAAAAAACATGTCAGACAGTTTTGAATATTTCATTCGGCCTTCTCGGACCCGTGCCCAGACATTTATGTCAATTATTATTGGCTTGGCACAATTGAAACCAACGCAAATTGATTCGAAGAAAACGTAATGGACGACGCAAGCTCACACACACACACATACAAGCACATTTATTACACCCTCTGCACTTATACAACAGCTTGTAAAAAAAAAGCATACATTTACAGTAACTTTTGAACTTTGGAGCCAAGCAATTTCAAATTGTCAAAGTCAATGAAGCGATAAAGCTTTGAACGCCACCGCTCTCATTCTGGTTCTTGCTCTTCCTTTTGCGGTTTGCCCTCCACCCTCTCTCTTCTACTCTCACACTCTCCCACTCTCGCTCACGGTCAATTGCAAGCGACAAGCAACTTATCGAAAGGGCATGGTGCAAATCAAATTGTAAAACAAAACGAGAGAGAGTGCAGAGTGCAGCAACAAGAAATGGCGACAAAAATTGATCTCACACTTGCTGCCAACTCTCTCTCTCTCTCTATCTCTACCACTCCTCATGCTGCTCTCTGTCTAACTAGCGCGGCGTCATAATGGAAAAATTTTCTGGCAACCTTAGCAAAAAAATATTTGAGCAAAAATCAGTAAGAAAAAAAAATAAAATATAACAAAATCGGATTCTGACAAACCGGGCAGCCAGACCAAACTGTGCGATTTGGCCCTGGCCGCCAACCCCCACAGGACGGCTGATTGACGCGACAGTAAGGGGGAGGTGGGTTGGGCGGCAGCAGCAGCAGCTAGTGACGTTGGTGACGACTTTTGGTTTGGCAGCGCGCTTTGTTTTTGTTGTTCGTACTTGGCGGCTAAAACATACAACAACAACAAACGATGCCAGACAGTCAGACGAACGTTTTATACATATTAACATACACACACACACATGTATATGTATTGGTCCGAATGTCTGCATGCACAGTGGGCCACACGCAATTGGCTTCAAGTGCAAAGAAAACTTGACATTTTGAAGAAAAATACAAAAAAAAGTTCTCAGTTCGTTTTGTTGACAATCTCACACACACACACATACACACGCACAGAGAGTCGACTGGCTACCCGCATACACTTATATATACTTTTATTGTTCTCACGGAAAAATGTATTTATATTTATTTTTAAATATGTGAAATGTATATAGTACATATACAATAAGTTGAACAAAAGCATATGTATGTATATATATATATATATCGTGTATAAGTGCCTGTCTGCCTCTAAATAGGCGATGTGTGAACTTTTAGCTTTTGTCAGGTGCCTGCTAATGAAAGAGGGGTGCGGAATTGCCTGCTAAAAGCATGCGAATGGAAGGGCCAGGGCCATTAGATAAGAGTGCAAATACAAAAATTTCCTTTTTCCCCCCACTAACAGTTCTTTTCAAAACAATTCCGTGCAGAGTAAATTAGCATGAAACGCAGCAGAAACAGGCGAAAGGTGCAATTCACTGATATACCAATACAGGCACAGTAAAATATACTATATATATATTCATATGTGTGTGTATGTGTGTGCTCTGTTTAAGCAGTCATTATCTGGCACGAGCGGAAACACAGAGGCAACCTCTATAGTAGAGATGGTGCCACCCATTCGAGTTGCAAGCTAAATATGCAATGCCAAGCAATCTGAACAATATGACCACGCCCCCTCACCGCACCCACACAGTTGGGGAGGCGAGGGGGGGGACGGTGGCTTTTCTTTCACTATGACGCGGCAACTGGCAACGACGACATTGAAAGGGAAATTACATTTCATGTTTATTGTCTTTACAAAAATAATGTTTTCGCTGACACAATCACAGATTCTACATAAATATATATATATATATATATATATTAATATGAATATTACAGCTTGAGCATATTTACTTTATATCAATAGATTGATTTAAATTAATGTCAGCTGTGCAAATCATACAACAATCAGTTATTTTGTTCTTTGTCAGAAAACAAAGAAAATGTCATACGTTTTACAGAGTTTTATAGAGTGGGTTAGCGATAACATTGTAAAAATCATAAGCAAAATGGATTTTTGATTTTTTTTTTTTTCTTTTCCCTGTATTACGAATTATTTATATCGGCCTGCATTATTTTCGTATTATATAGTTAAGAAAACTATATATACTTATATGGATTATAAAAGTAATTTAAACCTAAATTATAAACTATTTGTGTGCACCACTGTGCAAGTTATGTAATATTGAAATTTTTATATAAAAACTAACGTAGTAATTTCTCTCATTATTAGCAGCGCATTTGCGCCACTGTGGCCAACTATTGACTACTGCTTTGGAGACTCGGGCGAGCCGAAATTTAAATATTTGACATTTATTAATGTAATGAAAATGCCATAAAATAAACATGGCTAACAAAACAGGTAAGCCCCAACGTACACAAGCACAGCGAACAACAACAAAGCACAGGACAATTTGCCTGCTGTTCTCGCTGGCTGCTTTCTGTTGTTGTTCTTTGTTCTTTGTTTTTTATTGTTGTTAATACAATTGTGGAGTTCAAAAAACTGTGCTGCGCGGAAAAGACCTCGCCAAATGCGAATTGTGGTGAAAAACCAGTGGCTGGGGCAGAGCGCAGAAAATAGGCAAATATCGAATGAAAAGGGAAACAAAAATACCTTTGCGAAAGCCAACATAAACACCTGGACAACACGTGGTTTTTGCCTACGCAAATCGCTTTGAAGTAACAACGAGCAATAACAAAAAAAAAACAAAAAAAACAAAAGAACGAGCCGCAAACTAAAACTACAATAAGAATGCAAATACAGTAGTCACTTGAAGAGATGATACTAAGTGTGAAATATGTTGTTAAAATTCTGAAAGAGCAAAAATATTATTCAATATGAATCAAATCCTTATCTATTTTGACATTCTGTATTTCAAATTTATTAAATACACTCAATTAAAATAAAAATTGGCTTGTCAAGTAAAGTAGTATAAAACTATAGTTTAAAACTCAAGGCATTTAATGCATACAAAATAAAGCATGTAGTTCTGGTATTTCTAATTTCCGAAAAATCACTTAAGTACTGCTCGAATCTCGTGATTCATACTATAGAGTTAACTCACACATCTGTATATATGTATACGCATCTAAAGTACGTTAAGGCTTTAATATATGTATGTATATGTGCACTTGAAAAGCGTGCAAAATTTACGGTTTGAAAAGTTTACCCAGGTTTCTATTATTTTACGTCTGACTCTGTATATTTACGTAAACAATTCGGAAAAGCATTGAAAATATTGTACATAACGCAAAAATCTAATGAGAAAAACAGAAAACATGTGCAAAATAAAAATGATAATCACGCAGATTAAATGAACACACCTGAAAGAGCATAGCAGTGACTTTATAAATACCCTACACTTAAGTATTGGAATGAAACATGCTTTTTAAATTGTGCTAACTATTCTTAAATCTTCTAGGGTATCTACTAGCCGTACACAAACAGCGAACTATTTCTTTAAAAAACCGAATGTTTATTCTCAAAATACTTTTTTTAATTGCCCTTTATCGAATTTTTATGTGATTTAGTTATGAATTGGAAATAATTCTACATTGAGTTTGAATTTTTGATAATTTAGGACCAATATAAAACTGAGAGCATTATTGTATCGATAAAAAATATGCTATCGATATAAATTTAAGAAACTTGTGAATAAAGCTGTCGTTTTGCTAGTCCTTCAATTTGAATTCGAAACTGGTTAATCAATACTTTAGTTTATAATATCAACAAACTTTCAGCAGACCTCAAAACACATTTGAAAAACAATAAAATTATATAGTTTAGGTAATTTGAATGCTGCTCACGTTAAGAAATATTACAAAGGGGATTCGAAATGAGAAATGAAAACATGAATAAAACACCTTGAATGTGAGGAAGGAAGGAGGGAGAGAGAAATCTAAATAGCTACAGAGATGAGATGATGGCGGGGGGCGCAAATAGATAGATGGCCTGGCTAAATGTTAAATGGATAGTATGCTTAGAATAATAAATAGATGGAACTCATATATGTACATATGTATGTGTAGATAAAAGCAAAGCAAAAGGCTATTATACAGAGGGAGGAGAAGAACTTTCGACGGCCAAACGATTTTTTCAATTGTAAACAATATGCAGCCGGTATATAGTATCGAGTACCACGACTACCGACTACCGACTACAGAGTACCGGGTCGATGAGTTAATATAAACAAGCCAAAAGACAGACGCACGGACCCGACCCGACCCGGCTAAAAGACTATATACCTGGCGACCGGGCGACCGTGTAAATGCCTTAAGTTAAACAAAATACAAAAAAAAACAACAAAAAAAACTACAAAAATAGGAAAAAAAATCATAAGATTTAAACTGAAATACTAAAATGAACTTAATATACAATGTTGTTGCTTTTGGTATTTCTGTTTTCTGTTCCCTTGCCGTTTTTGCAATTGTGTGGAAAATTGAAAATCAAATGAGCGCGCGGCGCATAGTCGAAGAAAATCATACAAAAAAAAAAATAAAGAAGGAAAACAGTGGGAAATGAAGAACAGAACAGAAGAGAACAGCACAGCACACACAATGTCGACCAGTCGACCAACCCAACCCAACCAACAAACCAATATAAACTATAAAAAGCAACACACAAAAATATCGAAGCACAAGTACACTTAACTAAGGCCAAAAAGATATACAGAGAGAAACTGATAGAAAGAGTGGGTAAAACCTGCTGGCCTCAGTGGGCAGTGGGAGGCAGCGGAAGGTGCGCTTTACATTGTAAAAGAGAATAACAAAAACCAAGCGAAAGGAAAGTGTTCGCCTCAATGTGTGTGTGTTGTATTACGTGTGTGTGTGTGTGTGTGTGTGGGTAAAAACCCAGCAGAACTTTGGGTCAAATAATATAAAAAAGAATAACCTCTTCAGTGATTAGTTTTACATGAAAAAACTTCAAGCTGTTTTCAATTATCGCAAATGTTTTTATAAAAGAAACCATTACATAAGAATAAACTTAATCTAACCTATTATATTTGCAGTGGTTGTTGGAAAAGGATATTTTAAGCAACGGAATGCAATGAAAAGCGAAATTCACAAAATATGAAGAAATGCAAGTGACAAATCTAAATCCTGGAAGAATCGTTATTTTTATATGTTATCCAAGAAACCACTGTAAATAATTCTATAATCAAATGTATTATATAAGTGCTAATGTTTAATAGGAGAAACTATTATATACTAGCATATCAATAAATATATCTTAATATAATCTATTGAATTGAAATACAGTTGCTGCTTGTAAATTAAGATTAAGATATAAATGAAAAAATTCGAAATTCGTAATTCCCAGACGTTTCTCTGTATATCTCGCGGTTCTTATTCTTATATTTTTCAAGGAACCACAGTATTGCCAAGCGTTTTCCACATTAATATATTTTTTTAATATTTTAAAATTATGTTAATTATTATATAAACTATGTGGAAACCGACAACATCCTTTGCGCTTAATATGAATATTTCAGCCTTCGGCATATCCGTTCTCAATAGGTCAAACTTTACACAAAAGTGCTTCAGGAAAAGTTTTTCGGACTGAATTTTAAAATGAACAAAGTGATGAAAAAGGAATGTGATTTTCAGTATGCTTCTCACACACTGAAAAAGTTTTGCTGGGCGTAATCGAAAAGAGTAGGTAGGCAACAAAAAAGTGTTGGCTCTGCAACGGGGCAATTAGGGCGCTTTCCAAGATAGGGGGAGGGGTCGGGGCGGTTGTTCTTGGGTCAATGTAAACCACATACTATAATTTTTTTTTTTTGTTATTGTTTGCAGTTTTTGTTGCACACATAAAACATGTACCAGTACATAAAATACATAGAGACATATAAAGAGCTTAAATATATGTATATACAGTGGGGTTTGGGTTAGTGTTTTTGTTTTTATTGTTATTGTTAATTTAGTTGTAGTTGTAGTTGTACTTGTTGTAGTTGTTGTTGTTGTCTACTTACCAATTGATTGAGCATAAATCGCTAAAAATATCGAGAGGAATGAAAGAGCGCTAGCCAAGAATTTCGCCTCCATCTTTGGTATTGATCCGTGTTGTTGTTGTTGTTGGTTGGTGTTTGTGGTTGTGGTTGTTGCTTGTGTTCAATTGTTGTTTTAATTATTATTATGATGTTGTTGTTGTCGTTTCAAATTGCTTGCATGTACATATTAAATTTGCTTTAACTATTTGCTGATTGATTAATTATTTTTGGTTGGTTGGTTGTTGTTGGTGTTTTTATTTTTGTACTTTATGATTAACTTACTATATCATTATTAATATTAATTTATGTATACGTTTTATTTTCTTCTTTTCTATTTAATTAATTATGCTTAACATTAATTTGATATTAGTTGTTGATGTTGTTGTTGTTGGTTGGTTGGTTGGTTGGTTGTTTTTTATTTTTTATTATTTTGTGTTTTGTTATAACGATTCTTCTTCTCTTTCTCTTATTTTAACCAGCTCCAGCTATTGTTCTTATTTCTTGTCGCTATTTATTTATTTATTTATATTTTTTTTTCGTTTTGCAATAAAAGAAAAGTGGAGAAAAATTATTTTAACAAACAATTTCATATTTTAATGCTTTTCGTTTGTTTCTTTGTCATAATTTTTTTTGGTTTCTTTTGTTCTTGTTCGGTTTGCTTTGAATTTTATGATTTTTGCACAAAATTTAAAAATACATAAATTCAAAATAAAGCAAAGAAGAAGACAAACGACTGCCCGCGGCGTCTTCAAGTGCGTGAGAGAGAACGAGAGATGGAGAACGAGAGGTAGCTCAAGGATGTGAAGACGCAGCAGTGGCGGCAATAATCCAAACGAGCATTCAACTAAATATAATTTTTGTAAAAATGTTCACTCATTGGCTCTCTCTCCTTCTCTCGTCATCTTTAAATGCTGCACACGTGCGCTAATAGCGCTAACGACGGAGGAGCGGTGCGAGGAGGGAAGTCGTTGCACCTTTTGCTAATTTCTTGTGTTGAATAATTTTTGACGTTAACTCATTTACATGCGTTGCCCAAAAGCTCTCTCACACACATGCAAGCAAGCATCTACACATGCACTCACACACAAGCATACAGAGACAGTGGGTCGAGGAATTTTTGGCTAGCAAAATGAAAAAATTAATAAATATGCCACATTGACGTCTATACAAAAAATGCTCAGAAATAAACTCAAAGTGAGATTTGAGTGTTTTGTGTTTTGTATTTTGTATTTATATATTTCTTTTTTATTTCACACAAAAATTTGGCAACTTGTAAAAATTGGCCAATACGTACGTACTGCTACAGAAACTACACACTAACCAACAAAATGGCAAAAACGGACACGGAACACAACAGAACGGAAAGCAACGTAAGCGTAAACGTAACGCAACGAAATCAGCGAGCAGACTGAACTAGCCACTGTGCAGCCAGCGAGCGAGTAGGCAAAAAATAAAAAGAGCAGAGCAACAAAATAATACAGACTGACGCTCGCTCGGCCAGCGGTCGGCAGCGACGCTGATGTCGACGTCGTCATGGCTGACTGATAAAAGTCGTACGGATTTGTTATTAGCTCATTGTTTTTGCTGTTGCGTTCTTTATTTTTTTTGTGAGATTGAAATTCGTTTGTGTGCTGCGGAGATGATGACAGGCAGGCAGGCAGCAGCAGCGTTATCAGCAGCAGCAGCGGGAGTTTGTTTACCCCGCCGCGACGTGTCAGCGGCGGCATTTACAGCAAAATATTTCCGTCAGAAGTCATACGCACACGCAGTGTTGTCAATTACGCTTTTTTTTCGCATTAACCTAGCTTCTTTGAAAATGATAACTTGTCTAGTAGCCACTTAAGCTTTTTTCTTAAGATCTTGCTCAATTTGGTTAATTCTGGAAAAATGTTTGCTTTATTTAAATTATATATCGAATCGTAATTAACGCTAATTACAGCCGCACGATTTGGGCCAGATCTAATCTAGCTAATCTTGTCTAGCTTATTTGCAATTAGGTTCCTCATAAAACTAGCTTTTTTTAAATTGGCAACACTGTACGCATATTCATATACTCCATACATATACACATGTAATTACGTATGCATGTATGTGTGTATCTTAAGATAAAGACCTCATTGCAGTATTTTATACAAATACAAGACGGCGACGACGACGGCGACAACAAGAACGTGAATCGTTCACGTATCGACCAATGGGCAACAGGGGTGGGGGCGGGTGCGCGGCGGAGGAGAGCTGCCTAAAAGCGGTTGGCAGCGGTTTCGACATGATTTTTAGCCTGGGTAGCTGAGCTGCTAAGCTAATTTCGTTGCGTTGCGTTCAAAACAAAAGGCGCGCAACAGCAACAACAAAGAGGCGACGCGTCATGTAATTCAATTTTTATTTATTTTCTTATTGCTGGCAAAAAAATTAGCAGCTGAGCGCGATAGACCTGAACAACAACAACAGTGATGATGGGGTCGTGTGTGTTATCGATTACGCGTCGAACTCGATATCGATTGGCTGTCACGTCGATTGTCTGTCGAGCTCGATATCGATTGGCCTGTCAAGTATGCGTGTGTGAGTGCATAATAGCTTTTTTTTATTTGAATAAAGTTTTTGCGTTTTATTGGCAAAGTTGGGAGCACTTTTGAGACAAATTGCCTTTTAGCGCAGCATAACGTCATCGGTTAGCCAACCCATGACTCAGTCTCAGAGTCTCAGTCCCGGTCATAGTTTATTTACTGTACACACACATATACACAAGCACATTCATATTGTATTGTCATGCGAGAAGAGCAAAAACAAAATTGACGCAGTCGATGATGCGATGCTGCTGGCCGCAATTATTAATTAGCGGCAATCATAAATATCAATATATGTATATACATATACATATATACTCTTAATATGCACGCTAATTAAATTGATTAAGCTTTAAATGCTAAGAACAATATAACAATAGAAATACACTAAAAAAACGACTCAAGCTTGAAAGTTAACAGTTAAAGTCAATGTGTGTGTGTGTATGGGTGCGTGTCAGGCTGGATGACGTGATTGTCTCTCTTTTCTCAGAGCCCGCCCGCATATGATTAAAACGGGAAAACAAGATAAAACTCGTTGGGAGCAAAAGGAGCAGCTTGTTGTTGATGAAAGCTAGCATGCGGGGTGCGGGTGGGTGGTGGGGGTGTAGGCAGGGTCAGGGCAGAAGCAGCAAAATACGCATGACACTCCTTTGCCGCTGCCGCACAAGCACACACATACACATACATACAAACGCAAGCACGCGACACACAGACACGAGGTCACTCACACACACACACATATATACACACATATCACACTGTGGCAAGTATTAGTTGATTTTTGACATATATTAACTTTTATTACATGAATTGAATTAAATATGACAAAATTAAAAGTTAAATTATTAAAATCAAAATATAAATTTATTAAAAAACGATATATAAATGTATTCAAAATTAAGTGTAATTCAAATATTATATAAATTTATTAAGATAATTAAAATGGTATATCCTTGTTTCTGGTTTAACGTTTTTAATTCAATCAAAATAATTAATGCGATCAGAAGTCAATATAAATATACTCAACAATTTCAAGTCACGAGATGTTAACACACACACACACACAAACACATGCATAACAATGAGTATATTGAGTGCGATTATAGTAACGGGATTTTCTTCATTCTGTTTTTTTTCTGCTAGCTCTGGTCCCTCTTTTAGCCGCGATGACGACAGCGGCGTCAGCAGCGGCGCTTTTTCAATAACATTTACAGTTACATTTACATTTACACTTTTCTACTACTACTATTTATGTAATAGTTTTTTTTCATCTAGTTTTATTTAGCGATTGCATTTTGCACCTGCAACAATTTATGCATAATTTCACTATATTTTATTTTTATTTCTTTTTGATGGTTTTTTCTTTTGCTTTTTGTTTTACTAGCAGAACTCTAGCAACACAAACACACTCACACACACATATGCAAAACGAGGCACGCACAAAACACTCACACACACACACATACGCGACACACTCAATGACGAAATTCCACGGAAAGCGTTGACAACTCTAGGTTCTAGCTCAAGCTCTTTCAAGTAGATGTGTGTGCCTGTGCGTGTCTGTGTGTGTGCGTGCGTGCGTTTGCATGGGTATGTGTGTGTGTGTGTATGAGTATTTCTGCTGCTTTTCGTCATAATTTTTGCGTTGGTTTTTTGATTTGCAACTTTTTACACGTGGTCACTTTAATTAAGTGTGCACATATTGATGATTATTGCAATCGCGTTTGTATCAGCTGCATTATTTTGCACTCTTTGGGAATTTACCTAGCACACAAAACACAAAAATTCGATTTTTTCCTCGCTGATATTTTCACGCGAATGACCTTACATCACACGCATACAATACACACACACACAAACATATCAAATCTTGGGCATTTATTGCCTGTCCAAATTCGGTCTCACAGTTTGCCCGCTAAAAATACTAAAATCCCAGCCAGCTCGCTACATTACTATCGTTAGCCAACACTGCTGAAATATCGATAACTACCGATTGGCCGTCACTAACCAAATTCAAAGTAATAAATAAATTTTTTAATTTTTGTGAGTTATTATACATAATTATAATGAACTAAAGAACTTTCTTGATTTGTTAATAGCAAACATTAATAGGTGAATCCATTCTTTTACCCGAACTCAATATGTAGAAAAGTGATAATTGTGAATATAATTAAAATATAATTTCTGATTAACTATTGATATTATCCCAATTGTACATACTTTTAGCAATTCTTATAGTGTCTTTTGTTTTTTTATTTTTAATTTAAAAATTGTGTATCGTAATTTGTAAAACATCGATATATCGAAACCACTAGCTGGCATCAAACAGGGGTGTGGTGCGATAACTCGATTCAGTTACTGCTTGCCCGTCACTAGCATAAGTCATCGCGTTGCGGGTTCGTGAGTGTGTGTGAGCGTGCTGCCAACTTTTGTGTTTCATTTGTTTAACATTTAAGTTAAAAGTTACTTTTCCTTTGTTGCCTTCGGTTATTACAAACAATGTGCCGCACAACGTGAGCGTCGAACAACCAATTACGTTATACAGGTGAGTTGCCGCACGTATTTTTTGAGTGACCCGCCCAAAAAAATGTTTGCATTAAAAATAACTGTGCTTGCGTTGTTATTATGCTGTTGTTGTTGCTGCTGCCTACACATGGGCGTTGACCGAAAACTGAGAAAGGCACAGGTCATTTTTAGAGCGCCCTTTTGGTTAACTTCATCTAATCTAATTAGATTAAGCTTGTAATTCACAATTGCATTTTTTAAAATGTTAAAAATGGACGCAGGCTTCTTCCTGCGAAAAAAAAAAAACAGTTTATGGTATTTGCCACCTGCTGCCCAATGGGAAATGAGCTCAAATTTCACGCTCTTGTTTTTTGCATAGTGGTTGACCGTTAGTCCTGCTGGCATTTCAATTGCACTTTTGCCCTCCCCTTTTTTTGAATGGTTTTTACACTAATTAATGCCACTTTACATACAAGTGTGTATATACAAGTGTGTGTGTGCGCCAGTGTTGGCAACTTTTGGGCATCCAAAAAAAAGAAGCTAGTTTTACTTTTCACTTTATTTGAAAGCTACATTTAAAGTAAAAATCAGTGTATGAAATTTCGATGCATTAGCTGTATATTTATTTATAATGTATAAGAGTTATCTTCTCTGACATTTACATAATTTAAAATAGCTTAAACTAAAAAAGGCTAGATTTGACAGAACCTTTTTTTAATGTAATTGCCAACACTGTTGTGCAGCAGCAGAGCAAAAGGGTGGATTACACTGTCTGCTGCAGCGTTGAGCTGAATTATTATTACCGAGTTTTGTTTTTTCTTTTTCTCGTTTAGTTTTTGTGTTTGTTTTCACAGCGGCCAGCGACTTCTGCTGCTTCACTGCGCAGACAAAACACACACACACACATAGACAGGTAACGGACACTATCTTCTGTGTTGCGTGTTTTGTCTCTCTTTGTTGTCTTTTTTTTTTGTACGTTACCTTACCGGCAACCGCGTTTCAAATGTTCTCCCCCTAAACATTTCGAGTTTGCCCGAGGGTCAAGTGCGCCTCGGCTGCTTCTACCTAATTGTGTCCTTTGCCTCTCACCTTTTAAACGCCTGTATTTTTGTATGGTTGCTCTTCTACCTAGCATTATCCTTATTCTGATCATGATAAGCTGCTTGCATATCTTCTTCTTATTTTAGACGTCAATGCGTCAACGTCAAATGTGAAGTGTTGATAAACTCGCAGCTTTCATTGAACCGCCATTTTTAATAGTCGAAAGTGCATCGATGTCGATAATAACAGTTGTGTTCGAATTTGTTCGAATTTCTAACTTAAAGACTTTGAGTTTTAAGCGAATAGTTAAGTAGTTTAATGACTTAAATAAGTTGTATTAGTTTTATTTGTTTACAATGGAATGTTATAGTGTTGCCACCTTGGTTATAGTTCTTGTGTGAACTTGTATTCGTTAATTCCATGATTGGTTTACTTTGGTGGATATTTATGGCTATATTTTATTTTGTTGTCTATTGATTTCCTCTCCTTAAGTCAAAAACTAATTCTTTTTCGGGGCTTCGTGCCAACAAGCAAATAAGCTAAAGTGGGCCAGTCCCCAAATCGTCTAGGAATGTGTCGTAAATTATACAGACTTTTTAGAAGAAGAATCCTAAAATCGCTTTGGCACATATCCCATATCAAAGACCAATTGCGCTCCCACTTGAATGACATTTAACTTAAAATTTGACATCATTTAAATGCCGCATGTTGTGGTGGTATTAGTGTTTGTAAATGTGTGCAGTCGTCCAAATCCATGTCATGCATATACATACATATACTATATACATATATGTATAGCACGTACATTGCTCCTGCCACTATTGCTATTAATATCGCTGCAGCGCCCTCATTTTATACCCTTGCTAGAGGGTATTCTCAATATTTGTCGAGCTGTCTGCACAGATTATCTAGTAAATAATGTTTTTAAAGCCATTAAGTCAGTTATATCATGATTTTATAACAGTTACGTTTACATTAAAACCTTATCCAGAATACCACTTTTTTATCTATTTAATTGAGGGGGTTTCTTTGTTAATTAAAACTATATATAAAAAACTAGTTGCTGTTTTTCTTTTTTTTTTTAATTGTAACTGTCAATTTTTAACAATGATTCAATATTGAGATCATTTTTACAATTTACAAATTTAATCAGACATAGGAGAGTGTCTGCGATTATATTTTATATCGCTTGTATTAGCTTCCGAAGGGCAACCAGAAACCGGAGATGTAGGTATTCCAGGAGTATGATGCATGATTAGCGAATTGCGCATCTCCCGTAGTTGCAAAAAGGATCCGTGTGTTGGGAATTGGGTGGCAACATTTTTCCGTAAATTCCGTTTCAATTCCTTACACATGCTGCAGTTGTTTTTTACTATCGGCAACTCAAAACGGCCTTCCGAAGGGCAATCAGGCACCGGAGATTTGGGTATTTCAGAAACATGCGACATGATCAGCGAATTCAGCTCTTTCTGTAGTTGGAAAAAGGATCCGTGTGTTGGGAATTGGGTGGCAACATTTTTGCGTAAATTGCGTTGCAACTCCTTATCCATGCTGCAGTGGCTATTTAATGTCGGCGACTCAAAACTGTCCTCAGAAACCGGAGATGTGGGTATTCCAGGAACATGCGGCATGATCAGCGAATTCAGCTTCTTATGTAGTTGGAAAAAGGATCCGTGTGTTGGGAATTGGGTGGCAACGTTTTTCCGTGATTTGCGTTTCAATTCGTTATCCATGCAGCGGGTTTTTAATGTCGGCGACTCAATAACTTTATCCATTTTCAGAAAAATATATACTTTAAAATTTAAATAAAACAAGAGACTTAAAATGTGATGAGTTAACAGGCTTGAGAGTATTATTAATGTGAGAGGGTTTTTAAAACTATGCTTATGGCATTTATTTCTATGACTAGATTGTTTTGAAAATTTAGATCATTTGAAAAGCCAAATATGAAAACTGAGTATTATTAATACAAAGAACTCATATTTGAATCGATCCCATTAAAGTTGGTTAACAAGTGAATTAAAGTTGTAACAGGCAGAAGCAGCAGCTCTAATAATTTCCTGCGTGCACAGTATTACAAAGTTGTGTTAGGGCAGAATTCACAAGAATTCAAGTGAGGTGTTCAACTTTTGATACATTTTATTTGTATGTGTCTATGGTAGAGTATTTCCACTTAGGTGTTTGCCCTTCTTTTTGTTGGTTGGTTAGTGTTTTGGCTACATGCTCAGCATGCGGAAAGAAGACACAGCGAACAACAGAAAACAACCCAAGCAGATCTATATATAGTATGTATATACATATATGTGGCACATGCAGGATAGGCACACACACATGAGGTGTTAATTGATGCACTAAAGCTTCACTCACTTTACGCACTGATTGATTGACTTCATTCTCTATTCCATTTACAGATTAGAAGGCGTTCTTTTATTTCTTTGATGATGCAGCCCATGTGGCACTTGCTGCGGGCATTGCTGCTGCTTGGCGCCTGCCTGGATGCACTGCAGCCGACTGCGGCGCAAAACGATGGCAGCTTTTACAATGCACAACAGCAACAACAACAACCGCAGCAGCAACAGACGCCGCTGCAAGCTCAACCCACATCCGCCTATGACAACAATCAACAATTTGGCACGAGTCTCAATCCCAATTTGAATCCGAATTCAAATCCCAATTCAAATCCAAATTTAAATAATAATCCAAACGTATTTGGCGGCGCCAGCGGAGGCTACAATGAGCTGGGCACTCAGGATGACTACAATAAGCGACTGGGAGGCGGTAGCTATGGCGACGAGGAGCCCAGTTTGCAGCGTGGCAAAACCGCCTACAATACTAAGGCAACCTTCTTGGATACGCTGCACAATCGGGAGCCCACCTATTTTATAGTCGCCTCACGCATGGTGCGACCCGGTCTCATCTATCAGGTTTCCGTTTCGATACTGCAAGCCAAATATCCCATTACAGTACATGCGAGTATCTCGTGCGATGGCGTGCAGATCAGTGGCGATTCCAAGGATGTCAAAGAGGGTGTGCCCGAAACGCTGCTCATGCGCATACCTCCGACGAGTGTGACCGGAAATTACAAGCTGCGCGTCGAGGGCTTCTATCAGGATGTCTTTGGCGGCGTCGCATTTCTTAACGATACTCGTCTAGATTTCTCACAGCGCTCGATGACCATCTTTGTGCAGACGGACAAGCCACTCTATATGCAGGGCGAAACAGTTCGCTTCCGTACGATACCCATCACCACAGAACTGAAAGGATTCGATAATGCCATCGATGTCTATATGCTGGATCCCAATCGACACATTCTCAAGCGTTGGCTTTCAAGGTAAGCAAATAGTTGTAGTGTATACTCTGCAGCCATTTCATCTTCACCAACATCTGTTATATTTAGACAATCGAATCTTGGCTCCGTCTCGCTGGAATACAAGCTGTCGGATCAGCCCACATTTGGAGAATGGACGATACGCGTGGTTGCCCAGGGACAACAAGAGGAGAGCCACTTTAGCGTCGAGGAATACTATCAGACACGCTTCGAAGTTAATGTGACAATGCCGGCCTATTTCTTTACCACCGATCCCTTTATCTATGGACGTGTTATGGCCAACTTTACCAGCGGTCTGCCCGTGCGTGGAAATCTAACAATCAAAGCGACCATCCGGCCGATTGGCTACTTTAGCAATCAGGTGCTGAACGAGAAGTTCCGGTTGGGTCGTTCGCCGCTGGAGCAATCGAATTTGTATAACGAACGCTGGCGATACAATAACAACAATCAGAATCAGAATCCACAGCAGCCGTATAATGTGCCGCCGCAGCTGCAACAGGATGGCGTCGATCTCTCACAGGATCTGCTCTATCGCAACCAGTACGTGGTGGAGCGCAGCTATCTGTTCGATGAGGAGTGGCCATTTTGGGTGCGCAAACCGGAGGTGCTCGATAACTATGATTCCTGGACGAGCAGCTATCGTAAGTCCTTGCCTTTCCTACGCTACTTTAACGGCACCTTTGACTTCAAATGGCCGCTACGAGAACTGGAACTGCTCGTGCCCAACATGGCTAATATGGAGGTGCTGATTACGGCCACTGTCGGCGAGAAATTCTACGATGAGATCATCAGTGGCTATGGCGTGGCGCGTGTCTATAATTCCAGTTTGCGTGTAGCATTCCTTGGCGAATCCCCGCAGGTTTTCAAGCCCGCAATGCCTTTTACAACATATCTCGTTGTGGAATATCACGATGGTTCGCACATCAATCCGAATCTCTTGCGTCAGGGCCTGATGGAGGTCAGCGGATTTGTTGAGAGTCGCAATGGTGGACGTCGGGATTGGCCCGCCCAGCGTTTGCACATGTCACAGCAGAGCGATGGCGTCTGGGAGCTAAAAATTGATATACGTAACGATCTTCAGCTGGATGAGCGTCCGCAGTCGCGGGATTTTCTCAATGGCATACAAAGTATGCGACTGCAAGCGAATTTTGTGGATCCGCGCGGCGAACGCATCCAAACCGAACTGTTGCTCGTCACGCATTATTCACCAAGGAATCAGCATATTAAAATCACCACCAGCACGGAGCAGCCTATCGTCGGGGAATATATCATCTTTCACATACGCACCAATTTCTTTTTGGAGGAGTTTAATTACCTGATCATGTCCAAGGGCGTTATATTGATTAATGATCGCGAGACCATAATCGAAGGTATCCGCACTATTGCGGTTGTTTTGAGCGCTGAAATGGCACCGGTTGCCACCTTGGTGGTGTGGAAGATCACCCAACAGGGTCAAGTTGTTGCGGATTCGCTAACATTCCCCGTTAATGGCATTTCGCGTAATAACTTTACAGTTTACATTAACAATCGCAAGGCGCGCACCGGTGAGAAAGTTGAGGTGGCCATCTTTGGTGAACCCGGCTCATATGTGGGCCTCTCCGGCATCGATAGCGCCTTCTACACCATGCAAGCGGGCAACGAGTTGACCTATGCCAAGATCATAACACAAATGTCCAACTTTGATGAGCAGACAAATGGCACATATAAACATATTTGGTACTCGCATGAGGGTAATCCCGATGAGCTGGTTTATTTCCCCGCCTCCTCCTTTGGCATCGATGCGAACCGCACGTTTGAATATAGCGGCTTGATTGTCTTTACGGATGGCTATGTGCCCCGGCGACAGGATACATGCAATCGCACCTTGGGCTATGGCGAATGCTTGAGCGGACGCTGTTATCGTCTGGATAAACGTTGCAATGGTCTCCCGGAATGTGAAGATGGCACCGATGAGATTGGCTGCCATGTACGCAACGATACGGAGCTGCTCAATTATCGCAAATATCGTTTCAATCGCGTGCTGCGGCATTACGAGAACGTTTGGCTGTGGAAGGATGTGAATATTGGACCACATGGTCGTTATATATTTAATGTGGATGTGCCGGATCGTCCCGCCTATTGGATGGTCAGCGCTTTCAGTGTCAGTCCCTCTAAGGGTTTTGGCATGCTGAATCGCGCCTTGGAATATGTTGGAGTGCAGCCGTTCTTTATCAATGTGGAGATGCCGATGGTTTGTCGCCAGGGCGAACAGATTGGCATACGTGTCACCGTATTCAATTATATGACCACATCCATTGAGGCAACGGTGGTGCTGCACGGCAGCCCCAGCTACAAGTTCGTGCATGTGGAAGAGGATGGCATTGTCAGATCTTATAATCCAAGAACAAGCTTCGGTGAACATCAGTTCTTCATCTATTTGGATGCACAGGGCACCACAGTGGTCTATGTGCCGGTGGTGCCGCAGCGCTTGGGCGACATTGATGTCACACTGCATGTGGCTACGCTGCTGGGAACGGATACCATAACAAGAACGTTGCACGTTGAATCCGATGGCCTTCCGCAGTATCGTCATCAATCTGTGCTGCTGGATTTATCGAATCGCGCCTATGTCTTGGAGTATATGCATGTGAATGTGACACAAACACCGGAGATACCCTACCAGGTGGAGCGTTACTTTGTCTACGGCTCAAATCGTGCACGCATCTCGGTTGTGGGTGATGTTGTCGGTCCCATCTTTCCCACGATGCCTGTCAATGCCAGTTCCCTGTTGTATTTGCCCATGGAGTCGGCGGAACAGAATGCTTTCAGTTTTGCTGCCAATCTATACACGATTATGTATATGCGTTTGATTAATCAGCGCAACAAGACGCTGGAGAAGAATGCATTCTATCACATGAACATTGGCTATCAACGACAATTGAGTTTCATGCGCGGCGATGGCAGTTTTTCGCTCTTCCGTGCCGATTGGAATAATTCAGCATCCTCCGTGTGGCTAACCAGCTACTGTTTGCGCATTTTCCAAGAGGCCTCCTTCTACGAGTGGGAGAACTTTATCTGGATCGATGCGACAATCATTGAGAAGAATATGCGCTGGCTGCTGCAGCATCAGACGCCGGAGGGTGCCTTCTATGAGGTCACCTGGCTACCGGATCGCAAAATGAATCGTACGAATTTTGCCAACTATACGAGTCTGCGAAATCGCAACATAACCCTCACCTCCCATGTTCTCATCACTTTGGCCACTGTCAAGGATCTATCGGGCACTCTCGGCTCGCGGGTAGCCTTAGCTACCCAACGTGCTGTCGCCTGGATTGAGCGAAATATGCAGTTCTTAAAGGACACGCCGGAACCGTATGATGTCGCCATTACGGCGTATGCGCTGCAACTCTGCAATTCGCCTATTGCGGAGCATGTTTTCAGCATCCTGCGGGGACATGCAAGAATCATTGGCGATTTCATGTACTGGGGCAATCAGGAGTTACCGCAACCGCCGCGTAAACTGGAGAATCAAAAGTGGTTCTCATTGCCCCGACTGCCATATGAGTATGATTCCCTCAACATCGAAACGACCGCCTATGCTCTATTGGTTTATGTCGCACGCCGTGAATTCTTTGTGGATCCCATTGTGCGCTGGCTAAATGCACAGCGTTTGAATGAAGGCGGATGGGCATCGACGCAGGATACAAGCGCCGCATTGCGTGCCTTGGTTGAATATACGGTCCGTTCGCGAATTCGTGAGGTCTCCTCGCTGACCGTCGAGATTGAGGCATCCTCGCAGGGCGGCAAGACGCAGGAACTGCACATCGATGACACCAATTTGGCCCGACTGCAAAGCATTGAGGTAAGTTTATATAATCTATATATTTAGATAGACTGTAATGTGTTGATTGATTGATTGATTAATCAGTCAGACTGAATGATTGTCCAACTGCTTCACCGACTGGCATCGGGATTGAAAATCGGTTCAGTCTTGAGCGGTGGTAATTGGGTTTTGAAGTCTGGGAAAGGTGTTTTTAGGAAACACCTCACAATGAATTTTTCTATAGTTTTTTATACTAATTTTAATACCCACAATCGATTAAAAAAAGAATTTCAAGAATCTATTTTTTGAAAATTCAATTTTTGTAAGGGTCCCCCCTTATGCTTTTTTTGCAAAAATATTTGAAGAAATGTAACTTTCAAAAATGGATAAACCTGAAATGTAGAATTGATATATAGGCCAAACCATGAACAAAATGGCCTCAAGCTTGACAATCGGTTCAATTTTGACTAAGTTATGGAAGTTTGAAGTCGAAGAAGGGCATTTGTATGGACTTCAGAAACCAATTATGGCGTTTACAAGCCAATTTTTTTTGTCATTTTGGCATGATTTTTGACAGAAAAATGAAACACCTCAGAATGAATTTTTCTATAGTTTTTTATACTAATTTTAATACCCACAATCGATTAAAAAAAGGATTTCAAGAATCTATTTTTTGAAAATTCAATTTTTGTAAGGGTCCCCCCTTATGCTTTTTTTGCAAAAATATTTGAAGAAATGTAACTTTCAAAAATGGATAAACCTGAAATGTAGAATTGATATATAGGCCAAACCATGAACAAAATGGCCTCAAGCTTGACAATCGGTTCAATTTTGACTAAGTTATGGAAGTTTGAAGTCGAAGAAGGGCATTTGTATGGACTTCAGAAACCAATTATGGCGTTTACAAGCCAATTTTTTTTGTCATTTTGGCATGATTTTTGACAGAAAAATGAAACACCTCAGAATGAATTTTTCTATAGTTTTTTATACTAATTTTAATACCCAGAATCGATTAAAAAAAGAATTTCAAGAATCTATTTTTTGAAAATTCAATTTTTGTAAGGGTCCCCCCTTATCCTTGTTTTGCAAAAATATTTGAAAAAATGTAACTTTCAATAATGGATAAACTTGAAATGTAGAATTGATATATAGGACAAACCATGAACAAAATGGCCTCAAGCTTGACAATCGGTTCAATTTTGACTAAGTTACGGAAGTTTGAAGTCGAAGAAGGGCATTTGTATGGACTTCAGAAACCAATTATGGCGTTTACAAGCCAATTTTTTTTGTCATTTTGGCATGATTTTTGACAGAAAAATGAAACACCTCAGAATGAATTTTTCTATAGTTTTTTATACTAATTTTAATACCCACAATCGATTAAAAAAAGGATTTCAAGAATCTATTTTTTGAAAATTCAATTTTTGTAAGGGTCCCCCCTTATGCTTTTTTTGCAAAATTTTTTGAAAAAATGTAACTTTCAAAAATGGATAAACCTGAAATGTAGAATTGATATATAGGACAAACCATGAACAAAATGGCCTCAAGCTTGACAATCGGTTCAATTTTGACTAAGTTATGGAAGTTTGAAGTCGAAGAAGGGCATTTGTATGGACTTCAGAAACCAATTATGGCGTTTACAAGCCAATTTTTTTTGTCATTTTGGCATGATTTTTGACAGAAAAATGAAACACCTCAGAATGAATTTTTCTATAGTTTTTTATACTAATTTTAATACCCAGAATCGATTAAAAAAAGAATTTCAAGAATCTATTTTTTGAAAATTCAATTTTTGTAAGGGTCCCCCCTTATGCTTTTTTTGCAAAAATATTTGAAAAAATGTAACTTTCAATAATGGATAAACTTGAAATGTAGAATTGATATATAGGACAAACCATGAACAAAATGGCCTCAAGCTTGACAATCGGTTCAATTTTGACTAAGTTATGGAAGTTTGAAGTCGAAGAAGGGCATTTGTATGGACTTCAGAAACCAATTATGGCGTTTACAAGCCAATTTTTTTTGTCATTTTGGCATGATTTTTGACAGAAAAATGAAACACCTCAGAATGAATTTTTCTATAGTTTTTTATACTAATTTTAATACCCAGAATCGATTAAAAAAAGGATTTCAAGAATCTATTTTTTGAAAATTCAATTTTTGTAAGGGTCCCCCCTTATGCTTTTTTTGCAAAAATATTTGAAAAAATGTAACTTTCAAAAATGGATAAACCTGAAATGTAGAATTGATATATAGGCCAAACCATGAACAAAATGGCCTCAAGCTTGACAATCGGTTCAATTTTGACTAAGTTATGGAAGTTTGAAGTCGAAGAAGGGCATTTGTATGGACTTCAGAAACCAATTATGGCGTTTACAAGCCAATTTTTTTTGTCATTTTGGCATGATTTTTGACAGAAAAAAGAAACACCTCAGAATGAATTTTTCTATAGTTTTTTATACTAATTTTAATACCCAGAATCGATTAAAAAAAGAATTTCAAGAATCTATTTTTTGAAAATTCAATTTTTGTAATTTTATCCTTGTTTTGCAAAAATATTTGAAAAAATGTAACTTTCAATAATGGATAAACTTGAAATGTAGAATTGATATATAGGACAAACCATGAACAAAATGGCCTCAAGCTTGACAATCGGTTCAATTTTGACTAAGTTACGGAAGTTTGAAGTCGAAGAAGGGCATTTGTATGGACTTCAGAAACCAATTATGGCGTTTACAAGCCAATTTTTTTTGTCATTTTGGCATGATTTTTGACAGAAAAATGAAACACCTCAGAATGAATTTTTCTATAGTTTTTTATACTAATTTTAATACCCAGAATCGATTAAAAAAAGAATTTCAAGAATCTATTTTTTGAAAATTCAATTTTTGTAAGGGTCCCCCCTTATCCTTGTTTTGCAAAAATATTTGAAAAAATGTAACTTTCAATAATGGATAAACTTGAAATGTAGAATTGATATATAGGACAAACCATGAACAAAATGGCCTCAAGCTTGACAATCGGTTCAATTTTGACTAAGTTACGGAAGTTTGAAGTCGAAGAAGGGCATTTGTATGGACTTCAGAAACCAATTATGGCGTTTACAAGCCAATTTTTTTTGTCATTTTGGCATGATTTTTGACAGAAAAATGAAACACCTCAGAATGAATTTTTCTATAGTTTTTTATACTAATTTTAATACCCACAATCGATTAAAAAAAGGATTTCAAGAATCTATTTTTTGAAAATTCAATTTTTGTAAGGGTCCCCCCTTATGCTTTTTTTGCAAAATTTTTTGAAAAAATGTAACTTTCAAAAATGGATAAACCTGAAATGTAGAATTGATATATAGGACAAACCATGAACAAAATGGCCTCAAGCTTGACAATCGGTTCAATTTTGACTAAGTTATGGAAGTTTGAAGTCGAAGAAGGGCATTTGTATGGACTTCAGAAACCAATTATGGCGTTTACAAGCCAATTTTTTTTGTCATTTTGGCATGATTTTTGACAGAAAAATGAAACACCTCAGAATGAATTTTTCTATAGTTTTTTATACTAATTTTAATACCCAGAATCGATTAAAAAAAGAATTTCAAGAATCTATTTTTTGAAAATTCAATTTTTGTAAGGGTCCCCCCTTATGCTTTTTTTGCAAAAATATTTGAAAAAATGTAACTTTCAATAATGGATAAACTTGAAATGTAGAATTGATATATAGGACAAACCATGAACAAAATGGCCTCAAGCTTGACAATCGGTTCAATTTTGACTAAGTTATGGAAGTTTGAAGTCGAAGAAGGGCATTTGTATGGACTTCAGAAACCAATTATGGCGTTTACAAGCCAATTTTTTTTGTCATTTTGGCATGATTTTTGACAGAAAAATGAAACACCTCAGAATGAATTTTTCTAGTGTTTTTTATACTAATTTTAATACCCAGAATCGATTAAAAAAAGGATTTCAAGAATCTATTTTTTGAAAATTCAATTTTTGTAAGGGTCCCCCCTTATGCTTTTTTTGCAAAATTTTTTGAAAAAATGTAACTTTCAAAAATGGATAAACCTGAAATGTAGAATTGATATATAGGACAAACCATGAACAAAATGGCCTCAAGCTTGACAATCGGTTCAATTTTGACTAAGTTACGGAAGTTTGAAGTCGAAGAAGGGCATTTGTATGGACTTCAGAAACCAATTATGGCGTTTACAAGCCAATTTTTTTTGTCATTTTGGCATGATTTTTGACAGAAAAATGAAACACCTCAGAATGAATTTTTCTATAGTTTTTTATACTAATTTTAATACCCAGAATCGATTAAAAAAAGAATTTCAAGAATCTATTTTTTGAAAATTCAATTTTTGTAAGGGTCCCCCCTTATGCTTTTTTTGCAAAAATATTTGAAAAAATGTAACTTTCAAAAATGGATAAACCTGAAATGTAGAATTGATATATAGGACAAACCATGAACAAAATGGCCTCAAGCTTGACAATCGGTTCAATTTTGACTAAGTTATGGAAGTTTGAAGTCGAAGAAGGGCATTTGTATGGACTTCAGAAACCAATTATGGCGTTTACAAGCCAATTTTTTTTGTCATTTTGGCATGATTTTTGACAGAAAAATGAAACACCTCAGAATGAATTTTTCTATAGTTTTTTATACTAATTTTAATACCCAGAATCGATTAAAAAAAGAATTTCAAGAATCTATTTTTTGAAAATTCAATTTTTGTAAGGGTCCCCCCTTATGCTTTTTTTGCAAAAATATTTGAAAAAATGTAACTTTCAATAATGGATAAACTTGAAATGTAGAATTGATATATAGGACAAACCATGAACAAAATGGCCTCAAGCTTGACAATCGGTTCAATTTTGACTAAGTTATGGAAGTTTGAAGTCGAAGAAGGGCATTTGTATGGACTTCAGAAACCAATTATGGCGTTTACAAGCCAATTTTTTTTGTCATTTTGGCATGATTTTTGACAGAAAAATGAAACACCTCAGAATGAATTTTTCTATAGTTTTTTATACTAATTTTAATACCCAGAATCGATTAAAAAAAGAATTTCAAGAATCTATTTTTTGAAAATTCAATTTTTGTAAGGGTCCCCCCTTATGCTTTTTTGCAAAAATATTTGAAAAAATGTAACTTTCAATAATGGATAAACTTGAAATGTAGAATTGATATATAGGACAAACCATGAACAAAATGGCCTCAAGCTTGACAATCGGTTCAATTTTGACTAAGTTATGGAAGTTTGAAGTCGAAGAAGGGCATTTGTATGGACTTCAGAAACCAATTATGGCGTTTACAAGCCAATTTTTTTTGTCATTTTGGCATGATTTTTGACAGAAAAATGAAACACCTCAGAATGAATTTTTCTATAGTTTTTTATACTAATTTTAATACCCAGAATCGATTAAAAAAAGAATTTCAAGAATCTATTTTTTGAAAATTCAATTTTTGTAAGGGTCCCCCCTTATGCTTTTTTTGCAAAAATATTTGAAAAAATGTAACTTTCAATAATGGATAAACTTGAAATGTAGAATTGATATATAGGACAAACCATGAACAAAATGGCCTCAAGCTTGACAATCGGTTCAATTTTGACTAAGTTATGGAAGTTTGAAGTCGAAGAAGGGCATTTGTATGGACTTCAGAAACCAATAATGGCGTTTACAAGCCAATTTTTTTTGTCATTTTGGCATGATTTTTGACAGAAAAATGAAACACCTCAGAATGAATTTTTCTATAGTTTTTTATACTAATTTTAATACCCAGAATCGATTAAAAAAAGAATTTCAAGAATTTTTTTTTTTAATATTCAATTTTTGTAAGGGTCCCCTCTTATGCTTTTTTTGCAAAAATATTTGAAAAAATGTAACTTTCAATAATGGATAAACTTGAAATGTAGAATTGATATATAGGACAAACCATGAACAAAATGGCCTCAAGCTTGACAATCGGTTCAATTTTGACTAAGTTATGGAAGTTTGAAGTCGAAGAAGGGCATTTGTATGGACTTCAGAAACCAATTATGGCATTTACAAGCCAATTTTTTTTGTCATTTTGGCATGATTTTTGACAGAAAAATGAAACACCTCAGAATGAATTTTTCTATAGTTTTTTATACTAATTTTAATACCCAGAATCGATTAAAAAAAGAATTTCAAGAATCTATTTTTTGAAAATTAAATTTTTGTAAGGGTCCCCCCTTATGCTTTTTTTGCAAAAATATTTGAAAAAATGTAACTTTCAATAATGGATAAACTTGAAATGTAGAATTGATATATAGGACAAACCATGAACAAAATGGCCTCAAGCTTGACAATCGGTTCAATTTTGACTAAGTTATGGAAGTTTGAAGTCGAAGAAGGGCATTTGTATGGACTTCAGAAACCAATTATGGCGTTTACAAGCCAATTTTTTTTGTCATTTTGGCATGATTTTTGACAGAAAAATGAAACACCTCAGAATGAATTTTTCTTTAGTTTTTTATACTAATTTTAATACCCACAATCGATTAAAAAAAGAATTTCAAGAATCTATTTTTTGAAAATTCAATTTTGGTAAGGGTCCCCCCTTATGCTTTTTTTGCAAAAATATTTGAAAAAATTTAACTTTCAATAATGGATAAACTTGAAATGTAGAATTGATATATAGGACAAACCATGAACAAAATGGCCTCAAGCTCGACAATCGGTTCAATTTTGACTAAGTAATGGAAGTTTGAAGTCGAAGAAGGGCTGGTCTTGGGGCTTTTAACAGATGTTTATATGTATTAATCTGTATTTCCACTCACACAGATACCCGATGCCTGGGGCACCATCAAGGTGCAGGCCAAGGGCGCCGGATATGCCATACTCCAGATGCATGTCCAATATAATGTGGACATTGAGAAGTTCCAAACTAAACCGCCGGTGCCGGCATTCGGACTGCACACCAAGGCAATCTTCCATGGCAGAAATCAGTCGCATATCTCCTATGTGGCCTGCCAAAAGTATGTGATTATTTTAACTTGTTTACTACATATATGATCTTAAATTACACTACTTTTGTTTCATTACAGCTGGGTGAGAACACAAGAATCAGAGCGTTCAGGCATGGCTGTGCTGGATGTGGCAATACCCACGGGCTACTGGATACAGCAGCAAAAACTGGACTCTTATGTGCTGAGCAATCGAGTGCGCAATCTGAAACGTGCTCGCTACCTGGAACGCAAGATTGTTTTCTACTTTGATTATGTAAGCCAGTTAAAGTGGGAGACAAAACCATATTTCATTTATAATTTAGCCACAAAATGTGCACATGTTGTATATATAATGTTGCTTCGTGTTAATACCGTCTGTCGGTTAACTAGTCTCAGATATTCGATTTCTTGATGAAACTTACCAAATTCAAGTTCTGATTTGAATCAAATTTGTGGAAAATTTTTAATGAAATCAGACTACTATAATTTATAGGAAGAATCGGTAGTAATGATCTTAAAATTATTCCTGCAAGGGTATTAAATCTATGACAGCCCAAAAGTAACCATAATTTCTTGTTTGCTAATAATTTACATATTTTGCACAGCTGGATCAAGAAGACATCTGCGTCAACTTTACCATAGAACGCTGGTTTCCAGTAGCGAATATGTCGCGTTATCTGCCCGTGCGCATCTATGACTACTATGCGCCTGGTAAGTAATATAAACTATGTTGTTGTTATGTTGTCATTTAATTTTATGTAATGTATTCTTTTCATCCGCACAGAGCGCTTTAACGAATCCATCTTTGATGCGCTGCCCACATATCTGCTGAATATTTGCGAGGTATGCGGCAGTTCGCAGTGCCCTTACTGTTCCATCTACAACATGGGCTGGCGTGCATCCATGTCCGTATCGCTGCTGTTCTTCAGCGTCTTCATTTACCTGCTGCGCAGTCGTACGCATTTAGTGCTCAATACGCTTCATTTGTTTACCTAGAAGAGGCAGAGGCATTCACTAGCAGTCCAAAACCACCACAACATGTTTAGCTTTTTACTTTGAATTCGAATATGTGTTGAGTTTATTAGTTGGTTTTTATTTTCTATATTTTGTTCATTTTTTTTACGAAATTGCATTCCGTCCAATAATGCTGCTGGCAACGTTTTATAATTTTTAATAAACGTTTTAATTGTAATCTCGAAATGTACAAACACCAATCGAATGGAGAAATAAGTTTTGCAAAATTTTGACACACTATTAAGAGTCAAGTTTTATGTACACAAATCATTTAACATTTATATGTAGCAATTTAGTATTTAGCGTTCCGTTATATTATAAGCTATATATCACATCGGATCAGGACCAGAGTCTTTGCCTTAACTTCAGCTGGGCGCTTCAAGTGCCGCTATAAATGAAAGTGAAAAAATGTAACGTGAGAAGTGTCCTTTTGAAATCACAAATTGCCTTTATTAGATTTTAGAAATCGATAGTGAATATATTTACATATATATATAAATATATATATATACACAAACCTTTTGATTTTTGGATACAAAGCATGCATATCAATTGAAATTTCAATCATTTTATTAGTCTGAATGTTTTTGTATAAGATGATGATTAATGATAAACGTTGAAAGCGACCGTCCAATACATTTATGTTTTAATAATGCAACAAATGAATCTAATTAGTGTTTAAGTTTTATACGTATTTTGTATTTTCACAAAAACAGTTTAAATATTGCTTTATAGCTAAATAGCCATGTACAATGTATCTAACGACTCTCGAAATCAAGAACTCCGTGCCTTCTTTATGGTAAGAGAATGAAATTAATCTATAAAGTGAAATATTGTACTCTACGTTTTCTATGTAACGAAATAAACTAAAATAAATTTAATTACCCCAAGTGTGTGCCCCATCAATATTACGAAATTTGCACCATTCTGTTGCAATTAGGTGCATTTATTTGAAATAAAAAACGAACTGTTCAAAATCAATGTGTTTATAATTTTCTTATAAAGTTGCATAAATAGGTAAATATGGATTTTTATATATAAATTGTTAAAACGAACTCTTCAAAATCAATCATTAACATTTATGTAAAAAAAATGATTTTTGTTCGATAAATGCTACATAAATTAGGTTAGGTTTCATAAAATTACTAAAAGAGACAAATACAAAATTCTACGTTTTACGAAAACTAAGCAATATTGGCGATATGGCCTCTAAACATTCCATGATATCCCTCCGCGATTTGGCGCCGGTAAAAACCACCTTTCCATTGACAAAGATGAGGAGAACAAGTCGTGGTTTAACCATGCGATAGATGAGGCCGGGAAACATTTCTGGTTCATATGAGCTAAATTGGCCATGCACCTGATTCAGATTCTCTAAGCGAATGGGAAACCGCAGATCCACCGTGGCGACAATATTCTGCAGCTTATATTCCGCAAACTTGACAGGGAATCCCAGTTTCTGCAAAATGCGCGCAAACTTTCTCGATCCCATATTCGCCTCGAACTCATTCCGGGCGCCCGTACAAATCACTTTCCCGGTACGGAAGATAAGAGCCGTGCAACGGGGAGAATGCATTCGCATTATAACGCCACGGAAACGCTTTGGCGTATATTCAGAGTTGCGTGTGCGGGAATTGATTGTCTTTAAATCCAGTTCACAGTCCACGGAAAAGGTGGCAACAATGTTTCTATAAAATGCAATGTAAATTAGAGAAAGACAGAGAGAGTTCCCGACTGTAATTTACTGTAACTTAATTTCGTGCTGTGCATCTTTGGGTTCGGTAAGGACAGCTGGTTGTTGCGGCTGCAGTGAGCTGTGTGGATTGCTCGTATTTGTGGACGACGGTTCTGATTCAGCAATTTTAAAATGAAATTGCATTTTTATTATTTTTATTTTTAAATTCAATTTGACAGGCTGCAATCAAAACAAAGCACGCGTTGCAGCAACCAATGTTGCCCTATTGAAGCAAAATAAATTGTAATTGTTTGAAATAGCTGTAACAAAGAGGGCGTCGCCTATTTATTGGAAAAAAAAAAATGGTAATATATACAATTTATTCTATTTATACGCATTATGATTTCATAACTTATGTACTTTCAAAAATTCAATATTCAATTTGTGGAAATTGTGCAAAGAACTGTTTGTTAATCAACACTTACAGCTGTGCGCGAAATTGTGTGTCACACAACACTAACCATAAATTTATACGCTCTTCATTTTGTGCATCCCATACGTAAACAGAGAAAACGCCACAACAAAAGTACCGCTAAATTGAAGCACCAAAGCGAACGCGCCGCTGACAGTCAAAAAGCAATTGAAGTGGAAGAAGAAGCAGAGCAGACGTCAGTCAGTGTTGGAAAAATGTCGGCGCACAGCGGAGGTACGGATTGGAATTCCATTGTAAAACCACTTTTATCAAATCGTACAAGCGCATTAAACAAAAATGAAATATCAAATCTACTAAAATCAATTACCCGATGGTAAGTACAAATCAAATTAATAACAATAATACACGTTTTATTGCCAAATGGCGCAGTTGAAAATCTGCCCTGCAAGGTGACTTGCAAAATTAAATATGGCGACACCAAAAAAGTGACGTTGAAAATTATATGCAAAATATTCACAAATGTTTCCAATTTGATTTATTTCCGTAGTGAACATGAATTTTTCGACGATGAAAGCAATTACACACAATTTTATACCGCATTTGCGGCTCTGGCGGCCGATAAACTAATGCAAATCAAATCAAGTAAGTCTAACCCCCCACCGCTCCTCGATTTTTCACCTGCACCATGTCATAATGATTTTTTCAGACAAAAGCGAAAAAATTTCCTATAGACATGAAATTATTTTGTTTATTTTATTTGTTGCATGACTCACGCGTGATTCTATTTTTATACCCCTTAAAAATGTGTAAAAACGGTATCATGAATTTATGCAAAAGTATGTGACATTCAGAGAATAAAGCATATTGTATATATATTCTTGATCAGCATCAAAAGTCGAGTTTATTAAGTTAATTTTTATTATATCTAAATTCAATTTAAGTCGACATTTAATAAATAAAATTAAACAGCATATATTATGTCCGCCTGTCCGTCCGCCTGTATGAATTCTGCTGGTCTCAGAGACTATAAGGGCTAGAGACTTCATATTTGGAATATCAGATCTCGTATACTTAACCTAGATCATGTTTATGTCGTTTTATCGATAACTCATCCCGTAAAATAAAATATCGATACATTAATTTAAGCTCTGGATTCAGGGTATCTCCTAGTCGGGCACTCTCGACTAGACTTATTATACGTATTGCCTTTGTCTGACCATTTTTTCGCTTTGCAGTATGCCAGACTCAAATTTCACAATTGCACGACGCCAGCGCCGTGCTCATACGTTTCATACTTTTCCGTCTGCCGAAGGTCTCTGTTTATGAGATCAAATGGCTGCTGGTCGCACTCAAGATGCTGTGCGAGGGTCGCGAGACTGTCGCCTCGGGCGCTGGCTGCACACAGTTCGATTATAATGCTGTGGCAGCTGTGCTGAAGAGCGCCAAGCATCCGGAATCGATCAGCAAGAGCCTGAGTAGCAGCAGCAGCAGTGCCGGCAGCAGTGGCCTTGGCACCGAAAAGGATTCACCCAAATCGGAGATCAAGCGTTCGCGCTCGGATCTGTCAACGGTTATATTGCAACAGTTGCTGGCGCCCCTGGAGCCCGGCAAAATGACCTGGGTGCCATTAAGCGAGGAGATCAGCGATTGCACCGTAAGTATTTGATTTTGTATTTAAAAATTTTACTTATTTTATTTAAGTACACATATTTTTCATGTTCAGAATTGCATATTTTTAACAATGTTCTCCTTAAAGGAGTATTTTCCAACTGGACGTTGAAAGTACACCATAGAAACAATTACCAAAATTTGTATTTAGCTTGACTTAGCCCATAAACTACAAATTTATAACATTATTCTTCTCTTAACCACGCTCTCTCGGACAGGAACAACTCCTCAAGGCCAATGTGGAGTATTTTCAGGAACAGAACGGCGTGGACACGCTGCTCGATGTGGGTGTGGCTTTGCCCATACTCAATCGTTATCGCTCCAAATACCAGGAGACAATTGTGGGCGGCAAGGCACTTTATCTGCCGCTCACCCAAGTGGAGGCTAGCAGCGTCAAGTCGGCAATGGCTCACATGCTAACCGATCTATCCATATTGGGACAGGCACACTCACTGATTGCACTCCAATCGCTGACACCGAGTCGCATCGAGAAGCTATCGATGTGCGGCATTGCTGCTCTCTACAATGCCGTGTTGACTTCTATAGCGGCCAGTGTGCTGAACATGTGCCAAGTTAGCAGTGGATCACAGAAGCAGCAGTCAGCAGCTGTTGCATCCACTAGCCAAGGCAGCGGTGCCGGCGGCGGCGGCGGCAACAGCAATGTACCAGCCAGCAACAAAGATCACGATGATTTTGAGGAGCAGGCCTGCACCATAGTCAACAAGGCGCTAGAGATCTATACAAGCATTGGCGATATGTTTAAAGTCTCCGCACGCATGCATATCTATCAAAATCATTTGTGCTACGGCTCCTGGCTACTCATCAGTGGCATACAGGGGGCCATGGGCGCCTCAGGCAGCAGTGCCGCAACCGTCAAAACTTCCGCCGCCACAAGCGAACCAACTGCCACGCCCAGCACGCCCATAGCGCGTGTCAATCTGTTCAAAGTGCAACAGGGATTTGGCGAACTGAATGCGGCCATTGCTAATCACAGTATTAAGCTGCTCTCGGAACTCATTGATGATCTTAAAATTGAAGCAGCCTGCGGCACTGAAGCTGGCAATAATAATAGCAACGGCCTGGATGTGGAGCCAGCTCAATTTGATATATTGCAAAACTATAGCGCACTGCAGCGCATTGTCCGTGTGCTGAATACGGCGACTCTGCACCAGCTGTTCACCTTTCTGGCAACGGTGGCCTATCGCAAGGCCTGCACATTGAAGCGTGCCAATACCAAAGATCGCACCGAATGCGAACCGATTAGTTTCTCAGACTCGACAACCTATTTCAATGATTCACTCTCCTGCTCGGACAATTCGGAGGAGGATGACAGCGAGAGCTATTTGGGACACTGGTTCAAGGAGACCCTTTCCCCAGAAACCCACGATGACAATGCAAATACTTGCACCCAGGAGCGCAACGGCGAGCAGAAATCTGGTCTTGTACCCAAGCTAGATGAGCCGCATGAATACATGGATTTGGCAGCAGATATTTTCTGTTTCCTGGATCAATTCCTGGCCAATCGTCATGCCTATATGCAGCGCTATGTTAAGGCGGGCGTCAGTGATCAGCAAATGTTGCTCATGGCCAATATAATCAAGGACTTTGATCGTGACGTTATGCGAAAAGATGGTGGTGGCATCTCTGGCGACGGCGGTGGCGCCGAATCCGGTGAATTTGTCTGCTCCAAATGGCAATCGGCCATGATTCGCTTCTCGGGTGCTGCTGGACGTTATATACACAATTTGATATCGACATCGCTGCTGTCGGAGCAGCTCCAGTCGAATCTGCTGCAGCATTTGGCCATCTCACCCTGGTCAACCGATACGAACAGCTGGCCACTGCAGGTCTATCCCAGCACATTGTCGGTGCTCGTCCAGATTCTGCTGCTGAAGCCCACACAGGAAAAGGAGGCAGCCTGCTTATCTGTTTGGCATCGCCTCATCAACACGCTAGTCGACGGCGTCTGTTCTGCTGCGAGCGCCAGCGATGCGGAATTTGAGGATATAAATATTGAGCATGCACAGCTGTTGCTTTTCCTTTTCCACTCGCTAAATCTAATGCAGAAGAAATCCATACTACTGCTCACTGCTGGCGGTGTCATTCGATGTGCTGATGTCTGTCGCGGCATCAGTGCCGAGCGCAGCGTGCGCAATAGCCAAATAATGCTGCTCACCCGCCTGCTGCTCTTCCTGGAGTATCTAATGAAGCATCTGTACAATGCGCCGCCCGAGCTGCTCGACCAGGTGCGCTGGAATCTGTTCAGCGTTAGCAGCATGCCCGATACGCAAAAGATCACGGACCTACTAAACAGTCGCACCAAACTGAACTCCTATGTCCGCCAGGATATTGAGATGAGGTTTCGCTGTACAACGGGTGCCTGGAACTCAAGTAAGTTACAAATTAAATGAGGTGTACAATTATAGATGTAGACTATTGCTCTGACAATCTCTTATACTCATATGGTATTATTGTTTTACAGGCATTAATCCCACCTTCTATACACTGGTCACATCGGATCCAACGAAGCCGCACTGGGCTCAGGAATTCAAATTGGATGGCTTGGCCTGGAATTTCATTCTGTGCACGCCCGATAAACTGAAATATCCATTGCTTGTGGATGCATTGATCGATATACTGTCCATTACGGACATGTGGGAATATAGAAGGGACAAGTACAATCTGCACAGTCTGTGCGCCATGCAGTATTGCTTTGGCATTACCTGGAAACTGTTGCTCGGCCTGCCGCCATCCACAACGCACGTGGAGTCGCTAAAGAGCGTGCGTGTGCCCAATCTTCACTCGCTTCTGTGGAGCATTCGCTGCCCATTGATTCAATCGCATTACCTGGTGGTCAACAGTCTCATCAAGCAGGGCATGTACACACAGTACGCGGAGTCCTTGTGGGCCCAGGTCGGCGATCGCACCGCCGATATACGCTATAATCTAAAGCAGACAATGCTCGGCGTGGAGTCGTTCAATAAACAGCTAAAAGGTAAATTTTAGATAAGTTTAAAAAATAAAAACATATTGAAAATAGCCCATATTTACTTTTTAGATTCACCGAATCCACTTCTCTCCGATATTATTCTATTCGACGCTCTGGTTGCCCATATGCATGCCGTGGCCTGGGCAGATAAGGAGGGCTACAAGCTGCAGCGAAAGGAAAGCGACAGTGACAGCGTTACGTCGGAGAGTCGCGAGCGTGAGAACTCCAGTGTTGCCACAGATCCCGAGGTTTACTCCTCCAGCGAATCGATTGATGAGCAGCAAGCAAAGCTAACCGAGGATAGCGTACTGACGCCCGGTGAACTGCTGGAGCGTACACAGCTTAGCAATGAGTTGCTGCTGAAGCTGCTGGACTCGTACACTCTTATCTCGCAACTTGTGCGCGATGATATGGTTAAGGGACTGTCCAACTCGACGCCGGAGGAGGCGCTTAACTTGATTGTGCCCGCTGTGAGCAGGCAACCGGCAGTTATGGTGGAGCTGCATGACGCCTTTATGAAGCTGCTGCCCGACGAGGATAGACTGCTGATATGCGACGAGTGGCAAAAATGTGTGCGGGTAAACGATGATGCCTTCAATGGCAAACAACATCCCGTCGAGCCGTACACGCTGAGCGTCATCGAAGGGCACATTAAAGAATTAACCAGATCAAGTGGAGGATATACAACGCTGCACTCGCTAAAGCATTGCTTGAGATCTATACTACATCTGCTGGAGCTATTGCTGCCATTCTGCACGAGCATTTCGGATGTGGAGATGCACTGGAAGCCACTGTTAATTTCCTCCATGATGGACATGCGCACCGATTATCTGCTAAGCCAGTGCGAAACGTGTCTGGGTGAAATACTGCACGGTTTCACAAATGAGTCGCAAAAGCAAATGCTCTTTGAGCACATGATTAGCTATTGCTATCGCATGTTGATTGATTTTGCTGGTGAGCTGAAGCAAACGGTTCCCCCAGCTCCTCCCAGATATCAGGATGCGGAAATGCTTTTCCATGAATCCATGTTGTTTGCTGTATTGAAGACTATGATTAAAATACTGGATGTGCCAGCGGGTGTGCGGGCCATGCGACAGTTCTTCAAGGAACAGCGTACGGGCAGTTTGGCCACCATGTTGCTCTCGTTCACAGGCACCACACTGCCACTAAGCTATGCCCGCAAAATGCTGATGTTTGTGGATCGCCTGTTCGAGCTATCGGCACAGCCGGATGCACAGTTCCAGCATGATGAACTGATCGAATGCTATGCCGAGCTGGCTAGCGTGGATGTGTCACGTCTAAAGCTCTGGCTGGCACACATCATCTACGGGCCGTATGGATATGTGGCAGTCAACAGCAGCAGCTGTGAGGTCTCCTGCAAGCTGCTCACCAGCCTTATGCAGCCCTCGAGCAGCTCTAGCAGCAACGCACAGACGCCAACAAATATGGCCACTGTTTCGGCCATGCCCAGCATATCCGATCAGCTGGATGCCATGGACATTGACTACGATTGCGTTGGAGCTGGCAACGCTGCTCCCAATACATCCCAGATATTGAGTCTCTGGCAAGGCGCCACTCAGCCCAACAATCAATCTGAGGATTCTTCGCAGGCCTGCGATCAGCCGAGCACCAGCACAACTCCTCGTAATGGCGCCCTACTGCTAAGCTTTGTCAAGGCGCTGGTGCGTGACCAGCCTTCTGCATCGCAGCTAGCGCCACCCCTCTTCCAGGCGCTGCTGCAGCTGGGACAGTCGCTGATAACGCCGCCACAGGATGGCTGTAATTTTGCGGAAGTACTGCAGATTATGATTACGCTGGCAGATGCAGCGCCCGCACGTGGACATGTGGCGCTGTTTAACACAACGCTACTCTGGCTGGAGCTGGCCAAGCTGCAGCTTCCCGAAAAGCAGGCGCGTCATGCGGAGAATGTGAGCGGTCTGTTGCGTTACCTTAGCGAGCTCCTGCAGGGCATCGGTTATCGGGGCAGCCGCCATCATATGCCGCCGTGGGACGATGAGCTGCAGTCGGACATTGATGAGCTGTACGATGATCTGGTGGATGACCAGCAGGAGCAGGATTCGTTGCTGGATGACTCCGACGAGGACACGCTCAATAACAAACTGTGCACCTTCTCGCAAACTCAAAAGGAATTCATGAATCAGCATTGGTATCACTGTCACACCTGCAACATGATCAACACTGTTGGCGTCTGCTCCGTCTGCGCCCGCGTCTGTCACAAGGGACACGATGTCAGCTACGCTAAGTACGGCAACTTCTTTTGCGATTGCGGCGCCAAGGAGGATGGTTCCTGCCAGGCTCTGAGCCGTCGTATGACTACCAACGGTTGCGATTCACGTGATGGCTATGTCTCGGCTCACATGGGCCTTCTGGCCGCTGGCAAGAAGCGCCAGTCACCGCCCACACAGATACGCAAGGATTCGCTGAGCAATGAGCGCATTGCGCTGCTCGGCAAACTGCTGGAGCCGCATCGTGAGGCACTGCAGCATCCGGATCAATGGCTGCTCGTCGTCCGCTGCATTCTGGAGTATTTCGATATACTGTTGCCCTCCATTCGCGAGAATTGCACCCTCTACTCAATTGTGGGATGCCATATGCGCGCTACGGTTGCATTGGAGCGACTGCATCAGCTGGAACAGAGCTTCCAGGTGCGTATTTTTAGCAGTCCATAAGCCTTTGCAGTCGAATATAGAGTTATATTATAGCTGCCATATGTCTGCACGCTAAAGACACCTCTTCTTTTAAATGTATTAAAATGTTGACATTTGCTTTCAGGTGACAGATCAGTTGATGTTCGCCACTTTGGGTTCACAGGAGGGCGCCTTTGAGAATGTGCGCATGAACTACTCGGGCGATCAGGGTCAGACGATCAAGCATCTGATTTCCTCGGGCGTAGTGCGTCGCGTCGCGTTCTGCTGCCTGTCATCGCCGCACGGACGACGACAGCAGCTGGCTGTGTCCCATGAGAAGGGCAAGGTGACAATATTGCAGCTGTCAGCGCTGTTGAAACAGGCGGATGCCTCCAAGCGCAAACTGACGCTCACACAGCTCAGTTCAGCGCCAATCGCCTGCACAGTGCTCTCGCTGGCTGCGAATCCCTGCAACGAGGATTGCTTGGCCGTTTGTGGTCTAAAGGAATGTCATGTGCTGACCTTCTCCAGCAGCGGCAGCACCAACGAGCACATTGTGGTCACCCCACAGCTGGACAATGGCAACTACATCAAGAAGGCTGTGTGGCTGCCCGGCTCACAGACGCTGCTCGCCTTAGTTACGTCTGATTATGTCAAGATTTACGATCTCGCCTTGGATGCATATAGTCCGAAATATTATTATCTGGTGGCCGTTGGCAAAATACGCGACTGCACATTTATATTTCAAGAGGATGCTTATTATATGCTGACCTTTGCCAGCAGCGGATATATTTATTATCAAACCCTCGATGAGCAGAGTCTCGCCGTGCATGGTGACTTTTATGTGACTAATACGCTGGAGCTGAGCCATCATCATATTAAGGATGTCAATGGTCAAGTCGGAGGCGGTGGCGTCTCTATTTACTTCTCGCACGCACTGCAGCTGCTCTTCTACAGCTACGCCTCCGGTCGCAGCTTTGTCTCGCCGCTAACAAATGTGAATCGGGGCGTCAAGGGCATCTATCATCTGGACACGAACTCAGCTGTGAGTAAATCCTCATCGAAAGGACCACTACAGCCGCTGGTGCAATGGACCGAAGTCGCTGGACATCCGGGTCTGATTTATGCCAACATGCAGACCTCAAATAATCCAATCATATTGATGCTCACGCCGGAGCTCATCTACATGCAGGAGATCAAGGCACAGTCCGCCAAGTCACGCATCATGGACGTTGTGGGCATACGGCATTCAGTTGCCGGCACCGAGAAGACAACACTGCTGCTTCTATGCGAGGATGGCAGCCTGCGCATCTTCTCCGCCCAGCCTGAGCACACTAGCTTCTGGCTGTCGCCACGTGTCCAGCCGCTGGGCAATCAACTCTACTCCGCCACCCTGCTGGCAAAGAGTGGCAGCAATCTGTCTGTCACCCCCAAAACGACGAAACCCAACAAATTGCCACGCAAATCTGCCGGACAGCAAAAACAATTGACTGCCGGCGGTGTGCCCGTGTTTCCCATTGATTTCTTCGAGCACTGCAACATGCTCACCGATGTGGAGTTCGGTGGCAATGATTTGCTACAGATTTACAATAAGCAAAAGCTAAAGACGCGTCTCTATTCCACCGGCATGTTTGTGGCCAGCACGCGTGCCAATGGCTTCACACTGGAGGTGGTCAACACCGATCCCAATGTCGTTATGGTTGGCATACGTGTGCTCCTGGGCACACAGGATATCCAACGTGCTCCGCAATCGGTTAGCATATTGGGACGCACAGTAACTACTTCAGTGCGACGAGCTCGCTGGTTTGATATACCCCTAACACGTGACGAGATGCTGCAGTCGGATAAGCTGCTCAAAGTGTGCTTTGCCAAATCGCAGGATCCGGAACATGTGACCCTGCTCGACTGCATCGAGGTGTATGGCAAGTCCAAGGAACTTGTCGGCTGGCCCGATGATAGCGAAGAAATGCCGGCCACAGCAGGTGGCGCCAGTGCTACCACGGCGATAGCCTCGCCGGCCACCACGGCCAATTTTGGTGAGGGCTTCAATTGCATCACCCAACTGGATCGCATGTGCACCCATCTGCTCGAGGTGCTCGATTGTGCGCTAAATTTGCTGGGCAATGGCGGTGCCGTTGCAGCTGCCATGAGGCAGAAAGCAGTGAAAACAGCTAGCGCACTGCTCCTGCTGCCCACTCCCAATCCCGTGCAGACACAGGCGCGCTATGTCCTGGCCACGTTGTATGGCAGCCGCAGTGCCTATCATTGCTATAAGGATAGCGTTCTGCTGCAATTTGTGCATTGCGAACTGCAGGCAATGCAGCCAAAGCTTACCCAACTGGACACACTGCGGGACATCGATCCGGAGGCCTTCTATCGTCTGATACTGCTCGTACGTGGCATTGCCAATGCACGTCCGCAGTCGCTGGCAAAGATATGCGGCGAGTCTAGCTACGATATTGTGCCCGCTTTGATGGCCATTGTGCTGGAGCTGCACAAGGTGACGCCTACGTTGGATGAGCCCACAAATATTGTGCGTCGCGGACTCTGCCAGACGGATACCATTGTACACTGTCTGGTGGAGATTATGTATGGATTTGCTTTGGCCGATGCCAGTCAGGTGGGCCGCATGACCAAGTACTTTATTGAGCTGCTCAAGCATGATGCCAGCGTGATTAGTCATAGCGCCAAGGAGGCGCTCATACTTCTACTTAGTCCGCGCTTGAAGCGACGCAAGGTAGCTATTGTTACCACTCCACCTGCCTGCTCCACGCCCACGCCTTCGACTTCGGCCATCAGCAGCAGCAATTTGAGTGCTCTGCAAGGAGCCGCCTCACAGGCGGCCAGTGATATTATTGAGGAAGCCGCCGCAGCGGCTGTAGACGCCTCTGGTGGCGGTGGCGCTGATGCTCTGCTTGATGCGGAGCCAGGCGTTAATCAGCAGCAGCAGCAGCTGCTCAATCTGGAGGCATTCATGGGTGGCGGCTTTCCACGACTGCTGGGCCTGCCCGAAGACGCCGACGATGAGGCTATCATGGACATTGCCATTGCACTCAGCCTGCAGCAGCATGGCGGCGATGTGAACGCACTGCACTCCCTGCAACAGGGATTGGCCAATCTACAGGGCATGCGCCTGGCGGCAGCGGGCTCGGCCAATGCATCGGGCAGTGGCGGCGATGCTGCCGGCTCCGATGATGATGAGGGCTCCAACGTAGCCACCGATGGTTCCACACTGCGCACCTCACCGGCTGAGCCCGCGGGCAGCGGTGGCTCCGAGAGCGGTGGCAGCATTGGCGAGAGCATTGGCGGTACTTCCGCCCGCAGCAGCAATTTCGGGGATCATGCGAATGCCTCACCGCCCCGTCAGAGCAAGGATCAGGATCAAGAGCAGCCGGGCACGAGCAGCAGCTGCGTTGCTGCACTCAGCGCCATGAGCAGTACCGAGGACAACGAGATCAATGAGGATGAAAAGCTGAGCAAACTGCACGATCTAAGGTGAGTATTTTAGTCGCAAATGCTCGACTAGCAGATAACCTTAGTACCATAACTTTGCCAAAACTAAACCGATCTTACATCCCGTGGACATTTTTGTCACTATTTTCCCTCTACTTTAATTTAACATCTATGCCCATTTGGTAATTATATTTATTTTTTTTTATAGATATTTATTGGAAGTTTTGTTTGCAAAAGTTTCCAAGTCCCCAAAAATGACCATCCCAGACTTCAAATTGCCATAACTTTGCCAAACCTGATCCAATTCTCGATTCCAAGGTCATTTTGGCAATGGTTTGTCATCTTTAACAATTCTACATTCAAAGTTGAGAAATTTTCAAATATCGGATTACATGTCAAAAATCATGACATGATGTTGACAAGTTAAGTCGCTAAAAATGACCTTCCCAGACTTCAAAGTGCCATAACTTCGTCAAAAATTATCCGATATTAAATTCCGACGTCATTTTGGTCTTGGTTTGTCATCTATAACATTCTACATTCAAAGTTGAGAAATTTCCGAATTTCGGATTTCATGTCACAAATCATGACAAGATGTTGACATGCGAAGTCCCCAAAAATGCCCTTCCCAAACTTCAAAGTGCCATAGCTTTGTTAAAACTGGCCCGCTCTTCAATTCCGAGGTCATTTTGAACATGGTTTATCCTCCTTAATAATTCTACATTCAAAGTTGAGAAACTTCCAACTTTCGGATTTCATGTTAAAAATCATAACAAGATGTTGACATGTGAAGCTCCTAAGTCCCCAGAAATGCCCTTCCCAGACTTCAAATTGCCATAACTTTGCCAAACCTGATCCCATTCTCGATTCCAAGGTCATTTTAGCCATGGTTTGTCATCTTTAACAATTCTACATTCAAAGTTAAGAAACTTCCGAAATTCGGATTACATGTCAAAAATCATGACAAGATGTTGACATGCGAAGTCCCCAGATATGCCCTTCCCAGACTTCAAAGTGCCATAACTTTGTCAAAACTGGCCCGATCATTTCATTTTGATCATGGTTTGTCCTCCTTAATAATTCTACATTCAAAGATAAGAAAATTTAATTTTTTGGATTTCATGTCTTAAAAATTCAAAAAAAAACTGTTTTAAAAATGAAAAAAAAAATCATTGCATCTTTCGCGCGCACGATTAATATTATTTTGTGAGCCGCACGAAAGATGCAATTATTTTCGATTTCGTCCGCTTTCAGGTAAAAGTATGCCACACATTTAATTATTTCTTTTTTTGGCCTGCAGTAAAAGTATGCACCACATTTTATTCAAAGTATGCAATGGTTTTTTTAATTTTTAAAAACTTGGCTACTTGCTGCTGATTGCTGTTCGCCTGGTACTCCGAGCTGCATGACGAGCATATTTTTGTAACTTTTGAAAACGCAAAAATTTTACCGCACCCCCCCGCTCCCACGAACACTTAAAACCACCATATTTTTATCTTCCTCAATTTTGGAGCTAGAGTCACCAAATTTGGATCATAGACTACTTGTGACTTTCTCCACGGGTTAAAAAAAAAGTTTCCCGGCCACGCCCCCTGCCGCCTACGTAAATCGCGAAAATCTATATCTTCCTCAATTTTGGAGCTAGAATCACCAAATTTGGATCATAGATTACTGGATACATACTCTAAAGATTGGACCATAGGTTTACCGGCCACGCCCACTTCCGCCCCCGTAAAGCGCGAAAATCTACATCTTCTATAACTTTTGACCTAAAGTCACCAAATTTAAAACATAGATTACTGGATACATACTCTAAAGATTGGACCATAGGTTGGCCGGCCACGCCCACTCCCGCCCCCGTAAAGCGCAAATTTCTATATCTCCCACAACTTTACAGCTAGAGTCACTAAATTTGGAACATAGATTACTGGTGATCTTTACCAAGGATTGGACTATAATTTTCCCAGCGCCGCCCCCTTTCGCCGCGATGTTGACATGTGTAGTCCCCAGAAATTCCCTTCCCTGACTTCAAAGTGCTATAACTTTATCAAAACTGATCCGATTGTCATTTTATCATGGCTTGATTTCTTTATTAATTCTACATTTCAAGTTTATGCATTTTTAAGAATCCATTTATTTTTTAATTTTATGTAACCCGTTCTAACTAATTTTTTTAAATTTTGTTTGGCAAAGTTAGACTTTAAAACGTCCATAACCTACCCGATTTTCAATCCCTATGCCTGTTTTGGTCATGGATTGTCATGTTAAGTTGCTTAGTTCTTTAACTTTCTTTCATCATTACAGAATTGCCGTGCTGGAGAGCATTATTGAGCACCTGGGCACATTTGATCTGTGCAATGGTCTACAGGCTATACCCTTGATTCAAGTAATACTAATGCTGACCACTGATCTGAATGGCAACAACGAACGGGATCAGCAAGTGCTGCAGGATCTGCTGGCTGCGCTGGTGGAGTACGTACAGATTGGTAAACGTGGCGCAGCTATCAAGGTAAGCAAATCTTCCAACAATCTACAAATTAAATTAACTAATCCTAAATCATTTATGCCATTTCAGATGGAGACCAAGTGTCCCGGCAATGAGGTACGTCTGGCACTGCTCTCACTCTTTGGCGTTATGATGGGCAAGACCAAATCGAAGCAGACGGGCACCACATCGCCGCCACATCAATTCAAGGACAACAGCTCCTTTGTGGCCAGCACTACAGCGAATGTGCTGAGCAAGAGCGGGGCCTTTGTCTATGCTCTGGAGGCGCTCAACACGCTGCTGGTGCACTGGAAACAAGTGCTTGGCGATCCTTACGCTGCTGGCGGCATTGGAGGAGTCGCTCCGTCGTCAAATGCTGCCGGCAATGGAACGGCAGCTCAGCTCTTGAAGCCCATTAAGCATGGGCCCAAACCAGATATATCGATTCTGATACCGCACAACTATCTGAAAAACTACCCCGACATTTTCGAATCATATGATGCGCTGCTCACGGAGATTATTGTCCGTCTACCGTATCAGATTTTACGTTTGAGCAGCGCCCATCCTGACAACTACGACAGTGGCTTCTGCGAGGCAATGACCTTCACCCTGTGCGAGTACATGATGCTCAACCTGAATGCTCTGCTGCGTCGCCAGGTGCGCAAGCTGCTCATGTATATCTGCGGCAGCAAGGAGAAGTTCCGCATGTATCGCGACGGTCACTCCCTAGACGCGCACTTCCGCGTCGTGAAGCGTGTTTGCAGCATTGTCAGCACCAAGGTGAGAGCGGCCACTGTATTTTATATATTCTGAACGAATTCTTTCTTTCGAGCATTTGAATAACGTTATTTATTGGCTTTACAGAATGGCGCTCCCTACAATGCCAATCCGCCGATGCTTAGCTACGATGCGCTGGTGGAGCTCACGGAGCATTTGCGCACCTGTCAGGAGATCAGCCAGATGCGTACCGGTAATTGGCAAAAGTTCTGCGTGGTTCACGAGGACGCCCTGGCCATGCTAATGGAGATTGCCTGTTATCAACTGGACGATGGCGTCTCTCCCATTATTATTCAGCTTCTACAAGCTGCTGTCTGTAATTTACCGCAGCCGATAGCTGGTGTCAAACAGCAGCAGCCGCAACCCTCGTCGAGCGGCAAGCTGCGTACTGAACGGGAGAAGAGCGAGGATACGGATACCGCTTACTACTCTAAATTTGATCCGGCACAGTGCAGCACATTTGTACATCAAATCTTTCGCTATGCCAGCGATGCGCTCATCATACGCTTTGTGCGCATCTTTCTGCTGGAGAACAACGTTAGTCAGCTGCGCTGGCAGGGACACTCCTTCATAACGGGTCTCTTCGAGCACGCCAACGAGCGACAGCGCGAGAAGCTGCTGAGCATCTTCTGGAATCTGTGGCCCCTGGTGCCCAGTTATGGCCGTCGCACAGCACAATTTGTTGATCTACTGGGTTATTTGACGCTCAGCACGCGCAGCATTACCGATCGTCTGCCGGAGTTTGTGTCACGTGCTGTCGAAGTGCTGCGCCAGCAAAACGAACTGCTTTGCAAGCATCCAAATGCGCCCATATACACCACACTGGAGTCCATACTGCAGGTTAGTTATTCGACATATAGAACATATAAAAATAAATGAAATGAATATTAACCCAATTCAAATTCCAAAATACAGGTAAATGGCTACTACCTGGAATCGGAGCCGTGTCTGGTCTGCAATAATCCGGAGGTGCCAATGGCGAACATCAAGTTACCATCGGTCAAGTCCGACTCCAAGTATACGACAACCACTATGATTTACAAGCTGGTGCAGTGTCACACCATATCCAAGCTTATTGTGCGCATTGCGGATCTCAAGCGCTCCAAAATGGTGCGCACCATCAATGTTTACTACAACAATCGCAGCGTTCAGGCCGTTGTCGAACTGAAGAATCGTCCGGCGCTGTGGCATAAGGCGCGTGCCGTCTCCCTGCAGTCGGGACAGACTGAACTGAAGATTGATTTCCCACTGCCGATCACTGCATGCAATCTGATGATTGAGTTTGCTGACTTTTACGAGACGGTCAGTGGATCTAGCGAAAATCTGCAGTGTCCGCGCTGCAGTGCAGCAGTGCCTGCGTATCCGGGCGTTTGTGGTAACTGCGGTGAGAATGTGTTCCAATGCCACAAGTGCCGCGCCATCAACTACGATGAAAAGGATCCGTTCCTGTGTCACGCGTGCGGCTTCTGCAAGTATGCCAAATTTGATTTTAGCATGTACGCCCGCGTCTGTTGCGCCGTTGATCCCATTGAGTCGGCGGAGGATCGCTCCAAGACCGTACAACTGATACATAGCTCGCTGGAGCGTGCCGATCGCATCTATCGCCAGCTGCTGACCAACAAGCAAATGCTCGAGCTGCTTATCCAGAAGGTCGCCGAGCATCGCAGCAGCGATCGCCTTGTCGACGATAATATGGGCAGCGTTCACAGCACTTCACAGGTGAACAAGATTATCCAACTCCTCGCGCAGAAATACTGTGTGGAGTCGCGCACAAGCTTCGAGGAACTCAGCAAGATTGTGCAAAAGGTCAAGGCCTGTCGTAGGTGAGTTACAAAGTCCTTTCGCTGGCTTTAAATATAAAACATATCCACCACAAATATTAACTTAATTTACCTATTCTTGCTTTTAGCGAACTGGTTGCCTACGATCGTCAGCAACAGGATCAGCCAGCAGTTTCTAGCACGCATTCCGGTGCAGAGTCCATTCATGCGCCAAATCGCTGCTACGGCTGCGCGTTGGCCTCTACCGAGCAGTGCCTGACTCTGCTCCGTGCCATGGCCTATAATTATGACTGTCGCGTCGGCCTCTACAGTCAGGGGCTCGTCAGCGAGCTGGCCGAGCACAATTTGCGACGCGGCACTCCCCAAATACAGGAGGAAGTGCGCAATCTGCTGGTGGTGCTGACCAAGGACAACGCTGAGGCCTGCATGCATCTGCTGCAGCTGGTGACGACGCGCGTGAAGAATGCGCTAATGGGCTCCATACCTTTGATCAGCCTGGAGGCAGCCGTGCATCAGGAGATGACGCTGCTGGAGGTACTGCTGGGCCAGGATGATGTCTGCTGGGAGTATAAGCTGAAGGTCATCTTTGAGCTATTTATTAGCAATTGTCGGTATGTGCAATTAAATATAATAATTGTGAAAATTCACCTATTTTGAAAAATGTCACTTTAATTGCTATATCATTTTATGTTTTTTAGCTTACCACGTGGTCCTGTCACATCGGTACTGCATCCTTGCTTGCGCATCATGCAGAACCTTATTTGCCCCACGCTTCCGGCCAGCGGCAATAAGAACAACATCAAAAACAATAATCAACAGCAGCAGTCACAGCAGCAACCATCACAGCAGCAATCAACACAACAGCAACAACAACAGCCATTGGGTCCCACGGAGCTGTGCAGCATAAAGCTGCTCGAGGGCAACACCATCGACTATCGCGCCTGGCTCAGCTCGGATCGCAATCACGAGTATAGCGCCTGGAGCAGCCGGTTGCCCACCAACAAATATCAGCGTCAAGAGGCTGGTAAACGCAGCAGCGGCAAGCAACAAGCCCAGCCCGCGGATGCGCCCGCCAAGGGTGGACGACGGGGCGATGTTCGAGCTACCTACTTGTCCGAAAAATATGCACATCGCTGGCGTCACCTGGTGCTGGACAAGGATAAGGTGATCAAGCCGCTGGTGTTCAATGCCAAATGGATACAGCCGCTGCTGTTCAATGCCAACTCCAGATTTGGACGCCAGCTGGCATGCTCGCTGCTCAGTGGACTGTGCCGCACCAGCGAACGCAAACAACAGGCTCTGAACATGCTCACCGGCTTCCTCCGGCATGTAGGTGAGGCGGGCGAAGCTAGTGCCGAGTATTTGACCCTATATCGCAGTGTGGCCACCGAAACGCCCTGGCTGCAGTATCTGGTGCTGCGTGGCGTTCTTGGCGAGATCTCCCAACTGCTGGCTGTGGAAATTGGTAAAATCCATCGCATGGAGGAGCATTCATTGTCCTCCGATCTATCGCTGGGCTATGCATTGCGTCAGTATGTGGAATTGCTCTGGCTATTCCTCGAGTGTCCCAACATACGGCGCACTTATAAGACGCGTCTCCTAGGACCTGTGCTAGAGAGCTATCTAGCATTGCGCAGTCTTGTTGTGCAGCGTACACGTCTCATTGATGATGCCCAGGAGAAGCTGCTGGAAATGCTAGAGGAGATGACCAGCGGCACCGAAGAAGAAACGCGTGCCTTTATGGAGATTCTCATCGATACCGTGGAGAAGACGCGTATGAATGACATTAAAACACCCGTTTTTATATTTGAGCGTCTCTACTCCATAATACATCCGGAGGAGCATGACGAGAGTGAGTTCTATATGACGCTGGAGAAGGATCCGCAGCAGGAGGACTTCCTGCAGGGTCGCATGCTTGGCAATCCGTATCCCTCCAGTGAGGTGGGACTCGGTCCGCTAATGCGCGATGTTAAAAATAAAATCTGCACCGACTGCGAACTGATTGCACTGCTGGAGGATGACAACGGCATGGAACTGCTTGTCAACAATAAGATCATCAGTCTGGATCTGCCCGTCAAGGATGTTTACAAGAAGGTGTGGCTCGCCGAGGGCGGCGATCGGGATGCCATGAGGATTGTTTATCGCATGCGCGGACTGCTGGGCGATGCCACCGAGGAGTTTGTGGAGACGCTGAACAACAAGAGTCAGGAGGCGGTCGACACCGAACAGCTCTATCGCATGGCCAACGTGCTAGCCGATTGCAATGGGTTGCGTGTGATGCTGGACCGGATTGGCAGCCTGCAGCGCATCTCGCGCCAGCGTGAACTCATCCAGGTGCTGCTCAAGTTGTTCCTCATCTGTGTGAAGGTGCGCCGCTGCCAGGAGGTACTCTGCCAGCCCGAAATTGGCGCCATCAATACGTTGCTGAAGGTGCTGCAAATGTGTCTGCAGTCGGAGAACGATTCCATACAATCGGCCGTCACCGAGCAGCTGCTCGAGATTATGGAAACAATACTCTCAAAGGCGGCCAGCGACACACTTGACTCCTTCCTCCAGTTCTCGCTCACCTTCGGCGGGCCCGAGTACGTCAGCGCTCTGATCTCCTGCACCGACTGCCCCAATGTGCGCAACAATCCATCCGTGCTTCGTCATCTCATTCGTGTCCTCGCCGCTCTCGTCTACGGCAACGAAGTCAAAATGGCTCTGCTCTGCGAACACTTTAAGGTGAGTCTATCTTATATACCACCTTTCCCTTCGTTTAAACTGAAACTGTATACTAACTGTTTACCTTCCTGGTCATATTTCCCCACCCATACAGCATACCCTGGACTTCAGTCGCTTTGACCACGAGCGCACTACCGAGGAGGAGTTCAAGCTGGAACTTTTCTGCGTGCTAACGAATCAAATCGAGCACAATTGCATTGGCGGAACCCTAAAGGACTACATCGTCAGCCTGGGCATTGTGGAGCATGCTTTGGCTTATATAACAGATCATGCACCGTGCGTTAAGCCGACGCTACTGCGCACCGACTCCGATGAGCTGAAGGAGTTCATTTCGCGACCGAGCCTAAAGTACATCTTGCGCTTCCTCACCGGACTGGCCAACCATCATGAGGCCACACAGCTGGCCATTAGCAAGGACATCATACCGATTATACATCGTCTGGAGCAGGTGTCTAGCGATGAGCATGTCGGCAGTCTGGCCGAGAATCTCCTCGAGGCGCTCAGCACAGATGCAGCAACGGCATCACGTGTCCAGCAAGTGCGCGACTTTACGCGTGCCGAAAAGAAACGCCTGGCGATGGCGACGCGCGAGAAACAGCTGGATGCGCTGGGCATGCGCACCAACGAGAAGGGGCAGGTGACGGCCAAGGGCTCCATACTGCAGAAGATTGAGAAACTGCGCGACGAGACGGGCCTGACCTGTTTCATTTGCCGCGAGGGCTACGCCTGCCAGCCGGAAAAGGTGTTAGGCATCTATACGTTCACCAAGCGCTGCAATGTCGAGGAGTTTGAGTTGAAATCACGCAAGACCATCGGCTATACCACCGTCACCCACTTTAATGTGGTGCACGTCGATTGTCACACCTCCGCCATACGTTTGACGCGCGGTCGCGACGAATGGGAACGCGCCAGCCTGCAGAATGCGAATACCCGTTGTAATGGACTGTTGCCACTCTGGGGACCGGCTGTTGGGGAGGCCGCCTTTTCCGGCTGCATGACCCGTCACAGCAGCTACATGCAGGAGAGCACTCAACGCTGCGATATCTCCTATACGAGCAGCATACACGATTTGAAACTATTGCTGGTGCGTTTCGCCTGGGAGCGTAGCTTCCACGATGATGCCGGCGGCGGTGGGCCCCAATCTAATATGCACTTTGTGCCCTATCTGCTATTCTATGCTGTCTATTTGCTGCTCTCCTCGCGCTCTGCCGCACGTGATAGCAAAACGCTGCTCAACTATCTAACGGCAGCGCCGTCTGACAAATGGCTTGAATGTGGCTACGAGGTGGATGGTCCACTCTACATGATAACCACATCGCTGTCGCTGCACAGTCGCGAGCAGTGGAACAAGTATAAGCTGGCGCATCTGAAGCGTATGTTGGCAGTGGCACAGGCGCGTCATGTCTCCCCATCGGTGCTGTGCAAGGCGCTGCTCTCGCCGGCGGATCGTCAGGCCAAGGAGTATAGCGTTTATAAGCCGTTCCTTATGATGTGGGCACTCGTCGATTTGCTCTACAATACACTGTTCAAGACGGTCAGCGCGCCAAAAGAGGAGGATTGGCCCGGTTCACTATTTGAATTTATACGCAAGAACGATGAGGTCATGTTAAAGTCAACGGACAGCATTCTGCAAACGTTGACCGATGAGTTTTTGCCGTGCACTTCCTTTACCGAGTTCTGCGATGTGGCTGGTAAGTTTCTGTGTTCGATTTTGATGCAGTCTGTTATCAGTGATATTAATATGCGTCTCTTTCCGCACTTGTAGGCTTACTGAATTTGATTGAGCAGCCGGATAGCTTCATTGAGGAGGTACTCGGCGCGCTGCCCACCACGACAAGCTCCAGTTAAATTAAATACAGTTTTCATCATATATAACAAATGGATACAACTTTACACTAACCAGCGATCGCTGCAGTTGAGCCGCTTAAAATCATATGAATATACCTACTTATATATATTTATCACCTTTACTATTTAATCAATAAAATTATTCGTTTGCACAATGAAATACATTTCACAATATATATTTCTTTAAGCAGTTTGGCTAATAGTAGTTTACAGATAATATTAAAATACAGCCAGTAGGTAGATTATTTATATTAATTATCATAACTTTATTGAAACACGAAAAACGAAAACTAATCATATAAATACAAAATAATATACATAATAATTATACATATATATTGCAAAATTGGGGACGTACATAGGTAGAAAAATATCATCAGTATAATTACAACTTCAGTTCTATAAATTTTGCTAATTTGGGCTATCCAAAAACAAAGTATACCTAATAACATAATAAATACAGAGTATGTAAAATAAAATCATACAAAGTTAAGCTTTAAAGCCGTTGTGAGAAAATTTGTTACAACCTTTTGTGGTCACTGAGTTTTTGTGAGTGTGTAGTGTGGTGTAGTATAGTGTATAATGTGAAATTAAAGAATCACTGAGATTATGTTTGTTCGATAGTTGCTTATTGTTGTTGTCTCTTGTCTTGTTGTGTGTGTGTGAGTGTGTTTGTAAACATAACAAGTGTATAGTAGAGAGCGCTTGGAGAGTACATAAATACATAGTTTCATTTTTGTTTGTTCTTAAATTAGTAGGTACATAGTTGCAAAAAGTGCGAGACCTGTCCGTAGTATTAACTAAATTGAGCAAATGCTAACCATCAACCGAGAGAGGAATACATATACATATATATCATAATACGATTTTATACAAAAGACGAAAAAAAATATAAAAACCAAACCAGAATCAAAAAATATCAAAAATCTCGTATCGCTATGTCACAAATAAACACAAACAAATAAAAACACACAAAAACTATTTGCTTTTTTATATAACCCTCTCTCCTTGTAAAAATTTGTTACAACCTTTTGTGGTCACTGAGTTTTTGTGAGTGTGTAGTGTGGTGTAGTATAGTGTATAATGTGAAATTAAAGAATCACTGAGATTATGTTTGTTCGATAGTTGCTTATTGTTGTTGTCTCTTGTCTTGTTGTGTGTGTGTGAGTGTGTTTGTAAACATAACAAGTGTATAGTAGAGAGCGCTTGGAGAGTACATAAATACATAGTTTCATTTTTGTTTGTTCTTAAATTAGTAGGTACATAGTTGCAAAAAGTGCGAGACCTGTCCGTAGTATTAACTAAATTGAGCAAATGCTAACCATCAACCGAGAGAGGAATACATATACATATATATCATAATACGATTTTATACAAAAGACGAAAAAAAAATAGTTTTAATAATACCTTAAACCAGAATCATATAAAATATCATAGAGAGATTCGTTTTCGTATTCGCTATTTGTTTCACCAAATGGAAATGGGCGGGCCACAATGACACATTTAGTAGTAAATACATGCACATATAATACGTATTTGTTGTTGCTTTTTGTTTATATATGTATACTTTATATATTGTAGTTGTTTGCTTTGTTTGCTATGGCTTCTAAAAGTTGATGTGCGATCATCCAGAAATGCACCACATAAAGATTTCCTATAAAATTGACAATACACATACTTATCTTAAGCTTAATACATAGATCAAATTCCGTTTACTTGTTCTTTCTTGTTATACTCAATTACCAAAGGGAAAAAAGAGTATATTGGGATTTTTCTTTGTGTAAATGTGTGAAAGTTTACTTTCGTTTTTTTTTTATCTTTACCAGCTTCACACAAAGCTGCATTTTGGATTTTAGTTCTTATTAACACTAACAGTATTGAGACGATGCTCCAAATGTCTTCAGACCTTAGTTGTTTGCCGCATACACTCTTCTTTATCATCAATAGTGTAATATAGTATATTTTTTTTTCCGTCAGTTGAATTCTTATTCTTTTTAGCTAAGAATAGTGCAACCCTCAAATTGTGCCATACAGCAGCGCTTCATAATGATATCATTGTTCAATGGATAGAGATATTTTTGATATCCAATCATTAGATTTTAAATATTATGTACAAAAATTGCCTAAATGATGTACGTACACATAGTAGTCGCTCGAGTATTGCATTATTTTTATCTTACGTTTTCAAATACTTTTGAGTTTACAGTTATATATATATATATTTCAATGAGAAGTATTTTATATTTTTTATCGAATTTTAGATTATTTAAATATTTCAAAAACTACAAACGTAATTCTTGTTTGAAATTTTCATCTTATTTTTTCTTTTTAAACACTTGAATCGAAACAAAAAAAAAACCTAACATTTAGATATTTCTATATTGATATCAGAGATGTTTCACGAAATACGCAGAAATTAAAATTATTGAAGATGTCTCATATTTCGAGCGACCTCTGTATGTAAGTATATATATATATATATATATATATCAATATCAATATCAATAATTACCTAGTTTTGCTGCATATCGTAGTGATAGGAGAGCGCTTTAAGGGGACGGGGGGTGGTTATGGGGAGTATTGTAAATAGACTAACACTTACAGTTTTTTGCATATGGTTTGTTTTTCTTTTTACCGCTTGCTGCCAGATTAGACCTGATGTTGCCGCTGCTGGGCAGTTGCACGTATAAATTGTCGCGAATTCAGTGGATACTGACGCGGATAGGATATCAGTGTGGAGCCGAGAGCAATGCTAAGCGGCACCTTTGAGCGTCCGGGCAGGCTGACAAAAACGGTGCCAACAGCAGCGATATTATCACTTGTGGGCTCAATGGCCACTAGCAGGATGTCTCTAGGCTGGACATTACGAACGCCGCTGCTGCTGCGGTGTCGATGGTGGTTGTGATGGTGGTGGTGATGATGGTGTGATGAGGTGTGTGCAGTAGGCTGAATGCTATGCAGCTGAGTTTCACTCTGATGTGAATGATGATGCTGCTGCTGTTGAAGGAGGAGCGCTTGACGGGCACGCTGTCGCATAGCACGGGTCGAGGAGGCGGAAGTGGCCGGCGGACTGTTGTCCATATCGAGACTGGCGGAGGCCAGAAAGATTTGCGCAAACGGACGCTTGGCCAGGTGGAGCATCTCGACGACATGCTGGCGACGAGCGCGTCGCAAATCCGCCGCCTGCTTCACCTTCCACACAATGACGCACAGGGCGAGGAACAGAAAGAAGCAGGAGAAGAACACCGAGAAGAACACAAAGAGATCAATGTGCAGCTGATCCTGTCGAAACACCACCGAGCCATAGCTCGGCTCCGGCCCCGAACTGGCACGCAGTGCAATAAAGAAACGTGTGGCGCTCAAATTGTGCGCATGCTGCGGCAGCGTCAGCACCAACCGATTCTTCAGCCCAAACAAACGGAGGAGGGTATTGCACTGGTTGAGTGTGACATGGGTGCTTAGATCCTTGGCGAACTGATCCTGCACGACGAAACTGTGACCGCCATGACTCCGGCATTCGTGCAGGTGTGGCACATAGTAACTGTTGCTCCCAGCACCGTTGCCACTGCTGCTCGTACCGGTGCGTCGCTCCGGCGCGAAGAGCTTCTGTAGCGTCACATTGTCGTGGCGGGGCAGGGCGACATTCAAGGGATGCTCCCGGCTCATCTTGGGCCCCCAGTTGTAGCGATTGTCCAGAAAGATCTCGTGATAGCCATTCGTTTGATTTGTTTCAACAATAAACGAATCATCCTGCGGCGACATAAACACATCCAGCTCGCCCTGCGTCACATCAATGATGATGCGAATGTCCACGTTCATGAAGCGCGGCTGGATGACAAAGAACACAATCTGGCCGGGCTTCAATGCCGCCGGCTTCGATTTGCATTCCTCTGTGAAATTAACCAGAAAAAGAGTCATTAGAATCTATTTTTATATATTTTCAAGAGCGACTCACCGATGGGCTTGGCATCGAAGCACATGCGCGACTCGACGGTGATCTGCTTGTAGCACTGATGTCCATCGGTGGGATTGCCGGCATAGGAGTCGCGGCACTTGGAGCACTGAACGCTCCAGCAGAGTTGCGCCGAGTTCTTGCCACCGCCAGCGGTGCAGGTGGCATCGCTTTCCGTATTATTGGCGCAATTGCATTTCTCGCCGGTGACGGCATCGCAGACATTGCCATGCCCATGACATTGACACTGTCGGCACTTGCGATGCAGATCCTCGCTGCCACGAAAGTAGCCCAACAAACAGCTGTCGCAACGATCTCCAGCCGTGTGATTGGCACAACGTAAACAGGTTGCATTGTGAGCTGGTCCCTCCGGCAGAATACGCTCCAGTTCCGAGCGAGACATATTAAAGAAAGCGGGATCAGCGTCGTAGGCAACGCAGACATCCGAATGCCCGTGGCAGTACTCGAGACAGGGCTGACAGGCGTGACCCTCGCGGGGATTGCCCACAAAGAGCGGCTGGCACTTCTCGCACTGTTCGCCCATCGTATTGTTGTGACACTCCAGACATATGTCCAGGCGGCTGCTCGACTCGCAGTTGGAATGGCCATTGCACAGGCACTGAATGCTGCAGTTTTCGCCCACGTAGCCAAAGTCACATTTGCATTCATTGGGCCGGATGCAGTTGCCTCTGACGCAGCCCTGGCTGCAGACGGGTAGGCAACTGTTCTCATCCTCCCTATAGCCTGCCGCACAGACGCACTTGTAGCCCGGCGTGGGCGTATCCAGATCGATGCACTGCTCACTGATGGCATCACAATTATGATGTCCATTCTCGCACTCATTCTCCGCCGGACACTGGACGTAGTGCCAGCTGACGACATCCGCATGGGTTAGCTGGGAATCATTGCGCCAGCTGCTGTAGATGAGATCGCACGTGGAGCCGGATGGATGCTCCTGCCGATGCTCCAAGGCACCCTCCGTGCAAATGCCATCGCCATTGAAGCCCTCGCGTGCACACCAGCCACAATGGGCGTGCTCCAAGCAGGTGGAGCATTGGGTATACACATGACACGGTTCCGGACAGCGCTCCAGCTCACTGGACTCGAGGACGAGGCCACAGACGCCGCCGGCGCACAGCAACGGCTGAGCGCTGGGCGACAAGCAGGCGTTTAACATGGTGGACCACTTGCAATCGGAGGCAATAGCATATTGGCCGGACTGCAGACAGCTGCTGCAATTGGTGTGGGTGTGACAGGCAGGTGGACATTGCTCCACCAGACGATAGGCATTCTTCTCGAACAGCCACCGGGCAATGCACTCCACATGACCCATCTGGTCGCGCACCCAGTGGCACTGTTCGCTGTGTAGCATGCACCCCTCACAGCCCAGCTGATGGCACTGGGGCAGTGGACAGAGATTAAGCACACCAACGCTGAGTTCCTTGGGACACCAGGAAATGTTGCGGGCGCAATCAACGCCGACGGGCACACAGCGTCCACGAACGCCGCACTCATCACACCATTGGCAAACTGGGCTCAGCTCCTGATGGACGGGCCAGGAGGCCAGGCAGGCATTGCAGCTGCTAAAGCTGGAGCAATTGCGTCCTGCCAGCCACTGATCGTTGCAAGCCGGACCGTTATTAATCACCAGTGTGCCATTGTGATTAGCGCAAGGTGTGCGTCCTTGGGTGAAGCAACTGGAGATGTTGCTGTAGGTGTTCTGAACGGTGCAAAAGCTGCAGCCCATATAATGGCGACAAATGGACTTTCCGCCACTCCACAGCTGGCAAATGTCCTCGGGCATATTGATCCTCGTCACATGCGATTGTGTGGCGGTACCATCCCAGCCGCCAATCACATAGATAGCACCACTATCCGCATCAATGGTCATGTCCTCGGCATAGCTAGTCACCGGTAGACGTCCAATTAGTATCACATCATCCGTGAGACGCACCCACTGATTACAAGAATACACATAGGCAATCAGGACATCGGTGGAGTTATAGGGATTCGTGCGTCCGCCATAGATAATCATATAGTGCTCCGTGGTGACGGCGGAATGAAAGTAGCGCGCACGCGGCAACATAGATGCTGCTGAATTCAGTTCCTCGAACGTAGGCAACTGCGTCCAGCTTAGCTTCCTCAAATCCAGGGCATACAGTTTGTTCTGCGAGTCGCCCGCATAGCCGCCAAAGATATAGACGCTATGCGTCTCCATGTGATAGACGGCACTGTGGCCATAGAGCAGCGGTAGACGGTCGCCCATTGCCGCCAGGTGATGCCAGCGAGCAGTGTCCAGATTGAACTCCCACAGCTCCATCGGACGGGATTTGTTCAAACTCAAGCCACCCACAAGGATCAGTGCTTCGTGCTCCTGATAGCGCACATGGCATAATGTGTGCCCGGCCAGCGCTGGCGGTGATTCCTGATCGGGCTCCATCTCAATCTCAGTCCAGCGCTGATTCTGTATGGCGAACTGCCAAAAGTCGGGCAGCAGACGTGAACTGGAGCCAATGCCGCCATAGATATATATGATCTGCCTCTTCACATATATCTCGGCGGCATGAAAGTAACGTCCCAGCGGCATGCGATCCTCCGGCGTGGACGACTCCACAGTGACCTGCAACCAGGTGCCGTTTCTAGTGTCAAACTGGCGGAAATCATTGAGGGGTCCGTTGCTTGGCGAATAGCCGCCAAACATCCACAACGAACCGCGTCGATCCGCATTAACCGAGTGCCCAAAACGTGGTATGGTCTTCCTCAAATGATCCTGTGCCTCACCCAACAGTTGGGTATTAAACAGCTCCGTCAGAATCAAGTGATTACGCTGCACCAAAGTGCCACAGTCTGCTCCAGCGTAGTGGTTGCTGCAAATGCAGCGGCCATATTCAGTATCGCAATAGCCCTGCAGCCGCTTGGCATAACAATTGCTGGGACAGATCTCCATCTCACAGCGGGCGCCCACATAGCCAGCGGGACAGACGCAACGCTGCTGTGCATCACAGACATGCGGATGCAGGCAGCTACCGGCCACACAATTCTTAACGGAATACAATGCATTAAATCCAAAGTGGCGTCGTTCGCTGCCCTGTTTATAGTAGACTGTCACGTGGCTGGAGCGTGCCTCAATGATGCGTGCGGAGCTGTACGGTTCACAGACGACGGCCAGTAGTTGATTCTGCTGTGCGGCGCCTGTTAGATCCGGCAGACTATCATAGATATAGACGGCGTTCTCATCGCAGTCCATGACGAGGCTATTCCATTGGAATTCCAGCTGCAGCAGTGATTTATCCGCATGCAGCGTCTTCGGCTGCAATATCCACAAGCATTCCCGCACCTCCAAGCTGGCGCCCCAGGGCGAACGATATGACTGATAGGAGCCAATGGCGCTGCGTCCGATGCTGGTGAGTATGCCACGGGATTCGCACTGATAATAACACTGACCACCGTCACGTGGATCCCCGTAGTAGCCCGACGCACATCCATCGCACTTGAGACCCTGTGTGTTGTCCTTGCAAAAGCATTCGCCGTGGTTCACATTGCAAATCCCCTGAAATAATCAAAATTTTAACATGTTCTGCGACCACGAAACTCATTTATAGATTTAAAAAAATCCGAAATTTTATTTTTTTAAAAATTAATTATCTTGAAATGTAGAATTAAACTTGACGCCAAATAGATTTCAAAATGACCTCGGGATTGACAATCGGTTCAGATTTGACAAAGTTGTGGCAGTTTGAAGTCTGGGAAGGTCATTTATAAGGAACTTTTCGTTGTTTGGGCACTTTACAAGACAATTTTTTTGTCACTTTTGGCGTGAATTTTGACAGAAAAATGAAACACCACAAAATCACTTTTCGTATAGTTTTTTATACTAATTGAGACACCCACAACCAATTAAACGTAAAATTTGAAGATTCTATTTTTTGAAAAATCAAAATGTGTAAGGGTCCCCCCTTATGCTTTTTTCGACAAAATAATCCGAAATTTTATTTTTTTAAAAATTCATAAATTTGAGATGTAGAATTAAACTTGATGCCAAATAGAGTTCAAAATGGCCTCGGGAATGATAATCGGTTCAGATTTGACAAAGTTGTGGCAGTTTGAAGTCTGGGAAGGTCATTTATAAGGAACTTTTCGTTGTTTGGGTACTTTACAAGACAATTTTTTTGTCACTTTTGGCGTGATTTTTGACAGAAAAATGAAACACCAAAAAATCACTTTTCTTATAGTTATTTATACTAATTGAGACACCCACAACCAATTAAACGTAAAAGTTCAAGATTCTATTTTTTGAAAAATCAAAATTGGTAAGGGTCCCCCCTTATGCTTTTTTCAGAAAAAAAAATCCCAAATTTTAATTTTTCAAAAACTCATAAACTTGAGATGTAGAATTAAACTAGATGTGAAGTAATGACCAAAATGGCTTCGGGCTTGACAATCGGTTCAGTTTTGACAAAGTTGTGGCAGTTTGAAGTCTGGGAAGGTCATTTATAAGGAACTTTTCGTTGTTTGGGTACTTTACAAGACAATTTTTTTGTCACTTTTGGCGTGATTTTTGACAGAAAAATGAAACACCAAAAAATCACTTTTCTTATAGTTATTTATACTAATTGAGACACCCACAACCAATTAAACGTAAAAGTTCAAGATTCTATTTTTTGAAAAATCAAAATTGGTAAGGGTCCCCCCTTATGCTTTTTTCAGAAAAAAAATCCCAAATTTTAATTTTTCAAAAACTCATTAACTTGAGATGTAGAATTAAACTAGATGTCAAGTAATGACCAAAATGGCTTCGGGCTTGACAATCGGTTCAGTTTTGACAAAGTTGTGGCAGTTTGAAGTCTGGGAAGGTCATTTATAAGGAACTTTTCGTTGTTTGGGTACTTTACAAGACAATTTTTTTGTCACTTTTGGCGTGATTTTTGACAGAAAAATGAAACACCAAAAAATCACTTTTCTTATAGTTATTTATACTAATTGAGACACCCACAACCAATTAAACGTAAAAGTTCAAGATTCTATTTTTTGAAAAATCAAAATTGGTAATGGTCCCCCCTTATGCTTTTTTCAGAAAAAAAATCCCAAATTTTAATTTTTCAAAAACTCATTAACTTGAGATGTAGAATTAAACTAGATGTCAAGTAATGACCAAAATGGCTTCGGGCTTGACAATCGGTTCAGTTTTGACAAAGTTGTGGCAGTTTGAAGTCTGGGAAGGTCATTTATAAGGAACTTTTCGTTGTTTGGGTACTTTACAAGACAATTTTTTTGTCACTTTTGGCGTGATTTTTGACAGAAAAATGAAACACCAAAAAATCACTTTTCTTATAGTTATTTATACTAATTGAGACACCCACAACCAATTAAACGTAAAAGTTCAAGATTCTATTTTTTGAAAAATCAAAATTGGTAATGGTCCCCCCTTATGCTTTTTTCAGAAAAAAAATCCCAAATTTTAATTTTTCAAAAACTCATTAACTTGAGATGTAGAATTAAACTAGATGTCAAGTAATGACCAAAATGGCTTCGGGCTTGACAATCGGTTCAGTTTTGACAAAGTTGTGGCAGTTTGAAGTCTGGGAAGGTCATTTATAAGGAACTTTTCGTTGTTTGGGTACTTTACAAGACAATTTTTTTGTCACTTTTGGCGTGATTTTTGACAGAAAAATGAAACACCAAAAAATCACTTTTCTTATAGTTATTTATACTAATTGAGACACCCACAACCAATTAAACGTAAAAGTTCAAGATTCTATTTTTTGAAAAATCAAAATTGGTAAGGGTCCCCCCTTATGCTTTTTTCAGAAAAAAAATCCCAAATTTTAATTTTTCAAAAACTCATTAACTTGAGATGTAGAATTAAACTAGATGTCAAGTAATGACCAAAATGGCTTCGGGCTTGACAATCGGTTCAGTTTTGACAAAGTTGTGGCAGTTTGAAGTCTGGGAAGGTCATTTATAAGGAACTTTTCGTTGTTTGGGTACTTTACAAGACAATTTTTTTGTCACTTTTGGCGTGATTTTTGACAGAAAAATGAAACACCACAAAATCACTTTTCGTATAGTTTTTTATACTAATTGAGACACCCACAATCAATTAAACGTAAAATTTCAAGATTCTATTTTTTGAAAAATCAAAATGTGTAAGGGTCCCCCCTTATGCTTTTTTCGACAAAATAATCCGAAATTTTATTTTTTTAAAAATTCATAAATTTGAGATGTAGAATTAAACTTGATGCCAAATAGAGTTCAAAATGGCCTCGGGATTGACAATCGGTTCAGATTTGACAAAGTTATGGCAGTTTGAAGTCTGGGAAGGTCAAGGAACTTTTCGTGGTTTGGGCACTTACAAGCCAACTTTAACTAAATTTGTTTGCTTACCAGATCCTGATTGCCGTGACCGTTGCACTCGCAGGGATGGCAGCCAACGTCGGCGGTGGCATTGCCATAGCTGCCCTGACGGCATCTCTCGCAGCGTTCACCCTCGGTCCAGACCTGGCACTGATCGCACTTGCCGATACGTTCAAGGCAGGTGGAATGATTGTTGCAGCCACAGCTGATGCCGCAATCACTGCCCGTCCAGCCGAGATCACATTTGCAGCTATAGTCCGGCGGACCGGAGCAGTAGCCATGCTGACAGAACTCGTAGCAGGTGCGAACGCAGCTGAAGCGTCCGTCTCCAACGTAGCCGCGACGACAGTGGCAATTGTAGCTGCCTTGCGTATTTGTGCACTTGGCCTCCTTGTGACAGTCGTGCAGTCCCAGACCACACTCATCCACATCTGGACACTGAGCATAAGCCCATTCGGCATCGTGCTGTGAGCTGCTATTTAGAGCCAGGGAACAGTTGCCGGCACTGTAGCTGAAATCGCCCTGCATGCAGATGCCCTCGATGGGATTATCGCGATCAAAGCACCAGCCGCAGCTCAGGGTGCGCAGGCAGGCGGTGCAATTGCGATGACGATCACAGGATTTGCACTGCTGCAGCGAACGTGGTGGTGCAGGACGCATTGTCAATGTGGTTGTTGCCGTGGACGATGAGCCTGCCGTTGTTGTTGGAGATGCTCCCGCTGCAATTGCTGGGGTGCTCACCTTGTCGATCCATTCGCGGCACATGCCAAACTGATACTCGCTGGTGTAGACGGCAAAGCTAAAGCACTGAGCGCTTGCCTCGCACCACACACAACGTCCCCGCTCGCCCAAGCACTGATCACAGCCGCGACGCTCGCGGCAGGGTCTTGGACACTGGGCAATCGCTCGCACGCTGCTGTTGGATTTGCCAATGCGTCCGCAGCGTGCATCGTCCAGCCACCATTCGCACTCGCTGTTAGCCGGCGTGGAAACGCATGCCCTGCAGGTCACATAGTTGGAACAGTTGGCACACTGACTCGGCTGAGTGATCAGATATGCCCAGTGGTTGCCCTGCTCCGGATCGTTGGCCACGCAGACGGCGCTCTCGTTAACCGATCTCAGATGGCACTTGCTGGTCAGTGGACACCACGAGCATGAGGCATCTGTCAGGCAGTGCAAACAGTTGCTATAAGTTACGCAATCGCCGGAATAATACGGCTCCAAATACTCGAACGTTAGGGCATTCAACTGTCCGTTGTGCAAATGCTGCAGCTCCATTTTCGTCTTCTGATACGTGTTGTAAATGTTGTTCTGGCCAATGCGACGGCGAGCCTGCAAAATTGCAATAAAATAGGAATTAGCTAGTGAGTGAGATATAAATAAAAATAGCTAGCTGGATCAAATTTCAAATTCTATCTTTTCAGTTTCCAGAGATTCCATTTAATAGTCAGTTAGCTATTGTTTCAGTAAAAAAAATCAAACAGTCAGACAATCACACCGTTTGCCAGTAAATCAATCAGTCAGCTTGTCAGTCAATCAACCAATCAATCAACTAGTCTGCCATTGAGTCTGTTAATCAGTCAGTCAGATAATGTCAGTCTGTCACTCACGCATCCAGTCAGTTAGCAAAGCAATCAGTCAGTTAATCTGTCATGCAATCAATCAGTCTACCAGTTATTTATTCACTCCGAAAGTGAAGTCAGTCACTCAATCAATCAATCAGGCATTATAAACAATTGTATGTACCTGAAAATCAATGAGGAACGGCTGCTCGATGCTGGGCAAATGGACATTACTGCAGACCGATTGATTCGAGCTTTGAGTTGTCATATCATCGAGCATGTCCAGATTCAAGCCAAGTCCCGCACGCAGCACCGCCGAGGAGTAGCTGCTGCAGACCTGTATTGCCGAGTTATTGTTATTGTTCCACTGTTGCTGCGGACGCACAAAGCCCATAAGTCGTGCAAGCATTTCGCCCTCCTGCCGCTGCTCGAAGTAAGCTGTCGGCGGCGGTGAGGCAAAGTCGACCATGGTGGCATTCACAATGCCCACATAGTCGGGCATGGTAAAGTTGACGGGAAAATTGTATTTAACGTAGGTTAAGCCCGGCCGACGATCGTTCCGGGTGCACATATCGGGCTGGCGTATCTCGGTGCCCTGATCCCCCCACCAACCGGAGCTATCGCCGCAGATGCCATAGTTGTCATCGCGATGATGGCAACGTGCATTCTGGACACACCAAGTGCACTCGTTGAGGCCCAGTTTGCTGGCCACGGAGAAAGCTGCATTTCTTCCGCCCTTCCACTGGGTGCCATGGACCAGACACGAATGGCAATCACCCAAGGAGGGACAAATGCCCGGGCAGCGTGTCGTCTGCAGATTTGTGGTGCAATTGGCGCCAATAGTGCGGCCATAACAGCTGCTATCCGCCGAACACCAGCCGCACTCCGGATTCGACAGACAGGCGGTGTGCGAGGCATGCAAACGACAGGACATCTCCGGATTATGATTATACCGGGGGTTCGCCACGCGCAACACCTGTGGCAGCTCATAGGCAAAAAGATCGGCATTCACATTGCCATGATAGCCGCCCACAATGAGCAGTGTATGATTGCGACGCAGTGCAGCCGCATGTGCGAAGACACCCTGATGCTTCGGATATAGCGAATCATCGGCGGAAACAACCTGATTGATCCAGATGTGACAGCTGAGATGATACCAATACATCTGATTATCATAGCAGATCTCATCCTTGTTGTGGCGATGCGTATATCCACCAAAGACAATCATATAATTTCCAGATATGGTAGCTGAATGGAAAGCGCGCTCCCGAGGTATATTAGTATCGCGCAGCGCAGTGCGTGGATACAGTACCTCGCTCCAGTGCAGCTGATCCAGTTGAAAGGCAAAAATGCGATCCGATAGCTTGGAGAAGCGCGCCAAGCTGGTCATAATGCCACCGAAAACAATTAGCGAATTGGTTGCACCATAGTAGACAGTGGAATGTGCAGCGAGGCGCACGTCTAGCGTCTTGCCACCCCTTGGAATCATCAGCTGCCATTGGGAATCCTCGGAGAGTGGCAGTCGTATGCGATAAATGCTGGAGGAGAATTCACCAGACTCCACGCTGCCGCCAAACAAATACAAATATTCAAAGGATGCGGTCAGTGTGTGACGTGCGAGAGCAGGCGGTTGGAGCTCCGATCTGATGGCCATCTGTTTCCATTTTCCGCCACTTTCGGTGTTATTGTACTGCCAGAGATCATTGTAAAAGCTGCCATTGGCATGCTTGCCACCGTAGAGAACAAAACCGCCAGGCACACGATCCGCCGCATGACCGTAACGACCGTGCGGCTTGTGATCTGTCACCTCCTCAAGTATATCCTCCAGATATTCGGTGAGTTCCTCATCCGTCGAATTGGCGTTGACTGTAGTTAGAGGCAGCGAGGAGCGCGTGCGACGCTGATGCAAATTTGATTCGGCCAGCGTGTAGAGTATATTGCGAAAGAAGCTCACATCGCTGGTCAGACCCCACAGCTTGGCCTCGTCCTCGTTCTTGTGCTGGAGCACCGCCTTAAGCAGTGTGTGATCGATCTTTTGCGGATGATAAAAGTGTCGGCGACTCTGCAGCGGTATGCCCCACTCATCCTCCCACTGACTGGTGCTAAAGCGATAAATCTGCAAAACAAAATATATATTTCATTATTTTGTTTAAGTGGGCAGCTCATTATCATTACCTGCAACGTGCTGATGACATTGTTTAGATCGTAGCCACCAAATACATAGAGCGCATCCTCATCCTCCACGTATACAGCCGTGTGGGCGGCACGGGGCGTCATCCCCTCAGCATCGGTGGCCAGCCAACGCCAGCTGCTGCCGGGCGGATTATCGCCGAGATCGCACAATCTGCCGCTGTAGCCATTGGAGCAGTGGCAAATGCTTTTCTGGCACTTGCCGCGTCCCTGGTGTTCGCCACATTTTTGGGGACACGCCTCGTCCTCACAATCGGGCCCCACCCACTCGCCATGGCAAACACACTGATGGCCGACACACTTGCCATGATTGTGACAATTGTTCAGGCAGTTTGATATGTAATATGAAGCACGAAAGCCATCCAGCACATAGTTCGTATCGCTGTACATTAGTATGAGCATCTGTCAGAGAACAAAGAGGAATTTAGTTACAAGCAATAGGAGATTATAATCGTAACTGTCTTCAATATGAATACAATTTTAATTTTGTTTTCTTATATTTTGTATTTAATTTTACTGGCAATATTTTCTTGGTGTAAAAGCTTGCAGGTGGCGAAAGTATAAGGATACGGATTCATGACGTTAGATAACATATATATTTCAGATAATTCCTCCTTTGCAAAGATGGTATCCAGGTGTCTAAGGTGCCATCTGCAAAGTTTGGAGGATATACTTTTTTGGGAGGGGCAAACTATTTAGCTTGTCTCATCACCGGACCAGAGAGTCACTACCTAAATGACTACCCAGACGCCCACATACTGATTGGGTAGAAAGATTAACTAGATACATTTTATTGACCTACATCTTGGCGCCCCTTTAACCTATTTGCTGGGTACGCCCATGTTAACAGTAACCAGTTACAGTTAGAGGTTACTTACACTGCCGCTGCGTGCGACGAGTTTCTGGGGCTGAGTGCGTCCGCTGAAGCTGCCGAGCAGGGTTGAATTGAAGGAATCGCCATCGTATACATAGATATAGTCATAGGAGCACTCGGTGCCCATGCTATGGAATGTTAGTGTTATAAATTGACTGTCATTTTTCGCCTTTATCAGCCATTCACAGTGCGAGTCCTGCGTGTAATTATAACCGGAGGGGCCATCGCTAATTTCTCCATAGGGCTCTGTGAAAACTTTGCGACTGCGATCACAGGGTACCGTTATGTGCTGCAGCTGATCCGATTGTAACGGCAATTGACAGCTGATAATGAACCAAAATGTCAAGGTTGGCAGCACTGCGTACATTCTTTGCATTTTAATTACAGATCAAATTGCATGCTAATTTTATTGTATTATTATTGTGTTTTTATCCATTTGCAATTCTGCTTGTGCATATTTTCCAGCCTTCGTTCATTGCCCACTTGTGGCGCAAGGCCGTTGTCCACCAGGAAACTCGACTGCCGCTGGAAAAGCTACTATTTTTCAGCTTTTTCTGATATGCGGATCTTTTTTTTGTTTAATTTTACTAACTAGTGATGGGCAGCACTTATCTCGCAAAAACTTCACGGCCCAGTGACTGGCAAGTATCGATAACATTGTCTTAATGTAGCAGCACTGCATTTTACCAGTCACATCGACACGTTACTATAGCACATCTCTAATTCCGTCTTTTTGGGTCTTCTTTCCTATTCAAGATGGTAGGTGTTTTGACTGACCTTACTAAAAATCGTCAAACATCCGCGTAAAATACTATTTAAATGTAAAACAAATGTTTAAATGTCACACACTACAATGTTGTCTGTGGTTTTGTGGCAATATTGAGCAGATGTGCGTTCTTTAAATGCATTTTATTTGCATCGCGGCAATTTTGCATCTGTAAAATGTAAAAAAATTAATGTGACTTGTGCAATTTTGTAGGTGAATGTACCAAAACAACGTCGTACTTTCTGCAAGAAGTGCAAGGTGCACAAGCTGCACAAGGTAACGCAGTACAAGAAGTCCAAGGAGCGCAAGGGTGCCCAGGGACGCAGGCGTTACGACAGAAAACAGCAGGGTTTCGGTGGTCAAACCAAGCCCATCTTCAGAAAGAAGGTGAGTTCCAATTTTCATTTGAGGATCCGCCTTTGAGGCGTTCATCTTTTCGTTACTTAATTCTGGCACTTCAAGTAGAACTAAATTGCTGATCAATACAGCTTTTTGTTGGGATATAAGTGCAACAGGAAATATTATTTGTTGCTGCTTGTGGTGCGGTCTTAATTGACAGCGGTGTAGCCCCATTCTGGGCGCACCTTGCCCTTCAGCACCTTCAAACATTTATATTTTAATATGTATGTATACGTATTAAAAAAATGTATCATGACAAATATTTAATCGAATCTTTTACTGATACTAATAAAGTTATTTTCCATGTTTGCAGGCTAAGACCACCAAGAAAATTGTGCTGCGTATGGAGTGCACCGAATGCAAATACCGCAAGCAGACACCCCTGAAGCGTTGCAAGCACTTCGAGCTGGGTGGAGACAAGAAGCGCAAGGGACAGATGATTCAGTTCTAAGCCAGCGCTTATCATGGATCATAGTACCGCCGCCCGCTCCTTTTTATATCCGAAGTGTTTTTAAGTTGTTTTTATTGACTGCTTTTTGGTTTGCAGCAGACAAACGCTGCAGCAGACAAACACATTGTTCTACACTGTGCAAGAAGTGGAAAATAAAACAAATTGTAGACGTAAATTTAAGCAAATGTTTTAATTTCAAAAGAGTAGCATTCCCTCGAATGCTATATCACAATTATAGGACGTCCAAGGATGCTCTTTATTCGAGCATGCCATCCGCCATTATAAAGTCGGGTTTGCTGTCATGCAAACAAGTATTTAATTAGCAGTTTTTAAATTGGGCGCAGTGTTGCAAAATTTGCTTGTCAGAGTTGGAAATTACTTACTCTAGCATTTGCGGCTCCAGACCCTCGGATCGCATTTTGATTTTAACAGCAGGCGCTGGTACGCCCACTTGTAGCATTTTGAAGAATTTCCTGTACCGAATATCTTCCGAGACTCGCACGCCTTTCACCTCTTCCACAATTTCCACTTGTTCTGCGGGCGTATCAATTTCTTCAGTTTCAGTTACTGCAGCCACATCGTCTGTGGGCTTATCGGCTTCGTTATCGAATGGAATCGAAGCAAGCTTCGTTTCCAATATGATTAATGCCGCTTCAGTTCTCTGCAGCTGACGCTCCATTTGCACAAATTTCGTTTCGCAATTGAGGGCAAATTCATTGAGAAAGGTGCAGGTGCTGATTAGAAAGTGATTGACAAAGGCAAGTATGCGCTTTTGATTAAGCGGCGGTATTTGTGTTTTGTCCACATCTCCGGTAAATGTTGCGCTGGGTTCCATTACTATTATTATTACTACTTGTACCGATAAATAACATATTATGTCCCAATTGGATTCGATAGCGATACATATAAGTATCGAAAAGTCACTATGTTCAGTGTTGTAAGGAGCTCTGCACAAAAAGGCCTTTCAATTTCCCAATTCGATAACGATATATAACATAGCAGTATCGAAAAGTCACCATGCTCAGTGTTGTAAAGAGCTCTATTCAAAAAGACCTTTCAATGTAACGAACTCTTGCTTTTTAAATATTTTATTTATTCGATTTTATTATATCTTAACATGAGTTGTGTGGAGTTCTTTATGTTTTGTTATTGTTTAAGTATTATGTATGTTTTTCGATTTATTATAAAAGTATTTATATAATTTTTGTTTTCTTTCAGTTAATATGCATGAATTTTCTTTTCAATTTCTATATGTATAAACTTATGTGCTGGGAATTGGGATCTTTCCTATATGCTCAAATCTACAATGAACGTTGTACGACTTAATATTTAAATTGTTGTTTATGTTTCCTCAATGCGCATTCAGCTTTGTCATTTATCGAATAACATTTGAATATTTTGCGCTTCTATTTTATTTGTGACATCCGATCGCGTATAAAAATAATACAAATACACGTGTTTACATAATATTTTTGTTGTCAAAGGAAACGCATGCGTGTTGCTGTTGTTGTTTTTTTTAATATGGCAGTGGATTTGTAAACGGTATAAAAATAAAAACCATGTTGTGCGACTTTTACGTTTGACCCATTATCAAAATAAATTAAAAGGCTGCCAGCAGCGAAAATTCTTGAAATGAAAAGGCAACAAAGATTTGATTGAAATGGAATTTAGTTTTTGTTATTTTTTTTTGGTTCTGATTAAATTCTGATGAACTGCATCGTTGCAAGCCAGAACCCGCTGGATTACAACGACTTGGAAATTGTTTGTTATATTCGTATGTTGTTGAAAAATGAATTGGAGTCTTTTGGTGTTAAAATTCTCAAGGCCAAATGTGACGACACTGTTTCATTTTGTAAAACTTTATTTAAAATAAAAATACATGGTAATAAAAAATCAAAAATGTACAATTAAAATTAAAAATCAATAGATTTATGTATTAATGTTTTGTATGTATAATATGCGCATCACTCTGCTATCTGTTTTTGTTTTTGTGTGTGTATGTGTATAATTACCATCATATTAGTAGTATATCATAATCGCCATTGTCGTATAGATCTACATGTGTGGGTGTAATATTTATATATGATATCGCATTTTCATTTGTAACAACTAAAGTACAAATTAAAATACACATAATTTATGTATAGATAGTAGAGGATTTTCTTTTATATGAATCGCTTTCGCTTTTTTTTTTTGTTTTTTCGAATATCAACTTGGGATTTGTTTTTTTTTTTGTTAGCTGCGTTTCGCTTTGTTTTGTTTTTTATCGAAACGCTTTTATAATAATTTGTAATACTAGAACTAATATTGAGTTGCTCGGCATTCACTTCCACTTTTAACGTTTATTTGATTACAATTTATGAATCGTTAAGCGATTCTAAACATATTCATACATATATATATATATATATATATCGAGTATATATATGTATATATATATATATATATATATTCAACTACAAGTGTACGAAATCCGCGATGGATCAGCGATTGGCGCTGTTTTCTTGTTTTGTTGTGTTAATGTTTAATACTAGGCATAAATTAAATAAATAGCTTAGCATACAGTTATAGCTCAACGGCATTATTATTTATATCATCTGGATCTGTATAATCTGGATCTCTGGCCCAAGCATTGCGTACTCATTTGTATGAAAAAATTATAGAAATAGAAGCATTTACTTTTTTTTTATCTTTTTTTTTTCACTTAGTGTTTAATAAAGTTTTCTTGTGATTTTTGCTTTTATTTTGTGTTTACTTTTAACTAATTATGTATGTTGCACACCTCACATTCCTACATTCAATAAATAAACATCATATAATCATCATTATCGTCGTAGTTTTCTAATGTTAATTTACAACTTGCACGCTCTTTGTTTTTTGTTTTTTTTTTTTGTATGTTTCTTGAATTATGGATAGGGGAGTTGTTATGCATATAATAAGTATGTACTTAAGACTACAAAATTTGATCGTCTATATATATCATTACGTAAACGTTTGCTCGATGAGTAAATAATCTGAAAATGCAAAACGTATGTTTGTTTTGGGCAACTTGCACAGCGAGCGGCCAATAACAAAAGGTACGTACATACATCATTATCATCATCATAATTCTCGTTACATTATTAAAGTAAGCCATGGGCGTGGGGTATATATGTATGTATGTATGTGTATACATATACATGTATATAAGCATATAAAATGTACAGGAAAGCATCCACTGGAGCAACGATAATTGGCACAATCGCTGTACAGTTTTAACCGAAATGTAAATCTAAATCTTATTGGATTTGTGTGGGGGGGGGGGGTTTGGCATAGAATGAAAAGCTTTAGAGCTTATAGCTACAGTCGCTACAGGATCGAGAGCTTTTCGCTGTTAACAAATACAATGCGCTTATGTATATGTGGTTAATAATGCAGCATGTTTTTATGGTGTTGTTGATTATAAATTTTCACTTAATCGAAAATGCCATAATTATGTGAATTTTTATTCATTTAGGGGAAAAGGGGATTTGGTCACCCGTTTATAGCAATGTATGTGTGTTGTTGTTGTTGTTGGTTTTTTGCATAATTTTGTTTGTTGTTGTTCATCTCTTGTATAATGTATAATTAGAATTAAATGTATAGTATATGTATGTATATATATAAGTGTATTTATATTATTATTTAACTCGAACTCGTAATCGCATAGCTGAGAGAGCTGATGCAGCAGCAGCAGTGGGTGGTGGTTGTGGGGGTCTAAGAGATCCTAGACAAACACCTTGGCTAGTCCATCGGCACCGGCACTGGCTATATAGGGCTTGGTGGCATGGAACGCCACATCGAATATGCTCTCATCGAACTTTTTGCGATGTGCGGTTATCTCCTGGACGCACGTCTTATTGTCCAAATTCCACAGGCGGATGGAGCAATCATGCGAGCCGGACAGCAAATACAGTCCATGCGCATCGACGGCCAGCGATGTGACCGGCTCCAGATGCGCCACCATCGAATGCACCAGTGTGCCCGATGTGTTGTCCCAGAAGCGTATGTGGCGATCCTCGTGCGCCGTTATAGTGATGGGCAGTGTCGGATGCGAGACGACCTTGTTGATAAACTTCCCCGTATTGCCGGACATCTCCTGCGAGGCCTCCAGTTTGATCACCTGTTTGCCCGTCTCTGTATCATAGATGATGCAGTGTGCACTGTTATAGGCCACCACAATGTGATCCACCTCGTTGCGCACAAAGTCCACGGATGAGGGCCCGCCCTCGGCCTCCGCGGCCGTATAGGTGCGCAGCAGCGGCTCCTTGGTGTATGGTGACCACAGCTTAACGGTACCATCCGCCGAGCATGACACAATATTGTTCTGCATGGTCGTCAAACCCCAGACGGCGTCCGTATGCCCCTCCAGAGTGCCGGAGTGCACATTCGGATCATAACAATCGTATGGATCAATATTGGGTGACGGCAACTGCCAGCACTCGATGTTGCCATCGAGGCCGCCCGAATAGCATGTCTCGCCGCTGGAGGACATGCCCAGGCAAAGAACGGGACCGGTGTGCGCGCGGAACGTGTAGAGCGGCTCCACATCGAGACTAGCTGACTTTTTGGCTTGCACCGTCTTCTGTAGATTCCACAGCTTGAGCGTATTATCCTCAGAGGCAGTTATTAGCACCGGCTCCTCCGGATGGAAAATCAGCGAGCGAACGCCATCAAAATGCGAGCGTAGCGTATACTTGGCATTCCAGGTCTTTCGGTAGCCAGCACCACCAGTGCTGCCGCCAGTGCCGTCCTTAGCATTCGCATCATACGCACCATCCGAGTCATTGTTCACCGTCAGCTGCGCCAGCTCACCTAATCCCAGCGAGCCGTCCACCTCTGCGAAGAGAGAAATGAGAGAAAAACGTCAGTGCACAACGTAGAAAATATACTATGTGGAACAGCGATAGTTTCGATTATATTACTTGAAAACAAATATCGATAATCGATCGGTTATTGTTTATCGATAACTTTACTAACCTATCGAAAATTATATTTTATATGCGATCAAAAGTATCGATAGTGGTAAAGGGTAATTTGTTATTTGCGTTAATCGAAACCATCGTGTTCTATCGATAGTTTTGGCAGCTGTACTAATTTGATTAGTTATGGTTATTGCGGTTAGTTAAAGCACCTTCGGTCATAAGACTCATATCGTTCAAGAGCTGCTCTCCCACCTCGGCCTCAAGATCTACGCAAAGATGATCGCATCACAACAAGAAGGCGAGAAAAGCGAAAGAAAACAGATAACGAAAAGCATAAGACAAAATACAGCGTTCATGACAGTTTTTGGGTGGCTGGGTTAATGGGCATTTTTGGATGCAATTCGGGGCAATCGGGACTTTTTTTAATTTTTGCAAATTAATATATAAGTAACACTACATAATTGAGAGGCGGCGGGCGGGAGGGCTAATTAAAGTTGTTATACGGGAGAGTTATTGGATGAGCTACAAGAAGTAAAGCAAAAGATCGTTAGACATACCTTCGGTAAGCATATCCTTGCCGGATTTGGGCCGTTTGGCCATTTTGACATCGGAATCCTCATTATCGGTGGCAACCATTTCCAGATCATCGGATATCTCATCATCGTCAGACATCTCAGTCGGTCCAAGGAACTCAAAGTTGGCCATGACCGCCGCCTCCGTGTCCAGTATGATGGCATCATTTGATTGTTGCACTTTTTTAGCGGGAGTATGACGGCCTAATGTGAGCAAATTATTCAAATCTTCAACAGGGGGGAAGAGGGTGCACAATGACCTACCTTCCGATTCCGAGGCACGTTTATTACTCTCATTGCCATTAATATTGGGACTGAGATTCTCGCCGCCGCCAACACCACCGCCGACACCGCTGCCACTGCCACCACCGCCGATGCCGCCGACGCCGCTGCCGCCATCATGGTCCGCATTATTGTTGAGGCCAAGTATGGAGCGTACGCGATTTGAGCGCACATCGATGATGTTGTCTGTGTAGCCAATTTCGGCGAGATATTGACGCAACATTTGCCGGCCCTGCCGCCACGTGGTGTTCGATACCGAGCTGTAGGGCACTTCCGAATCGGTTGCCACATCACCACCAAGGCCACCATCCTCATTCGATGAGGGCTTGAACTCGTTCAGTTGCGGCGGATCGGTGCCGTACTTTAATCGATAGAATTTCGCACGTTCCTGACGCAACGCATACTCCAGCATTTTGATGCGGCGCGTCAGATCAGATTTGAGGCTCTCCAAGCATTTGCGTTCGCCAAGCAGCATCGCGATGCGCGCCTGTAATAATAAATGTGGAGAAATTAGGCAATTTTATTGAATACGATCAATTTCATAATATCGATATTTATCGATAACATTTCGATAAATTAGCTCCTTGGCCTAAACCTATCATCTAATATATACACTTTGTTTCCCTTCCTTAAAATATGGCCTCCTAATATCGATAAATATCGATACTATATATATTTTAAATTGTCTAGTAAAAGTTAGGTACTTATCGGAAAAATATCGATAAATATGAACATACATATCCTCAATGTTCATACAAATATACCCTTCTGCAGCCCATAAAGCTACAGGGTATAACCAATTTTCATTAATGCAGCACTTAAAAGCTTTTATATACTCGGCATCAAATTTGCGCTGCGTATACATGTGGATGTGTGTGTGTGAGTGATGAATGTATGCGTTTCGTTGCATTCCAATTGCTGCTGCGTTTGGCGGCGGACTCATAATTGACGCTCCGCTGCGCCAGCAAACGAAAAACAATGAAATTCAATTAATTGTAATATAAAATTACATGCTTTAATCAACTAATTGTACCAAAACACAAAAGGAAGGCAAATCGGGCAACATTTTACGCCATTTCTGCGTAACAAAAATGCATCGCTGTGACTTTCCAACAATGTATACAGATCCCCCCTTTTCGTCCCCCCACTTATATAGCAGCTGAAACAACAAAGTATAACTTTATGAAGCATATTTCTGGGAAAAGTAAAATATTGTTAGGTTAGGTTGCACAAGCGCTTTCCACGTTTTACGAACAGGAATCGTAACAGGACGTGGGACAAGGAGGACAAACAGGAGACGGATAGGTGCGTAACGATGCCGTACAAAACTTTAGCTTGCTTCCTGTTCAGCACACTCATTCATTCTCACACACACAAATGGAAGGAGGTGGTGGACAGCCCACACACATACATACACATATACAACTGGCCTGCTCTCAATGGGTGCGCGCCCCAACACAAAAAAAAAACAACAATAACAATTTCTACATGCTAATAACAGGCAGACGTGCGAGAGAGCAAGCTGGGAGAGCAGCAAACGTCAGAGAGGATAACAGCGCGTAACTGTGCCGCCATTTGATATTATTCTCGATTTGTTTCATTCTTGTTGTTGTTGTTGTTGCTGTTAATGGAAACATGTTCTGCATTTGAATTAACTCTCAATGGCATTTCATTTGGCACTGTTGCTAATTAAAGCAAGCATTACAAACGAAAAATGTTAGAATGCAGTTTGCGTGCCAGTGTTGAATAGTACAAAAAGCGACAAAAAGGGCACACTTCAACTCTATGGCTGGCAACAACAATAACTATTGGGAATCGCAATGAGTTTGTGTGTGTGTTTGCTTTATGCCAAAGCGAATTTCAAATTGCCCAGTGACATGCAACGATGATGACGACAATGAAATGGTTGCATGGTGTGGGCGGCAGGTGGCGCATTTTATTTAATTTATTTTTTTTTTCATACAAAACAACATTCATTTGTTGGTACAAAATACAATAAACATATGAATAATGAATTTGCTTTTAGCAGAAGAAAGAAAAATAATATTATATACATATGTATGTATGTAGATAGGAAATGACAGATGCAAGCAGCGACAACATTTTTTTCTAATCGCCAAGTCAAAAGCAAAAACAAATTGACTAATTAACAGCTGACGCCATTTGCCGTCCATCGACAGCGATTTCAATAACAGCCAGCCGCTATTCAGCAGCAGAGAGTCGGAAGAATGTACATTGTACAATGAACTAAGAGCAGCAGCCCCGGCACAAACACAAGGACGTTGCTGCATGTGCAGGCAGCGGCAGCGGCATCGGCAGCACTGACACTGACACATAAACACAGACGAATGCCAGAAATAGACTCACGCAGGCAGCATGTGGAGCCATCGCCCGGCATACGAAGTACAATACACACACATATACATCTATGTGCATGCCTATACATATGTAACTGGGCATCTGTAGTTGTATGCAAAAGCGCTAAAATGGCTTCTAGTGCTGGTTATGGGAACCCCATCGTCTAGTCGCTGCCCACTCTCTACTTCATTTTCTTATTCTTTTTTTCTTCCATTATTATTGTTTTTTTGTTTTTTTTTGGTAATACACAAACAAGGCGAACAGGTTCATACATTTTGCGACAAATACGTACATAAAAAAAAAAAAAAAAAAAACGCAGCGCCAACGCCGCCAACTTGTTTTCATTGCAGTAGTGACGTTTTGAATGTCACTGGTTTTTTAGAGCGTAACGGTACGTACGTACGTACGTCTGAGTGCAGCGATGCAGCGTAATATCGATAGCGATAACACGTTTACAACTACAGTGTGCGTATTTTGGTGAAAGCCAAGTGGCCATCGATCAGCATACAAAATTTCTCATTTTTGATTACAACAAAATAATTTCCCTTATCTTTACATTGCTAATACATCAATTTCTCCGTCAAATCTGGCGATTGCCAAACACCTAGACCGACAGCTCTTAAAGGCCAGGCGCAATATTGTAAAAGAAGCTAATTACATTTCAATAACATTTAATGATTTTTTTTTTAGATTTTTTGGTTAGATATTAAGCTACTCCAGTGGCGAATTACATTTTCCAAATCGTTGCAACTGTAGTAAACAGAGCATAAAGTTGATTACAAAACAAAAATAAAGAAATTGTTGTTCGCCAGCTGGAAACTGATTTAAACCCATTGAAATGGAAAGTGAGCTTTAAAAGAAAAGGACGAGAAGGACTCACCTGCAGCTCGGCCCTGTCAACATCCCACTGTGAGCGCTCCAGTTCGAAGCGCGACCATTCGTGCTGTATGAAATGCAATATGCCCGGAATTGTGTATTGGGGCGTGGTGGCCTGCTGATTGTTGGGTCCACCGATTCCACCGCCGCCGCCCGGTCCGCCCATGCCATCATCGCTGCCATTGTTGCCACCGCCAGGACCACCCATGCCGGAAACTATGCCGCTCACATTGGCGTTCTGTCCGCCAGCGCCTAAACCGCTGATGCTGAGGCCTCCGCCGCCGCCCAAACTGTTGGTTAGAACACCGCCAACAGCTGAATTGGCAACACCGACGCCTAAAACGGCAGCACCACCGACCGGCTTGTTATTGATGCCAGCGGTGGCTCCCGAATTGGTTCCCATTTGTTTTTGTTGTTGTCGCTGGATTTGTTGTTGTTTTTAGCCTACTGTTTCCTTTGCTGCCGTCGTTGTTCCTTTAACTCTGATTACGTTACGAGCCGTGACTGCGTCTCGATAAATTTTACTCGATGGCGATAGACTCGATAGTTGATCGTGTTTTTAAAGCTTGCCGTCGAGTTTTATTATCTTGTTGTTGTTGCTTGTTGCTACTATTGGTCCTGTTGAAGTGAAAATACGTGAGACAAATGAGGTCATTGAATTTTTCCCGAACAGCAGGAAAAAGGATACGGGGCATAAATGCCTGCCTGTCTCCCGGCTCGCTCTCTTTCATTCACTCTCGTATACGCCCCCGCTCCGCGCGCGCCCTCTCTCTCGTTCTCTCACTCTCTTTTTACGATACAACAACGTCACACACTAAACTCAAACATACACATACACATACACGCATACGCAGTCAACCAATCGCACTGATTTGAATGACAGCGACAACGACGTTTACTATTATTTAGGCACACACATACACGCACACACAGGAGTATTATTGTTTTTTAATATTTCTTTGAATTCTACTCACATTTACTTGACAATTTTGTTTACTATTTACAAATTTTTCCAAGGAAACGTTGTTGCTACCGTTTTTCGACTACCGACGACTTTTGGTTAGAGACGTTTACGCAAAATAAAAAACGAAACACACACACACACACATGGACAATTTTTTCTTCGACGCGCAAGTGACATAAAGTAATATAAATGCAGACGACTGAGGTTATCCTTTAGAGAAAGGCTTTTAATTGGTTTGTTGTTTAGAATTGCGCTATTTACGATTTGTTACTAATATAATTAATGCAAACGTCGTGCATTGCACACAAAAAGTCGATGCAGCCGTTCGTCGCACAGAATGTTTGGCCTGGAACTCTGAAACAACAGAGTTGCCTGCTGCCTACACAAAAATATGCTTTGCTCGCTTATACACACGCTGTATTCGAAGCGGTGCGACTGTATAGCTATCTCTGTCTACGAATCTATATACAAAGAAAAACACACACGAACACAAGCGCACAAAGCCGTACCATTTTCACTTCTTGTTTAATTTCAAATATTTGTTGTTTTACCAATTTGCAAAGCGCCAGTTACGCTTTGCTTTGTTGTGCACTTTACTGCTGCAATGCTTGGCTATGTTTTTAGAAATGAGAGTTTAATTTTCACGCAGCTGCTTTCATTCAATTCACCTTTGTTTTTTCAAAGTCCGGCAACTACCACAATTTATCGCTGCACCACTAACAACTGTAATCGATATTCAGATCTTTTACGCAAGCAGATTTATCGAATATTTTGTATATATATTTTAAATTTGATGCATAGACGCCAACAAATGAAGTTTGCCCTTGCCAGCAATCAAATTTATAATTTCAATTAACATTAACTTACATTTTAATTGTTTAGCTTAACATTAGTGTAGACAAAACAAATAACATAGTGTTGGAGAATATTATTATGTATGATATATGTATTGCGTGTCCAGAGATTTATCGTCTACAAGAACGACTCGCACCAATCTTCGAGACAATTGTAGCAATCGGATGCCTGCTTTGAACTGGCGTGGCAAACATCTTTCATCCAATCCTTGAACAGTTCATGGTCCTTTTTAAGCACTAAATATTGTCCTAGCACAGTATATGCCTAAAACAAATATAAGCAACAGTCCCTTTATATTTAAGCACATGGCGTCATTTTATATATGTATATTATTTACCTTATCGAAACCGGCTTCGGCTAAGCGTCCTCCAAGCGTTTCTCCAATTCCTGCGAGTTCTGTTACTGATTTCTCGCCCATTGGCTCTGCCACAAAGTTTCTGTATTTCTGTGTTGTGCCCGACATTATTATTATATTATAAAACTTGCAGAAAAATGCGAAATAACAACAACCAACTCAGCGAAACTAGTTTCGCGGCGTTTCTAAAAAATGACGCACAAAAGATAAATGCGACAGTATACGGATAATGCCAAAAAACCAAAACAAAAACTATCGATGCAATGCAATGCGACGCTGAATTCTTAGTTATCGTTCTCGAAGTTTTCAAACAGTATAACAGTTAGGCGCACACAATCTTTAGCTTTTTTCTTTAAGCCAAAATTTTGATCTGAATGATATTAGTTATACAATTTGTTATTTAACTTGACAGGAAACAAAATGTTAAGAAAACAGAACAAACACGTAATAAGTAAACCTTAAGCGGCTGCAATTAAAATTAGAATTTAATTAGAACTGATGAACTTCAATACGATACAACATTGTATGTTTAGCAACTTGTTGCATGGTTAATGGGCATTTTCCCCCAACTGCTCCCAAACCCTAAAAAAATGATGTTTAATCTAATAACTATTGACAATATGCCAAGTGTTTTAGAAAATTCAATGTTAAGAAATTTAACAAAAACTAATAATAAAAATATATATTACAAAATTAAATAAATTAATTTTAGGGCGAATTTATAATTTCTAACTAAAATCGAAATTTGGCAAAATGTTATAGCTGTACTTGGGGAAATTTAATGCACCAATCGTATGCAGCAGTGAATTTAATTTATGTTTAACCCAGTTAATTCCCGCTGCGCCTGATAAGTTGGGTTCCAAAGTTGCCTTCAACCTTTCGAGTCGTCTCCGGAATTCTTAGACAGCCAGACAGTCTTGGACTTGATTGACAACTGGCACCGTTGCCGTTCAACTATAAAGGAACTATAAAAAGCCGTTAAAACCTTAGTCGTTACTTAACGGCAATTTCGATACAGGCTAAAAGGAGAACATGTTAAAGTTAGCGCTGCTTTCGATCTGTTTATCAGTTGTCTGGAAAGGTGAGTGTGTTTTTTTTTAACTGAGCGACTTTTTTGACCCCCTTTCGACGAAAGGGGCGATCACATTTCGCCCGGGGGCCCTGATTATGTTTCTTAAGTGCTGCAGCCAGCGAATTAATTACTCACCTTGCCCTGCAACAGAACCGGTTCTGGTTTTTTAAGGATTACAAATGCGTCAGACTTTCTGATGATTCTGAGAGATGTCACCAGAGAAAAAGAGAGTTGAGAACAATTAAAGTTTAGTCGCCACGCAGCCAGCAAGCGGTAAAGATGCCTTCGAATGCCTTGGCCTGCATCTGCAATGTGATTAATCCCTGTCGCAATGAGATCTCCAATACCTTTGTGATCGTCCAGTGGCTCATTACAGGATTCGCTGCACTTGCTCAGGTCGTGCGGCCCGTGCTCTTGCTTTGTAAATGACTACAGCAAATTAATAAAGGCACTCATTGAATTGTGTTCTCTGCTCATTTGCTTTGCAGTTGGCATTCGCGGCGAGGTGGCACTGAGTCAGGAGGATTACAACAGGACCTGGATCTATATGCCCAATGGCGATGGCAAGCCCGAGGTGGCCTATCTGGTGGAACCGCCGCCAGAGAATCGCATCAGCTTGCCACAGTTGATACACTTTGAGTTTTACGGCAGGTAAGTTTCATGTTAAGGAATATATATAGAATATAGAAAATATCCTGACAAGACTAACTAAAACCGTTTAACCATATCTTAAAACTGTAATAGGAACAATCTTGCGTAACTAAAAGTTGTTGGCTTTAAAGATATCTAGATCAAACTTTCAAAACTAAAAATATTTCTTAACAGATTTTAGCTTAAAGTCAACGGATCAGCTTTAATCTATAAGCAAGTGATTATAAAATGATTTTTGAAATGTATTTCCCTGTCCAGCAATGCCCCCAATGATGTGCGCAGCTCGAATTTCTGGATCGATGAGAATGATTTTCAGCGTGTGCGTCACAAACGTGACACGTGGCAGGAAATGGCTGAGAAGTTCGATGCAAAGCTGGACACCAAGATTCTGGTGCACGGCTGGAAGTCGAGCACGATGAGCAACTCCATCCAGTCGATACGGGGCGCATATATCGAACGCGGTCAGGTGAATGTGTTCGCCATTAACTGGCAGGATCAGGCGGATAATATCTACTATCTGACGCCGGCGCGTTATACGGTACAAGTGGGTCGAGCGGTGGCCAAGCTGATCGATCTGCTGGTGGAGGAGAAGGATGCGGATCCGCAGCGTATACATCTAATTGGTCATAGCTTGGGTGCACATATTATGGGCTATGCCGGCTCCTATACCAAATATCGCGTGAGTCGCATAACGGGTCTGGATCCGGCGCGACCCGCCTTCGAGGATTGCATTGGACCAGAGAATCATTTGGATGATACGGATGCCAATTTTGTGGATGTCATCCATAGCTGTGCGGGCTATTTGGGTTTCCGAAAGCCCATTGGCATGGTGGACTTTTATCCCAATGGCGGTGGACCGCCGCAGCCAGGCTGCAAGGAGCTCTCGCAGATTTTCAGTGGGTATTCCGATGGTAATTCTTATAGTTGAAATCAAATCCTTGCTTCTTACAGCCGGTTGCAGCCATGGTCGTTCCTATGAGTACTATGCAGAGTCCATTAACAGCGAGAAGGGTTTCTTTGGCATGCCCTGCACCACCTTGGAGGCGATGCGTGGCAAGAACTGCTCCGGCGATAAGATCCTAATGGGTGATCCTGTGCCGCGAGAGGCGCGTGGCATTTACCTGGTCAAGACGGCGAAGAAGCCTAGCTATGCGCTCGGCATGGACGATATACTGCCCAAGGACAATAATAACGACAAATAAACAGCAGCTACTTTTTAAATTTACAATTTTGTAACTTAACCTCAAAACTTAACCTCTAAAAAAATATACATGAAAAGAACTCGCGCAACTGGTTGCTTTTGAGTGGTTCACGGAATAACATCGGTGCGCCGGCGTATAATATTACTGCTCCGGTGACTGCCATTGGGCTGCAGTACATCACCAGGGCGTGGCTCAATCTCGTAGTGCTTGTAGCCATCCACATCGTCCAGCTCCTTGGCACTGAACTTGGCCAGCATTGTGCCACGCCCCGCATAGGGAGGCACATATTTGAAGGTCGCGGCAGCCGTACCGCCCACTGGGATTTCAGGAATCTGCAGAGATTATTGATAAGAGTTTTATTTATTACTCTGAAAATTCTGATTCAATTTTAAAAAATCCTAAAAAGTAATGAAATTACGCACCTTAAACTTGAGCGGTTTCTCAATGCCAGGACCCTCAACTGTAAAGAGTCCTTTGTGCAGTGGTATGGGCAGTGGATTCGGGAGGCGGAGAATCACAACGATTTCTTGCTGGGCAACAATGCTCTGCTCACCCAGCTGGAATTTGATGTCTGGCTTGCGGACACGGAAATCATCCTGGGCATAGTAATCGTAGTCGGTGTCCTTGACGCGACAGGCGGCGGATATTTGGAAAGCTGCTTGCGAGGATAGCTTCTCAAAGTACTCGAAGAAGGTAACCTCCATGCGGACATACTCGCTGCTCTTGGGCTTCAGATCCAACTCGAAGCCCATGATCTTGACCTCCTGGGCGCCCACTCCGGTGTATAGGACGGCATCGCAGTTGAGCTGTCCGGTGGCCTGGTGGATGCGATCTTCGCTCTTGTTGCTCACCTTGAGCACAACGGTAAAGTTCTCGCCCACCTTGATGTCATCCTTCAGCTCCATGCTGAACTCCACCTCATTGAAATTATCATTCAGATAATAGCGACTAAATGCATGACGGGATTGCTTCAGTGCCTTCAACATGGTGCTGCGCTCCTCCTCGGTGCGTTCTGCAAACTTGTAGCTATCGGTGATATCCTCGCGATCCCACTTTAGCACCGCCTTGGTGCTGATCAGATGACCGATTGCCAGCGTGTCCTTGCGCAGCAGCTTCAAGGGCTGCGCGGGTCCATTGTAGCGCCAGTAGAGCTTATCCGCATTCACCTCGGAGTACACGAAACCACAATCGAAGGGACGTAGGATTTCGCCATGCTTCACAGCCACGACGGCGGCAGGACCCACACGATACATGTTATCCGAGGCCTCCTGTGGCGTGGCATCCACCACCTGCCAGCCATCATAGGCACCAAACTGGCCAACGCCCAGATCCGGACGCTGCATCCACAGCTCGTTCCACACATGATAATTCCAAATGGAATCAGTTGTCTCCGCCTCCAGCTTCTTGTTATTCGCATCAATAAAGACATCCACCGTCAGGGAGGCCTGTGTATCGTGGGCTGAGGAGTAGCAAGTGATGACACGCGCCGGAATGCCCAAAGCTCTGGCAATCGTCGCCAGGACACCACTGAAGTTCCAGCACTGGGCAAACTTCACCGACTTCTGTGTCATGTGGAACTGTTGCAGAATCTCCGCGGAGCCCGTCCACTTGGTGGGCGCTGTGCCGCCCGAGAAATCCTCCGTCCAGTTGCCCAGCAGCACGCCATCATCGTCAACAGAGTTGACCAGGGCGGAGAGAGCGCGTGCGACTCTCACCGGATCACCACGATAGGCGGGCGGAATGCGACCCACTGTGCCCAGGAGTCGGAGGCTGCACTCGAGCACATGACGCTCGAACTGCCCAATCTTCCAGACGGACGGACGCAGGCGATTGTAGGAGCCACGCCAGATCAGCGTCGTATCATGCATCACATACTCCTTGCGCTCCTCGCGATTCTCAAGGTAGACCTGATCATCGGGACACCAGGGATTAAACAGCACATAGATGGGCAAGGGCAACTGATAGCTGCGGGAACCATCACCCAGCAACTTGGTATCAATATCCAGTCGCCATTCGGTGACGGAGCACGTACTTGGCGGCTTCACCAGCACCGTCAGGATTTGACCCTCATGTGCCTCTATACCTGCACCCCATTCCAGTGCATCGCCCAGATAATCGATGCCATCGTGCGGCACCAGCGCCATCAGTGTGCCATGTCCCGGACTCGGTTTGCTGTCATCGGCCACGCTGAAAATGAAGCTAATGGCATCCTTGCTGGGACTGTAATCCCGACTGAAGTAGATGCGCAGCCGAAAGGGTTCCCCCCGGCGCACAATCAGCGCCTCCTTGGCAGCCGCCGCATAGAAATGACTTGTGTGATGCTCCTCGTGATTATCCTCCAGGCACAGATCCACCCGCTGCACTCCCAGCACCGCCGAACTGCCGGAATCTGTATGAAACAAAGTATATGGCACGTGGAGATTAGTCACAGGCTCAACTTTAAAGTACTGGAGGGCATTGTAATTCCCTAGAAAATCCGAAGTGTAAGTTCTTCAGTTTTAAATGAATTACAAAATTAATTTTTTTAGGGACATAGGACTTGTTATGATTTTTGACATGAAATCCGAAAGTTGGAATTTTCTCAACTTTGAATGTAGAATTATTAAGGAGGACAAACCATGATCAAAATGACCTCGGAATTGAAGATCGGGCCAGTTTTGACAAAGTTATGGCACTTTGAAGTTTGGGAAGGGCATTTCTGGGGACTTCGCATGTCAACATCTTGTCATGATTTTTGACATGAAATCCGAAAGTCGAAAGTTTCTCAACTTTGAATGTATAATTATTAAGGAGGACAAACCATGATCAAAATGACCTCGGAATTGAAGATCGGGCCAGTTTTGACAAAGTTATGGCACTTTGAAGTTTGGGAAGGACATTTCTGGGGACTTCGCATGTCAACGTCTTGTCATGATTTTTGACATGAAATCCGAAAGTTGGAAGTTTCTCAGCTTTGAATGTAGAATTATTAAGGAGGAGAAACCATGATCAAAATGACCTCGGAATTGAAGATCGGGCCAGTTTTGACAAAGTTATGGCACTTTGAAGTTTGGGAAGGGCATTTCTGGGGACTTCGCATGTCAACATCTTGTCATGATTTTTGACATGAAATCCGAAAGTTGGAAGTTTCTCAACTTTGAATGTAGAATTATTAAGGAGGACAAACCATGATCAAAATGACATCGGAATTGAAGATCGCGCCAGTTTTGACAAAGTTGTGGCACTTTGAAGTTTGGGAAGGGCATTTCTGGGGACTTCGCATGTCAACATCTTGTCATGATTTTTGACATGAAATCCGAAAGTTGGAAGTTTCTCAACTTTGAATGTAGAATTATTAAGGAGGACAAACCATGATCAAAATGACCTCGGAATTGAAGATCGGGCCAGTTTTGACAAAGTTATGGCACTTTGAAGTTTGGGAAGGGCATTTCTGGGGACTTCGCATGTCAACATCTTGTCATGATTTTTGACATGAAATCCGAAAGTTGGAAGTTTCTCAACTTTGAATGTAGAATTATTAAGGAGGACAAACCATGATCAAAATGACATCGGAATTGAAGATCGGGCCAGTTTTGACAAAGTTATGGCACTTTGAAGTTTGGGAAGGGCATTTCTGGGGACTTCGCATGTCAACATCTTGTCATGATTTTTGACATGAAATCCGAAAGTTGGAAGTTTCTCAACTTTGAATGTAGAATTATTAAGGAGGACAAACCATGATCAAAATGACCTCGGAATTGAAGATCGGGCCAGTTTTGACAAAGTTATGGCACTTTGAAGTTTGGGAAGGACATTTCTGGGGACTTCGCATGTCAACGTCTTGTCATGATTTTTGACATGAAATCCGAAAGTTGGAAGTTTCTCAGCTTTGAATGTAGAATTATTAAGGAGGACAAACCATGATCAAAATGACCTCGGAATTGAAGATCGGGCCAGTTTTGACAAAGTTATGGCACTTTGAAGTTTGGGAAGGGCATTTCTGGGGACTTCGCATGTCAACATCTTGTCATGATTTTTGACATGAAATCCGAAAGTTGGAAGTTTCTCAACTTTGAATGTAGAATTATTAAGGAGGACAAACCATGATCAAAATGACCTCGGAATTGAAGATCGGGCCAGTTTTGACAAAGTTATGGCACTTTGAAGTTTGGGAAGGGCATTTCTGGGGACTTCGCATGTCAACATCTTGTCATGATTTTTGACATGAAATCCGAAAGTTGAAAGTTTCTCAACTTTGAATGTAGAATTATTAAGGAGGACAAACCATGATCAAAATGACATCGGAATTGAAGATCGGGCCAGTTTTGACAAAGTTATGGCACTTTGAAGTTTGGGAAGGGCATTTCTGGGGACTTCGCATGTCAACATCTTGTCATGATTTTTGACATGAAATCCGAAAGTTGGAAGTTTCTCAACTTTGAATGTAGAATTATTAAGGAGGACAAACCATGATCAAAATGACCTCGGAATTGAAGATCGGGCCAGTTTTGACAAAGTTATGGCACTTTGAAGTTTGGGAAGGGCATTTCTGGGGACTTCGCATGTCAACATCTTGTCATGATTTTTGACATGAAATCCGAAAGTTGGAAGTTTCTCAACTTTGAATGTAGAATTATTAAGGAGGACAAACCATGATCAAAATGACCTCGGAATTGAAGATCGGGCCAGTTTTGACAAAGTTATGGCACTTTGAAGTTTGGGAAGGGCATTTCTGGGGACTTCGCATGTCAACATCTTGTCATGATTTTTGACATGAAATCCGAACGTTGGAAGTTTCTCAACTTTGAATGTAGAATTATTAAGGAGGACAAACCATGATCAAAATGACATCGGAATTGAAGATCGGGCCAGTTTTGACAAAGTTATGGCACTTTGAAGTTTGGGAAGGGCATTTCTGGGGACTTCGCATGTCAACATCTTGTCATGATTTTTGACATGAAATCCGAAAGTTGGAAGTTTCTCAACTTTGAATGTAGAATTATTAAGGAGGACAAACCATGATCAAAATGACCTCGGAATTGAAGATCGGGCCAGTTTTGACAAAGTTATGGCACTTTGAAGTTTGGGAAGGGCATTTCTGGGGACTTCGCATGTCAACATCTTGTCATGATTTTTGACATGAAATCCGAAAGTTGGAAGTTTATCAACTTTGAATGTAGAATTATTAAGGAGGACAAACCATGATCAAAATGACCTCGGAATTGAAGATCGGGCCAGTTTTGACAAAGTTATGGCACTTTGAAGTTTGGGAAGGGCATTTCTGGAGACTTCGCATGTCAACATCTTGTTATGATTTTTGACATGAAATCCGAAAGTTGGAAGTTTCTCAACTTTGAATGTAGAATTAATAAGGAGGACAAACCATTATCAAAATGACCTCGGAATTGAAGATCGGGCCAGTTTTGACAAAGTTATAGCAGTTTGAAGTTTGGGAAGGGCATTTCTGGGGACTTCGTATGTCAACATCTTGTCATGATTTTTGACATGAAATCCGAAAGTTGGAAGTTTCTCAACTTTGAATGTAGAATTATTAAGGAGGACAAACCATGGTCAAAATGACCTCGGAATTGAAGATCGGGCCAGTTTTGACAAAGTTATGGCACTTTGAAGTTTGGGAAGGACATTTCTGGGGACTTCGCATGTCAACGTCTTGTCATGATTTTTGACATGAAATCCGAAAGTTGGAAGTTTCTCAGCTTTGAATGTAGAATTATTAAGGAGGACAAACCATGATCAAAATGACCTCGGAATTGAAGATCGGGCCAGTTTTGACAAAGTTATGGCACTTTGAAGTTTGGGAAGGACATTTCTGGGGACTTCGCATTTCAACGTCTTGTCATGATTTTTGACATGAAATCCGAAAGTTGGAAGTTTCTCAGCTTTGAATGTAGAATTATTAAGGAGGACAAACCATGATCAAAATGACCTCGGAATTGAAGATCGGGCCAGTTTTGACAAAGTTATGGCACTTTGAAGTTTGGGAAGGGCATTTCTGGGGACTTCGCATGTCAACATCTTGTCATGATTTTTGACATGAAATCCGAACGTTGGAAGTTTCTCAACTTTGAATGTAGAATTATTAAGGAGGACAAACCATGATCAAAATGACATCGGAATTGAAGATCGGGCCAGTTTTGACAAAGTTATGGCACTTTGAAGTTTGGGAAGGGCATTTCTGGGGACTTCGCATGTCAACATCTTGTCATGATTTTTGACATGAAATCCGAAAGTTGGAAGTTTCTCAACTTTGAATGTAGAATTATTAAGGAGGACAAACCATGATCAAAATGACCTCGGAATTGAAGATCGGGCAAGTTTTGACAAAGTTATGGCACTTAGAAGTTTGGGAAGAGCATTTCTGGGGACTTCGCATGTCAACATCTTGTCATGATTTTTGACATGAAATCCGAAAGTTGGAAGTTTATCAACTTTGAATGTAGAATTATTAAGGAGGACAAACCATGATCAAAATGACCTCGGAATTGAAGATCGGGCCAGTTTTGACAAAGTTATGGCACTTAGAAGTTTGGGAAGGGCATTTCTGGGGACTTCGCATGTCAACATCTTGTCATGATTTTTGACATGAAATCCGAAAGTTGGAAGTTTCTCAACTGTGAATGTAGAATTATTAAGGAGGACAAACCATGATCAAAATGACCTCGGAATTGAAGATCGGGCCAGTTTTGACAAAGTTATGGCACTTTGAAGTTTGGGAAGGGCATTTCTGGGGACTTCGCATGTCAACATCTTGTCATGATTTTTGACATGAAATCCGAAAGTTGGAAGTTTCTCAACTTTGAATGTAGAATTATTAAGGAGGACAAACCATGATCAAAATGACCTCGGAATTGAAGATCGGGCCAGTTTTGACAAAGTTATGGCACTTTGAAGTTTGGGAAGGGCATTTCTGGGGACTTCGCATGTCAACATCTTGTCATGATTTTTGACATGAAATCCGAAAGTTGGAAGTTTCTCAACTTTGAATGTAGAATTATTAAGGAGGACAAACCATGATCAAAATGACCTCGGAATTGAAGATCGGGCCAGTTTTGACAAAGTTATGGCACTTTGAAGTTTGGGAAGGGCATTTCTGGGGACTTCGCATGTCAACATCTTGTCATGATTTTTGACATGAAATCCGAAAGTTGGAAGTTTCTCAACTTTGAATGTAGAATTATTAAGGAGGACAAACCATGATCAAAATGACCTCGGAATTGAAGATCGGGCCAGTTTTGACAAAGTTATGGCACTTTGAAGTTTGGGAAGGGCATTTCTGGGGACTTCGCATGTCAACATCTTGTCATGATTTTTGACATGAAATCCGAAAGTTGGAAGTTTCTCAACTTTGAATGTAGAATTAATAAGGAGGACAAACCATTATCAAAATGACCTCGGAATTGAAGATCGGGCCAGTTTTGACAAAGTTATAGCAGTTTGAAGTTTGGGAAGGGCATTTCTGGGGACTTCGTATGTCAACATCTTGTCATGATTTTTGACATGAAATCCGAAAGTTGGAAGTTTCTCAACTTTGAATGTAGAATTATTAAGGAGGACAAACCATGGTCAAAATGACCTCGGAATTGAAGATCGGGCCAGTTTTGACAAAGTTATGGCACTTTGAAGTCTGGGAAGGTCATTTCTGGGGACTTCGCATGTCAACATCTTGTCATGATTTTTGACATGAAATCCGAAAGTTTGAAGTTTCTCAACTTGGAATGTAGAATTATTAAGGAGGACAAACCATGATCAAAATGACCTCGGAATTGAAGATCGGGCCAGTTTTGACAAAGTTATGGCACTTAGAAGTTTGGGAAGGGCATTTCTGGGGACTTCGCATGTCAACATCTTGTCATGATTTTTGACATGAAATCCGAAAGTTGGAAGTTTCTCAACTTTGAATGTAGAATTATTAGGGAGGACAAACCATGATCAAAATGACCTCGGAATTGAAGATCAGGCCAGTTTTGACAAAGTTATGGCACTTAGAAGTTTGGGAAGGGCATTTCTGGGGACTTCGCATGTCAACACCTTGTCATGATTTTTGACATGAAATCCGAAAGTTGGAAGTTTCTCAACTGTGAATGTAGAATTATTAAGGAGGACAAACCATGATCAAAATGACATCGGAATTGAAGATCGGGCCAGTTTTGACAAAGTTATGGCACTTTGAAGTTTGGGAAGGGCATTTCTGGGGACTTCGCATGTCAACATCTTGTCATGATTTTTGACATGAAATCCGAAAGTTGGAAGTTTCTCAACTTTGAATGTAGAATTATTAAGGAGGACAAACCATGATCAAAATGACCTCGGAATTGAAGATCGGGCCAGTTTTGACAAAGTTATGGCACTTAGAAGTTTGGGAAGGGCATTTCTGGGGACTTCGCATGTCAACATCTTGTCATGATTTTTGACATGAAATCCGAAAGTTGGAAGTTTCTCAACTTTGAATGTAGAATTATTAAGGAGGACAAACCATGATCAAAATGACCTCGGAATTGAAGATCGGGCCAGTTTTGACAAAGTTATGGCACTTTGAAGTTTGGGAAGGGCATTTCTGGGGACTTCGCATGTCAACATCTTGTCATGATTTTTGACATGAAATCCGAAAGTTGGAAGTTTCTCAACTTTGAATGTAGAATTATTAAGGAGGACAAACCATGATCAAAATGACCTCGGAATTGAAGATCGGGCCAGTTTTGACAAAGTTATGGCACTTTGAAGTTTGGGAAGGGCATTTCTGGGGACTTCGCATGTCAACATCTTGTCATGATTTTTGACATGAAATCCGAAAGTTGGAAGTTTCTCAACTTTGAATGTAGAATTATTAAGGAGGACAAACCATGATCAAAATGACCTCGGAATTGAAGATCGGGCCAGTTTTGACAAAGTTATGGCACTTTGAAGTTTGGGAAGGGCATTTCTGGGGACTTCGCATGTCAACATCTTGTCATGATTTTTGACATGAAATCCGAAAGTTGGAAGTTTCTCAACTTTGAATGTAGAATTAATAAGGAGGACAAACCATTATCAAAATGACCTCGGAATTGAAGATCGGGCCAGTTTTGACAAAGTTATAGCAGTTTGAAGTTTGGGAAGGGCATTTCTGGGGACTTCGTATGTCAACATCTTGTCATGATTTTTGACATGAAATCCGAAAGTTGGAAGTTTCTCAACTTTGAATGTAGAATTATTAAGGAGGACAAACCATGGTCAAAATGACCTCGGAATTGAAGATCGGGCCAGTTTTGACAAAGTTATGGCACTTTGAAGTCTGGGAAGGTCATTTCTGGGGACTTCGCATGTCAACATCTTGTCATGATTTTTGACATGAAATCCGAAAGTTTGAAGTTTCTCAACTTGGAATGTAGAATTATTAAGGAGGACAAACCATGATCAAAATGACCTCGGAATTGAAGATCGGGCCAGTTTTGACAAAGTTATGGCACTTAGAAGTTTGGGAAGGGCATTTCTGGGGACTTCGCATGTCAACATCTTGTCATGATTTTTGACATGAAATCCGAAAGTTGGAAGTTTCTCAACTTTGAATGTAGAATTATTAGGGAGGACAAACCATGATCAAAATGACCTCGGAATTGAAGATCAGGCCAGTTTTGACAAAGTTATGGCACTTAGAAGTTTGGGAAGGGCATTTCTGGGGACTTCGCATGTCAACACCTTGTCATGATTTTTGACATGAAATCCGAAAGTTGGAAGTTTCTCAACTGTGAATGTAGAATTATTAAGGAGGACAAACCATGATCAAAATGACATCGGAATTGAAGATCGGGCCAGTTTTGACAAAGTTATGGCACTTTGAAGTTTGGGAAGGGCATTTCTGGGGACTTCGCATGTCAACATCTTGTCATGATTTTTGACATGAAATCCGAAAGTTGGAAGTTTCTCAACTTTGAATGTAGAATTATTAAGGAGGACAAACCATGATCAAAATGACCTCGGAATTGAAGATCGGGCCAGTTTTGACAAAGTTATGGCACTTAGAAGTTTGGGAAGGGCATTTCTGGGGACTTCGCATGTCAACATCTTGTCATGATTTTTGACATGAAATCCGAAAGTTGGAAGTTTCTCAACTTTGAATGTAGAATTATTAAGGAGGACAAACCATGATCAAAATGACCTCGGAATTGAAGATCGGGCCAGTTTTGACAAAGTTATGGCACTTTGAAGTTTGGGAAGGGCATTTCTGGGGACTTCGCATGTCAACATCTTGTCATGATTTTTGACATGAAATCCGAAAGTTGGAAGTTTCTCAACTTTGAATGTAGAATTATTAAGGAGGACAAACCATGATCAAAATGACCTCGGAATTGAAGATCGGGCAAGTTTTGACAAAGTTATGGCACTTAGAAGTTTGGGAAGGGCATTTCTGGGGACTTCGCATGTCAACATCTTGTCATGATTTTTGACATGAAATCCGAAAGTTGGAAGTTTCTCAACTTTGAATGTAGAATTATTAAGGAGGACAAACCATGATCAAAATGACCTTGGAATTGAAGATCGGGCCAGTTTTGACAAAGTTATGCCACTTTGAAGTTTGGGAAGGGCATTTCTGGGGACTTCGCATGTCAACATCTTGTCATGATTTTTGACATGAAATCCGAAAGTTGGAAGTTTCTCAACTTGGAATGTAGAATTATTAAGGAGGACAAACCATTATCAAAATGACCTCAGAATTGAAGATCGGGCCAGTTTTGACAAAGTTATGGCAGTTTGAAGTTTGGGAAGGGCATTTCTGGGGACTTCGCATGTCAACATCTTGTCATGATTTTTGACATGAAATCCGAAAGTTGGAAGTTTCTCAACTTTGAATGTAGAATTATTAAGGAGGACAAACCATGGTCAAAATGACCTCGGAATTGAAGATCGGGCCAGTTTTGACAAAGTTATGCCACTTTGAAGTTTGGGAAGGGCATTTCTGGGGACTTCGCATGTCAACATCTTGTCATGATTTTTGACATGAAATCCGAAAGTTGGAAGTTTCTCAACTTTGAATGTAGAATTATTAAGGAGGACAAACCATGGTCAAAATGACCTCGGAATTGAAGATCGGGTCAGTTTTGACAAAGTTATGGCACTTTGAAGTTTGGGAAGGGCATTTCTGGGGACTTCGCATGTCAACATCTTCTCATGATTTTTGACATGAAATCCGAAAGTTGGAAATTTCTCAACTTTGAATGTAGAATTATTACGGAGGACAAACCATGATCAAAATGACCTCGGAATTGAAGATCGGGCCAGTTTTGACAAAGTTATGACACTTCGAAGTGTGGAAGGGCATTTCTGGGGACTTAGGAACTTCACATGTCAACATCTTGTCATGATTTTTGACATGAAATCCGAATTTTGGAAATTTCTCAACTTTGTATGAAAAATTGTTAAAGATGACATACCAAGACAAGGCATTTCTGTGATTTTAATCCGAAAATGAATTATTAATTGTAAGTAACTTTTGGATTTAAGTCACACAATAAATAAATTTCGAAATCACTGATTTGCAGTGTGGGGAGATTAGTCAGAGTTCTTATCGGCCCATGTCACGCCCACAGTTGTCAGTCATTATGTGGCGTCCACAGGTCAGACAAATAATTACAAATCTGATGATCTCATAAAGCCAAGCTGGGCGGGGCGATTGACTGTCATAATGTTGCAGCCGAAACAAATTTGTTGAATAATCGCCTTTGGCCATAAGCAAACAAAGTTTGTGGCACACTGGCCAAAAAATTCAATGCCAAGTCAATTAATTCTCATGGTGGACAATCGGGCGTATGTGCGATTTTCTTTAGAATAACGTCGCCCACAATAACAATAATAAGATTGTGGACTCTGAGTGGTGCCGAAGATTTAATACGCTGGCAGTATACTAATAATATTATAATCTTGGTTAGACAAAGTTCATATTTCTACAAATAAATATTAGACTAATTTTTTATTCTTTTTCGTTTAGATGTCTCCTTCAAATTTATAATACCCACTGCAAGGGTATGAATGAAATCATGATCATCTTTGCGGGTGACGTGGAATTAATTGCAACAACATCAACACTGGCTGATGGACAGATTTGTAGTCCCAGAAAACATATACTTAGCTTTTGATCAAGTTCTATAAAAAAACCGACATATTAATGCTTCAAACGTATTTTTATAAATACAAAAAATGCTAACTAAAAACATATATTATATATATATGGCTTGGGTTCAGCTGTTCAACAATGTTTAGCTCTCTTCATGCGGAAGATCTTTTTGGACAGCAGAGCAATATTGCCAAAATATTTCATGTTTGGAATTGCATGTAAATTAATTCCATGTTTTTATTTTGGAATTGAAAAATTTAATTTTTTTAGTCATAGTTCTTATGCAGAGAAACAAATTCAAAACAATTACACCAAATTTATGTTCTTTGTTTGTTTCTAAAAAAAATGATCGACTGAATTTATAATTGTTATGTTTTGAAATAGAAAAATGTTCTGGTTTTGAGTCATTTAGCGCTTTTTAGTCTAAAAACAATAAACTGTTCGAATGGGAAAATGGGAAAATAAGAAATAAGCATCCATTATAATAAGATCGCATTTATGTTTTGGTTTTCTTAAAAGAATACTCGATTTCAATGGAATTACCGTCACGCCCAACGAGATGGGTATGGAAATTCCATTTGCACATGGCTGCACCTTGGAACCTCAAATATCCAAGCATTTCAAAATCAATTGATTGTTAACCTTTAATGTATTTTGGGGTCGCGACGTGGGATGCTCAATTTGACAGCGATAAGATAAGAAATTTAAGAGCCCTAAGTCAAAATGAATTATTCTAATGATTATTTGATGCTTATTGTTGATCCATGCTTGTGAGCAGGAAATAAATATCAGCAAAAATAAAAGTGTGTAAAAACAAATAAATTAATGTGTGCGCGAAATGCCGAAAAAATCACAAAACATGTCAAACAACTAACGAAACAAAAACAAAAACCAAAAGCAAGAAATAAAATACAAAATACAATACGAGTGAAGTCATAGACGAAAAAAATAAATAAGTGGACCTAAAAATAATTAATTATTGCTGAAGAGTGTCTGCCATATAGGGTCAGAATACTGTGAAAAAAAATAAATTACAGAAAATCAGTTGAAGTATATTTTTTAAGATCATTTCTCATATTGAGTACATTTTGTAACACACAAATTAATGGTTGCTTTTAATTTTTTTTTTAATTTGATTATTGAAAAGTTTTTTACATTATTAAGCAACTTTTTTTTTTTTAAATAAAATATTAATTTCCAAGGCTTGAGTTAATATTTACTTCGATTGTGCAAAATTAACATACAAAACCTGTATAATTGAGTAACATTTTCTTCCGATTGTCGAAACAATTTTCTTAATATTTTCGAAAATTGTAAATGACACTCAGTCGGATATATAATTTTGTTTGAGTGTAAGTATGTCTGTATAGGAATGCCAGCTAATTACTTGCAATATCGGGACCGGGACGTATGCTGCGAAAGGGATTTATGGGCCTCGGCGGTTGTGGCGGCAACCAGCGTTGTATCCAACTGGGCGCATAGCTGCGATACCAATGGCTCATTATGCTGTGTGTGTGTTTGTCTGTCTTATAAGACCACTGTATTGTAACGAACACACAAAAGCGTAACGGAAACTGCGCTTTAAATTCTCTAGCGTTACTTTTTAGAATACCGCAAACGAAACAGAAATCGAAACCGAACGCCGCGACGCCTTAAACCACACTGATCAGTATCGGAGAGAGGTTGAGATAGTTTCGCTAGCCAGCATAACGTTCTCTGCTGCTTGCTCTCTCTCTCTCTCTGTCTATCCGTTAGCTGGTCTCGTGCTCTCTGTTATTATTAATGATGAACGGGAAGCGATTTGTGACCATCCGTTGGCGTTGCTTTGGTAATAGAAGCTACTACCACCACCATCTGCTGGTGTTGCCAGCGACTACGTCATCGCTCTGCTCCATAATCAAAGCTAAATTCCTGATTCACAAGCGCAGCGAATGAGGCCGATTTAATTGATTACTACTGCGAATAAATAGACCTGGCGCTCAGCATCATCATGATCATCATCATCATCACTGATTTGCATGCACTGAAATTGTTTTAATTCGAGTGTGCAAAATTATAATAGACCATATATTACTAATACCATACATATAGTATCTAGCGATGACAAACGGTTCCACTTGACAGATGTAGTTCACAAATTAACTCAAATTCCGTATGTATCATAAAAATAAAACATATTCAGGTACTTTACACAACTGAAAAAAAACGTAGGTTTTTACCTAGCGACTCCAAAAGTTCGTGAGCCAGAAAAAATTCCAAATTTGTTTATACACTTGAAATGATTAATTAATTCCATAAAGGATTGGAACAGCAGCAAACTGTTGAATTTCATGCTACCTATTTTCATATAAATACATTTATATGTACGCATGTGAACACTTGTTCGATCTACAGCATTTTTGGGACTGCTGCTTAAGGTATTCGACAGCTTCCAGGTGTTTATTATTGATTCAATATTCAGTTTGCTGGCTATTTCAGTATAATTGATGAATAAGGCTTACCAGCAAATGGAATTAAGGTGGAATGTTTAACTATACATATAGAAGTAAATACTGTGAGTATCTACTTAAGACTGTGGGCAGCTAGATTTGAATTTTACACGTACGCCCACCGCAAATCACTAAGTTGGCATGCAAAAAAGGCAATATGTATATAGATATAAGGTAATAATTGTATGCACTGTCATTGTCACACGTACAAAACAAACAAAAATTTTTTAATACAGTGATCCCTTGAATTTCAAATACTTACAATATATTCAAAGCCATATAAAAAATCTTTTCAAGTTTTGCAGAATATTCAATTACAATATTTGCATTTTTAAGGATTACTAAATTAGTTAATTTGCGAACTAAACTCAACACTAAAACCCAATAGTTATTTTTATCGATTGGCGACTGTATCTATATATATGTATATTAATTTCTCACCTGAAGCTGCCAATAGATTTGCATTGACATTGCGCATACGCACCGTTGCGTCCGTTTCACTCTTGGGTGGGTCGTCACAATTTTTAAATACTTTCAGACAAGAGCATTTCTGTCCCATTATGGTGTATTTGGTATGCTATCAGTCGCGGGCGTGCTTAAAACTCCAAGGCGTAGCAGGTAAACCGGTTTCCATACACAATGATAAGCCCCCAGAGCGTAAATGTTTAACAGTATTGAAATTATGTTATAACTTGAACTCGACACGCGCGTTGTCAACAATTAACTGACATTAAGTTTACGGTTAAGGCAATGCGCAACGAAATGCCAATGCAAGCTGCTAAAATTGTAACAGAATTGCTTTCAAATTACATCATCAACGATCAACGAACGAGCGAGCGTCTGTCGCAGTGCAACAATATTTTTCGACTAGTGAACATCTTACAAATTATTTAATTTTCTATGCGTATGGGCTTGACCCCAAGCTGGTAGCAAGTGGCTGGCCTTGTCTGTCCAAACAGAAAACAAACCCGAAATGCGTGTGTAAATTGATCAGCTTTAATGGAGAACCAGCGATCACTTTTGACTCTTTTGTTGATTGAATTGATTTTAGACTGCTGCTGCTGATGTTTAAATGTTAAGTGGATGCAGCACTGGTTGGGCGGCTGCCGCAGCTGCCTCGATGGCTGCTGCCGTTTCCTCTTTGCTGCCCGTCTGTGATAAATGCTTAACGATATCCACCCAATCCCAGCCACGTACACGGTCTCCCTTGTGATCGGTGCGATCCCATTGCCGACGCTTTTGCGACTTTGTCAGTTGTTCCTTTTTCGGTTCTTTAAGCTTGGCATCCGCACTGGTATCCGATATCTTCAGTGCACCAACACAATCCTCCACAACTGCCAAAGAGGGCGCACATTCCGGCTGCCCGGCAATCAGTTGCTCCATGTTATCCTTAATGCATTCGAATAGCGTATAAGTCATGCCACAGCCCAGCCACTGTGAAGCCTCTGTGTTCAGTGCCGCTTGGATTTCCTCTTTGACGGCCGGCAAGCTGCAAATATAAATTACACATTAGTTTATAGCTAAACAAGAGATTCCCGGATCTTCTTACAGATTCCGATTGTAGAAAGTGTTCATGTTAATCTCGGGCGCCTCATCCGGATAGTTGTCGCCCCATTTAAGCTCCACCAGAAACGACTTGTAGTTGTCCTCTTCGCCATACTAAAAAGTATCGACAAATTAATAATAATTTTAAATTATTTTTTTTACATGCGTTTCTCACTTTATATTGAAATGTGGTCACATTGATTTCCTTGAATTTCTCATCGCCTTCGTAAATTGATTGCAGGGCTTCGCGTTCATCTGTCTGCTGCTCGAGCGGTGTGGACATTGTGTTTTTGAATTCTTTAAATTTGTTTAAATATACATTTCATCAAAATCAACACAAAAAATTAAAAAGAAAATAGTTTGATGTTGCAACAAAAACAAAGCAACAGCTGAGTGTTGCCGGCTCTGCAAGAAGCAGACGCGTTTGCCATTCACACAAGTTGCCAAATTAGTTTTTTTCACTCTTATTTCTATCTTATTTTTTGAAGCTCGCTATTACTAATTTAGATACAATCTTTGAATTATTTGAACGAAGTGTTAAATGAAACATGAAAACCACATCAGTTTTTTTGTGTGTTAAAATACAGATTTTTTAGCTGTGCTCCCATAAAAAGCTATGTTTCTTTTCAAAAGTTTGCAACACTGTGAGTAAATATCAAAAAGTATCGATACAACGGAATGATATATTTTTTAGCTACTTGTTATATTTACGGTCACACTGCATAGAATATATAAACAAATAGAACCATTGCGTAAAAACAATGCTAGTGCTGGTGAATCATCGTTATTACTAATTAACACATGTGTCGCAAAAGACAATAACAACCATAAACATAATGTTAACCGATGCAACGGAATGCGCCCAACTGCTGCAATTCAAGGAGTTCTTAACAAAAACAACAGCAGAAAACCGGGAATTGAAATCTCCCGCCCGGAATGCGGGGAATGGGGGGAATTGTGTAACTCGGAGCAGCAACGACACCTACAAAGTCAGTTTAAATGAAAGATGCGCCGAAATCATTGCCGCGATATGGAAACAACTCTCCGCCGGAAATTGTCCGTGTGCCTTTAAATTAAAGCTGCTTCATTTGGCCAGGGAGCAAGTGGAGCAGGAGATGGAGCATGCCAAGGACGTCACTGAACCCCAGCATGATCTATTAAAATTGCAAAAGTTTGTCGCCACACAACTGGAAAACCTTCTCCTGAAATTAACGGATAATGCGGCGCTGGAGAAACTGCAGGATTATGCGGAGCCTGGCAAGCTGTGCCAGCTGCCCGCCAGCTGTCAGTGTGCCTTGACACCCCCAATGCCCGCTTCTAGTGCTGCGGCTGTGAAGAATAAGCCGCGTAAGATGGAGGATCGGAATGTGTGCCTGGAGCGCTTTGGCGCCATGTATCAATTGAGCAATCATCACATCGACTGTCGCTTCTTTGGTGTCTTCGATGGCCATTCAGGCGCCCTGTCCGCCTGCTATGTAACCAGCCAATTACCGCAGTTGCTGGCCGAGCAGCTTCAACGCGTTCCGGATCCAACGGAAAGCAATGTGGATTTCTATCGCACGGCGTTTGAGACGGCATTTCTGCAGGCGGACGAGCGCTTTGCCCGCAAACGCATCACCAGCGGCACAACAGCCGTGTGTGCATTAATCACCGGTGATCGGCAGTTGTTTATTGCCTGGGTGGGTGACTCCAAGGCGATGCTGGTGGGTGAACGCACCCAGCTGCAACTGGTGAAACCGCATAAGCCGGAAGCTGTGGATGAGCGGCGACGCATTGAGTTATGTGGTGGGAGCGTTATCCATGCCCAGGGTCAGTGGCGTGTCAATGGCATCCTGAACGTGGGCCGTTCCATTGGCGATTATAGTCTGGAGGCGGTCATTGCGGAACCCGATTTTGTCGATGTGCAGCTGAGTGAGGTGCATGATTTTCTAGTGCTCGGCTCCGACGGACTGTGGGATCATGTGCCGGAGTCCTTCATTGCGGACACTGTGTATGAATGCCTCGCCGATCCGACAACCAAGCTCGATGACATTCCCAAGTTGCTAGTGGAGGCTGCCAAGGAGCGCGACTCCCAGGATAACATCACAGCCGTCCTGGTGCTGCTTAAGCCGCGTCTTCAAATTGGCCTGCGATTAAACAATTGATTGAGTTTGTTTGTTTTTTTTGTAGAATTTTGTTAACTACATTGTTGTCTGTTTGATTTCTTGTTTTATCATGTAAATAGCTTTAAGAACGCATTTTGAATGTTTCAACATTCTCAAATGTGCCTTGGGTCGCATCCCCTTGGTTGCCTCTCGAATAAGCTCAATCACAAATATTTTGCATGCCACAATTATTAATATATGCATACACATTTTACAAACATCTATTTACATATGAACACACAAGTTAACATTGTTTTTTGGCCGCTTTTTAATAGCTCGCAGTGCTTCCGCCAAAATTTGCATGCTGTATATAGAGCAAATATATATTCATATATAATTATACAAGTATATAAATATATATTCAATCTGCCCAATTGACAAGCTAACGAAACTCCAACAACGAACGCTCGATTTTACGAGCATTATTTAAACAGTAAAAACGCCTAGTGAATATATTCCCAAAATAATTAATATTAAACAATAATAATAATAATACAGCTGTCTCTCGAAATTTATAGCGCTTCGATTTTAGAACTGTTTCGTGCATAATTCTAAAATCTGCTAATCCTTTTTCCAAATTAAATATCATTGATTTACTTTAGTTTAGGCTAAACGATTTCCAAAAACAAATTTCTTTGGGTTTCAAAATTTCTGTATATCAACAACATATAATATTATAAGATTCAAATAGGATTTTTAAGCGACTACTGCATTTGAAATCCCCAAAATATCTTTGCCAAAATTTAAAACTTGTAAAACTAAGCTACAAATTAATGAATATACTATAGTACACGTACAATAATCTTGAACCCATTTTATAAGAAACAAATCAATCATTTCTTTTTAAAAAGTTTTGTCAATTGGGTATGCCCATAGATTTATACCTATACAAACAAACACATACATACATATTTACAAAGCGCACACACAAAACACACCTGTAATCAGCGTTATTGTTGAGATCCCACACAGATTAAGTACCTTTTTATACAAGCAAAAAATATGTCAAGCATTTTAACAAAAACATTTTTAAAAACCAATACAAAAGCAAATTGTTTACGAATTTTTTATGGGAATAAAGAAAAGCGTCGCATTAGAAGAAATAAATGGGTTGGTTTTGAAATTTTCGGATTTCATGACAGAAATGTTGACATTTTATCTTTCCAAACCCCCAGAAATACCCTTCCAGTACTTTAAACTCCACATAACAACACGATATTTTCTTCATGGTTTTTCTTTTTTAAAAATCCTGCATTTAAATTATAGCCATTTGTGAAAACTCAATCTTTGCGAAAATACTATTATTAATTCTACATTTAAAGTTAAAGAACAAAAATGGTCGGTTTCCAAGTCAAATTTTTATGTCAAAAATATTGACATGTCAAACTTACGATATCAAGTACCAAGTCTGATGTCTCTAGCTTCATAAATTTGACCGCTGTTGATAATTTGTTAGCACAAATTTTGTCCGTTGGTTAAGAAAATATTAAGTACAATATTTAAATATTCAAAAAAAAAAGCCAAATACATGTTTATATTTTAATTTTTTTAATTTGTAGGTTATTAGAATTTTTGCACGTGACGTAAAAATGCGAGAAGTGCGCATCTCTAGCTTAGCCCGTATTGGGCGGTTGTTGATTATGACCGTAGGGCGGCTGTTGATTCTGACCGTAGGGCGGCGGCTGGTGATACATGTGGGGTGGTGGCATTGTCATTGCCATGGGCGGAGGCGGTGGCATTGAATATGGATGGGGCGGTGGCGGCGCCGGCATATAGCCATAGCCGTGTGAAGACATGGGAAACGCCATGCCGGGCATCATATTAAAATTAGCCGCTGGCGGATGATAATTGTGATAGTAATTCGAGTGCCAGCTGCCCGGGTTATAGCTGGGATGATAGTTGTACTGTGAGTCACGAGCTGGACTCTGTTGTTGCTGCTGCTGCTGGCTGACATTTTGGTAGTTCTGTGACTGGCGATTGTCCCGTTGGCCGCGACGTCCACGTTGTCTGGGCGTCGGTGCTGAAGCTACCGTTGACTCCGTGTTTGTTGTGGCCACTGTTTCCACAGAGTCCGTGGAGTTGGTGCGCTCACGCTGTCGCTTCTTGCGTAGCTCACTGCGCGCCTCTCGCTCCTCCTCGTCATCTGAGTAGTCGATATAGCGAGTCGGCGGCTCCACATCATGCTCCCAGGATGCATCCGAGCCGCGTACCTGCGTCAGCTTGGATAATATAACAAATTGGGTGTGCTCCGTCTGTGGTGCACAATAGACAACGTCGCCAATGGTTATGCCGAGCTCCTTGATCTGCTCGTTGCTGTTGAAGCGCACACAGTACATGGGATCGGCCACCTGGCCAAGCACATCAAACACCTGGCCAAGCACTTTGCGCCCTTTGTCCAGAAACAGTACAGTTTCCAGATCGAACAGCATGGAATTGGGCAGCACGCTAATTAGCACCAGTTGATCTACTATGGATTGCACCTTGCCCAGCTCAATGCACTCATCCTCCGGCACGGTTATCTCCAGCTGATCAATTGGCGGCAGCTCATCCAATGTCATTTCGCCGCGTACTTTGGGCGGCTGACGGCGACGCGGACGCGCATCATCATCCAAATCCTCATCATCATCATCACATTCCTCGGTATTGATGCGCTTGTCAATTTTCTTGCGCAGCACTGTGAGATACTCCCCCTCCGAATCCGAATCGCTGCTGCTGTCACTGCCGGAGCTCAGGGCAACCACTTGACGGAGACTGGAGGAGGCAATGCCTGGAACGACGGGTACTTCAACCACATCTTCATCTTTGTCGTTATCGCTATCATCTATTTGGTGTACAGTTTCGGTATCTGTATCTTCATCGGAGCTGTAGGTAGCCAGCAAGCTGAGTCCATTTGATGTTGTTGTTTTCGCTGGGGTTCCAGTGTTCTCACTTGAAGACGTCTCGCATTCCATTTCGGTAACGACTTCCACTTGAGGATTAGGGTCAACTAAAATAGGCGCAGCTTCCTCAATTGTTACTGTGTTGGGTTCCTGAAGTAGTTCCGGTTCAGGTGACTCACTTGAATTTTCTGTTGAGTAAAAAACATTATTATTTTCTACGAATTAACTGCGAACTGCGCATACTCTCTCTCCATTTTAACTACAGCTAACAATTTAAATTTGAATTTAAACGGTTAAGCTAAGCGGGAAATTTAAACGGTGTAGTTCCAGGGCTGATTTAGATTTTTGCAAAAATGTCCCTTCTTTTGGGACATAATTAATCTGATAACTTTATTTTAATTTTGTTTACCTTTTTCGAGCACTGTATTTGTTTCTACTATTACTGCTGGCTGCTCGCTGTTTACTTCTGCTACCGCCTCGGTTTCCATGAGTCCATCTAATTCCGGCGTTGTCTGTTTATTTAGAGTTACTTGCTCTACACTTGTTGCTGTTGCTAATTCATTTTGCTTAGTTGTATTTTCTACAATTTCTGCTGCTGTTGCAACTATTTCCGGCATTGCTGCTTCTGCAGCTATTGCTGTTTTCTCCACATTGGTTGGCACCGCCTCTGGCTGCACAGCTGCCATTGTTTGAATACGTTTGTCAATTGTTTTTCCCCAAGCGCAACACGTTTAACAGACGCACGTGTTTTGATTTCAAGTAATAATAAGTAATCGCTTGTACCATCGATAGACAGTATCGATACTTGCTAGTTTGCAAATGATGTGTTGATGTGACGCCACACAGGGTTGCCATACTGGCTAAAAAATTTAAAACAAGAAAAAATAGTTATTTGTATGCCGACTATTAAATACCCTTGCACACGTAATTCTCAATGTATTCCTACATTTCAGTCCAACATTAATAAACAGGGTATATTAAAACATACAAATTATTGCGTAAAATTTCGAAGAACTTTATTCGTTCATCTATTAAAATCAATTGCATCTGTTGCGTATTTACTATTAATTGGCATAATATAAAAGCATTTTCAAGCTAGTTATTAAGTGCTAAGCTAATGGACTTGCTAATCGCAAAAATAAATATATAAATCATTATATTCGAAGCTTATAAATAATATTACACTTTTTTTATAAAATGCACGGCAAAGACCTTTCAATTAAATTAAGCTTAAAATCTTTGTACAATTTTATGGAATGCATTTTAAGCGGCTCGTTCGTTGTGCCAACATTTTTTTGTTTTTTGTTTGGTAAAAAGTACCCTCTTGAAATATAGAAGTGGTAAGTTATTACAAAATATACATATTATGTGATGGTATGTTTTGTTTTTGAAAGTTTCGAGTTCAAAATAAGCACGTCGTTGTAATTTCAATATGCCTTAAACGTGTTTAGATGGCTAAGCTATTTGAGAAAGTTCAGACGAAGCTCTGAATATATCTTATAAGAATATCGGTTACAAACGTTACTTTGAGAAAGTTCAGACTTTCGTCTGAATATTTCTTTTAAGAATATCGGTTACAAACGTTACTTTGTGCTAAGGCAGAGTTACATAGTTGGAAGATGTTCACGTTATATTCGATTTTTTTTCAAAATATTAAAGTTAGGTGCAAACGAGTTTCATGAGACTAAATCTAAATGTGTGTAAATATGTGTGTATTATCGCAATTGTTTTTTGTTTGTTAATATCAACGTTTTGCCTTATGGTTTATGGTAAAACCATGTGAGATATGTGAGAAATGTGTTTGTGGTAGAAACGTACTAGGCTAAATTCAAACACAAAATAATATCGCTTATAGCAAGCATCTTAGCGCTGTATCATTTTTGGTCCAGGTAGTAAGCACTTGCCGATCTTAAGCCTTCCAATCCAAACGATACTCGTCGACCAGCAGCAAATGCTGATTAATAAACCAACCTGTTGGCAGATTGTTAGCAATTTAAATTTACAATTATTTTATTTTTTTATTAATGTCAAATTACTTACCCTCCTTTTGCGCGAGATTCAGAAACTCTTGCCATTTGCCTTGAATGTCCCAATACTGTTCCTTCAGCTGATTTCTATCCTGCAGATAGGAGACAGCGAAAAAATATGCCTTCAGCACATCCTGCGGCCGTGTATCAAAGTGCAAATAGACACCCAAATATTTTTTACTCTCCGCTATGATGAAGCGCTCATGGGGATCAAATGAGGACACTATGTTCTCAATGACACTGCTGCTTTTATACTCGTCTATAAGATGCTTTACGCTCAAGCCGAGCCTTACATTTAGTGACACCGAAACCGTTTGGCCGACTGTCACGCGTTCCATTTTATTGACCTAATGGGAATAATAACAATAAACAAATAACTTTAATAAAAGACTTAAAAATGCTATTGAAAACGTAAAAATAAGATCGGAAATTATCACTTCATTAAATTAGATTCTCAATTTCAATGCATTTGACGTAGCTTTAGAAAAAATGTAATCTTATCTTCTGTTTTTAAGCACTTGAGAATATAGAATTATCAGCCCCGCCTCGTACTTGAGAACAATAATACTATAGTTACCTGTTGCGGTGTCAGCATATGAGATGAGCGAAAGAATTCCTCCAGGGCAATTAAGTAGCGCGACTCGTTAAAGGTGCGCAGGCAGATGGTACGGACCGCCTTAAGATTGGCGTATAGATGCAGCGTGACGACAATGTAGAAGATGGTATACAGCATGGCCTGGCTCTTGATCATCGTCAGCAGATAGAGGCCGACAAAGGAGGCCACCAGATTGACGCAAGTCTCCTGCGAGCTGTCCTTGGAGGCGACATCCGCCAAATTGCCACGCAGCGCATGATGTTGGGTCAGTGCCGAACGTGTAGCGCCTCCGGCCACGCCCACAATCGCTTTCAGCAGCGTGGAGCCGCAAAGGATTTGCGTACTGAAGTGTGGATACTTGGGAAGCACATAGATTTCAATGCCCATTGCCAGATCATTAAGAAAATCGGCGCGAAGTCGCCACTTTTTCGAATCCACATCCAGTTGACTGCCCTGCCACCAGGCGAACAGAATCCGTCCCACATGCCCGCTGCCCTCCTTCAATATCCAGGTAACCGTCGCCGAATAAGCATTGATATTCTCGCTTCCCACGCCGATTCCCTTGAGGATGGCATGGGTGCAGAGAGTGCCGCAAATGGTGCTGCAGAAGGCCTGGAGTGTGTCCCAGACTTGATAGGCCGCATAATCATCGGAAACTGAGTCCGGATAGCCCTTGGGTAGAAAGATATTCTGCAGCAGACGGAATAGTAGGAATTTCTCCTGTATCACCAGCTTATCGCCACGTAGAGGAACTCTCACAATATTGCTTTGATCTATAATATTGAATTATTAGATGCTTGCATAATGTGTTTAAATTGAATTCAAACTCACCTGCCGGCGTCACATAAAGTATTTCCTCGCCTTTGGTGCCATATTGCTCGCGAAAATGTATTTTCATTATTGGACATTAATTCAATACAGAGAGCTGCTAAACACACACACAAGATAATCCAAAGTGCGTCCACCCCCTCTGAGCACAAGCCGTATAGTGACTGAAATGATAACAGCAGCACAGCAGCAAATGCAAATTTAACAGTTTATGTACTGTTATTTGAACTAAACGGCTGTTAAAAAAATTGGTGGAATTTCAAAATGCTGTATACAAAAGTGGTAAAAACATAGCTTTTAAAATAGTATTAAATTAATTTTAAATAATATATGTAATATTCGAAGCGTAAATTGCGCTTAAAATTCCTCAAAAATGTTTATTTATTAGACTAGTCTCCCAGCAAACACTCCAAAAACAGTTTGTTTTGGATTCATGCGCATCAATATACATATTTTAAAATTAAATTAAATCCAAAACACAACAGCATATTAAAGAAATAGAATACATCCAAATGCAAACAGTTTATTTAATTTTGCCATAACATTCATGACGTTTCTGTTGACGCTTGGTTAGCCAATCTGGCAGCACTCAAGTTTCTTGTCAAATAGTGTGGCAACCCTTTTCGCCTACGAAAAAGAGATAAAAGAGACGGAACAAAACAAATGAGCCATTCAACAACCTGAAGCACAACACAAAAGTTCGAAACAAACAAAGACTCTTAACCCCCAAAGGGGTAGTGAATTAATTAATTAATTAATACAAGCAGTACAGTTGACATATAGTTAACAACAGTGAAAGTAATAATCTAAAATTAAAGTGTGATTTTGTGACAACAACAAAGCAGAAACAAAAATCAAAACAGAGTAAACTTTTGGTAAACCACTTGACAAATTTTACTAGTGAGTTTCGCCAGGAGTACACAACAACAACAACAACACACAAACCAGAAAATAGAGCAGGCAATGTCATTTGAGGATATCAAAGCAACTATACGCCGTTTTCCAAAGTTTCTGGGTGGTGTTGGCATTTTGACCACGTAAGTAACAAAATACAGCTAACAGCTGCTGCTGATTACACCAGCATTTAAAATTAAAGGGGGCTCGTCATTACAAATTGAAAAGTGGCGCCATCTGGCCCAGAAAAGTGGCCTGTCATTAAACCAAAAATAACTCAAGAGTGCAAATGCACCAAAGAAAAACAATAACAACAAAATTAAATGCGTTTTCCGCATTCTAGTCATAAAACAGTCGACTGCACCTGTGACGTCACATGTTTACAGCTAAATAGAAATTATTCACACTTGGATCAACTGCCAACTGTTGTTGTTTTTGTTGATGTTAACACAACACGATCAAAACAAACGTACGATTTTGAAAAAATGAGATAGCACGATACTGGTTGTTATTGTTATTGCTTGCCTTACTGCTTCTTGTGCGTAACAGCTGTTCAAGGCCCCCCTGGCTCGCTCTCTCACGCTCTCAAATGAGCGCAGGCACTCACACACGCAAACAAACCGGCCCCGCCACAATAGTGCGCAGTAGTTTTGCACAAAAGACCCCCCCGCGATTTCTTACAGTTCTCATTGTTGTTGTTTATTCTTTGATTTGTTTTTGGCGCGTGTATACCGCTGCTTGCCTTGATATCAGTGCTGCCAAATCTCTGAAAAACAAAAAACTATTTGAAGGGTACATAAAGCGAATAGGGCGATAATTACATTTAAAGCTTTAGAAAATGCATAATATTCCTTAAGTTGAGCTCTCTTTGTTTTAGAGAAACATCTTTCAATTAATATCTGCAATCATTTGTAGTATAACAAAATTACCTGATTTTAAAATTTCCCTTTTAATTCACCCTTCAAAGCAACCAAATTTAACGGGCATTAAATTTAATCCGTTAATATCATTCATACTATAGCTAGACACAATTTGGCAGCACTGCGTTATTCAATAGACGCGCCCACTTTTTTAAAAATAGCATTGTTGTTGTTTATCGTATGCTTATGACAACAACAAATAGCTGGCAACAGCTTCTAACTGTTGATATTTGGGTCAATTAAAACCATCAACAACAACAACAACAACAACAACAAATTGTGAATAACATCAACAACAACAAATTGTGAATAACAACACGTGTATCAATTATCTTATCGTCCAATTTTAGAGCCGGCATCATTCTCTACGAGACACCACAAATCCGTAAATACTTATCGCAATATGTGGAGAAGAAACAACAGGAGCCGGACAAGCGTCGCACGGAGTACATCTATATTAAGTATCACATTTATCGCGAATCCATGCGTAAGCTGCAGCAGAAGCAGGAGGACGAAAAGAAATGGATCAGTGTCATCATCAATCCCATTGGTAAATGGTGGAAGGCCGCCAAGCATTCGGTTGCATGGCGCCTCTTAAATATCGCCCAAAACGGCAGCCAAGCGGAACGCCTGAAGGCAGTGCAGCAATTGATTTGCATGGATCATCTCAAGGATTGGGATTTTCGTCATCTCGCCCAGATCTGCGATGCCCGCACTTCCGTGTCGTTGGCCCGCTGCGGCGCCGATATGCGCTGGTTTATGCCACTGCCGAGGCGGGGCTGCATCAAGAATCCCAAAATGCTGCTCTCCGATCTCCACGTGATGCTGGCCCACCTGCGTCCTTTGGCCTGTGTGGATCATTTCTTTAGCAAATATTTTCCGGATCAGAATAATATCGTAAGTACTCATTTAAACTAGCAACTATAACTATGAATTATATATATAATAATAGGCAAAAACTAATTCAGTTCTTTTTCTTGCCTTTCAGGACGAACTCAATGAGTTTTTCACACAAGAACAAAATGTATCGCTATCTGTGCAAGACACGGATTTGCTAAAAGAGATCATCTCGTTTCTGCATCACATCACCAAGGATCCCAAAGTTGCCGCTAGGGTCATACACGATGGCGGACTGATGCATTTAATGGAGATGCGGAAGATATTCAGTGACGACAATGAGACGCTTTCGACGCTTTGCAAAGTGCTCGCTAATTTGTCACTGGTGCCGGACGCCGTGGATCATTTCTTTGTCTCCGGCTGGGTGGGTGCCCTAGCTGAATGGCAACAGTGCCCGGACTTGCGACTGCAAGTCATCTCAGCCAAGGCAATGGCCAATCTGGATCATGATGATCCCAACCAGTTCACCTATCCGCCCAATGTGTATCCGTTGCATCCGCGCGTTCGCACACGCCGCAAGCCCAAGGCAGACATTGTGTTCATTCATGGTCTGCTCGGGGGTGTCTTCATCACCTGGCGTCAGCGGGATCGCAAGCCAACGGAACTGGGCCTCTATGGCAAGAATGCATTCTACACTAGCGAAACGGACGACGTATTTCTCGTTGGCGAGCAGAAGCGCAATGGCAACAGGCAACAGCACATACGCCAGCAATCCAAAAAGTTGATTCCTGCCCAAACACAATCCACTGGAGAAGCAGCCAAGATAAATGGGAACAAAACAATTGTAACAAAAGGTATATAACGCAATCGATAGAAACATATCGTAAATCTGTTATATATCTAAATGTTCTCTAAATCTATTTGTAGATTCTTTGTTGAAGACCAGCAAAAAGGTGGAGGAGAGACGCCTAGACATTAGCGATGCAGCTACCAAAGAGTTTGTGGAGACCCTGTACAATGAGGCGGAACTGGATTCGGATTGGGAGGTTGTGCATCCAGATATACCGCTGGAGGCCAGTGAAAATTGCCGCGGCATGTTCAGCGTGTCGGGCAATGAGTGGAGCAATAAGGACACTAGCGAGGAGTACACGAACTGCTGGCCCATGGAATGGCTGCCTGATGACCATCCAGACTCGCGGTAAGCCCACAACATACTCTGACTCACCGAGAGTAATTGATTTATTTAATGTTTATATTGTAGCATCATTGGCATTGACTATACGTCAGCTGTTACGGAGTGGTCGGCCAACTTTACCAAGTATTGCCCATGTGAGAAGGGTCAGGGACATATTGATGTGCGCGCCAGCACGCTGCTGGAGCGCATTGCCACATCTGATGTGGGCAATGGTCGTCCTATAGTATGGATTGGTCATTCCATGGGTGGTCTGCTTACCAAGCTCATCTTGCTGAAGTCGGTGGATTCCAATGAGCCGGCCATTCAGCAGCTTGCCAAGAATACAAAGGGTATTGTGTTTCTGGGTACACCGCATCGTGGCTCACCAATTGCCAAATGGAAGCAGCATATGCAAATGATACTCTCGCCATCGATCGAGGTGAAGGAAATGGAAGAGAACTCACCGAAACTATTGGAGATGCATCGCCGTTTCATGGGCTGCCTGCACACGTGCCTGCGTCACGTGAATGTTGTCAGCGTGGCAGAGGGTTCACCCACCATGCTGACCACATTCAAGTTTCCGCTGCGCATTGTCACCGAGGAGTCGTCCCGCATCGATTTCGGTGATTTCTTTCTACTCAAGGACGATCATCTTAGTCTATCCAAGCCCATCTATCGCCAGTCTTTCCTCTACCAGCGTCTATTGCATGTCATTTCCGAGGCTATCAAACAGAACGGTGAGGGTCCCAAAGATGCCGATGAGCATTTGATGCCAAATACGGAACTGCTTGCCATGAATATGGTCGCTTATGTACTTAAGGGTGCCAAAGGTCTCATTGAACTGCTGCCACGCGTTGCCCTGCGCTTTACCACATAATGGAATTAAATCCTCACACGCTTGTACCTCGATGCACAATATCCTAGTTAGTAGTTTATGGAATTGACAAAGTATTTATATTAAGCTCGTGTTCATAAATGTATATACACTATATGTAAATCTTTCTATATGAATCTTAATTTATTTGCTTTAATCTACGCTTAACAATAAATAAGAAAAATGTTTAAGAATTGAAGTTATGTTACGGCATTCACCTCCATTTTTTTGGCGCGCAGTCGCTCCTGTGCCAAGCGACGATTCTCCGCTATGCGGGCCATTTGCTCCGTAGATAACTTATTTGACGCCGGAGTCGATGGTTGAGTTGGCGGCAATGGCTCTCCATAATCGCTGATATCATCGCCGGCTACCGAATATGGCGTGGATACAATAGCATTGCGTGAAAATGAAGGTGTCACCAGTGTGCTGCTCGTCATGGACGTATTCCGGCGATTTATTGCCGGAGTCCGCGCAGGCGCCAGTTTGGACATGGCAATCTGTTCACCCAGCAGCGCATCAAACTCATCGTACGGCTCAGCGGCATTATCATCATTATCTTCATCCTGGTGCACATTATCCGGCTGCTGCTCCAGCAGCTCCTCTTCCAGCTGCCCTAGTCGATACCGGGTCATATGCACCTGGAGTGGTTTCTTCTTGCCCAGACGTTCGATTTGGTTGAGGACATCATCAAACGTGTAGTTGGGATACATGCGGTGCCCCCAGTGCTGCAAACGTCGCAAAATCTCATCCAGATCCTCCTTTTCACATCCTTTCCCTTTAAATTTGATATCCTTGAAATAAGTTTCGATGGTGTGGAGACCGCGGGGGCCGCGCAGAGTGTCGACGGTGAGGCGATGACGCGGATTACGCACTGCCCGCTTCTTAGGCTCCACCTTGATAGCAGCTTCCGTTTCCGCATCAGGATCCACATCTGGAGCATCTTCATCCTCACCGAAGAGTTTTTCGGCAGCATCGGGCTCGTCATCGCCGGGTAGCTGATCATTGAATAGGTCATTCACCCCATCCTCACCAAAAATGGATGTCATTGCGGAATAATAAAGAAATAAAAAAACCACCACTCAAATATTAACAAGCTGTTTTGGCGCCATTTTTCTGCTTCTACCGGTTGCTATTCCCCTGGTGACGAGTACACATTAAACAGGGCTGCCAACTCGCGCCGTCACACCCGATTCTTTGTTACATAATTTTACATGCTTTTTCGCTGTTTAATTAAAAGTAAATGACGTTATATGTAATAAATGAAAATATGCAATGCAAATTTTGACAGTGGACACATTTTCCAAGCAGTGAATGTGATGAAAACCAGCAGCGTTGGCAGCGTGGCACTGTTTAGCAACCCTGCGTTTGTGTGGCCTGGCAACACCAGCAAAACGCCATACTTCTAAAATGCTTTTTTCGGGCGAGTTTATTTTATCCGCATAATGCTCAAAAACAGCACAAGCAAGTGAAAAAAGTATTATAATAGCAAAAACTTAGCAAATTAGCCAAAACTGCTTGCCAGTTGCCATAATGTCAAAGTGATAACGTTGCAAAAAACCGAACTTTTATGCAAAAACTGATATCAAGAAAAAAAAATTCGAGTGTGGTGAATTTTAAGGTTTTACGCATTGTCAGCTGCGCCAGTCAAAAAAGGCTATTCACCACACACAAAATAATGTACAACTTGTAAACAAACAGCCAAGTAAAATGGATAATCGCTACAAATGGAAATGCAATAATCAGCAGAGAGGCGTAGGAGTTGGTGGAGGAGGTGGGGGTGGTTACATTCAACATGCTCCTAACAGATCCGGATATCAACAAAAGCCATATAACAACTATCCACGTTACAGTTATGGAAATTCGTCCGCTGCCGGCAACAACAACAACAATAACTATTATAAACCACCGAAACCGCCGCAAACACCGCCCACACATGCACGCGGGGGTGGGGGTAAATGGCAGTCTGGACCCTCCTGTCCGGGCACAGCTAATAACAGCAGCGTAGGCGGAAACAGCTCGGATGTAGTTACCCTAATTGTGGAGAACAACAATCTGAAGCGTATGATTATGCTGCATATGACCCTGATGCAGGAGCAGACGGAGAATCTGCAGACCAAGAACAAGGAACTGGAGACGAGAAATGGACGGATTAACTCGTTACTCGAGCAGAACCAGGAGCTGCGAGATCACGCAGCCAGACTGAGTCTAACGATAGAGGAACTGCGCAAGCAATTGCGTCGTTGCATCAAGCGTTCGTCAAATGAGGATGAGGTGCAGCCCAGGACGAAGATTGCCATGTATGTGGAGAAGCAGACCCAGACGGAGTCAGCGGTTGAGAAGCCAACAGAGCATGTGGTCGTCGCAGCTGTAAGGGAAATGCCGGTTGTGCTGGATCATTGCAAGGGGCGTGGCGAGTTCAACGGTGGCAAAAAGATTAGCACTATAATACTGCATCGGATGCATCAGGAATCTTCCAGCCTCCAACAGCAAGAGGAGCAGGAGAAACCAAAGGAGCAGCAGCAGCAGCAGCAGAAGGAGGAGGAAGAGGAGCAATTGAACCAGCTGCAAATTGATGATGACATACAGGCACAGATATATGAGGAAGTGCTGACTGAAACGATCATTGGCGCCGAAGAGACTCTGGGCGCCGAAGAGGAGACGGCCGATGATAACATTAACAATGGTGAACTCATCCAACTTAATGACATGGATCAGGAAGTAGTTGAACATTACATTGACTTTGAGCGAACGGTAAGCTTTGAACTAAAGTTTTGATTTGTTTAAATTTACTCCTTTCATTTTTAGAATCGCATCAGGCAAGATGAGTTTCTTACCGAAGAGGTAGTAGGCAACTGGCTGCTGCAATCGCAAAAGTTAGAGATTACACTGCCAACTACACAAAAAGACATAATAGATGCTTCTTCAATGGAGGCGACAGTCAAAACCAATTCAATTCAAGAACCAGCACTAAAATTAAAACTACCAGTGACCAATCGTCCTGCGTCCAAGGGGCCTCCAGGCCCAAAGAAGGCTAGAACAAGAGTTAATCAGCAGCATGTAACGGGGAGACCGTACTTACTGGCGACTGCTGTAGCACATGTAAATGTGACAAATGATAATGTCATGTTGGCCAAGCCAGCGGTGCAGGAGCTGGAGCAGGATCGGGTGGAGGAGGAGCTGAAGCGACAGCGGGAGCGTCAACAGCAGCAGGAGCGGGACGAACAGTTAAAGCAGGAACAGGAACAGCAGGAGGAACAGAAGCAGCTTGTATTGGAACAGCTAAAGAATCAGGAGCGCGAAAAACTGGAACAGGAGCGCCAACAGCAGCTGGTGCAGGAGCTCTTAATGAAGCAGGAACATGAGCTGCTAAAGAAGGAGCAGGAACTGCTAAAGAAACGGGAGCAGGAACAAACACAGAAGCAGGAACTGTCAAGGAAGCAGGAGCTGCTGAGGAGGAAGGAGCAGGAACTGCTGAAGAAACAGGAGCAGGAACAGCTAAAGAAACAGGAGTTGGAACAGCAGGAGCTGCTGGAAAAGAAAGAGCTGCTGGAAAAGAAGGAGCAGGAACTGCCTAGGAAGCAGGAGTTGCTGAAGAAGGAGCAGGAACTGCTTAAGAAACAGGAGCAAGAACAGTTAAAAAAACAGGAGCAGGAATTGCTCACTAACCAAGACCAGGAACTGCCAAAAAAGCAGGAGGAGGATCTGCCGAAGAAGCAGGAGCTGCTGGAAAAGAAAGAGCTGCTGGAGAAGGAGCAGGAATTGCCAAAGAAGCAGGCGTTTCTGAAGAAGAAAGAGCAGGAACTGCTTAAGAAACAGGAACAGGAACCTCTAAAGAAAAAGGAGCAGGAGCTGCTGGAAAAGGAGCTGACGAAAAAGGAGCTGCTGGAGAAGCAGGAGCAGGAACTGCCAAAGAAGCAGGAACTGCCAAGGAAACAGGAGCTGCTGAAGAAGGAGCAGGAACTGCTTAAGAAACCGGAGCAGGAGCTGCTGGAAAAGGAGCTGCCGGAAAAAAAGGAGCTGCTGGAGAAGAAGGAACAGGAACTGTCAAAGAAGCAGGAGTTGCTGAAGAAGAAGGAGCAGGAACTGCTTAAGAAACAGGAGCAAGAACAGTTAAAAAAACAAGAGCAGGAATTGCTCATTAAGCAAGAGCTGGAACTGCCGAAGAAGCAGGAGGAGGAGCTTGCAAAGAAGCAGAAGCAGGAACTGCTCATTAGGCAAGAGCAGGAACTGCCAAAGAAGCAGGAGGAGGAACTGCCAAAGAAGCAGGAGCTGCCGGAAAAGGAACATCTGCAGGAGAAGCGGCCAGGTCAGAAAAAGCTGCTAAGTAAACTGGATCTGCAAAAGAAACGGAAACGGGTTAAGGAAAAGAAGGAGCTGCCGTCAAAACAAAAACCAGAAATAAAGCGAAAGTTGATCTCAGAACAGCAGCTGGATCAACCGGCGGAGCAGCTGAAGCCGGAGCCGGATCCAGAGATTGAAGAGAAGATAATGCGTCGCCTGCAAGATCATTTGCAAAAGCAACAGCAGCGTATGCAGAACCTGCAACAACATCAGCCGCTGGTGCGCGTCAAGCGATCCCAAATGGACACGACAATCAGCGGCGGCAACACCAGCCTCATATATCCGCCAATAGCGCCAGCAACAACGACGATTACACCAGCGCCATCTCCGTCAAGCTCAAGTGCCGCATCGCCCCAGCTAAAAGTGGCAAAAAACAGTACAACAGCAACCACAATACAAACACCATTAACCCCGCAATCCGTTAGCAGCGTCAGCAGTAGCACCAGCATCAAGAACAACAACATACTGCAGTCATCCAATAAGTCGAGAATGTCCAGATATCGCACATCCCTGCAGCCATACACGACACGTTCGTGGGAGGATCAAGAGTTCCATTGTGACAACGAATTCTTTTTGGAGGAGGCCGATGAGCTGCTCGCCGACAACCCCAGCCTTGAGATACCCAAATGGAAGCTGGTCAAAATACGTCGCTCCACCGATACGAAGGGCATCGAGCCCCTTTCTGATAAGGACTTTGAGCGTCGTCACGACAAGTATATCAAGGATGAGATTGAGCGCAAGAAGCGAGATGCACGCTACCTGCGCGAGCAGCAGAAACGCGAGGCGTTGCGCCAGCGTCACAATCAAGATGAGGTGCTGGTCCCGCTGCCCACATTGCCAACATCGACATTCTATCCGCTGCCCGAGGACATCGAGGGCATACAGTTTGTCACCGAGGTGCCCGTCCAGGCATTCGGCGAGAATATGGTTAATGTGCCACCGCGTTGTCAACACTTCTCGCTACCCTGGCTGGATGCGGCAACGGCGACAAATGCCGCTGAGCGCGCCAAGGCGGAAGCGTTGCCGGTGGCAACGTTGGCCAGCAAAAAGCTGCCCACAACGCACGCGGAGGCGCAACATCAAGAGATGAATTCCTCGTATGTGTTCCTCAAGCGACGCAAGCGACAGCGGCGTCGTTAATCCTGCAATAAAAATTACAATAATAACAGCAGCCGCATCAGCTATCAATTTAAAGCCGCAAAGCCTTTAAATTGACGTTGCACATTGCTGTATCTATATATAAACATCCATTTTTTTTTGAAACCCAATTTTTTTTTAACTCTAATTTACAATAACAGTCGTTAGTTTCTAGAGACTTTTAAAGTGTAACAAGCTCAGCTGAAATTCTTGAGCTTGCTTCAATCAACTTTAACAATGTATGTTAAATATTTATATCCAGTCGAAACATCTCAGCTTTATCACTAAACTAACACACAACAATGGATAAGCAAACATTAACATTTTGAAAAATACTAATCAAATTTGTTGTGTTCAACAAAATGAAAACTGTAGACTTATATTATTTTAATGTATATGAACTATTTTTTTTTTTTTTTTCTATTATTACATTTGCAATTTGTGCAACACCTCTTGTATTTATAATTTGTTATACGGACCTAAAGCTTCTTCATTTGCAAAACTTATTTCGGAGTGTATGTATTTTTAGTTAGTTACTCAGGTATATATAATTTGATGTGCAAGAAAATTACTGTGTACTGATGAATTTCATTGATTGTGCGGTGTGCATGGAAAGTCTGATCGTTAAAAGTTTCGTCTAGTTTTTTAGAATTCCGCTAAAGTAGGATATAATCAGTTATCGGCTTTGAAGAAGCTACGGGTCACGCTAAGAAAATGCGCTGATTTATGTCAACAAATACATATTATAATTTGTTTAATTTAAATTTTCAACAAATTTATTTTAATTTGTACCAAAAAAACAGAAATTAATAAGAATTTCAAAAAAACAAGCCGAGCAAGCATTACCTGGCTAGGCTGCTCGATAGTCCTGAAGCAAACACATCCTTTGGATCTGTGGATTCTTGGTCGGTCGCCGAATGGTCGGCTTTTATAAACTCCCTCACCCATATTCTTGGAGAAGACCATACCCGCTGTGTCGGGACCATGATCATACCGGCCTGGAAACGGGTTGACACACCCCGTGCAACTTAAAAAAAGATGACCCATTGGCACTTATTAAAGAAAAGGGTTTCATGCTGCAAAAAACATGATTAATTAACTCGAGTAGATAAAGTCGCTTCCTCATATTTTAATTGTTTATTTTTGCCATGATAACAGCAGACAAATATATATGTATATATCACAATACAGCATTGTGCAACGTCTAGGAGAAATTGGGTTTTGTGGATTTTTATTTTGGTATGCAGGCTCTATAATCCCTGTAAATTGTTTAACCATTAAGGCACTTGAATTAACTAGCTTAAGTAGACGTTTACCTTTGTAGCATATGTATGTATTTAAATATATTAAAAGGATATTTTTAAATGTAAGTTAAATACAGCAAATCGCTCGATGCTCTTGTATATTGCAAACAATATTTTTATTAATTTTTTGTGTATATTATATATATATAATATACCGATTAAAAAAATGTAATTTACGTAGCTGTTAATTAGTACAATTTGACGCAGCTTCAGCATATAAATTAATTGCACATTGCCTGTCAATAATTCAGTAATAATAATAATAATATTAATAGTTACACATAAAGAAATAAACGTAAAATGCAAATTTTCAATACTTCAATACAATTGGACTCATATTACGTATTATTTCAAATACTAATTGACAAAAAGTTTAGAGGACTGTATTCTTTTTAATTGGACGGAATGGTTAGGACTTGACCTACTTGGTGCTCTGTGTGAGATACTGATGAGCCGTGCTCGACCAGAGATCATCAATTGTCTCGAGATTATCGCGCCAGAGCTGCTCCAGCAGCTGCCAACCCTGCGCCTGGGTGAACAGCACATAATCATTGCCCGGATGCAGGGTGTGCGTATAGGCGCCCATGATGAGACTCTGGACGAGTCGTGCCGCCACACAGTACTTGAGATAGCCACGCTCCGAATCACTAATGCCCTGGACACTGGTAAAACCGGCGAGAAAGATGCCGCCGCTGGCCAGATCCTTGGCCTGCAGCATCATATAGCTCATGGCGATGCCCAGCTCGAAGATCAGTGGCGAACGACTGGTGTCGCCAAAATCGATAACGGCAGTGACGCGATACGAATCCGGGCGCTCCGGACCCGTAGCATTCACGACTATATTCTGTTCATTGTAATCGCCATGGATGATCTGCATCTCCAGTGTGGACAGCACACTGAGCACCTTCGATTCGAAGGCTTCGATGATGTCCTCGCAGAGCGCCTTGCGCTGATGATCCTCCAGTACGTAGAGGAAATCCCTCAACTGTGGCACCGACTGCAACATCCAGACCGTCTTGTGTGTGGAGTACGCCTCGTGCGTAAAGTTCTTCAGTGCCCGATCCAATTTGGCCAAGTATTCGCCGCTCTGGTAAAGCAGATTCTTGCTCGCCTCCACCTCGTGGAACATTTTGCCCGGTATAAACTCCAGCAGACGCACTACATGCGCATTTCCACTCAGCTGCTCCACGGAGTAATAGTTGCCACGTGCATTGGCAATGGGTCGCGGACATTGCACGTTTTCTTTAGCTATTCAAAAACATACAAATAACAATGGTTAATTAGAGCAACAGTTGTGTAAATACGCGTATTTTCATAGTAAGTGATTAAAAACTAAACAAAAAACCCGATTACATATTTAAACATATTGACAGCGTATCTTAGTTATTGCCATGCGTAATATTATAAATATTTTAATTGTTTATTGTTGAATACTTAATGATTATTGTTTAATATTCACCCAAGAAGAGCAGCAGTTGATTTTGCGCATCCACAAAGTCCTCCTTTTTCGAATCCAAGGCATTGAGGATTTTCAGCACATAGCCTTGCGGGCAATGCGACACAATAAGTGGGTTCTTTACATTACTTAAAATAAAAAATAAATAAAATACAATTAAAATATGCTTATAGAAATATTGCACAAAAGAAGAAAATGCATATATGTATGTAAATAGTGCAAAACTAGCAAAACTTGACAGTGAACTGTCGGCGCAAAGTTCGTGGCGAATGGCAATAGTCTGCTGTACATTTTTGGCGGGAATGTTATCGATTTGGCTGCGTAAAGTGTGTTTTTTATATTAATTGATTGATTGAGTTAGTATGGGCATAACCGGCCTGATACCGTTTTTGGAGAAGGCATCGGCCAAGGTACACCTTAAGGATGTGCGCGGCAGCACCGTTGCTGTCGACACCTATTGCTGGCTTCACAAAGGAGTTTTTAGCTGTGCCGAGAAATTAGCGCGGGGTGAGGAAACGGATCTTTACGTGCAATATTGCCTAAAGTATGTACATATGCTGGTCTCCTACGACATTAAGCCTATTTTGGTATTCGATGGGCAGCATTTGCCAGCCAAGGAGCTGACGGAAAAGAGACGTCGGGAATCCCGGCAACAGAGCAAAAAAAGGGCAGCGGAATTATTGCGTCTGGGTCGTGTGGAGGAAGCGCGCTCCCAGATGCGTCGCTGTGTGGATGTCACCCACGAAATGGCACTGCGCCTCATCCAGGAGTGCCGCCAGCGGAACATTGATTGCATTGTGGCGCCTTACGAGGCGGATGCCCAAATGGCCTGGCTGAATAGAGCGGGGATTGCACAGTATATAGTTACCGAGGATTCGGATCTGACTCTGTTCGGTGCACAGAAGATCATATTCAAGTTGGACCTCAGCGGTGCCGGCCTCCTGGTTGTGGCTGACAAACTACACCTGGCCATGGGATGTCGCGAGGAGCGATATCAGTTTGACAAGTTTCGGCGCATGTGCATCCTTTCGGGGTGTGACTATCTGGACTCGCTGCCGGGCATTGGCCTGGCCAAGGCATGCAAATTTATGCTGAAAACGGAACAGGACGATATGCGAATAGCATTGAAAAAAATACCCCAATATCTCAACATGCGCAACCTGGAGGTGAGTTCAATCACAATTAATTAAACGTAAAATTTCAAGATTCTATTTTTTTTAAAAATCTACATTAAGATTCCCATTTTTCGCCAAAAAAATACAAAATTTAATATTTTTAAAAGTTTATAAACTTGATATGTAGAATTAAAGTTGATGCCAAATAGAGTTCAAAATGGCCTCGGGATTGACAATCGGTTCAAATTTGACAAAGTTATGGAAGTTTGAAGTCGAAGAAGGGCATTTATAAGGAACTTTTCGTTGTTTGGGTACTTTACAAGACAATTTTTTTGTCACTTTTGGCGTGATTTTTGACAGAAATATGAAACACCAAAAAATCACTTTTCTTATAGTTATTTATACTAATTGAGACACCCACAACCAATTAAACGTAAAAGTTCAAGATTCTATTTTTTGAAAAATCAAAATTGGTAAGGGTCCCCCCTTATGCTTTTTTCAGAAAAAAAATCCCAAATTTTAATTTTTCAAAAACTCATAAACTTGAGATGTAGAATTAAACTTGATGCCAAATAGAGTTCAAAATGGCCTCGGGATTGACAATCGGTTCAGTTTTGACAAAGTTGTGGCAGTTTGAAGTCTGGGAAGGTCATTTATAAGGAACTTTTCGTTGTTTGGGTACTTTACAAGACAATTTTTTTGTCACTTTTGGCGTGATTTTTGACAGAAAAATGAAACACCAAAAAATCACTTTTCTTATAGTTATTTGTACTAATTGAGACACCCACAACCAATTAAACGTAAAAGTTCAAGATTCTATTTTTTGAAAAATCAAAATTGGTAAGGGTCCCCCCTTATGCTTTTTTCAGAAAAAAAATCCCAAATTTTAATTTTTCAAAAACTCATAAACTTGAGATGTAGAATTAAACTAGATGTCAAGTAATGACCAAAATGGCTTCGGGCTTGACAATCGGTTCAGTTTTGACAAAGTTGTGGCAGTTTGAAGTCTGGGAAGGTCATTTATAAGGAACTTTTCGTTGTTTGGGTATTTTACAAGACATTTTTTTTGTCACTTTTGGCGTGATTTTTGACAGAAAAATGAAACACCAAAAAATCACTTTTCTTATAGTTATTTATACTAATTGAGACACCCACAACCAATTAAACGTAAAAGTTCAAGATTCTATTTTTTGAAAAATCAAAATTGGTAAGGGTCCCCCCTTATGCTTTTTTCAGAAAAAAAATCCCAAATTTTAATTTTTCAAAAACTCATAAACTTGAGATGTAGAATTAAACTTGATGCCAAATAGAGTTCAAAATGGCCTCGGGATTGACAATCGGTTCAGTTTTGACAAAGTTGTGGCAGTTTGAAGTCTGGGAAGGTCATTTATAAGGAACTTTTCGTTGTTTGGGTACTTTACAAGACAATTTTTTTGTCACTTTTGGCGTGATTTTTGACAGAAAAATGAAACACCAAAAAATCACTTTTCTTATAGTTATTTATACTAATTGAGACACCCACAACCAATTAAACGTAAAAGTTCAAGATTCTATTTTTTGAAAAATCAAAATTGGTAAGGGTCCCCCCTTATGCTTTTTTCAGAAAAAAAATCCAAATTTTTAATTTTTCAAAAACTCATAAACTTGAGATGTAGAATTAAACTAGATGTCAAGTAATGACCAAAATGGCTTCGGGCTTGACAATCGGTTCAGTTTTGACAAAGTTGTGGCAGTTTGAAGTCTGGGAAGGTCATTTATAAGGAACTTTTCGTTGTTTGGGTACTTTACAAGACAATTTTTTTGTCACTTTTGGCGTGATTTTTGACAGAAAAATGAAACACCAAAAAAACGGTTCAGTTTTGACAAAGCTATGGGATTTCTTAGGTCGCTTAGTCACCTAAGAAGTCAAAATTGTTCAGAGAGAATGAACAGATTTCCGATACTACGATACTACATATAGGCTATACAACAAATTAACACTCCGTCTTGTTTTGAATTGTAGGTGGATGATGCGTACATCGAAAACTTCATGAAAGCGGAGGCCACCTTTAAGCACATGTACATCTACAATCCGCTGCAGCGTCGCATGGAGCGACTGTGCGCATTAGAGGATTATGAGACTGATGAACGCTACTGTAGCAATGCTGGCTCATTGCTGGCGGATAGCGAACAAGCGCTGCAGCTGGCTCTGGGCAATCTGAATCCCTTTACACTGAAACGTCTGGACACCTGGCATCCTGACCGAAATGCCGAAACAAAGCCAGCGCCCGCAAAGCACATAAAACGTAGCAAGCACAAGAGTATTTGGCAAGCCAACAGCCAACAGAAACCGGAGGATCAAATGCCAACAAAACAAACCACTTGTGCGTTGTTTTTCAAGAAGGTGGACTTTGTAGGACAGACGATAGACGCAGAGATCGAGGAGCAGCAGCGCCAGGAGCAGGCGAAGCACACAGAAGCGGAGCTCTTCAGCATGTACAGCTTTGGTGGCAAACGCAAACGTACTCCGAGCAATAGCAGCGGTGGCAATTCAACGCCACCAGCATCGCCAATGCAGAGCAAGAGTCGCCACAATCCGTTTGCCAAGGAGGCGCCACGTTCGCCCATTGTGTGTGAAAATGCATCGCTGCTGCGTCTGCTCAGTCCAAAGAAATGCAGTCCACTTAAATCGGGAGAGGAGCAGCGTTCGCGACCAGAATCGACGCGTGTGAATGCGCTAAAGCGCAGCATATTCGCCCAGGAGCAGCCAGTGGAGGTGCGTAGTCGCTTCTTTGGCTCGCCACAAATGGATACTGCAACGAAGGAACAGCTGCCAGACACAGATGTGGATAACAAGCAATCTGAGACAGCAGAAAGTGAAGCAGACAACAACAATAACAACGAAGCTATTGTATTACTCTCCTCGTGCTCCGATGATGACGCCACCTCCCATAGTGCCACGCTGCTGAGTAGCCAGGAGGCTGCATTGCCTGCAAAACCTGTACAAAAACTGCCGCCAAGTGCCAGACGTGTGGGCCTGTCCAAGCCCAGGACGAGAAAGCGGCCCACTAACAAAACAATGACTGCCAAATCGGGCGAAAATCAAACCAAGCTAAGCATGTTTGGCTTTAAGCAGCGACCCGTCCTTAAATAGCTTACTTTATTCTATTGTCTGTGTCATTTTATGTATTATGTTTTTGTTTTGTTCGTTAATTGTCAGCAAATTTGTTTAAACTTATTTATTGAGCGACTAAAGGCTGTGCTCGCATACACTGCCCTAATTATAATATCATACTCTACAGAATGAAAAGACTATTAATATTTAATGCAAAATGTATAATGTATAATAAGCACATTCCCAAATACTGCTACAACTTTTATAGATGTTTAATTAAAATATATGTATGTCAATTGATGTCGCTGTCATTATCAAATTTATACAATCTCACGATTTTAGGATAAATATAGAAGTTGCAATTGCAACTAAATGGAAAATAATTAAATTTAGTTTTAACAAATTCTAGAAGTATTAAATAATCTGAGCTTATTAATTTGAATAGGAAATACAATAATTATATTGATCAAATTTCTAAAACAGATGTCTGGATTTCGGTCGTAAATTGTACAGCTAAGCTCGTAGTTAGGACTACCTCTTGAAGAGATGTGCCGCCAGCCCAAAAGTGCCCCATTTAAGATAACAAAAGAGGCTGTGGCCAAGGTGACCGGCAACAACAACAATAGCAACAACGTCAAGCTCAATTGCCCCCCCACAACTCACAGCAACTTTAATTAATATCGCTAAAAATAGCTTCTGTGCCTATGTATGTGTGTTTGTTCATGTGTGAAGCAGCCCCTCCTGCGCACAATGTAAATATTTATCTTTTGTTATGCAGTCTTCGGCAGCTGACTTGTCTAAGTAACCTTAAGTTTCATAGGTTTTTTGGAAAAAGGGTTAAGTAAATTATTTCAAACTGAGTAACATTTTATATCGATCAAGGAAAATTCATAAGAATTTTCCAATCACAGCCATTTAAATCTTTATTTGAAACTGATAAATTTGATTTAAAAAAATGGTTATATCTTCGGTTCTGTAAACTTTGAAATCTTTGTATTGTAATCGTTAATATAGCAAATTTTAATTTTTTAGCAAATTATAATCAGCTCTGAAAACGGAGAAAAAAATGAAACTCACCAATCTTCCTGTATTAGATAGTTGCGATCATCGTAGGCATTTAACTCCTTCAGCTCGCTAACCGTAATGCCGTAGAGACGTCGCACCAGCGGCTCCACATTCTCCGGCTGCATCTTGGGCTTGATATCCGAGCCGGGCTGCAGCAGCGCATTGCTATCGGCCGGAACGTTTCCATTGCCATTTGTTGCAGTTGTTGCCGTTGGAGTCGTCGTCGTCGTTGCCGTCTCGTTAGCCTTGTTGAGCTTTTCGGCACTGTCGTAGTCGTGATTCAGTGTGTATGACTTTTTGGTAATGCTCGTCAGCTCCACATTGTTCCACTGCTCCATTTTGTGCTGCTGCTGCTGTTGTTATTCCTCACTTAATCGGTATGCAAAAAAAAAACGAGTAAATATATATAGCAACAGATCAGAATACAACACGATCGAAATGTGCTCGGTTTTGCGCTCAAAAGCGAAATGAATTGAATTTCAAGCGCCTCAATTGAAACGAGTTCGTCGACGTCGACATCTTCTTCATATCTTTGGGCAGAGCGTGTGCGTGTGTGTGTGTGTATCTGTATCTATACATATATGTGTATGTGTGTGTGTGTGTCGCGCCTGCTTTATTAACCCAGCTAATTTGGTTATTTATTTTATTTTTTATAACCTTTTCTGTTTACATTTTGATTGCGACGCTACTATGTACAAATATTGTCCCCTTTTCCCTTGCCCTTGCCGTGCATTGGGACAGTGCATTGTCACAGCATTATTTTTTTCACTTTCTTATACCCTGCATAAATTTACATCAAAATAAGGTATAATGCATGCAATAGACAGAAAAGTTTATATACTGACTGATATTTATTCAAAATCGATACAAATACATTTTGAGAATATTTTTTTTGTAGAATATATCACTTGTTTTAATTCCATCTGAAAACTTTTTCAAACTCAGTCAATAAACTGAGAAATTATTGAAGACATCTTATAGACAAGGGTATCTTCTAATCTCTTACACTCTCGTCTAGCGCACTTTTCCAATTTTTTTTGTATTATTTTTTTGTTTATCAACATTGCTCAACTAGGCCCCAAAGCAAACAAACTTCAAGTCGTGATCGCACTATATTAAGCGAACTTAACGCCAATCAATGTATACTGTAGATTTATACACACTTATGTATGTATGTATATAATACATACATGCATAAATCGCATAGATTGGATTGCAAAAGATTATGGCGCCCTAGTTGTCGCTCTGATAGTATAAATCAGCTATCAACTATCAAGTGCTTAAAGAGCACGTTACAATTGGTAGACACAACAAACTCAATTGAGCGCGATGTTAAACTAGTCTAGAATTGAGCCAATATATTTATATAATAGCTTTTTGTTTCTTTTTTTCTAAGTGTGGAGGGAGTAATGCGCAATTAAAGCTTAGATTGAGTGAATGAGAGAGAAAGAGAGAGAGAGAGAGCTGGTATTTTATTGACTGCCTAATTATATAATAGTTGTTGAAGTTTTTTATTGGCCCATATCCGTTCCCACTACAAACAATTTTAATGAATGAGCGAACGAGCCGCTGACCTTGACTCAAATGCAGTTTAGTTACTCATACGACGCGTTGTCTAGCTTGCAGTCAGCTACTAGCTGCATTTGCCACTGGGCACTCACACACACTAACACACACACACACATGCACAGGCATAGTAAATCATGTAAATATGCACAGCTGATTGTTAATTATGCAAATTAGTTGCCAACGAAATTGAACAATTTTAAGTATGTGCTTTAATTACAAGCTTCAGGCTAGCAAAAAAAACACGCACCTGTTCGTACAACTGGTCAATTTAAACTAACGTTGGCTAGCCACTTTTATTTATTTGGGCTCAATTCAATGCTGAGCTGTTCAAGGGCTGGTTCTGAATGTGGACTGTTTCGCAGTTCATCATTTGTATACTTAGCAGTGCAATAAAAAAACAAACAAATTTAATTGTCGACACAATAAAAACAATTCAACTTTAAAGTTAAACAAAAATGTATCGAAAAGTAATTCAAAATTTGAAGCATGCGTCGACATGTGAATGGCAGTTTTAGCTGCTTCTTGTTGTTATTTGCTACCAGCTGTTTTTAGTTATTTCATGCACATAGAAACAGCAAAAACAAAATAGCATTAAAGTTAAACAAAAACATGAGCGAATAAATCGAAAAGCAATTCAAAACCAAAATAAAAACAAAACATCATTAAAGTTGAACAAAAACTTCAGCGAGTTAATCGAAAAGCAATTCAAAAATTAAAACGCGCGAATCAATCCGAAAGCTATTCAAAAATAAGGCGCACGTCGACATGTGAATGGCAGCTTTAGCTGCTTCTTGTGCTGCCGTTTGCTACCAGCTGTTTTTATTTATTTGTTGCACATAACCTCACACGCACTTTTGATTTCCAATTTCTTTTGTGTTTCCGTCTTTTTGTTTAATTCTCATTAGTTAAATGATTAGTTAGTTATGGATCAACTGTATGTGGAGATCGAAATAAGCACACAAAATGCCGAAACAACAATATACACCAGCGTGCCTTCATTTCTAGCACTTTATACATATCGCTACCTCGGGGAGCCTCCAAATATCAAAGTCAATTTTGTGGCCAGCAAAATTGGTGCTGGGAAAATAGCTTTACGTAGCTCGCAGCTGCGACGGGAACTCACCGATCAGCACATAACTTGCCGGGATGCCGCCACCCTACCCGCTCTGAGGGATCTGCGTCTGCCGATCTACGAGCGGAACGGGAACATCTTCATTGCGGGTACCTGTGCCGTTTGCCGGGAGCTGATTGCCCGTCAGCCGAGTGTGCATTTACGGCAACTGTTGGGCTTTAAAGGTAGCTGTCTGCTGGCACCGGCCGAAGCCTCCATCTGGACACGGTTTTGTGAGGTGGATGTGGCTAATCTGGTCAGTCAGCTGCAGGGCGGAGAGCTGAAGTTGCGCGAGGTGCCCGTCGAGGTGGTGCGCTTCGAGCAGCACATGAACCAGCCGGTTCGCATGCACAACATCTACAAACTGGCCCGGCAGCAGGCCAATCAGACTGAAAACGGTGTTCCGGTGAAGCGCAAGGAGCGTGTCCTTATTGAATGCAGCATACCCAAGGAGCAGCTGTTGATCGAGCATCGTTTCGCCGAGGGCATCAGCTTTACAATTGCCGACCTTATACTCTATCCGCTGCTCCGACTAGTCTTCCAGCACTGCGCACAAATGCTCCCACATTTTCCGCTTACCAGCACTTGGTTGAGTGAGGTGAGTAATCGTAAAGGAAAACTCGTCTATTAATTTAGTTTTTCGCTTTAAGATAGTAAAAGGAATTAGGAAAATATCGGATAGTGTCTGATCTTACTTACTATTATTTTAATTGCTTGCAGATCGACACCTTTGACACGAACTGCGGGCGAATCCTGCATGAGCTGTATGTGCCCATGCTGGTGGCACCGGCGGAGAATACCCAATTGCTTAGCATACCCGACTGCGAGGAAGCGAGCCTGTATAAGGCCGATCCGAAGCGTTATCGTCCGAAAAATCGCATATACACCAGCCAGGCGGAAGTGGATGCGGCGTTGGCCAAGTTGACTCCACTGGAGTTGAAGTTTAGTGCCGATTCAGAGCACTCGTATGGCGAGCGATTAATCGATTGGCAAGATATTGAGCCGACGCATGCGAAGAGCTCAGCGCTGCCAGAGGAGCGGCTGGAGCGGAAGCGTCAGCAGCTGGAGAATATGGCCAATGCGGTCGTCTCACTGGCACAGCCCGGCGATCGCATTGTTGACTTTTGCAGCGGCACCGGCCACCTGGCCATACTCCTGGCCCTCAAGCTGCCCCAGTGCATTGTGATTGTGCTGGAGAACAAGGCATTTTCACTGGCGCACGCCCAAAAGCGAGCGGCAGAGCTGAAGCTGAGCAACTGCGTCTTCTATCAGTGCAATATTGATTATTTTATGGGTCGCTTTGATATCGGCGCCTCGCTGCACGCCTGCGGCACAGCCACCGACATAGTCCTGCAGCAGTGCCAACGCGTAAGCGCTCGCTTTGTGTGCTGTCCCTGCTGCTATGGATCGCTGCAGCCCATGCCACACATTGCCTATCCGCTGAGTGCACGTTTCCGTGAGGTGCTCGATACAAAGGACTATTTGTATATTGCGCATTCGGCGGATCAAGCGCACGAACTGGGCACCACCAACTGCAAGCCGGAGATAACGCAGCAGGGATTGCACTGCATGTGCGTTGTGGACACAGATCGCAAGCTGCAGGCGGAGGAGGCCGGCTACAAGGTGATACTCACGCGCTTGAAGCCGGAGCAGTGCACTCCAAAGAATCATTTGCTAGTCGGTCGCATTTAACATTGACATTCGCTGCATAAACCAAAATAAATATATGGACAACATACACTAAATGTGCATTTCCAATATCAAGATAAACTACATTAACATTTTTTTTATTTTTTTTTTAGATTTTTTGTATGGCATTTTAGTGGCTGTATAGAAACTGGGAGCTGTTGTTCATTTAAATAAATTAAATAGTAGTGAAAAAAAAACCTTTATTTAAACGGCTACTTGAGTGAAAATCACTGTTGGATTTTGTAAATGCGAAATTGAGGTTATTTTCTGACTCCAAGTACCAGGCGAACAGAAATTAGCAGAAGGTCGATGAATGAACTGAAATAAAATTGTGCTTCCATACTATTGAAATATTTAAATTATTGCAAGCTTTCAGGCTGTAATATAAAAATTACAATAACACTGCATTTCGGTCATAGATACCTGCGAAATTAGCTATCAATACGTAGGTACAAATAGTTCCAAGATTATTTGTCTATATCTGAATAACAAATTTTTTTTTATACATAATTATTTTGGTCAAGGACCCTTGTATATATTTAAGTATATTTAATTACCGTTTAAGGTTTGTTTTATTTGAGTAACATGAAGTGCTTGTAGAAAATGACTTAATGGGTTACCAATTTACTAATTTTAGAGCGATTTCAACACGCCAGCGCCAGTCTAATTAATTAGTTTGTTGTTGTTGTTGCCGCCACGCAAAGCGAGTACCAAATGTAACACTGAACCGCCTTGCACTTTGTAATCAGCCGCTGTTTTGTCATCGTTCCTGAAAATTAATAAAAATTAAATTTGGTTTTTTTTTGGGAGTTATTTTTATCTCACATTTGCTTGCCGGAGAAGATGAGACGTTGCTGTTGCGGTGGAATGCCTTCTTTTTCCTCGACGCGCTCCTTAATGCGATCAACCTTATCTGTGGGCTCAATATCAATCTCAATTTCCTTGCCGGTCAGTGTCTGTAAATAATTTTTATTATTTTTGTTGTTGTTGTACACAAAAAGATGACACATGTTAAAGGCCGCGTTCATTCACCAGCTAGCTACGATCTATGCCGCATTTGTGCTTACCTTCACTTTGATCAACATTTTGCTTGTGTGTTGCCTGGAGTTTATTAGCTACCAAATAATTTAAAATTAATTTGCTAAAATTTATTGCAAGCTTGTTCGGGTCGCGATGTTTTTGCGAATGTCATTCGAGCAGTGCTGCCAACTGGCGCAAAGTGACTTATCAACTCGGAATGCTCTGAATGTCGATAGCACGCGTTTTCGATTGATTTTGATTTCGATGTTGCCTGAGCTGTTTTTGTAATTGAATTTTTATAAAAACATATTTTCAAATGTGAAACTTTGATTTTGTTTGACATGGCATTAGAGAAAACCCATTTTTTGGTTAATCTTTTATTTACAATCTAAATACCTAAATACATGAATACCTAAAGCAAATGCAATTCGTTTAAAACTGAGATTCTTAGTCTCAAACAAGGTGTTTGTGTTTGTTCATTTCGCGCACGGCCTCGCTAATGTGTCGAATGTCACGGGCATAGGTGCGACAACAGCCTCCAATAATTTTCGCTCCAAGCTGCGTCCACTCCGGCACATATTTCTCGAGCGGCACACAATGCTCACGTCCTTGCCATCCGGTGGCCACATCATACACCTCACCGCTGTTTGGATAGACCACCAAGGGTATCTGCTCCTCGGCACTGCGCTCTCCATTCAAGCTCTTCAACAGCGGCGTCACAAACTTGGGATGCACACAATTCACACCCACTGCCAGGCATTTATCCAAAGCTTTACGTTCCCGCAGAATGTCCCAAATAGCAGTTGCTGCCTCGGCAAACTCTTCGCCATGTGCCAGTGTGCTCTCATCCTTGCATTGAAACGAAACCCAGAACTTCACCTCGGGATAATCATCGCAGAGCATTTCAACCAGTGCCTCAGCCTCCATCTGACAGGGTATCGTTTCAATGGCCAATGCATCGACGCCCGCTTCCAAACACGCCTCGATGCGAACTCGATGCCAGTCGGTTATAGTTTTAGCTGCCACATAATCCGCATAGCTGCCCGTGTACTCGGAGCCATCATGGAGATGTGCACCAAAGGGTCCTATCGAGGCAATCACCAGCGGGTAGCCTGTAAAACAAAAATAGTCAATATAATTTAAATTGGAAATATTTAAACGCTTGCAGAAGACAATTTAATTGACTATAGGCTACTCACCCTCGGGCACCTCCAGCTGCGACTCAAAGCATTCCGTCAGATACTTCTCTTTGGCAATGTGTGCCAGTCGCACCGTGTTTTTGATTAACTCAATGCTCTCCTGCTCGTCCAGCTCCAGATACTCCATGTAACCCTCGACACTCGTCTGATAGGTGTTTGTCAATATCATATCAGCGCCATCTATCGCACAGATTGTTGATAAGCAAATCGGTTGCTAATTGAAATGTTCGTAAATCACTTACTCTGCAAAAAATCGAGGTGTGTATTGATGACAGCTGTCGGATTTGTGGCATTGAAGCGTGCACTCCACAGTGGATCGCCATCAACGGAGTTGCCCACATGTACCGTCATTTGTGTGCCGAAGCCACCATCTTTAACCAGCAAACGCGTCAGAACCATGATTAAGTGTTGCGTATAGAGCTGAAAAATCGTTGGGTATGAAAATGGTAATTTTATATTAATAACAATCCGGTGATAAGAGTTTTACATCGCTGTAATGGGGAGAGGGGGGGTCTTATCAGCACAGCCAGCTGTTTGTCTGCTCTTTGTTCCCACTGCGAACCTTGACACCTTTGCTCTCGACTTTCTATACTCTGTTCCCAAAGGGTATATTTGTACAAAATATAACTTGCTTAAAGTAGAATTGTATTGAAATTTAAATCGACATTTCTATTTGCAAATCTAATATACTTATTCAATTTTCAAAAACCGAGAAACTAAAATTCGTATTTTTCAGAATATATTATTTGGTATTATTATGTTTTATTTCACAAAGTTTTTAAATCACAATTATAGCGACACAAGGTTTACTGACGATTTTTATCTGTCGATCCACACATAATTAGTTTGGGAACAGAGCATTTCTTAGTTGGGAGTTTCTAACTGCAAAACTACAGTTTCACTGATTAAAAAAAACTACAAACCCGACAACCTTGGTCACAGCAAACCACAACTGCAATCAAGTTCAATGAACTTGCTGTGCAACAAAAGCTTCAACAGAAAAGCTTCACAGTTGTAAGATATCATGGAAAATTTTAATGTACACACACGACATTGTCAAGCACTCACCTTGAGAAGCTTATAAATAGATCTTGTAATTGATTAAAATTGTTGTTATTTTTTTATAAGACGTGATGCGATCAACAACGTGTTGTGATTTCACAAAACAAATCTATTAGATTCCGTTGCTATTCTAATGCTCAAACTATATATGAGATATAGTACTTATATATATGTATGTATTTATTGTGTTTGCGGCTGGGCGTCCCACAAGCTTTTAAGTGGTACACAATGCTGTCTGTCTGCTTTTATAGGCTGGCTCTTATCACAGTGCGAAACAAACAAGTAATAATGCAAACTTAAACAAAACAAAAACTGACCGGGTGTCGTCCAGCTTATAGATAAGCGACTGTCCAGCTGGCAATCAGACATTGCTCTAGGAACAGCGAAAGAAATCTGATGCAATACTATATACGATCAAACATTTGCATTTTGTTTTTTTTGTATTCACTTACTGATCTTTTACAACTGTACAAGTACAATAACCCTAGGACCAAACTCCGATAACTTTATCAAAACTGAACCGACCATCAAGCTCGATGCCATTTTCTTCGTGGTTTGTTGTCTTAATAAATCCAGCATTGCAATTATAAGCATTTGTGAAAATCTATTTTTTTGAAAGACCTTTCAACTCCCTTTTAAAGTTAAAGAACCAAAAATGTTCGGATTCCTATTCCTTCATGCTAGAAATACCCTTCCAAGACTTTAAGACTGGCTTCATGATAAGCGTGCTTCTAGCTGAGAGTCAAAAAGATAATGCTCGAGGAACAGTAAAGAAAAATCTGATGCAATTACATTTCATTAAAGGGCATTGACCAGTATATATTCAATTCAATTCAATTCAGTGTACTATTTTGCGTTGACTAAAAGTTATCTTAGCGTTTAGAAAAGAACTATTAATCGGTTAATGATTTATTAAACACTAAACACTAATCAGTTTATCAGCAAGTGGCACTATTGTGTTGGCCATATATGTGCTGGGACAGAGATCATCCCGCCTGATGTCTGGAGTCAGGCAGTGCCTGCTTTGATAACCTTTGGCCAAAATATACTAGTCGTGTGAACCGAACAGTAAACATATGGCTGATATATATACTTCTAAGCCATTCGTAAATGTACCCGCAGCGGAAAAAAACAGTAACAATGTTGCACTTAAAATATCCCAACTGCGGATTACTCTGTTCTTAATGTAATAATTTAAAAAAAGACAAAAATCATTATAGCGGTCGTGATATAATATAAAATAAACGATCCATTATTTAAAGCTACTCTAATAACAGACCTTCCAGAAATTAGGATTGTCCACGAATTAGCTTATTTTAAATGACTTGTATCTAAAATATGTGCTAAATTTTGCATCTTTTGTAAAGCTCCATCAACTAACAAAAAAATATGATGTACTTGTCCTTTACTCAATGCATACCAAATTTGTGTATCAAAACTTAAAAACAGGGGCTTTAAAACTGAGATATAGATTTTTGAGATATACCTATTATTATTTACTAAAATACTCCTCTCGCTTTTGGGTGCAGAGTATATTGATTTAAATTTAGAAACACCATTAAAACCTTGTGCTTCGCAACATTGATATGAGTAATCTGACGAACTTTGAATTTAGCATATAGCAACACTTAAGTATATTTTTGAGTCCAGGCCGAGAAAAATGAAAAGCGATACAAATAAATTTATAAAACTGGAATATTCTGAAAGCATGCATTCCCCACACCGGATCGAAACCAAACATAACAGAAATCGAGCAAGACAATGAGAGCTTAGTGGCTTGTGACATTGAACCAAATAATATGGCGATTATTGAATTGAAACATAGAAAGAAATTTCTACAGATAGTAACACTTATATTTTAGCATTATGTATACATAGGTCTAGTTAACAGCAAGAAACTAAAACACTAATGACGTTTGTATTGCCGAGTGCGGCTGCTGGGCGATGTTATCAATACATTTGCGTATTTCGAGTATATCATCGGGATAGACGCGACAGCAGCCGCCAATGATGCGTGCGCCCAGTTTCAGCCAGTCGGCCACAAAGGAAACCACATTCAGACCGGTGCCCGTCCACTCTCCCCGCTCGCTGTCGTACACCTCGCCACGATTGCTGTAGACGACCAGCGGCGGCTTGGGCTCGTCCTTGGGCAGGATGGCGTGCAGTGATTTCAAAAGCGGCGTCACATAGCTGGGATTCACACAGTTGACGCCGATGCCCAGTAGGCGGGATTGCGCCTCATAATCCACAACTAGGCGCCAAACGGCCAAAGCGGCTGTGGCAAAGGATTCACCATGTGCCAGACTGCTTTCATCCTGTGGATAAGGTGTATGCATTAGTTAGGTATAGCCACATGCATATATTTGATTTTAATGAATGAAACTCACCTTGCATTGAAAGGACACCCAGAACTTGGCCGTAGCAGATCTATCCAAGATGAGCTTTGTGACAGCGATAGCCTCCAGTTGGCATGGTAGCGTCTCTACGGCCAGTCCATCGACGCCCGCCCTTAGGCAGGTATCGATGCGTGTGGTGTGCCATTGCTGCAGCTGGGTGGAGTTCACGAGATTCGTATAGCTGCCCTGGTACTCGGAGCCGTCGTGCAGGTGGGCGCCATATGGTCCGATTGAGGCCAATATCCATGGCATGTCGGCGCTTATGTTGCCATTGTTGGCCGCCACCTCCTCCATATACTGGGATTTGGCTAACCGCGCCAAATGCACGCTCCGAGCGATTAAGGCAATGCTCTCCTCTACCGTCTTGCCCAGATGCTTCGTGAATCCCTCCACGCTGGACTGATACGTATTGGTCAGTATAATATCGGCGCCTTTACGCAGAAAGTCCAAATGCGTTTGGATCACGGCATCCGGCTGGGTGGCATCGAAACGGGAACCCCACAATGGATCCCCATCAACCTTTTCGCTGACATTGCGCGCCAATTGGCTGGAAAATCCGCCGCATTTGACCAAAACACGCGGTTTTTCCTTTTGCTGACTCCAGTTTCCAGTAAACGAGGATAACATTCCGTTGATATATGTAGTTTCTAGTCTACGTGTGAAAACCAACTGCATATAATTAGTTAAATAATCTTATAACACGATTTCAATTGCTTATGTACAGTTATGTACATGGTTCTATCTTATTTTTTGTTATTGTACGTACGTGAGATTATGAATTTGCCTGATTTCCCTTTGTTGTTATTTTCGTCGTTTTTTCTATGTGAATGTATTTATCATTGCTGGCAACTTTACTACAAATGAGTTTGTTTTTATTTACCGTTCGTGGCTGGCAACTTTTCTACAAATATGTTCGCTTCTTATTTCGTCTTGCCTACGCCTACTTATTCATACCTATGTATGTACATGTACGCACACAGACACATAATTGCTGTCAAGCGACAGCCGCACAGCTGACTACTGTTTACAGTTGCTGTTGTTGTTCTGGGTGCATATACGATAACAGTGGCGGTCAGAATAGCTGTGCAGCCGACAGCTGTTTACAGTAAAAGTGGTACAAATGTACCAACAACTTAGTATTCGATGGTACACTGGGCATTTTATATTATTGTACTCTGCTTTTTACAACAACAGTGATTGCCTAAATAAAAGGCACAGTAGTAAACAGTATTATTTGTGGAGAAACAAGTTTATTCGCTGAGAATAATATATATATATATATAAATACATATTGATAATTTATATAGTCGATAATAATACATATTCATAAACAAATTGAGTACGAATTTAATTTAAATATTTTTTGGCCATATTCAACGGCTTTGTTAGTAAATATATTGTTAATGTGGTTGCTTTAATTGATCATTTTTGGGTGTTAGGGTATTATAATCACATTGATGTTTTGTATATATAATAATATGTATATGTATAAATAAATAATAGTAAATTTGACAAAGCAAATCAATTGGAAAATGCCATTAAACAATAATTGTAACTTTGGTAAACTTACGCAATCGTATAAATTCTAAATCATTTTGTTATAGTTCACTTGCAAACGTACTATAACTAATTTACAGTTTCTTCAAATATATATATATATATGTATATATTTTTGTTTTCACTAAATAACAGTATTCATAGATATCAATTGTTTATTGGTTGTTAATAATAATATTTCTTTTCCGATTTTTAGGTCAGCTGCGGTGTTCATCTCTCAAAAGTTTTCGAGCTCTGGTTAGATAACCAGAGAAATACTTTGCTCAAAAAATACATTATCTGCCGTGTTGTAACGGTATATTGGCTATATTTATATGTGTGTATGTATGGATACAGGTATGTTTTCAGCTATATATGTATGTATGTATATCGGGTTACGTGCATGGAAGTTCATTGTGTGAGTGTGTGTGTGTTTTTGTCTTTGTGTTTAGGTCTGTGGCGGCTGCTAACTGTAATGAGGGCAAAATGCAAACGATAAAAAGTACAAAACGGAAACGGAAACAAAAATCAAAAGAAAATACACGCACAGAGCGAAAAAAGCAAAAGCGTCGGCTTATTTCAAGTATTCGGATGATAATCCGGTCAATGCCAATCTTTTTTTTCAGTCTCTACTCTGTTTTTAATATTTGTTTTTAGGAATTTTCCACTCGCTGATAACAGTACATACAGTGGTCGCTCGGTAATTGTAACTTGACAGTTCCAGCATTGATTGTAGCTATCAAATATATTAAATTAATAACAGTCAAAAGTTTTGCGAGAAAGCTAAAGTGTTTAAAAGTTTGCTCTCAAGCATACAAACTAAAGATTCAAAGCAAAAAATTATAGTTTCTGAAAGATTTATAGGTTAAAAATAATGAAAATGTAAGGAATGCTTTTGAAATTTGTTTTTAAACAATTTTAGAGAAAAGTAATTTTTAAGAGGGTACAAAAACAGAACTGAAAAGTTAATTAAAAAACGTTGTAGCTTCCGAGCGATCACTGTACTGATAACCCACAACCAGGACTGCCGCCTCCTGGCCTGCGCCCTTCCTACGTCTCTCCCTATGAAAAGAGATTGTTGCGTCGCTTCAGAGAACCAAATTTCTTTTCCGCCTCCAGCAGCATTTTCTCCTTCTCCTTGCGCACCACCTCGAAAGGTATCGTCCTGGACATGCGATCGATTTCCTGATCCGAGGGAAAATCCTCAAAGCTCATGTTACTGAAGCCCGTCTTGGCCGAGTTCTGTATGGTATTGGACTGAAAATTGCGACTGCTGCTGCCACCTGCTCCTCCGCCTCCTCCTCCTCCTCCGCCACTAACACGATTCTCATCCTGGGCGGGATCATCATCATCGTCATGCGATTGGTATTGGAGGCGCTGATGCTTCTGCTTGCTGCCGGAGCTGAGTGAGGAGGTGGAGCCGAGTGCGCTGGCGCTGACCTTTTTATACGCATGACTTTTGACCTTTTGGGTGAGCTTGGCGGGCAGGGCTCTTACAGCCAAATGGGACTTTTCCTTTTTGGGTTTAATGCTGGCGGTGTCGCTGCCATCGGCAACCAGATCGGCCGAACGCAACACCACCGGCTCCTCCTCGTCGTCGGGCGTGAAGTCCGAGCAGCGATCTTGAGAGATTTGCACAAAACCATTATCAGCAATGGCTAGCAGTGGCTGCAGGTGTGTTGGTGGTGGTGCCGCTGGTGCGGAAATTGCAATCGGAACTGGTATCGGAACTGGAGGTGGTGCTGGTGGTGTTGGTGTTGGGACTGCAACGGCAACAGCGACAGGCTGGACTTGGATTGTGCCAGTGGTGGTGGTGATGCTGCTGCTGGAGGAACTGTTGGTGGTGGCGGGCACATTCACATAGACGCTACTGATGCTGCTACTATGGTTTTTCGTATTATTGTTCAGCGGTTCGGGCGTTTTATTTATAATTATCGAATGATTGATGGTCACCAGCTGCGTATGCACTTTGCTAACATTATTATTATTACTATGATTACTATTATTATTATTATTATTGTTGCTGTTGGGATAGTGCAGCTGGAGCTGGTTTTGCTGTGCCTGGATTTGATCGGGCGTTACGACAACACATTTGCGAATTACCTGTGGAAATGGCTCGGAGCCAAAGAGATCCCGCTGCTCCACGAATGGATTGAATATGGGCTCATTGAACTCATCCAGCTGCGTTTCCGGCTCCGGAAAGTTGGCAAAATTCGATTCCGATTGCGGCACCGGTGCCGATTTCACCGGCGTTGATGTCCACATTTCGGGCTCGCTGGGACGTGTTCTTGGTTTGGGTGCTCGCTTGGGTGGCTTGCCAACGGGCAGCTTGAACGGCGCCATGGCAAACACATCGAGCTCCTCCTGTGCCGCCGTTGTGGACTCATTGCTGCTCTTGCTCTCCGCGGAACCGTAGTCCAGCTCATCGTCCAGCAGCAGCGGTCGATCCCCGAATTTGTGCAACAAATCGCTGGATGTGGGACTGAGTTCCTCATTGTTGATGACACCAGCTGCACAACTGGCGTTGCCATCAGCCAGACTGGCGGCAACAGCTGCGGCGCGATCCTTTTTACGCAGACGCACCTTGACAACGACACGACTGCGCACATCATCCTCGTGCGTGGTGACGCTCTCGCATTCCGCATGATAGGCGGAACTGGAGCAGGTCTTGACGCTCTCGCTGATGCCATCCATATCGAGTGGAGGAGGACGTCGCAGTTTGGCGAGTGAGGCGCGCGGATTCTCATCGAATAGATCATCATCCTCGGCACGCAAGTCACTGGCAGAACCAATGGAATCAGCATCGTCATCCGACTCCACATTGGCCGCCGCCTGGGCGGCAGCTTGTGCCGCTTGGGCAGCCACTGCGGCGGCCATTAGATTCAGCTGTTGGGCGGCCTGCTGGGCGGAGGATGAGGGTCGTTTTGTTGTCGCCGTTTGGCGCAGCTTCTTCACAATTGGCAAATGCGTAGTTTTGTCCACCTTCTGATAGGCAACCTGTTGGATTTTGTGTATGGTGTCGGGTATGTTGCTAGTGACGATCTGCTTGAAGATCGCTGACTTTTTGTTGCTATTGCTGGCACCCTCATCGCTGTCCTGCTGAAAGAACTCCGAATCGGAGTCATCGGATGTGGGCTGATCATTGCTGCGCAGCTTTTCATACTTATTCCGATCCTCCAGCGGCAGCTTGACAAAACTAGTGGCGCCCTCAGCTTGTAGTCCCACATCATCCGAATCGGTTTTCAGTTTGCTAATTAGCGAGGTTTTGTCCTCCTCAAGCGTGGGGGAGAGCAGCCACTTGGATGAGCTGGATGAGACCGCATTCGCTGCCGCTGTGACGCTGGGCGTAACTCCGCCGGAGGAGCAGCTCACGATGAATTTCGCTGTGGATGAGATCAAGTACGTTTTATGCAGTAAGGTAATGAGATTACGGACTAGTACGAGGGGGCGTTTTTGTATACGGAATGTTAGCACAAATATTTCTTCTTTTTTTTTAATTTTTATTTTAACTAAGTGATGCACAAATCGAAAGATGTTCAAGATTAAGTTGTAATGTTAATGTCTGTACTTAGATTGTCTGTATGCTAGAATGTGTGTGTGTGTGTGTGTGTGTGTTATTATGAGATTGGGGATTAGTTAAATGTGGCGACGAGTCCGTAGACTTGAATGCTGTTGCTCGATGTCATCCTTGGTTTGGTTGTGAGTTAAACGATGATCTATGGATACACATTGGTTACTAGGCTATGCACAGGACTACAGTTATGACTAGAAACGATCAAGAAAAGAGCGTTTATAGCTCTGGCAATTTCTTAACTTTTCGATTGTAATAGATTGTTATTATTTGTATATGCTTGGTATTATAATTTTGTCACGAACTGTATTTTAAGTTGAAGAACATCATAAAGTAATATTTATAATTTAATTTATTTATATTTTAAATTGCTTGATTTTTAAAGACAAAAAATAAAAAATTTAAATTTTAGTAGTTTAGTTTATATAATACACATTAGTTTATACCTTTCTTCTCTACTACTTTATATATTTCGTGACAAAATTATGAAAAAGATCTTTGTGAACTAGATCTTAAGTCTTGTGGTTGTAAGTATTGGTGAACTGTGCATAGCCTTTGTGTTAGTAAATAGTTATTCAAATCCCATTTTAATTTTAAATAGTGCTTAAGTTAGCTAATTAAATTTGTAGTTGTTTTTTTTTGTTGTTTTTGTTTATTGCTTTTGAAATCAGTTTAAAACGCTCTTTAACTTTCATACAATTTCATCATTGTGGGTTTTAACTTAAATTAACGCTCCGCGTTTCTGGCTCTTCCAACTTTTCATATATAAATATATATAGTGTTTTTATATGTGAGTGTGTGTGTGTGTGTATGTTTATATATATACCATCTCTGCCATCTGATCAATTGATTTTCATTTGCTAGTTATGTATATGTGTCTATCATTACCTGACTTTTGTTGCTTTCATTGCGCTTGTTTTTGTTCTTTTACTTTGTTTTTATATATGTATATATATTCTTTTCGTTTTAATAACTAGAATTTTGCTCTTTGGATTAATACTTTCAATTGTGGTTGTTGTTCAGCATATTATTGTGTATATACAAGTATTAACAGGATTTGTTTTTAATAGCTAGTTGACCATCTTTTGTTATTGCTGTGGTCGCCTTTCAAGGAACGAATAATATCTGCCTATGGACTTGTATGCAAATATATATACTATATATATGTATATATTGTCTAGCATTGATTGGACATTGATTAATTATTAACAATTGTGTTTCATTCAATTTAATTTGTTTAATTGCTGCCACATCCACAGCGAACGCAGCTTAACGCGAACTTCGCAATTTGATTTTTTTTTGTGGGATTTTTTAGAAAGAAAGTATGATAGAAGAACGTAATGAAATTAATTAAATTAAAATAAATTTTAAATTCACTAATTTGTTGTTTAATCTCTCGTTTTGAGCAGTAGCAGTATTCCTAATTAATAATCTTTAGTTGTTTAGCATAAATCTTTAGAATTGCACGACTTCAACATTAAAATTAAATTAATTAATTTGATATGCAGCAAATTATTGCTCAAAAAACATTTCATTTCATTTGATATTTTCATTATGCTTAATTTAGTTAACAAAACACACACAGAATAAAGTACAATAAGTAGACAAAAAGATAAAGTATATGTCGAAAGGCTTTAAAGTCAATTTTGAATAAGTTCTCATATTTGATAAATACAATTTAAAATAGCTGTTATAAATTGTACTAACATTGGCCATTTACTCATATTATCGGCCATTAGACATATACAAACAAATTGAAAATTTTACAATATACACTCATAGAATTTATGTTTAATTTGTTTGGTTAATTGAAACCACAACCACTAATTACTGTTACTGTTAATATTACTGTTACTGTTACTAAGTAATAATTGTTTCTCTAGCATAGAACCAGCACCAAAATTTGTTTGTTAGAAGCGCTTAGATTGGAGTTGAAGATTATTTGAATAAGTAAAGTAAAGTTTTGTCAATAGATACTATAAATATATATATATATATATATATGTATATATATGTATGTAAATACAACAAATGCTGTTGCAGAACATCTGTTGGTTAGTAATTTAGTGCAATTGAATATTTACAAAAAAAAATATGGATATATATTGTATGTATATATAACACTCTTTAAGTAAGCAGTGACAGGAGGATCATTATATCATCGTTCGATCTATGGCACTCTAAATCTTTCTTTCCGCCCACTCTCACTCTCACACGCCCACTCCCACTCCCACTCTCTGCCTCTCACTTTCTGTCTGTATGTTATTATAGCGATCTTTACTATAAGCACAACAGCTATAGGGTTGGAACTAAGCATATTCTAGAGGATTTGCGTAGCATTCTCGCTCTCTTCAACTGGGCGTTTATGTTGCTGTTGTTGTTAAAGTTGTCACAATGTTGTTGTTGTTGCTGTTGGTTGGTTGGTTGTTGTCGATGTTGTTGCTGTTGTTGTTGTAGTAGTTGTTGCTGCTGTTACTCTACTGTGGGATGGGTTTTTTAGACTACGTCTACGTTCAAATCATTTTCACTTTCTAGATCGAGAGATTGAGAGCAACAAAAGCAACAATCGAGAAACTAAACGTATTTCTGGCTTGCAACATTAAGAATTACAAATTTCATGCTTTACCTCCAGTTTTGCGCAGCGAGCTCGCCTTCTCGCGCAGACCGGGCGGCAAACTGAACGGCGCCGAGCCGAACGGATCCTCAACAACCGCCGCCGGTGGATTAGGCGATACAGCAACAGGCGGTGCCATAGCAGGAGCTGCTGCCAAAGCTACTGTTGCGCCAGTCGGCACAGCCGCATTCTGCTCCGTGGGCGTCAGCGTGGATGTCGTCGACGCGGACTTGGCCGTTATGCCTGCAAATGATTGGAATTCATGAAATTTTGTATACTCCAAAAAGTTGGAAACAATTAAGGTCATAAAACTTAAATGTGGAATTAAAGTATAGGCCAATTAATGACCAAAATGGCTTCGGGCTTGACAATCGGTTCAGTTTTGACAAAGTTGTGGCAGTTTGAAGTCTAGGAAAGTCATTTATAAGGAACTTTTCGTTGTTTGGGCACTTTACAAGCAAATTTTTTTGTCACTTTTGGCGTGATTTTTGACAGAAAAATGAACTTCCACAAAATCACTTTTCATATAGTTTTTTATACTAATTGAGACACCCACAATCAATTAAACATAAAATTTCAAGATTCTATTTTTTGAAAAATCAAAATGTGTAAGGGTCCCCCCTTATGCTTTTTTCGGCAAAAAAATCCGAAATTTAATTTTTTCCAAAATTCATAAATTTTAGATGTAGAATTAAAGTTAATGCCAAATAATGATCAAAATGGCCTTGGGATTGACAATCGGTTCAGATTTGACAAAGTTATGGCAGTTTGAAGTCTAGGAAAGTCATTTATAAGGAATTTTTCGTTGTTTGGGCACTTTACAAGACAATTTTTTTGTCACTTTTTGCGTGATTTTTGACAGAAAAATGAACTACCACAAAATAACTTTTCATATAGTTTTTTATACTAATTGAGACACCCACAATCAATTAAACATAAAATTTCAAGATTCTATTTTTTGAAAAATCAAAATGTGTAAGGGTCCCCCCTTATGCTTTTTTCGCCAAAAAAATCCGAAATTTTATTTTTTCAGAAATTTATACTTTTTAGATGAAGAACTAAACTAGATGTTAAATATTGATCAAAATGGCCTCGGGATTGACAATCGGTTCAGATTTGACAAAGTTATGGCAGTTTGAAGTCTGGGAAGGTCATTTTTATAAGGAACTTTTCGTTGTTTGGGCACTTTACAAGCCAATTTTTTTGTCACTTTTGGCGTGATTTTTGACAGAAAAATGAACTTCCACAAAATCACTTTTCGTATAGTTTTTTATACTAATTGAGACACCCACAATCAATTAAACATAACATTTCAAGATTTTTTTTTTTGAAAAATCAAAATGTGTAAGGGTCCCCCCTTATGCTTTTTTCGGCAAAAAAATCCGAAATTTAATTTTTTCCAAAATTCATAAATTTTAGATGTAGAATTAAAGTTAATGCCAAATAATGATCAAAATGGCCTCGGGATTGACAATCGGTTCAGATTTGACAAAGTTATGGCAGTTTGAAGTCTAGGAAAGTCATTTATAAGGAACTTTTCGTTGTTTGGGCACTTTACAAGACAATTTTTTTGTCACTTTTTGCGTGATTTTTGACAGAAAAATGAACTACCACAAAATAACTTTTCATATAGTTTTTTATACTAATTGAGACACCCACAATCAATTAAACATAAAATTTCAAGATTCTATTTTTTGAAAAATCAAAATGTGTAAGGGTCCCCCCTTATGCTTTTTTCGCCAAAAAAATCCGAAATTTTATTTTTTCAGAAATTTATACTTTTTAGATGAAGAACTAAACTAGATGTTAAATATTGATCAAAATGGCCTCGGGATTGACAATCGGTTCAGATTTGACAAAGTTATGGCAGTTTGAAGTCTGGGAAGGTCATTTTTATAAGGAACTTTTCGTTGTTTGGGCACTTTACAAGCCAATTTTTTTGTCACTTTTGGCGTGATTTTTGACAGAAAAATGAACTTCCACAAAATCACTTTTCGTATAGTTTTTTATACTAATTGAGACACCCACAATCAATTAAACATAACATTTCAAGATTCTATTTTTTGAAAAATCAAAATGTGTAAGGGTCCCCCCTTATGCTTTTTTCGGCAAAAAAATCCGAAATTTAATTTTTTCCAAAATTCATAAATTTTAGATGTAGAATTAAACTTAATGCCAAATAATGATCAAAATGGCCTCGGGATTGACAATCGGTTCAGATTTGACAAAGTTATGGCAGTTTGAAGTCTGGGAAGGTCATTTATAAGGAACTTTTCGTTGTTTGGGCACTTTACACTTTTGGTTCTAATTTTTGTGCGACCACTGTATTTGATAACACTTACTGCCTTGACTGCCGCGCTGTCGTATTTTGTCAAACTCCGCCTCGAATATGTGATCCTCGGTCATTTGACTGAAAGGCTGCTCCTCCTCGAACGGATTCCAGGCCTCCACGCGCTTATCCACCGTCTGCCTAGCCAGCTCGTTACTGGACAGCGAGAAGGCTGTTGTGCTGCTTCTGCCGCCATAGATGCCCGGATTGGAGGTGGCGCTTGCCAGCGTCACTACATTCTGCGGCCCATCGCCCGACATGGCAATGTTGTTGTTGTAGGGAGCCAGAAACAGACTGGTCTCATTGGCAAAGGTTCTGCGGAGGCGCGAACAAAAGTAATGCACCATGAGTGTACGGAAATGGAAATGCAGCGATGAGAATGATGAGGATATAGGATAGATAGCAAAGCAAAGTAAATCGATTAAATGGAATGTTAATAAACAGGCTTAAGACTACAAGTATAGTTTATTGACTTTGCGGCTCGGCGTCATCGTCATTTGTAGCTCTTAAGGATTAATGACAGAAGAAGCAGTCGAAGTGAAAGCAAGAGAAGAGCAAGACACATACATAGATACATAGAGATGTGGGCAAACACACATATATAGCAGATAGTTACGGTACTTACTTATTAAAGGCCGAAGTATCGCTGACGTTGCGCCGATGACCGCCAATGCCACCACCTTTGGGTGGTGTCAACATGTGCTTGGTGGGTGTGCCGGGCAGACCCAATTCATTAAGTGCGACTTCAGCAGGCAGTTCGCTGGCAGCATCGCTGGCAACAGTAGTAGCAGCAGCAGCAGCTGCCGTTGTTGTTGTTGTTGCTGCTGCTGCAGTTGTTGCTGCTGCGTTTGTAGCAGCCTCATTAAATGGATCCGGATACATGCTGGATTCAAAGAGGCTGTTAACAGCTGCTGGTACGCTTGCAGCGGCCGCTGCAGCTGCTGTTGCCGGCACAGTTGCTGCTGCTGGTGCTGCTACGGCTGCACCCGTTGCAACTGTTGCAATCGCTGGAGTTGTTGCAACAACGGCTGGCATAGCTGGGAAATTCGCTTGGAATTGCTCCACAACGGGCTGCGGTTGTGGCGATGTGATGCTTTGACGCGGCAGTGGGCTGGGCGGCAAGCCCAATCCGAGCGCGTTCTGGCCATGTACCGATGTGGAGCCTTTGGGACGCGAGCGTGGCGCCACACTGGTGCCTGCCTCCACCAGGGATACGTTCTGCTGCGGCTTGGCCGCTTTGGCGGCAGCATTAATGCGCTTCACCTCCGACTCAAAGGGCGGGATCAGCAGCTGATCAAAGTTAGGCATTGCTGATTTCTACAAGACAAAAAATATATGTTTTAATTCTTTATAATTTTTTCTAAAGACACTATAATTTTTCAATGTACGCCGAAAATCCACTCAAATAACTTTGAATAAGTATAGTTAACTGTTCTAAGCTATTCATTTCGTTTTGAGCTTACATGCAGATTCTGGACAGGATTATCTTTGCCCACCAGCCGAAAGGCGACTTCGCAGACCTGCCAGATGTTTGGTCGCCGCTCCATGTCCGTATCGAGCATATACTTGATTAGCTGGTGAATGCCGCGAGAGTATTTGGAGCTGTCCGGTATGGCAAACTGACCGTTTTGTATGGCCAGCGTGCTCTCGCCAAAGGGCAGGGCAAAGAAGCAGAGCTTGTAGAGCATACAGCCTAACGCCCAGATATCCGCCTTGACCGTTATGCTTTTGCCACTGTACAGATCGACCATTTCGGGAGCACGATACGAGAGCGTTGTGTACTTTTGTATCTCTTCCTCGACAACGGTGACGCCATGCTGCTGCGGATTTAGCGTTTTGGCCGTGGCTGATCCAAAGTCACAGAGCACAAAGTTGCCACCGTCCGTTTGCAGAATATTCTCGACCTTCAGGTCCCGATGAATGATCGGCGTTTGGCAGTAATGCAAACGTGAGACTGCCTCGGCAATATCACAAAAGATGGTTAGCACTTCCGGCTCGGCGAAGCCAACATGCAATCTGCAGCAAAAGTAATATGATTTAGTAGTTGTAATTGTCAAAAGATAAATAACCTAATTAAGTTTCTAGTCAAGATCATTCTTTTTCCGCATGAATATTATATCACCAGGAGGGCAGAGGAAAGATTTGGTAGATAAGCATATCTAAGTGTCGTCTGGGAAATACATTTACTTTACAAAGAAACATTTTTAATCATCGCGTAACAAAGTGATACTAATTCTTGGCCCTATTTAGCTTTAGCCTTTACTTACCTAGCATTCATCATGGCCAGCATGTGATGCTTGCAATATGGCATCAACAAGAGCACCTCGCACACTCCGTTACCGGTGGGCGTAATGCTTGAGTCCACGTAGCCAATGATATTCTTGTGTCCGCTTAAATTGCTCTGCAAAACAAGTTAGATTATTATAAATTATATTTCATTTACTACATCATTTAGTACTTACGGCAATTTGTATCTCACGTTTGGCCACGTTCAGATCGTGCTCATTGTTGACGTACATACGTTTTAGTGCGTATTTAGTTGCCGATGCAGTGCCTCCACCATTACCACGAGCCAGAAAAACCATGGCAAAGCCGCCTGCAACGAGGGAATACACATGGGGTTAGTCATTATTGTAAATTGATATAGTCTAGACAGTTGACAGCTGGAATACCGTAAAAATGGAGGCCAACAAGCAACTAATACACGCTTGCCATTATACCTAAGAGGTAAAAGAGCCTAACAACTAAGTTGTAAAGTTTGCAAGACAAGTGTAATCTTAAGGAAATTATTTATTTACTTATTTGATGTCGACTAGAGACAGTCAAGACTATTACAAATTAAAAATTAATTTTAAAGTTTCTGGGGATATTTGAAATGAACATTTGTTGCAAGGATTGCGGAACGAACAATTATAGCAATAACTGTCATATTAAAAAATGTTGTTGAATGATTTATAACATAACATACAAAGTTTGTAAATGTTTCTGATTGCATTTTTACTACTTATCTATAAGAATATGTATGAATTTCAAAGTATTTAGTTTTATACTCTGAAACGTGGGTATTCCCCGACTTTATATAAGTATTCTCATTCAAATCTTATCAACAGTTGGTTTAGCTATGCAAATTATGTAGTGTATTTTGTTATTTTTTGTAATATACGTTTTTTTTTTCAAGTACAACAAGCGTTTGCCCCTCCCCACCCTGGTCCCCCTCCACCCACGAGTGGCTTTCAAACCACTCCAATGAACGATAAAAAGCGACGTAATATATGATACATATACAAATGAACATAATAGGTACATGTGTACATTTGTACACAACTATTGAAGGTCACGTATAACAACAACAACAATGACAAGAATAATAAATAATACACATACAAATCATTTGGGGGCAGAAAGCAGAGCAACAACAACATGATGAATGTGTGTGTGTGTGTGTGTGTGTGTGTGTGTGTGAGTGTGTGTGAGTGTGTGTGTGTGTGGGTATGTAACTGTAACTGTAGCTGTGCTCGATTTACGTTCGACTTTTTAGTTGGCGTTTGTGAAATTATAACGTCAAATGTTAATCAATGCTGAAGGTTGAGCAGCGTAAATCAACCCGCCAACAATAACAATAACAATAACAATAACAATAGCAATGCACAATTGTAATTGCAATTGCAATTGTAACGAGAAAACTTGAGAATTGAATTTGAAACGCAAAACAGACGAAAGCGAAGACGGCGATAGCGACAGGTGCCACTTAACAGGGGCTGGGGAGGGGTAACAAGAGCGGCAACTCCTTATGTTTTATCTCTTGCTCTTTTGCACTTAGTCATTCAATGTGTTTTTGTGTTTGAGCTGGCAACTCTGGCAATTAATTGTCGAATGATACAGCAACAACAATAACGACAGCTGACAGCAACAACGTTGCCTGCCAAGTTGCAAAAATAGCCGAAAAAAGCAACAAAAAAATATCAATAACTGTAGCCAAGTAAAAGGTGAAAATAAGACTCCACGCAACAAACACACACACACACACACACACACACACACACACACACACAAACACACACACTCACACACATCAAGAACAGAATAAATGCCAATAAAATGTCTGCCAGCTGTGGAAAATAGTGGCAACTATTTGCAAAGCACTCAGCAATTGAGTGGTGGTAAGGGTGGGAGGGTTACGTTTGCAGTCCTGGATATTATTCACCTAAATCCAAGGACATGACAATATATATATATAAGACTTGCATTATTGCCAATTCAGCCATTTTCCCTTCAAATCTAGCTTTTTTTTAGCAGAAATTTCAAACAAACAAGAAATAAAATAGCATGAACCTTTCTTCAGTTATTTTTTCTGCTAAAACTGGCTTTTCAGCTTGCCAACACTGGTGCCTCGCTGCGTTGACTGCTGAACTGTGCCATTTGAAAATGTGGCAGAATGGAAAACATAGTTGCCACTTTATTGGCTTAATTAATTCGCATAATTGATTGAGTTTCTATTGATTTTTGTAGTAGAAAGAACATTTAAACTGCATTATTTCATTTTTTCTCTTCTCAGACGCAGCACGCGACAAGTGGTAGGCGGAGGTGTGGGGGGGAGCTACGCAGTTGTTTACGCCCCACATTGAAATAGAGACATTACTTCTTGTTTAATTTTTATCTAATCTGACGCACATTTTAAATCAGGTGGCAGCACGCAGACATTTTTGATAAGAGGCTGTCTCCCTCTCCCTCTCAGGCAAACTCCCACTTACCTTCGGCCAAGACATCCTCGATTGTGACCGTGACGCGTCCAACGGTAAAAACCTTGCCAACGAAACTGTTTGTCTCCTTGGACGAGGAGGAGGAGGAGCTGTTGTGCAAGTTTTCCAATTTCTCATTTCTGTCGAATTTCGACAGGATTTTCTTCATTTTTCGATTTTCGATTTTTGGTTGTTTTTGTTCACTGCAGCAACGGTAGCAGCAGCGACGCCGACGTCGGCAGCAGCTGTGTGTGTGTTAATTGCGTGGGCGTTTGGCAACACTGGGCGTGTCAAGTGCCGAATAATTAATGTTGTTGTTGCGCGCTATATATTTTTTTTTTTACGCTGCGCTTTTTTGCATTTGAATGCACACAAACACACACACACACAGACACACACACTATGGAAAAAGAAAGTTGTTCGATTTTCCTTGCAGATTTGCACGGCAAGATATTGCCCGATTTTTTGGTATTATGTCTATTTATTGATGTTGCACATAATATGTTTATCAATATATATATACACACATAAACACGGAATAACTATTTACAACCTTTGCAGCAAAAACAAAAAACGAACGAATTTTGGCTGCAATTAAATTGGATTTCACTAACTTGCTGTGCAAGGTTGCCACCCGATGCAAAACTAGAACTGTGCAACGATTTTTGCAATCGAGCACGATATTGATGAAATTTAAAGCACCACGTATGCATTGAGCACGAGTAAGCAACAGTGTTGGAAAATAGTGAGTATGATAATAAGCTATCATGTTTTTTTCAAAACAAACGGAGTTGCGTAGCACTCATAAAATTATATATGGTTGTAAAAATGGCAACTTAAACAGATTAGTTTTTGTTTCAAATATGAGTGGGTGTCATTCCAGCATTTCACCTGCTGCTTGTAGCGCTGCCAGATAGTTTGTGTAATCGCTGATACAAAGCTAAAATTTTGGCATATGCAATACTAATTCTTCACTTTCCATTTGGCGCTGCCACCTAGTTTGCTGTTACAGTGGTTACCGATACGCACAGCTGATTTGTGTGCGTTGTTTATTAAATACGAATTGTTTACTTTGCTAAATGGAAAATCAAGAGATGCTAAAACGAAATACGAATAAAATATATTGCTGCTTCACGGCACCAAGATGCTGCCAACAGAATGGCCTTTAAATCGTTTGATTACCACTTGAATTTTCTGATTGGATTTTGCTCCATTGCTGATTTGCCATTCGCTGTGAAGCCTCGACAAATAGTGCAGCAAGTTGGCAGCAAGCCAAAAATAAATGCGGTTCGGTATTAAATCTTGTAGCAATTAAAATAATATACAGTCACATTGTTCACAGCTGTTTAAGTTTTGTGTTGTGAAGATATTATTACAAATAAATGTGTATTATTTGTGCATAATGAGAGAGTAGCAATTATTAACCAACATTGCTTTTGCAAAAAGAGATTCTTTTACATTTTGTTGACGACTAATCTGAAATATATATAAACTATACAAAATGGAAAAAAAGAAGACGATTAAGTTTAAAAAACTATATAGTTGCTCCAAGTGCAGCTATCAGACGAATCGTGCATATAATGTGCAACGCCATCTGGCCAATCATTATGAGAAGCCCCCAAAGGAACTGCAGCATCTTTGTTCTTATGCGGGATGCTCCTTTTCATCCCTGCGCTGGGATAATCTTCAACGTCACATCCAGCGACTGCATCGAGTAGAGAAGCCGGCAGAAGAGGATGTGGCAAGTAATGGGGATTCCCAGATAGTGCCATTTGATGAGGATCCTGCAGAAATAGACGAGGATCCAGCATACCCAGGCGATGAGGACGATTCAGCATATCCACACGATGAAGAGGAGTCAGCATATCCAGACGATGATGAGGATTCAGCATATCCAGGCGATGAAGAGGATCTGCAGCCAAGTGATGAGGATACAGCGGATGAGCTATCAACGGAGCACTCTTCAGAAGCTAAACCCACTCAAATAAACAAGGAAACCCATATTCAAAAGCAAAATGTTGGCAAACCAAAGTAAGTAAATATATATATTATATTTGATTCATATAAAATTAAGCCTATTATAGACATCGTTTTACCATGTGTACAAAATATAACTACCAAAAATTATAATTATTCACAAAATTAGAATCAACTCTGAAATTCGAATTTAACAGCAAACACTAATATACATCTAATGTTACCTATATTTATATTCATAATAAAAATGTATTTTCCATTTGTATTTATAGAAGAAACTACCAAAAGGGCAAAAGTAAATCATATAGATGCAACACCTGCAATTACCGTACGAATCGTTGTTATAACATTAAGCGACACATTGTCAAACATATGGATAATCCCAACGAGGGAATACTGCTGCATGTGTGCATAATCTCTGGTTGCAAGTTCGTAACACCGAGGTGGGATAATTTATGCAGGCATGTGAAAAGGATTCACCCGGATCCAGTAACGCCAGCAACTGAAGATTAATTTACTTGCATTACATATTTAAAAGTTTTCAAAATAATCTTGTTAAAACTTTAGATTTAAGTAAGTTGATCTTCAAAAACTGAAGCTGATTCTAATTTTAAAAAATCGAATTCTACAAATATTAAAAGATATTGATTTTGTTTATACTGTAAAAAATGTGTTTAAAATATGAGTGTTCGATTCGAAAATTCTACAGACATTAAATTGATTCAATTCTAATTTCTGATATGATTTCTTAGAGTGTGTCGATTATAGCAAAAATTTATTTTTTTACTATCCCTAATATACAACCATACTTAAATATATTTATCATTAATTACAATTACTGTGTGAAAAATGAGTTGTTCATGGAGCCCGTGCCGCCGATCGTTGTGCCCAGCATGGAAGTGTCTCGCTGTGAGGCAGTGGCCATCCTTTGATAGCGGGCTATGTGATCCAGGGAATAGGGTAGAATCGGACGCACACTGTGCATCTCCAGCAGCGTCAAGTTGTCCAGCTTGGCATAGGTGCCCTCGCCTTTGATGAATGCATCTATCGACGTGCGCAGCTTCGATTCGCGTATATCGAATATGTCCTTGATAACGGTGCGCAACTCCTCGCAACGGGGCACGTCATCCGGAGCCGTACTCATCACCAGCTGGGCCACAACCATGTAATGTTCACTGGGCATCTTGGTAAAGAATCTGTGGGGAAAACATTCGAATATAAAAGGGGAACTCTCTAAGCACAGAAAATGGTAAATCACTTGGAACGTTTCTCCTCCTCCTTGATCTCCTCCAGAGTGTCCATATCCATCCATTCCGGCGGAACAATCCGGCATTTCTGTTGTTTTCGTAAATGGGTTGCCAGCCACAATGGGACAAAAACGGGAAAACCGGCACGAAATGGACCCACGGAGCCATAAATTAAATGCAACGGATCATTGGAGAAGTTTGGTATTATGCTGATCATGCACTTCTCCCCAATAAACTCAATAATCGAGGGATCCATGGTGAGTTCAACTGGCCAAATGTCCTTTCTTCTTCTTTCTTGTTTGCTAACATTTCCCAAAATGCTATTAACAGCGCGCGTAAATTTATTGCTGTCAGAACTGCTGCTTTTTTATTCGAACTGTTTTCAATATTGTTGTTGATGAACGGTTAAATTAGATAAAGTTGCTTACAACTGCATTTAGTTTAAGAGCAAATCATCAAATGACGCTCGATACTAAATTAACATTATTGTTAAATTTAACAGCTGCTAAATAGCTGGCTAAAAGCATAACAGCTGTTTCTTAACATAAGCTGACTAAAATGTAACGTTTTATGGTTTTCATGAAATTGTTTATTATTTTATGAGAGTTGAAGGATTCACTTGTAAAAATAGATTTACCCGTTCAACACTACGACATATTTCTAACCGAAATTCAAACATTTACAGCACTGTTGTTCAACAATGTGTGACCGCAGTTAATAACATTTCACGAAACTGTTAAATGCTTGAATGCTAAAAGCATATGTTTTACGACACCGCAAAACGGTATTTAGTTATCTATTTTGCAAGTGGTGCATTCATTTATTCATTTGTGTGTGTGTGTGTGGGGCTGCGCGCCCACAATAAAATAAAAGCAAATAGAATATGGCTAAAACATATAAGGCAATACCGGCTGGCTTTGAGTCGGACGATGAAGAGTTGGATTACATGCTGGCAGATCTGAAAATCAGAAGACTCGAAGATATTACAACAGGTATGCAATCTGCGTAGTAAGATAACATCATGACCATCATATACATGTATATCATATATATGATATAGGTGCTGGCATCAATGGCGACTTTGACGCCAAGTTAGACCCGGGAGTGCAGTTGTTCTTCACAATTTTCCGGGATAAGTGGAACATGCACAGCAAGTGCAAATCATCGCCTTATATGAGACAGGATCTTATGAACGCACTGCTCCGTCAGCCCAATCCCTTGCTGATGGCTCTCAAGCTCTTTGCCAACTGTCCGGACAGCAGCAATGTGAAGAACAAAAGCTTGTCCCACTTTGTCCTGGATACCGTGTGCAAACTCCAAGCGGATATGCCACATTTGAGTGATCATTGTGATGACAATACCAGCATGATAGCCTTTCACTTTGTCAAGACGACGGGTATGCAGTCGCTAAACAATGCAATGGTGCAGGCCTATCGCATTCGTCAGATCCGGGAATTGCTGGTACCCAAGTTGCGCAACATGCTCGAGGGGGGCTACTACAAGGAGGTGGCACAGTGGACCATCAATTTGGAGCTGACCCATCAGTTTGATATGATGGAATTAGCATTTCCGCTAATTGCGCAGGAGAAGCTCCCGCTGGCCGAAGAGTACCTGGACCAGGCGACCCATCAGCGATTACCGTTTGTCAAGTTTCTCGACTCGCTGCTGCACAAGGACAAGTCCGTTATTGAACTATGTGAAAATATACTGAGGTATGCAAACTTACGCTTTATCATTATTAATGTCACACTACTATCAAGTTTTTTTTTTACCTTTCAGCGGTTACAAGAATCTGAAAGTTTCGCAGCATGTGCTGAGCTATCGCCCCGTCTCGAAGATTGTTGCGCGTCTTGCCAAGAAATATGGCTACGATGACTCGATAACGCCCAACTACAAATTTACAAAGACTTGCAGCTACTTACATTACCTGTTCCGCGAATACGAGAAGTCACGCATCAATTTGGCCAGCTTTCGGGAACTGGTGCGCGTCCATGCCTATGACTATCCGCTGCAGGTGGACTTTGTCCACTATCTGGCGGCGGCGACTACACACGGACCGCATGAATCGGAGGCCATCTACTGGCACAATGAGTTCAAACTGCTGCCGGAGGATTGTCCGCCCGATATCAAATCGTTAATCTCACAGAAAAAGCAGCAACAGCGACAGGCAAAATCAGCCACAGTAGCGCAGTTCAATGAGACGCCATCAGCAGCAACAGCAGCGGTTGAAGCGTACCTGAGCATGGATCTGCCGGACGAGTGCCTTATCATTGTGGACACAGCGAAGCTCTTCGAGCGCATGCTGAAGCACTTGCAGCGCGAACAGGTCATCTACTTGGACTCCGAATGGATGCAGAATGTGTGTGCGCAAAATCAGTTGTGTTTGCTGCAGATTGCGACCATGCACAATGTGTACCTTATAGATTGTCTGGCCAGGCAGGAGCTGCACGAGGAGCACTGGCGTTTACTGGGTGCCAATGTCTTCAATAATCCCAACATTCTCAAGGTGGGCTTCTCCATGCTCAACGACTTGTCGGTGTTGCAGCGTTCGCTGCCGCTGCAGCTGCGTCTCCACATGCCGCATCATTATCTGGATCTGCGAACCGTTTGGCTGGAGCTAAAGAAGCAGCGCCATGGCATCGAGTTGCCCTTTGGAAATTTGAATCGCGCCGGCGATGCGCTGACAGATTTATCGCTGCTTTGTCTGGGCAAAAAGCTAAACAAGGCTAATCAGTGCTCCAATTGGGCCAATCGTCCGCTGCGACGCGAGCAGATACTATATGCAGGTGGGTTAGATTTACTGAGCACTCCATATATATTTTGGAATCTTTCCTTTATTCACAATTTGCCTTTCAGCTATTGATGCACGCTGCTTGATGCTTATTTACGCCTGCCTTACGGGCAGCGTGGCTGATATCAATTTGGTCATTGAGAAGAGCATTGCTAGCAACAATTTCATGCGCCGCGGCGGGAACAACGTGAAATAAGCTGGAAAATCTTGACCACTGTTCGTAGCATTCAAACGTGTTGAATTCTAATGGAACGGCATATGATAAGTTTAACGTTAAAGTTATGGAATGAGAGTATTTGAATTATATACAATAATAACAAAATAGAGCAGAACTTTATTAAAAACTGCGTAAAATGTGAATATCTTTATAGTACATACATACTATAAATAAACATGTTTCTGCTAATTAACTGACGTACTGTAAGAGCTGGGAAGCTAATTTTCGCCCGATCAGCTTTAAACATATTTTCAGAATCCAGATTCGCAGGTAAGGAAACAAAAAAATTAATTCAGATAAGAGCAAATAGATTTTAACAAAAATTGAGCATAACTTTATTAAAACTCCATGAAATGTAAAATGAAAAACGTAAGAATACTGTAATTATCAAAGGATGGTAAAAAGCAAGAAACTAAAATGATATGAGGTCATTGATAAAGCTTCCAGTCATTATAAATTGCTAAGCATTGCTTATATAAAGACTTGGGCATAAGAACTTGTCCAGTCGCGTTCGAAAACATTCTGCAAGTCATTGCGTATGGAATTTGTTAAGCCGGGCAACGTGTCCTTCAAGACCAGACCAATGCCGGCGGTGTCAGTAAAATAGTCGCCAGACCAATTAGAGGTGCCTATATAAGCCACTCTATCGGTCACCATGTACTTGTTATGATTGACGCGACAAAACGGAATTTTCTTCTGATCCTCATCGGCGGGCACAACAAAACGTCGCTGCAAAAGAAAGTGCGATTAGTAATCAGGTTATTTCTGAGTTTTCATCTTCGAATGAAGAATTTGTCAAACAATGCCCTTCCAAGACCTCAAACTCCCATAACTTTGCCAAAACTGAAGCGAAAAAATATTTTGAACTCTAATTTGTCAAAATAAGTATAAAAAAAACTATACGAACAGTGATTTTGAGATGGTTGATTTTTTGTAGTGCAGTCAATGAGTACTCACAATTTGAATGTCAACATGTCGATTAACCATGGACAGATCCTGGAGTGAGCGCAGATAGTGATCCTCGCTAGCATCGGAATGCGGCCACCAGGAAATGAGCAGCTTGACGACCACACCACGCTCTATGGCCGCAGTGCGTAGGGCATTATCAATGGCTGGCCAGTATTGCATCTTGTGTCCATAGATAATCAGCGGATAGTAATCCATGACAGCAATGTGCACAAATTTCAAAGCCGTATTGATCGAATTCAATATTGCATCCAGATCGTGAGTGCGTCCTGGAGCGGTTAGTGGAGGCGGGGAGCTGGATGCAAATGCCTTCATTTCATATTCCTTGTTCACCATCAAATTCATAGGCTGTTCCTGGTTGTAGTCGGTTTTGTAATCGAACGGCCAGCTGGATGGAATGCGAGCACTGGGATTGCTGCCCAGATACCAGTAAACCTTAAATATCTTTGCTAAATCACTGGTTAACTGCGGACAGTTTTGGGCCAGCACACCCATCTCCTTGACCTGGGTCAGTGAGCGCCAGTCCATATTGGCGCTGCCCAAGTAAAAGTGCTGCCCATCCACAATCCACAGTTTTGTGTGCAAAACACCGCCGCCCAGATACTTGGGAAAATCGACGGAAACCACCTCTGCAGCACCATAGCTGGCCAGTATTTGTGTGTCCAAATTGGGAGAAACACTCGACGGTTCACTTTGTGCAATCCGGATTTTGATCTTGGAACCATCAGCGATGCCGTTGCCCAGCAGGCGTTTGAATATCTGCTCACCCGGTTGGGCGCTGCTGTGATTGAGCCCCGTGTCCTCGCCACGCATCGTCCAGTAGAAGGAACCAATGTCCAGTGTGGATTTACTGATATCCAGCAATCGCTGCCAGGCCTCAAAGGTGCTCATAAATTTGGGACTATTTGGGGTAAAATTCAGGCCAATGGGTATGGACTCCACCAGTGTTATGTTGCATTCGTATTTATGATCATCGCGGTGATGAACGGGAGATCGGAGCGAAAGTGGCTTCGGATGAAAAACGGAACCCGCTAGAAAGAGCAGTAGAAATGTCGATAGCAGAAACATTTGCACTGCATGAATGTTGCCTCTTTGTATATTCCTGTCCGTGGCATGTTCGACGTCATCGTCCTCGCTGTGATTTAGCAGCGGTTCTGCTTTGTACATTTTACACAGTTATCTAATACACTCTTTTTTTATGTTAAGATTTTTTCTTTATTTCACCAGAATATCCTTATCGCAGGGCCAATAGCGATTGTGTTGACGGCTGTCAAATAATTTGATTTGGTCGCGATAGTTCAAGTATCGATTCTTTCATACCCTTGCAAAACACATTTGATTAATCGGCGATTTGTTGACATTGTTGACGGCTTTTAAACTATCAGTTCTAGGATCTTTCTTCTCAAATATCTCGCAAATATTTTTGATATAATTAGGCCAAATTATCAAATTATCAGTTTTTCCTTCAATATTTCCATTATCGATTCTTTTCCAGTTGTGTTCGATTAATCGAAAATACTTTGCCATTTGTAGGTCAAAGACAATAACAATAACAGCTGTTTCACATATACATAAGCAGGCAAAATGTTGCGAAATTTGAGCCTTGTGAATCGCAGCAAGTAAGTTAAGCATTAAGCATAAAATTGCAAATAATTATTACATTCCCTCCGTAGGATAAGTCAGTCCGTGGTCAGCGTGCTGGCAAGAAACAGCAGTTTAGATGCGACTGCAGGCTCTCAACAACAACAACAAACTCAGAGTGCTGAAACATTGCGGGAGGTGAAGCATCATGAAAGTCTGGCTGCTGATTGGTGGAATAAAAATGGACCAATGGCAGCGCTGCATGCCTTGAATGAAATCAGGTGATAAACTGGCATTTAAATTAATTTATTTACAATAATAGTTAACGCATAGAGTGCCTTTAATACGGGATGGAATTATGGCGCGGGGGGGAAATGTTAAATCCCATTATATAAACACAACAAAGGTGTTGGATGGACAATGCATATTGGAAGTAGGCTGCGGGGCAGGAGTGCTGACGGAGCAACTGGCTCGCCTGGGCGCTCGAGTAACCGGCGTTGATCTGGGCGAGGAGCTCATTAAAACGGCCCGGGCTCATTTAAACAACTGCAGTCAGGAACTCTGCTCCAGAGTGCAATATGAAGTGGAACCAATTGATCAACATGCTAAAACCCATTGCGAGTCCTATGATGCGGTTATAGTTTCTGAAGTGTTGGAGCATGTGGACGATAAGGTGGCGCTGCTAAACTCCTGCGTCCAGACGCTTAAGCCCGGTGGTTCTATTTTCATCACCACCATGAACAAAACGTTACCAATGTGGCTCGGTGGCGTGATTATCGGAGAATATGTGTTGAATGTGGCGCCAAGGGGCACACATCACTGGGACAAAATGATAGCGCCTTTGGACGTGCAGCGCATATTGGATACAAGTAAGAGACACTTTGATATTACTATTGTTTTGTGAAGAATTGAGGGAGACATCTTCAAAACTATAACTTCACTAACTTTTTTAATGTATCCCAATTTGATGAGTTTGCTTAACAAATTTTGGCCAATAACTAAATTTTCAATCGAATTTTCATTATGGTGTCGTTGATGTCTTTAGGATTACAATTTTCTTATTGGCAAAAGTCCGAGTCTATATTCATAACTCTATAATCTTCGGCAAATTTCTTGTTTCCCAATACTGATTTAAAGCTAAAACCCTCATATCCTTGTAGTGAATTGTCAGACTGTGCTCGTGAATGGCAGCACCTTCGACTTTTGGCGCAACACTTGGCGCTGGATAAACTCTACACAGATGTGCTATGCGCTGCAGGCGATCAAACAGGTGCCAAACGAATGCAGCTGAGCTAATTTATTGTATAATATGTATTTAATTGCTAAGTCCATATAATAATAAAGTAAAGTGTTAATATTATGCCTCATCGTCGTCATCCTGGCGCGGCTTTTTGAATTGCGCCTTCTTTTGAAATTGTTGATTACCATTCGATTTGCGCTTGTTGAAGTCATTTCGTGATGTGAACTTTTTGTGATGGCTTTTGATTTCAGCCGGCTCCTGATTGGCATAATAAGTGTCAGCCATCTCCTGGTCGGTGATCTCCTTTGGCTGTTCCGGTTTCGTTTTGCTCTCCTTTTCAGCTTGCTCCAGCTCCAGCAGGCGTTCCAGCTCTGGATTCATGCCACGAAAACTAAGTCGTCCATCGATGAGGCCTGCACAAATTGAATAACTTGGCTCTATAATAAAATTCGAGTTACTCTTGAGCATCTTTTCATTCAATTCATTCGAATACAAAGCGCGGCTCTGTTCGTCATCATCCTCTTTGGCCACTTTCTCTTTGGTGCGTTGCATGAATTTCATGTCCAGTACGCCGCGCGATAATCTTGGCTTTATTTTCGAAGGCATATTATAATTGTGATACTTTTTATTTTTACAAAAAAGATAGAAAACTCAATGCACGTTGTTTCAATGCAGAATGTCTGAGCAAAACAAACCGAGCAATGGGGATGGGCAACAAATCAATCAGTGTTGTAAAATACGCATATTGCAATGACATGTGGGCGCGCATGACTAGTTCAAAATATCAATTGCTTGATGCATGTGTGCCAGAAATAAGAGAAAAATATCGAACAAAAAATTATAAATAATTTTTGAAGTGCATAGAATTACACGTGTTAAGGGTAAGAATAAATATATAAGATTGCAAATGATACACATGAAAAGTACAACAAAAAGAATGGGTTTTTATCAAGCGTGACACGAAATTAAAGCAGCTGCGAAAAGCGCGCCCCTCGCAAAACTCACATGGCGGGGAATGAAAACGAGGTTAGCCAAGTTTAAAGGTAGACTTGTTCAGACGCAATGCGCAAACGCGCTTTGTAATCAGCCATTCTAAACACACATTTTTAAATATAGCTAATAAAAAAATAGAAAAATAATTAAGCACACCATGTTCGATAAATGTTCGATATTTCGATATATTTTGGTACAGGTGCGTACTGGGTCACAGTGCAAGCAGCCTGAAAGTGTCAACTAAATAGCGTATTTGTGATTGAGCACCAATGTCTGTTTGTAATTGAACTTAGCTATAAAATAGCCAAATGTTTTTCTTGTATAAATGCGCATTAAAATAATTGCGCCAACCCATTTTTCTCAATTAACTGTGGCGGTCGGTCAATAAATTGCTGAGGTACAACTCTAGTGCGCAGTGCTGGGAGAATGAAAAAAAAGTGACATAAATGGCGGAATTTTGCTCAAGCGCCAACATTTGTATTTAATTGAGATTTATAATAAAAATACGCGAATATTTTCATAATTTAAACACACAGCAAACCACCAACGACAATAAATTATCCAACTAGCATCGAACCGAGCTATTTATTTGAGTGCGCGCCATGTATAAGCGTAAATCCGCAACTATTGTCGCCAAACAGCGAATTTTGGCCAAGAATAGCAGCAGCAGTAGTCCCGCTATTGATGACTCGGAGGAGCTGAATGCCAAACGCTATGGAACTTGTCAGTTTGATCTCCCGCAGGAGCAACAAAAGCCCAAAATACAACAGCAGCCACAAGAGCAGAAACAGCAACAGCAATCATCATCACTACCAACACAACAACAACAACAACCATCACAACAACAACAGCGCTCTGTGGGTTCGCTGGTGTTGTTGACCCAAAAATTCGTTGAACTGATGAAGCAGAATGGTGGCTCAATTGATCTTAAAGAGGTATAAAAGCTTTGAACACATATTAAACTCCTGCAGCCAGTGCTATAATACACCTAACTTAGATTTTGTTTTGTCTATCTTAAATAATATTAATATTTGATATTCACTTGTTTACAGGCCACTAAAATCTTGGACGTACAGAAGCGACGTATTTATGATATCACCAATGTCCTAGAGGGCATTGGACTGATTGATAAGGGCAGACACTGTTCGCTAGTGCGTTGGCGGTAAGCATTAGGCTAGCTACTATCTAAATATGAGGGCACATATATTTTCACAATTTGAGTAGCTTTATTCTTAAACATATCTTGATTTTTATAGCGGCGGTGGCTTCAACAATGCAAAGGACCGGAAGGACTATGACACTGCCTGTGAGCGCACGAGTGATCTGAAATCTATAGAGGAGGATTTGGATAAGCAATTGGAGTACGCGCAACGCAACTTACACTATATCATGCAAGATCCGACTAATCAATCGTACGCCTATGTCACACGCGATGACCTACTTAATATATATGACGATGATTCCGTTTTTACCATACCAAACTATGACGAGGAGGTGGAAATTCAGCGCAACGAGGTAAATAATTCGCATTTAACAACCATTTTATATTTGACAAATAACGAATCAATTTGGCAGGATGAGCTACGTGTTTCATTAGATAATGGCAGCAAAGTCGACATCCGTTTGGTGACGAACCAGGGCAAGGGTACAACAAATCCAAATGATGCGAATGGGCCATTCGATGATCGGTATTCGGACTCGCCGTCGCCATCGTCGTCGCCATCGCACTCCAGCGATGCGGGCGGTGGTGGATTTGGCACTGGCAACGTAATTAAGGATGAGCATACGTACTCCTGTAATCCCGAACTGAAAGACGAGATGAAGGCACTGGAGAACGAGCTGACTGCGAAAATAATCTTTCAAAATTATATGGCTGGTCACTCGCTGAGGCGATTTTATCCCGATGATCCAAATTTAGGTAATATTTTGAAATCAAGACACTTAACAATGTTTTTATTCTGTGTGTTTACTTTTAGAAAACCCGCCACTTGTGCAGCTGAATCCACCACATGAAGACTTTAATTTCGTGTTGAAAAACGATGAAGGCATCTGCGAACTTTTTGACGTACAGTGTTAGGCAAGGCAAATATGAGCTAAATATAAAGGCAGCTCGCGATTGTAATTGGCCGAGTGCGTTGTGCAAATATTTAAGATTAGTAAAATTTTTGACCTTTAATATTGTTTTATAATGTAGACATTTTAAATTAGATTAATTGTAATGTACTTCTGGGCCAATAAAATACGTCGATACGTATTCATGTACATATTGCATGGGAAATTTACGGCATGCTCTATGCACTATATATAAAGTATACAGAAAGTTGAACTTATTTAAAAATTACACTGCATACATTTAGCGCTATACTTACGTGTAAACTTATCGATGTTTCGATTTACAAACCTAATTAAGTTAGTCAACACTTGTTACTGACGTTATTCAGATGCAGAATTTCTTTCACAAAAAACCAACCGCATCCTATTTTACTATATACATATATTCACAAATCGATAATTTTAGCGATTTTTCCGTTCGTCGCCTAATTTTACTTGACATGAACGGTAAGTATTATTTTGAAGAAGACAGAATATCTGCAAGGTACAAATTTTGCAAGAAAATACAAATAATTTAATATTTTAAATTTGTTTCATATCGAAAATGTACATATTTTGCTTTGCTATCGATATAAATTTCGCAAAGTACTCATAGCTATTGGCAATGATGCATCCCTGACATAACGGCACTTGTCAAAGCGCGAAAAATCATAATAGCTCCTTTTATAGTTTACATTTGTCACGTGGAATCACTTTAATGTTGCTATAGACTTTACACGATGCGTTGTCGGGACATTGTCCGCATGTGGTCGCAAATCGTCAAGGAAACGGGCCAAGATAAATATACGGACGAAGAATGGCAGAAATACTACGAAGATTTCTGGAAATGCATGCAAACCCCAACGAATCCGTATATAAGTGTTGATAGTGTAAATAATTATTAATTCGGGAATGTAACTTGATATAATTCAAATGTAATTTATTTTCTTGTAGTTTGATCATTTGTTTGAAAATACTGAGCAAGAGCAGCAGCCTAAACACCCAAAACGAAAACATCCGCAGCTGTTGAGTTTGAAGCGGAAAACTCATTATCCATCTTATGACGAATCGGAGCCACTGTCCATTTGGCGCAAACGCATCAAGGCCGAAACAGATGCCAAATTGATGCCTTGCACTATAGCTGTATCGGAGAGAGTCATTAAAGACTCCAAAGATGAATCCGAGCTGACCACCAAAAGGTCAAAAAGACATGCAAAAAATAAATCAGATGTTTTAGAAACAATCGCAATAGCATTTAAGCAGAGCCCAACTAGTACGAAACGCAGGCGCCTATCACTGGCTCCACAAGAAGAAGAGCAAGAAGCTCAACAAAATAAGCAAGAGCAGCCAAAGCTAGAGCTGAAGGAGAAGAAACCAAAGCCAGAGTTGAAGCAGGTGCAGCCAAAGCAAGAGCTGGAGCAGCCCAAATCCAAGGTGAAGGTATGTTCTAGTTAACAAATTGTATTAGTTAAATTCAATTAATTTGGAGTGGTTTATTAATTTGAAAATCTTATTCAGAGATCATAAATTAGTCAATTATATTGTCTTTCCTGTATTCCTTTTCTCATTCTTAACACTCATTAAATATCCTATTTAACAAATAATTTATTATTATTCGCCACAGAAACGTAATAACACAAAAGCAGCGCAGCCAAGGAAATCACCAAGCAAAGCAAACAAAAAAGAAAATAAAGAACAAACAACAACTAACGAAGTAGTAAATAATGAAATATCGCTTGAAGTAAAGAAGGAGCTAATCACGGTTAATGAACAGCAAAATGCAAGACGAAAGCGTTATCAATTGAGGGAGAGTTCGCGAAAAGAAGATCAAGATCAAGAGCAAGAACAACAGCAACAGAATATGAATACGAATACGAATATAAATCGCGCCAAGAGACAATTGCGTTCGACAGCAGTAAAAACAGTTGTTACTTCGATTGAGTTTCTGCCACCTAATCAATTTTTTTTGTTACCACAGATGATCGCTGATTTGGCGCACAAGCAACCGGCAGCTATTGATTTGACAAAAGGAGCAACTGCCGCTCCACCTGCTGCTGATGACGCTTTTGCCGAACTGTTGTTACCAACTGCTGATCATGCTGAAAATCTCATCGTTCCCAGTCCAAGTAACGCCGCTGACCCATATCAAGAAATTCCAATTGAACGCAAATTTTGTGCAAGCACTAAAAGCGATAGCTCCGATGTGATTATTGACATTGAAACATCAATGAGCCCATGTTCGAAGAATAATATTTATATGGAAAATATGTTCATCGATGAGGCTTTGCAGCTGGCCGGTCGACCTAGTAGCCATCAGGATATCAGTCAGCTATTGGCTGATGATCACAAAATCGATGCACTGACTGATGATAATACTATTGCTGGCGTTGAGGAAATTGATCGCTGCTTGCAAAGCTTCATTGCTAAAACTCCGAGTGAGATAGATCATGAATTAGCCGATACTTCGGACTTCTTTGCCAACTTGACACAATTGACAACCGTCGTAGATAAAACGCATTTGGAACTGAACAAAACGCCTTTGGAACTGGATGCGATAATGCACAGTGTGCTCAATTATGAAGATGATGATGATGATGACGTCATTTCGGTGAACACATCCTGGGATGGCGATGATTTAATGGACCTGAACTTTGGTAAACAGGCGAGTAAACAAAAATTGGCACGGAAAGAGCCACAACAGGAAGTAGCTGCTGCTGCTGTTCCTGTTCATACTGCGGTTCCTGCTCCTGTTCATGCTGCAGTTTCTGCTGCTGTTCCTGTTCATACTGCTGTTTATACTGCTGTTTCTACTTCTGTTCCCATTGCTGTTCCTGGTGCTGTTTCTACTGCTTCTCCTGTTGCTGCTCCTGTTGCTGTTCCTGTTGCTGCTCCTGTTGCTGTTCCTGCTGCGATTCCTACTGCTGTCCCTACTGATGCACCTAACTCGCGTCTGAGTGAATTAATTAGCTTTCGCATACCCAAGAAAAATGCTAGTGCTTCTGTGGAACAGTCAGAGGTGCAAAAGCCCGAGGTACTAACGAAGCAAACGCAGCAGCAGCCAAATCAAGTGCCACAAGGACAACCACAAACACACGTGAGATCCTTACAACCGCAGCAGCAGAGTTATTCAATTTTGAATCAGTCTCAATCCACTGGCAGAGGCAACCCAGCCATTTCAACACAACCTGGGCCCATTTTTCCGCCACTCTTTCGCCTGCCCGCGGAGCCAGCATTCTCCGTGCCCTCGCTCATTCCGAACATCTATGTGAAGGAGGAGGGCCATAATGAAATTTTTGGCATCAAGTGCTGGCGCTTTTTGGATGGACGCTGCTGTGAGCCAAAGTGCAATCATATGCTCAATGTCAGTGGCGAAGTACTGCGTCGCCTCAACCAGCTAACGAAGGATAAACTATGCAACAACTACAGTTTGGTGCTGCGACATGCCATTTTGTTTAAAAACTATTTTGGTTTATTCGCTGAGATATTTGTCATTCGCGGCATGGAGTCGCATCTGGTTAAAATGGTCGATAATTGTGGTCTCTACTTGTCATATAGTACGCCCTTTCTCATGGATATTTATCAGATGCTGCTGCGCCTGAATCACACGCCTGAAATGGCAGCGTCGCACTTTATGAAGCATCTGTGGCAGCCAAAAAATGCAGCCAAGCATCCCGAAGTATTTGTGCAACTGCTCAGAGTTCTGGCAGCGGCTGATTGGTACAATTATATGGACAATCTGAACCAACTGTTCAACATTTATCGCTTTCCCGTACCCGAACAGTTCATCGAGCGAATTGCTCATGATGCAGTCACCAAAAAAGAGCAGCTGCTCATTGAGAAAGCCATGCAACTGGTGGTATACACTAATTTAAGTATGAATTATCCCGTGAAATCGGTCTGTGCACTTCTGGAACATGCTTCAAAGCAATTCGGCGCTACATCCGCACAACAACAACAACAACAGCAGCAGCAGCCCCAACAACAAGTACAACTGCCTCAGGGATATGTAACGGGATTTGAAAACCAATTCCCGCCAGCTCTGACAAATCCGTTTCGACAGCCAATCGATTCGAACATCGAAATGAACTTGGTCAATTTTTAAGACAACGGGGTAAGCGATACAAGAAAATAAAATGTCAGCCGAAAGCCTTAGTAGCCAGTGTTATTTTTCTAATTATATAGTAAATAGCTATATTCTACTCAATGTATAATAATATAAATTACTTTATATAGAAAACTGTTTTATGACGTAGGGCTAACCTTTTTTTGTTATTCATTTGACTTCATTTTTAAAATCTTTGGGAAATTTAAGTTAAGACGTGTTTCAACTATTTCTACATAAATATTTAATTATTACCGGTTTCGCCGATTTTCCAAAGGGGAAAACTGAAAGCTTGGATCGGGCCAGACCGGCTAATATCAGCTATATAGTAACCAGAATTCTCAAAATCTATATATTGGCAGGTAATGCCCACCTTGATGAATTTCGGTTTCAAGCTGTTGAACAGCGATTACTTAAAATTTTGTAGTTTTAATTTCGACATAAAAGTTTATTTTTTTAGTTTTACACAAATGAACTGTGTATATCATGTTTTTATTTGTATAATTATGATTTATAAACAAACTTAACTACTCATAAATGGTTAATTTCTTTTTTTACCACGGCTCCAATTCTTTTTGGCTCCACCGCCGCCTCCGCGACCCCCTGCACCATTGCCCTTTCCCATGGGCTTCATGCGCTTGCGGGCGCCCGTAAAGTGTTCGGAATCATCCTGATTATCGCCGCCGGCAGAGCGCTTATTGCCCCTGCCCCCTTTGTAACCCTTTGTATCCTCCAGATCTTTAAGCTCCAGTTTGGCCGTGCGCTGCGCCTCCGCGACGCGCTCCTGCAGCGCCATCACTTCGTCCTCCTCGCACTTGTAGAGCGGCAGCTGTTTGCCTAGCAGATGCTCGATCCGCTGATACAGCTCAATATCATACTGGCTGACCATAGTGATGGCCTGGCCGGAGCGTCCAGCACGCGCTGTGCGACCCACACGATGAATGTAGTCCTTGCTATGGGTGGGTATATCAAAGTTGACAACCACATCCACATGGGGAATATCAAGACCGCGCGAGGCCACATCTGTTGAGATGAGTATGGAGCGATCCTTCGCCTTGAACTTGTTGAGCGCAGCGAGACGCTTATTCTGCGACATTTGACCATGCAACGGAATAGCGGCAAGTCCCAGAGCGCGCAGCATCAGAGCTGTCTTCACTGTATTATTGCAGGTGCTGCAGAAGATCATGAAGCTGTTGCCTGCGAGTTCGTTAAGGATGTGCACAAGATAAACATCCTTGTATTTAGCTGGTACAAACAGATAATACTGCTGCAGCTGATCCACGGTTTGATACTTGTTGGATACCTCTACCTTAACGGGATCCTTGAGCGAGGCACGCTGCAGCTTCTTAACCTTCTTTGTCATCGTGGCACTGAAGAGAAAAGTGCGACGCTCTCGCGGCAGCACTTTCAGAATCTTATCCAACTCCACCTCAAAGTCCATATTCAGTATGCGATCCGCCTCGTCCATTACCAGGTATTTGATAGCCTTCAAATTGAAGCCTTTTAAGTTTTCCAAATGATCCACCAGACGTCCAGGCGTGGCAATAATAATATGCGGCTTTTTTGCCAGCTGCAGACCCTGTGCCACCATATCCATGCCGCCGACAATAACGCAGCACTTGATGCCAATGCCGCTGCCTGGGGTAAGAGACAATTAAGGATATGTGTTCATAGGGATAGTAATCGTACACATATGCTAACACCATTATATAATCAATATAGCTTACCAAGAGCCTCGAATTGTTCACCAATTTGGAAGGCCAATTCGCGAGTGGGCGTCAAAACGAGGGCAAAATAACGCTGCGGATTCTCAAGGAGGGCATGCAATATGGGCAAAGCAAATGCACCCGTTTTGCCGGATCCGGTTTCGGCCAATCCGATGACATCCTTGCCTTGGAGGGCAACGGGAATTGCCTCTTTTTGGATTTTCGAGGGCGCCTTCCATTTGAGCTCCTCGCACGCTTTGCACAGCGTCTCATTTAAACCCTAAATATATGTTATTATAGTGTGCAGAATAATTTAGGTTGTGCTGCGTTATTTACAAGATCTTGCCATGTTAACTTCTGTTCCTCTTTGGCCTCCTCTTCTTCATCTTTATCCGAATCACTTCCAGGCTCTGCATCATGTTCCTCAGCTCCGCTTAGCTCTTCTTCCTCACCGCTTAGCTCTTCTTCCTCACCGCTCAACTCTTCTTCGCTTGTTTGCAATTGCGTTTGTTCCTCTTCTGAAGTTTCCGACATTTTATTACATATTTTGCAAAAGGCCTATGCTCTTGGTGATACTACCAGTCGTCACACGTGCTCACTGAGAAAAGTACGGAATATGTGAGAGACCTATCGATTACTTGTTGCAGCCTTGTTTGACAATGTGGCAAAAACGTATCGATATACCAGGGTCCCATTTGAATAATCGATAGCTGGCAGCCCTGCAACAAGCTAGTTTATAGTTCACACATTTAGTTCGTTCACCTGAGGGACAGTTGGTTTTGGTTAGTTCGTGAACAATTAATTTGCACGACAAAAACGAAGTTAAAAATAACACAAGCTTAACAAAAATTTAATGTTCAAATGAAAAGTAAGCACTTGTGCGAAGACAATGTACAACACACAACTATAGCAGACAGTTAAGTAAAAAATCAATACCAACACTCTGTGTAGGTGGATTTTTTTTCATTTTCGAGTAACAAAAACGCCCACAATGCATACGATTTATTTATTATGAGTTATTAGTTGCTAATATGTTTATGTTGCCTGCTATAGTTGTTGTTAATATAGTGATTGGAGTTTGCTAAGAATTTGCAATTTGCATTTGCAGGTAAACCATAAAAATCCATTGTGAAAAATTGTGGGGTGGTGGGAGCAAAACGGATACTCAATAGTAAAAAGAGCGTAAGCCAGCGAGTGAGCGAGTGTGTGTGTGTGTGTGCACTGGAGGGAGCATGACATGTATTTGATGTGTACTCAGCAGCGGCCGAAGAGAGCGCATTAAACAAGAACAAAACACACACACAACTGCTGGACTGCGAGTTGTTGTTGTTGTGGGGGAGTCGGAGTCGGTTACGAAAAATACACATACTCATACACACATATACAGCAAGCAGAATAAAAGAAAGAGAAGCTCGCATTCGCACTCGTAGTAAAGTAGAAGACAGAGAAAAATAGCAACAAAAATGAATCCAGCGGTGGATGCGTGGGTGGTTACCCCCCGTGAGAGGGTCAAGTATCAGGAGCAGTTTAAATCGCTGCAACCGCAGGGCGGCTTTGTAACTGGCGCCCAAGCAAAAGGATTCTTTCTGCAGTCGCAGCTGCCGCCGCTGATCTTGGGTCAAATATGGTGAGTATGACGGCAACTGACTCATTTCTGTTTTTATACTCATTCACATATTTTTGTCGGCCATGCAACGTAGAGCAAAGATAAGAAAGAAAACAACAACAGTTATTTGGCTGACGCTCTGTTTTGTTCTCGTATTCTATTGATAATATGTTAAAGATGAGCAAATTTGAATATTTGTGATCGGTCACCCGTGACACGAGTACAATATTTATATTGTTATATTTGTTTTTATTTTTATTGCGTAATAATAATAAGTTAATTAACTTAATTGCAAATGATTTGAGCTTAAAGCTTTAAAACTGGCTAGTTACTCCGAAATTTGAGGTTTTAGAAAAAGAAAATAACTATATATAATATACTTGCAAACACGAAAACTCCCCTCTCACGACCTTATCATTGGCGTATCACGCTGACATCTCTAATGTGTTGTTTCTTTATTCTATATATGTATATATATATATATGCAGGGCACTGGCTGACACGGACTCCGATGGCAAAATGAATATAAATGAGTTCAGCATAGCGTGCAAGCTAATCAATCTGAAGCTGCGCGGCCTGGAAGTGCCCAAAACGCTGCCGCCCACATTGCTCAGCTCTCTGACGGATGCAACAACGCCTACGATGACGCCACGCGGTTCTACCAGTTCGATGAGCCCCATAGATCCACTTAAATCCATTGTTGCTGCTGTGCCGGCGCCAGTGCCCGCTCCAGTTGTTGCTGCTCCGCCAGTTGTGGTGCCGCCGGTGCCGATTACGTCTCCAATTGCGGCACCGATTCCCGTTACTGCTGCTGTGCCCGCAGCGATTGTCTCGCCACCGCCAAGCAATCCACCTAGTCGTCATATGTCTATTTCGGAGCGTGCGCCATCCATTGAGTCGCCGTGAGTTGCATTGTAATCTCACCCGCTTCCTGAGCTCCCATTAAACAGTATCTTCCATTCACAGTCAAGGAGAGTGGGCCGTGCAGGCGGCACAGAAACGCAAATATACGCAAGTCTTTAATGCCAATGATCGCACGCGTTCCGGCCACTTGACGGGCGCCCAGGCGCGCAGCGTACTCGTGCAGAGCAAGCTGCCGCAGGTGACACTGGCGCAGATCTGGACGCTGGCCGATGTGGATGGTGATGGTCGGCTGAGCTGCGATGAGTTCATTTTGGCCATGTTCCTTTGCGAGAAGGCAATGGGCGGCGAGAAGATACCGGTCAGTCTGCCGCTCGATTGGGTGCCGCCCAGTTTGCGCAAGATCAAGTCACGACCGGGCTCCGTTTCCGGCGTGGGCTCACGTCCCGGCTCGCAGCCCGCCTCGCGACACACATCAGTGTCATCACAGGGCACCGCCATGTCAGATTCGGATCCATTAGCAGGTTTGCCTCAAAATAGATAGAGAAACATTCTAGAAGACTATAATCTTTGTTAATGTTCTTTTGAGCAGCTTCCTTTGAGGACAAGCGCAAGGAGAACTACGAGAAGGGCAAGGTTGAGCTGGATCGCAGGCGCAAGCTAATAGAGGATCAGCAGCGCAAAGAGCGTGAAGAGCGCGACCGCAAGGAACGCGAGGAGGCGGACAAGCGCGAGAAGGCGCGTCTTGAAGCCGAGCGCAAGCAGAAGGAGGAACTGGAGCGACAGCTGCAGCGCCAGCGCGAAATTGAGCAGGAAAAAGAGGAGCAGCGCAAGCGTGAGCTGGATGCTAAGGAGGTGGCCAGAAAGTGAGTTGTTTGACAAGGGAAGTTCATTGAAATAAGACTAATATTTTGTGCTCGTCGCAGGGAGCTGGAAAAGCAGCGCCAGCAGGAATGGGAACAGGCACGCATTGCCGAAATGAACACACAAAAGCAGCGGGAACAGGAGCGCGTACTCAAGCAAAAAGCACACAATACTCAGCTCAATGTAGAGCTCAGCACGCTTAACGAGAAGGTCAGTTCAACCCACGATTAAATGTCGATTTATGTAACTCAAATTTAAAACTCTACTTTTTCAGATCAAGGATGTATCGCAAAAGATTTGCGAAACACGCGCTGGTGTTACCAATGTGAAATCCATTATTGATGGCATGCGCTCGCAGCGCGACACTTCGATGAGCGAAATGTCACAGCTGAAGGTGCGCATCAAGGAGCAGAATGCCAAGCTGCTGCAGCTGACGCAGGAGCGCGGCAAATGGGAGGCCAAGAGCAAAGCCAGCGGTGGCGTAGCCGGCGATGCCGCACAGCAGGAGCAGATAACTGCAGCCTTCGCGCACAAGCAGGTGGGGCTCAATTTGATTATATGTATACACAGCAGACCATTTTCTGTATGAAGAAAAAAAATATGGAAAAACCCACATTACAGTATTTTTAATCAACAAACAGAGCCGTTAAAAGTCTTACTTTAAAATATAAAATATAAACTGTAATTTTAAGTAATTATCTAGAGAATAGATATATAAGTATTAATCAAGAAAAAGATGTATTTAATTTTACATCTTGTTTCTTTTGCAGCTGCTGATCAAGCAAATCAAGGACAAGGTGGAGAACATTGAGAAGGAAATTGAGTGCAAGAAGGAGGATCTCAACACGAACGATATAAGCGTGCAGGAACTGAAGGCCGAACTGTCAGCGCTGATCAACAAGTGCGAGGATCTGTACAAGGAATACGATGTGGAGCGCACCGCGGTGCTGGAATTGAAATATAATCGCAAGAATGAGGCAGCCACAATAAGCGCCACATCCGCTTGGGAAACTAGCAGCGGCTGGGGCAGCACTGCAACCAGCGTGCCAGCAGCAGCAGCTGTAGATGACTATAGTGGCTATGAATTGAGTAATGACACCGCTTGTGCTGTAGAGGCAGCTCCTGTTGATCTCAGCGGACCGGCGCCCGAAGGTTTCGTTAAATACCGCGCCGTCTACGAATTCAATGCGCGCAACGCGGAGGAAATTACTTTTGTGCCTGGGGACCTAATCTTGGTACCCTTGGAGCAAAACGCTGAACCCGGCTGGTTGGCTGGCGAGATCAATGGCCACACCGGCTGGTTCCCCGAGTCCTACGTGGAGAAGCTGGATGACGAGCCAACGGCTTTGGCAACGGCAGTGGCAGCTGTTCCCGAACCTGAGGTCGTCCTCGATAGCTACTTGGACAATAACGCCATGGCGGCACAGTCAGAGGTGGCAACGCCAGTCGACACTGATGCTGTTGCTGCTGATGCTGCTGCTGCTATTGGCGATGTCGAATACTATATAGCCGCATATCCTTATGAATCAGCCGAAGATGGTGACCTGAGTTTCGGTGCCGGCGAAATGGTGATGGTCATCAAGAAGGAGGGTGAATGGTGGACGGGCACCATTGGCAATCGCACTGGCATGTTCCCATCGAACTATGTGCAAAAGGCGGATGTTGGCACAGCCGCCGCCAATGCTGTTACAGAAACTTTTGAGCCCGAGGCTGTAGAACCGGTGAGTGGAGTGAGTCATATAACAATACAAATATTAGGAACTTCGGGCTGCCGAACATTGAATATTCTTGCAGATCTATGGTTCTCACGTTAGATGCAGTTAGATAAAACTATGATAAGTCTTTGTCTCAGTATTAGACACATAACGAATCCTGTAATTGGGATAAAGATATATCTTAAAGTTATATAGTAGTTTATACCGAGCGATTGGATTTTATACAAGAATCCAGTTTTCAAATAATATTTCATATGATCGGTATATGATATAGTTAATCGAGATTGTACTCAAACTAACACAGTTCACATAGTCAGGTAAATCAGATAGAATTGGAAATATATACATTTTACGGCCATATTAAAATAGTTTCTGCAAGGGTATCAAAAAGAATATTCGTAGTTAACCATCATGTGCTCATCTACTAATCCAATGCTTTTCATTTGCTAAAACACCAACACCAAACACCAACGACAAACCCCAAATACCATAACACATCATGCTCGTCCAGGAGGTCACACTCAATGGCAGCGCTGTGTTTGCTGCTACACCCGAGGCTCAGCCGCTTCCGCAGCAGTTGCAGCAGCCGGTGCAGCCAGAGACACAGTCACAGCCACAGCCAGAGCCAGAGCCACAGCCCGTTGAGCTGGAGGAGTCGCACGAAGATCTCGACACTGAAGTATCGCAGATAAATACGCAGTCCAAGTCACAGAGCGAACCGGCCGAAAGCTACAGCCGGCCCATGTCACGAACTTCTTCCATGACACCCGTAAATAGTTGACCTACATTTTTAATATATGCATTCTTGCATTCCATATTTCGTATGTCCAAACTAAACTCATATTTTCTATTCAAATTGCTTTGCAGGGCATGCGCGCCAAGCGTTCGGAGATAGCACAAGTTATTGCCCCATACGAGGCAACTAGCACGGAGCAGTTGTCGCTGACACGTGGCCAACTGATCATGATACGCAAGAAGACCGACTCTGGCTGGTGGGAGGGTGAGCTGCAGGCCAAGGGCAGGCGCCGTCAAATAGGCTGGTTCCCCGCCACCTATGTGAAGGTGCTGCAGGGCGGACGCAACAGCGGCCGCAATACGCCCGTCTCTGGCAGCCGCATTGAGATGACCGAACAGATTTTGGGTTCGTTGCTAGTTAATACTCTATACAACTAGTCATATTTAATATCATGTTACATACTTGCAGACAAGGTGATTGCTCTCTATCCATACAAAGCACAAAACGATGATGAGCTTTCGTTCGACAAGGACGACATCATTAGCGTCCTGGGCCGCGACGAGCCGGAGTGGTGGCGAGGCGAGCTGAGTGGCCTGTCCGGACTGTTTCCCAGCAACTATGTGGGTCCTTTTGTCACGTCCGGTAAGACAGCAAAAGTGAACGGCACTAAAGCACAGTGAATCTCACCACAAACGCTCCCCACAACAACAACAACAATAACAATAACCACAACAACCATGACGATGCTTTACAAGTAGTTCCCCAACACACGCTCTCACACATTCCAGTCTATTTTGTATTTGTTCTCTCTCTCTTTCTCTATATATTTTTGCCTCGATATTTCGAATAAGTAACGCCAATTTTTTCAAGCCACGCCTCCCGTTTTGATGAAAGCTAGTTATTATCTTATGATGTTTAGTTATAATTTGTTACAATATCTGCCCTCATGATGATGTATCTATATATTGTTAATTGTTATTATTTAGTTGTTAGCAATTATTTAATTTTAAGTTAAAAGTCCCTTCCTCGACCCAACCCACACATTGTATCCTTGTTAGCCAATCTCTAGCTTTAATTGATATTGATTTGCATTTACATGCTATATTTACATCCAATCGTACATCTTTTGTATTTAGTAGTCCATTAATTTTTGTATTTATTTGTTTATTTTTTTTACTATTACATGCTATTATTTATACATTATACATGTTTATTCTGTACATAAACAAAACGAAAACTTTAATATCATTAAATGTTCTTTCGATTCCCAATATTTCCACTGCGGCTGCTCACAGGAAACGTGTAACGAGCCATCGGCTTTGGTTTCTAAGCGGCGCCAGGATAACGCCTCAAACCACCACCACAACAACAACAAACACATGCGACTTAAGAGTCGTCTTTAAGTATATTAAGTTCAACAGCAGTACACAAACAAATTACTTAAACTCTAGTCGAAATTTAGCGAGAAATTTATATTTGTGCCAGAGAACAGATTTTTAGCTGGCAACAAAAGCGCGTAACATTGTTGAGTTTTCGTAGCAATTTGGGAATTCTTAAAATTGTATATTCCATATCAAAGCGAGTACTCCGAAAATTTAATTATTTCCATTTGCATAAAGCTCAGACTATATATTGTAATCTTTCCTGTTTACACTTTTTCATGCCGTTTTGATCTGCTGCTTTTTGGTTTTCCATACCATTTTTAATTCATATGAAATGAATGATATTCTGGGAACAACGGTACTACGAAAAGCAGTAAGTTTTTGTGCTGTTCGATGTGTTCCGAATTCCGTATAGGCAACATCCTGAAAGCTTTCGCGTTCTCATAGAATCAAATGTGCAACTTAAAAAAATCTCATAAATGTAATCAATCAAATTACCATTTAAATACAAATCGAAAACGAAATCAAGTTACATACAAACATATTAAAAAAAATATATATATATTTACTAGATAATATGCATATAAAATGAGTCAAAACATAAATTATATCAATGGACAATTTCAATTTTGTTGTATTAGATGTGTTTAAAACCAATTCAAGCTTACATACATACATACTATATATTCAAAATGTGTTTTTTCCCAAAAAAAAAGAGTCGGAAAAACAAAAAGAAGGAAATATACATATACATACATACCTAAAGATACACATATAAAAAGATGGTTTTCTGTGTTTTCCAATAATCTGCGTATGTATTTGTATTTGTATATACATATATATTATATTTAAAGCGAGCAGCAACAAATATTTAATATTAATTGTTAACTAAATACTAAGCATGATGACCATTCCACATAATATAGACATCTACACGTAATACTCTGTATGGAGGAGGCGGCCTTTAAGCACACATACAACAACAGTATTGGTATTACTCAAAAACATCTTCTTCAATTGCTTAACTATATATGAGTATGTGTTTTTTTTTGTTTCCAGAGTTTTTTTTATAAATTATTGTCTACTACTTTAAGCGCTTGTCTCAACTGCCATAATTGATTAGTTCTATTATTATTCGAATTATTCGAAATGGTTTGCAACTCTTTTCGAGTTATTAGCAGTATTTACAGCGGAAATAAAGTTGATTAGTGTATTGTAAAAAAAAGAGGATATTGTATAAAACTTGGGTAGAGAGAATAATCGGGAGGAATTCACTTGAGCTACACGATCCAATTAGCTACATATAAAGATACTATATACCATACTATATACAATACAGATATATATATAGCTATATTATGTTATGTTCTGTTATGCTGTGCGTCAGTTCTATGCTAGTTACAGTTATAGTCTATCTTAAATATATATATTGTATCTATGCTATATCCACATATACATACTATATGTATATGGAAATTATAATGAAAACACTCACTCTCGATTGCCTTTCAAAATGATAGCCATGACTCGTAACTTGTTATTGCATACAACAAAACTATACACCCCCTATAACTATACAAAACCCAATTCAAGTAACCAAAAAACTACTCTGCTAGATACTTGCTTGGACAGGAATTTGTGTTCTGATAAGTTCGGCAAGTGTTTAGCAGAGTTTCGTATGCACTTAAAATACATATTTACATATGTAGCTAATGTTGGGTTGATTATGAATTGAAAAATACAAAAATAATATGAAAGCTATATACATACATACATGATAAAAATATATCTATATTTAGTAAATACTACAAATTTCTTTAGCAAAATGTTAAATAGAGGCAAACAAAAAATAAAATGCGATTTCTGTTTATCATATTTATGTATGAGATGCACACAGCCAAAACACACACACACTTACACACACACACACACACTTGCATACATATAATGCTCATAAACGTGTATTTGTTTAAATCGTTAAAGAGTTCATGAACTTAACTAAGCAGTAAATGAAATATGAATAATATTTAAAATTGAAAAAATATAAAACCTAAAAAACCAAATAGCTAAAATTTATGTAAGCATTAGCTATCACACACTAACCACACACACACAGACTCAGATACTCAGACACACTTTAAATGCGAAATGATGACCATCGATATACATATTTACCTACATAATTACATACAAACATATACATATATATACATACAATATACAAAATACATAATACATATGTAACATATGCACATGGATCTTGAACTGCAGCTCTAGAGCTGGGTTCTCGTTTTCAGCATAGACATACATAAAAACATAAACATAAACACAAGCATAAACAACATACTAAACAAACATTATATATATATATATATATATATATATATATATATATAGAAAGAGTTCTTAAAGAAAACCGAAAATTAAAAAAAAAACATTAAACATATTCAACTATATCAGTTTCAAAAGAATTAAGATTATGAAATTAAAAAAAAAATTTAAACACATATTTGGTGAAATAAATGTATAAACGGAATTTCAAACAAAAAAGGCATTTGAGAAATTCAAATTATTTGGTGGCATCTTTTTATACCCTGATCCCATTAAAAATGGGAAAAAGGGTATAATGGTTTTGTGCAAACGTATGTAACAGACATAAGGAAGCATCTCCGACCACATAAAGTATATATATTATTGATATCAATAGTCGAGTCGATTTAGCCATGTCCGTCTGTATGAACGCGTGTTTCTCAGAGACTACAAAAGCTAGGCACTTCATATTAAAAATATAGGTTCTCGTAGTGCCGGGACAATACAAGTTTATCATTTTTTTTCAACATCTCTTCCCGTTCAAAAGTTATCGATAAATTTAGATTCCAGACAGGTGTTTTTTGGATTTAATTTGAAAGGTATAAGAGCTAGAGGCACTATATTCACTATTATATTCTCGTATAGCATACAGAAGTACAAAATGTTTTGTTATTTTGATATTAGAATTATCGATTGACATTTAAAAATGGCCATGTCAGAAAATTTCATGTTTTGCCCAAAATGACAAGGGGTAATGAATTATGAATGTAAGAACTGGGTTCAGTGTATCTCCTAGTCGGGCCCTCTCGACTATAACACTTTTTCTTGTTTTTAAAAGGGAATCTATGGATTTTATTTTTGTTGATTAAATTCATTTCAACATTTTGAGTATTAATAATCAGTCTATAAAATCTTTTTCTTTTTGCTTTTAGATATCAATTTAATGCAATATAAATATTGTGATTTTTGGTTTTACAATTCTGTAGATATTCGTATTCTGTACTTACGCAGAATCCCAATCTGAAAGCGAACCTGCTCAAAATCAAATCGCAAAAGCCACTCAATGTCAAATCGTAAGACGTCCCTTGCAGCGACTGTGGCAACACTGGCGTGGTACTCTAGAGTCCGGCGTTGCCGAAACGGATGAGCGATTACGTGGAACTATCCAATCGGTGCATGTATCGAAACGCAGTAATGGCCAACTGATGGGCTGTGCCTACGTAAAGTTCGAGTGCAATGAGATCATGGCCAAATCCATGTTGCAGGACAGAGATAATCGTCTGTTGGGACGTGAGGTCATCATGGACTGGCAGCTGCCCAAGAAGCGTAGCACCACCCAGTGGCGCTGCTGGTGCTGAATCAATGTCACTATTTCATATGCTCCGCATTAGTATATAAGAAATGATTTATATTTAATTTGATTTTTGTCTGCTTTTATTTTTAGTAAAATTCACTTATACAATATTTAAAATCAGTTTAACAGTTTACAAGTTTTTTTTTTTTATTATTTTTTTGGTTTAATTGTGTTTTTCTAAATATTTTTGGTGAGTTTTGGTTTTATTAGTAATTTTTTTTTTCGTTAAGTTATTTATTTCTTTAAATATGCACAACTTAAGGCCTACAGTATGAAAATTGCAAACTATTCCCAATTTTCTTCTTGCTATTGTTGTTTTCTAATAGTTAATGCTCTCAAGCAATTCAGTTTATGAGCTGTCGTTTTTTATATAAAGTGTTAATGTCACCAAAGTTTCCATTTCACATTTTTCATCATAATTTTTTTTTGCTCACAATGTTAAATTTTTATAGAAAACGCGCTCATAATTAACACAGCTCTGATTTTTTTAATATTTTTTGTTTCTGTTTTTCGCGAAGATTTTCTTTTTGTTTTTACGTGAAATGACAATTTACAAGAAATTTCTTGTAGCTGTTTATTGTCTTTCGTTTAAATCATAATATTGTTAGTTAACTAAACACAGTTTGAAGTTAGTTGTATTAAAATGGTATCATACGCAATCTTAACTGAAAAGTTCGCATATGGGCAACATTTTAGTTCAGCTTTTAGAAGGCAATTTCTTGGATCCACTTACACAACGAATTTCTTAAGATTTAGAGAAATTAGAAATAAACCTCTGCTACTAAGCGCGTTGCTGTGTAATCAATTATTTATTTTTTTAGGTTAGTTTTTTTTTTTTGGTTGAGGTTAGGAATTAGCACTCAAAATAATCATGGGTCTGTTCTATGGCTGTATGGGATTTCGATTACATATTGAATCTACTAATCTATTAATGTTGTTCGTTCCTAGTCACACAGTCAATATTCATGCATTCTTATACGATTAAATTTACTCTTGGAGTCTTTTACGACCCTCGTTCTATCTTTCACATTGGCTGTGGCTCGTAAATGTTTACAAAAATAATTTATAAATTACGTAACTCTTGCTATTTTATAGATAGCATATACATAGTTATATATTGTGTATTTACTATTAGTTTTGCTTACAGTTAGGTATTTTATTAACTAGCTTTTCGACTCTTGGCGGCTATATTCCGGATTACTTTTTACACGCTTCAAATGTAGCTAGTTGGTTGTTGTTTTCATTTATTAATTGTTATGGTAAGTCGTACGACTAAAATTGAACTAAACACTGTTATACCTGTTAGCAACACAGTAATAATTAATTATATATATATATATATCGAATATTGTTATATTATAGAATTTGTCTAAACTAAAAGCAAAAAACACAACTCACACACAGTTAACTAAATGTTATTACGACTTAATCAGAACTTTGGCTAAGTTTGTTAATGATAACACAATTGTTTCTGGAACACATTAGCATTAGAGGCTAGTTGACAATACAATAGATTTGTTAACAATCGAAGAAGCAAGCGATAATTGTTGGTTTTGTTAACTGAAACTAGTACGAATAATAATTGAATTTTGTTGTTGTTGTTTTCTTATTAATTTATACAATTTGTTATTGGTATCATATTGTAAAGCTTTTTAATATAAACCCTTATTTTTTTTGAAAATGTTCCTATATACATAAATATATATTGAACTGTATTTATAGGTATGTATAATCGTTGCTGATTTCAGTAGAACATTTCGTATTGGAAAGGACGTCTCGACTTGGATCTGGCTGGCGGAGCAACTGCAGCATTTACTCAAATGATGCTCTCATCGCTTTTGCGAGTAAGGCGAATGCTGGTTGTCGTCGTGGTGGTGGCTCCTCCGCCAGCTGCTCCACCTGACCCACTACGCCTGCCCAGCTCGTGCAGGCGTGGCGTTGCTGGCGTTGTGAATGTGGTGACCACAATATTCTCATCGTCATACAAATCAAAATCCTCGCCCTCATCATCATCATCTTCGTCCTCCTGCTCCTCCTCGTCCTCCGAGTCGCTGTCCGTATCCTCGTAGCCCAGCAGCGCTGTTGTCACCTGATTTTTGCTGCCCGGCACGCCCACAGACGCACCGCCCACCGCTCCGGCATTCATGTGTCGGATTTGAGCACGCGGCGTGGACGTCAAACGGGGCAGCAACGGTTCCCGGCCACTTTGCATCACTTTCTCGCTCTTGATCCCGCTGGCGCCGGCCGAAGCGGAGGCAGTTGAAGTAAACGGCACCGCATCCCAATCATCCGAATCGGCGGGTTCGCAGAGTGACTTGGAGTGTCCATGCTGATAGGTTGATTCCTCGGGTATTGTGTCACTGTGATTGTGTTGTTGTTGTTGTTGTGAGTGGTTGGTTGGTTGGGCAATGGATGTGAAGAGAAGGCGAAGAAAGTAAAATGTCAATTGTGTGATCAATTTTGTTTGAATGCAGCGAACTATGAGCATGGATTACAAATGAGACTATTACAACTAATTAGTTTACTTGGGGGGAGGGGGGTGGTCTCTAAATTGTTAATTACTCGAAAAGTATTCATATAATGGAAGACAAAGAATTGGAACCATTAAATAAAATACAAGTTATAATTATAGGTATTTTTATTATAGAAAGCAACTTTAAAGCAAAATGAAAAGTTGAAAAATATATAAGTATAAGAAATAACATCAATAATAATAAGCGTAAGCATAAATATAGATAAAAGAAGCTTTAAGCGTAGTAAGTGGGAACAATACATAAAAAAGCAGTACTACTAGTCGTATACATGATTTTGTATATAATTTCCTATCTGCCAGCAGGTTTTTAGGCTCTCGCTGTAACTTTAGCGGTATATGCATGTAAAAATTAATATAGTTATATTTCTTGCTTTAGAATGTTGTTGGTTAGTATTTTATTGGAGAGGTACTGTTCTAGTAATATTAGAGGTTTTTATTTGCAACTGATTAAACTTTTATCTTTAGTGTTTTTTGTTTAAGTTTCCAAGATAACTTTTTTTTATACCAAATTTTTTATTTTGGAAATTAATTAAAGTATGTCGCCAAGCAAAAGCAGTTTATCAGTTGCAGGAATACCTCACAAAATATCAGTTACACTTGAAGGGTTGGTTATCACAGTTAAGAACTGCTTGGTAATCGTATAAAGCAATCGAAAATACTTACACATATTTCTATATATTTTATATATTTATAAATGCTAAAAGCCAACAAATACTAGACTTTTGTAACAGCTCTACTTCTGTATTATATATACTTATATAATTTGTATATTATTTATATATGTGTGTGTGTGGAAGCGTTTGTCTGTGGACTTTACAGTTATACGGACTCAATTGAAACGGCGCTAAAAATATAATCAAAATCATAAACGAAAAATGTTACCCAAATAAAGCATAAAATAATTTATAAAATTAACAGGTGTGCAATTAATTAGTAAAGTTTTTACTACTTTAATGTTAATAAATTGCATAGCAGTGAGTTAATTGTTAGGTAAAGGAAACCGTAAGACAAGCATGGAAAAATAATAATAAAATCATGAGGTATAATTAATTAAGTTAAGTTTCACCAATGTATTTACTTCCTACCTAGGACAATTGCAATTATGATGCGAAATGAAGTAATGCCAATTCCGAAAGAAGTTGAAAGTTTTAAAAACAGATTTTTGCAAAAGTTTTAAATTTTTTTGAGATGAAATCTACGCTGATTCTGACACTGAATGATATGCATTGCCTGATCAGACTGAATATGTATATGTATATGTACTATATACAACTTATACAGTTTAGACCATAAGTTATAGTGTTAGTTTCTTTTTTTTTGTTGTTGTCTGGTTTACGATATACGATATACGATTAGTTGAAATTCGACATTGGCCGGCTTTAGTTGCATTTTTTATTGATTCGCCCTTTGTAGTATTGTTTTTTATTGTTTGGGCACTCGGATTACTTGGAATAGTACGTAGCGCCGCTACTCTCCGATGAGCTGGGTGAGCTGTAGTTCGTTGTCGATGAGTTGCTCGGGGAATTATTTGTTGCGCTTGTTGTTGCTGTTGTTACTGTTGTGGTTGTTGTATTTGCAGAGTTGGTATTGTTGATAGTGGTTGTTGTAATTGGTTTGTTATTAATAGTACTTGTTGTTGTTGTTGTGGTTGTTATTGTTGTTATTGTTGTTGTTGTGGCTGTTGGTATGTACTCTAGCAAACTATTAGCTCCTGGACTACAGAGCAAAATTCTACTGGGCCTGCGTCCAGTCGCAATAAGTCTGCAAATCGGAACCATCAGAGTAGTAAGTTGACAACAGAGTTTGTTTTTTTTTGTATTTTTTTTTTTGGGGCAGATTGGATTGAGTATACACAGATAGTAGAGTGTTACAAAATAAATCATGGAGAAAGGTCGCGTAACAAAGTAAATACACATTATAATGCGAAAAAATAACAATCATATAAATATGTTTTTAGTTTTATATTTGAATGACCAAAATCAATCGAAACTAATAAGCATTAAGTCAAGGCAATTTCTGAAGAATTGATTTATCAAAATGTATTATGAAAAAAATTCTTATTAAATTCAGAAGCTATCAAAAACAAATATTAAATTTTATATTAATAAAAAAAAAACAATTAAATCGAATCCTTCAAACTTCTTTAGAATGCATGCGCTTTATTAAATATTCTTTATAAATTTAAATAGATTTTTCGAAAACATATAAGCAATATGTGATTTAAATGGTTTATTGTGTGTTAAAAACGTGATGACAGCTTCTGGGTTGGAGCAATGAATAGACCGATAATCTGTGGTAAGAGCTTTTCCACTACCATAAATTTGTCAAAATTTAACCGATTTTAATGTCTGAGGGCATTTTGATAATGGTTTGTACTCCTTAATAATTCTACATTCGCATAGAGGATGCTATTGACCTATTAACCGACAAAGTCAAGACAGCTGCACAAATGGCTACTCGCAACCCGCCCCGGAATCCCGCTCATCAGGAATGCCGATAACCAATGAGATCCTGCTACTAATCGCCGAAAAGAGACGCCTACGCTCTAGGTGGATGAAGTCTCGCCACCCACTGGACAAATCAGCTTGGAATAAAACACATTAAAGGCACTGCCCAGTCACGCGATTCTCTACAACGCTATCGTGAGGCTGCAGTGCTTCCCAACCCAGTGGAAGCTCGGGATAATTTCCATGATCCACAATCCTGGCAAGCCGGAAAGGGACCATGCGTCCTACCGGCCTATCTGTCTTCTTCCTTCGATCTCTGGACACTGCACTGTCGAACAACTTCACCCTGTTGTCGAGCAAATATTGGCTGCATTCAACAGAAAGGAGTACTGCAACGCCCTCTTCCTGGATATCAGGTAAGCGTTTGACCGTGTCTGGCACACAGGCTTACTGGTTAAAATAAAGGACACGTTGCCTGCTCCATACTGTGGACTACTGCGGTCATACCTGGAGGGAAGGCAGGCTCTTCCAAGTATGATGTGGGAGCTGGTGTTCCACAGGGAAGTGTCTTGCTGTACTGCCTGTACAGTAGCGACATTCCGCAGCCAGATGCTAGCCTGTCAACAATGCTTGCCACGTTTGCAGATGACGTCTGTGTCACTTACGGGTCACTCTGTGAACACGATGCAGCCGACGGGATCCAAGAGTACGCCACAAAGTTCGGGCAATGGTATTAAGAGCGACAAGTCACAAAACGCCGCCGGCCGTTCTTATTGAGGGGGCTCCTGTCCTACAGGCCAACTCGGCTGAATACCTTGGGGTAATCCTGGATCGCAGGCTTACCTTCCCCAAGCAGGTGACGGCAATGAGGACTCACATCCCAGCTGCGGTGACCAAACATTTTTGGTTACTAAGTCCACGCAGTAAACTGCCACTCACCAACAAGGTGACACCAACAAGGTTTACAAGCAGATTATCGCGCCGATCTGTAAATATGGGTGCCAAATCTGGGGCCTGACTTGCGATAGTCAGATCAGGAGAGTCCAGGCAGCCCAAAACAGGATCCCAATACTTATTACCGGATGCGAGTGGTACATCCGGAACACCACTCTACATAGAGACCTGAAACTGGCCACGGTCTTTGATGAGATAAGTAAGCACTCCAGCCGGTGCAACGATAGGCTAGAGCGCCATCGAAATCGTGTCGCAAAGGGCCTGACTATAGAGCATGCTCTCCAAGAAGAAGATTAAACAGGCGCCAACCGAGGGACCTGATGCTTCGATCTCCCAGGGCTAGAACTAGAATATAGCCCTAAAGATTGTGACCTGTTACTGTTAATTTGTTTTGTAAATATATTGTTATTGTTAATTGGCAATTGTTTAAGCTAAGCCGGAAAGCGACTTAATAAACTAAAATTAAAAAAAAAAAAATTGATTTTTTGATTGATTTTGTAGGTATTTTGAACTCGTTAAAGTCTATCGATTCGATTGGCATTCACAATTTTTAATTTTTGCTACAATCTCATTTGGTAAGGGCGTGGCCAGAAATAAAAATGGTCCGATCTTTAGATATGGGTACCATTAATCTATGATCCAAATTTGGTGGCTCTAGCTCCAAAATTGTGGAAGATATAGATTTTCGCGATTTAGGTAGGCTGCAGGGGGCGTGGCCGGGAAAATTATGGTCCAATCCTTGAAAAAGGTCACCAGTAATCTATGTTCCAAATTTGGTAACTCTAGCTCCAAAATTGTGGAAGATATAAATTGTCGCGATTTGCGTGTTCCATAGGAGAGGGGGGGGTGAGGTATAATTTTTTCGTTTTCATAAGTCACAAAAATATGCTCGTCACCAGCTCGGAGTACCAGGCGAACAGAAATCAGCAGCAGGTAGCCGTGTTTTAAAAATTAAAAAAAATCATTGCATCTTTCGCGCGCACGAAAATATTATTTTGTGAGCCGCACGAAAGATGCAATTATTTTTTTTATTTATTTAGGCTGCGCGCGAAAGATGCAATGATTTTTTTGAATTTTTGAAACACTGGTTGTTTGTTTTATTTTTGAAACACTGGTTTTTTGTAATACTGGTTTTACTTATTTATTTTTGAAACACTGGTTTTTTTATTTTTGAAACACTGGTTTTTTTTAAAACTCGGCTACCTGCTGCTGATTTCTGTTCGCCTGGTACTCCGAGCTGGTGACGAGCATATTTTTGTGACTTATGAAAACGAAAAAATTATACCTCACCCCCCCGCTCCCACGAACCACAATATTTTATATCTTCCACAATTTTGGAGCTAGAGTCACCAAATTTGGATCATAGATTACTGGTGACTTCCTCCACGGATTTATAAAAAAGTTTCCCGGCCACGCCCCCTGCCGCCCACGTAAATCGCGAAAATCTGTATCTCCCACAACTTTAGAGATAGAGTCACCAAATTTGGATCATAGATTACTGGTGACTTCCTCCACGGATTTATAAAAAAGTTTCACGGCCACGCCCCCTGCCGCCCACGTAAATCGCGAAAATCGGTATCTCCCACAACTTTAGAGATAGAGTCACCAAATTTGGATCATAGATTACTGGTGACTTCCTCCACGGATTTATAAAAAAGTTTCCCGGCCACGCCCCCTGCCGCCCACGTAAATCGCGAAAATCTGTATCTCCCACGACTTTAGAGATAGAGTCACCAAATTTGGATCATAGATTACTGGTGACTTCCTCCACGGATTTATAAAAAAGTTTCCCGGCCACGCCCCCTGCCGCCCACGTAAATCGCGAAAATCTGTATCTCCCACAACTTTAGAGATAGAGTCACCAAATTTGGATCATAGATTACTGGTGACTTCCTCCACGGATTTATAAAAAAGTTTCCCGGCCACGCCCCCTGCCGCCCACGTAAATCGCGAAAATCTGTATCTCCCACAACTTTAGAGATAGAGTCACCAAATTTGGATCATAGATTACACGTGACTTCCTCCACGGATTTATAAAAAAGTTTCCCGGCCACGCCCCCTGCCGCCCACGTAAATCGCGAAAATCTGTATCTCCCACAACTTTAGAGATAGAGTCACCAAATTTGGATCATAGATTACTGGTGACTTCCTCCACGGATTTATAAAAAAGTTTCCCGGCCACGCCCCCTGCCGCCCACGTACATCGCGAAAATCTGTATCTCCCACAACTTTAGAGATAGAGTCACCAAATTTGGATCATAGATTACTGGTGACTTCCTCCACAGATTTATAAAAAAGTTTCACGGCCACGCCCCCTGCCGCCCACGTAAATCGCGAAAATCGGTATCTCCCACAACTTTAGAGATAGAGTCACCAAATTTGGATCATAGATTACTGGTGACTTCCTCCACGGATTTATAAAAAAGTTTCCCGGCCACGCCCCCTGCCGCCCACGTAAATCGCGAAAATCTGTATCTCCCACAACTTTAGAGATAGAGTCACCAAATTTGGATCATAGATTACTGGTGACTTCCTCCACGGATTTATAAAAAAGTTTCCCGGCCACGCCCCCTGCCGCCCACGTAAATCGCGAAAATCTGTATCTCCCACAACTTTAGAGATAGAGTCACCAAATTTGGATCATAGATTACTGGTGACTTCCTCCACGGATTTATAAAAAAGTTTCCCGGCCACGCCCCCTGCCGCCCACGTAAATCGCGAAAATCTGTATCTCCCACAACTTTAGAGATAGAGTCACCAAATTTGGATCATAGATTACTGGTGACTTCCTCCACGGATTCATAAAAAAGTTTCCCGGCCACGCCCCCTGCCGCCCACGTAAATCGCGAAAATCTGTATCTCCCACAACTTTAGAGATAGAGTCACCAAATTTAGATCATAGATTACTGGTGACTTCCTCCACGGATTTATAAAAAAGTTTCCCGGCCACGCCCCCTGCCGCCCACGTAAATCGCGAAAATCTGTATCTCCCACAACTTTAGAGATAGAGTCACCAAATTTGGATCATAGATTACTGGTGACTTCCTCCACGGATTTATAAAAAAGTTTCCCGGCCATGCCCCCTGCCGCCCACGTAAATCGCGAAAATCTGTATCTTCCACAACTTTAGAGATAGAGTCACCAAATTTGGATCATAGATTACTGGTGACTTCCTCCACGGATTTATAAAAAAGTTTCCCGGCCACGCCCCCTGCTGCCCACGTAAATCGCGAAAATCTGTATCTCCCACAACTTTAGAGATAGAGTCACCAAATTTGGATCATAGATTACTGGTGACTTCCTCCACGGATTTATAAAAAAGTTTCCCGGCCACGCCCCCTGCCGCCCACGTAAATCGCGAAAATCTGTATCTCCAACAACTTTAGAGATAGAGTCACCAAATTTGGATCATAGATTACTGGTGACTTCCTCCACGGATTTATAAAAAAGTTTCCCGGCCACGCCCCCTGCCGCCCACGTAAATCGCGAAAATCTGTATCTCCCACAACTTTAGAGATAGAGTCACCAAATTTGGATCATAGATTACTGGTGACTTCCTCCACGGATTTATAAAAAAGTTTCCCGACCACGCCCCCTGCCGCCCACGTAAATCGCGAAAATCTGTATCTCCCACAACTTTAGAGATAGAGTCACCAAATTTAGATCATAGATTACTGGTGACTTCCTCCACGGATTTATAAAAAAGTTTCCCGGCCACGCCCCCTGCCGCCCACGTAAATCGCGAAAATCTGTATCTCCCACAACTTTAGAGATAGAGTCACCAAATTTGGATCATAGATTACTGGTGACTTCCTCCACGGATTTATAAAAAAGTTTCCCGGCCACGCCCCCTGCCGCCCACGTAAATCGCGAAAATCTGTATCTTCCACAACTTTAGAGATAGAGTCACCAAATTTGGATCATAGATTACTGGTGACTTCCTCCACGGATTTATAAAAAAGTTTCCCGGCCACGCCCCCTGCTGCCCACGTAAATCGCGAAAATCTGTATCTCCCACAACTTTAGAGATAGAGTCACCAAATTTGGATCATAGATTACTGGTGACTTCCTCCACGGATTTATAAAAAAGTTTCCCGGCCACGCCCCCTGCCGCCCACGTAAATCGCGAAAATCTGTATCTCCCACAACTTTAGAGATAGAGTCACCAAATTTAGATCATAGATTACTGGTGACTTCCTCCACGGATTCATAAAAAAGTTTCCCGGCCACGCCCCCTGCCGCCCACGTAAATCGCGAAAATCTGTATCTCCCACAACTTTAGAGATAGAGTCACCAAATTTGGATCATAGATTACTGGTGACTTCCTCCACGGATTTATAAAAAAGTTTCCCGGCCACGCCCCCTGCCGCCCACGTAAATCGCGAAAATCTGTATCTCCCACAACTTTAGAGATAGAGTCACCAAATTTGGATCATAGATTACTGGTGACTTCCTCCACGGATTTATAAAAAAGTTTCCCGGCCACGCCCCCTGCCGCCCACGTAAATCGCGAAAATCTGTATCTCCCACAACTTTAGAGATAGAGTCACCAAATTTGGATCATAGATTACTGGTGACTTCCTCCACGGATTTATAAAAAAGTTTCCCGGCCACGCCCCCTGCCGCCCACGTAAATCGCGAAAATCTGTATCTCCCACAACTTTAGAGATAGAGTCACCACATTTGGATCATAGATTACTGGTGACTTCCTCCACGGATTTATAAAAAAGTTTCCCGGCCACGCCCCTGCCGCCCACGTAAATCGCGAAAATCTGTATCTCCCACAACTTTAGAGATAGAGTCACCAAATTTGGATCATAGATTACTGGTGACTTCCTTCACGGATTTATAAAAAAGTTTCCTGGCCACGCCCCCTGCCGCCCACGTAAATCGCGAAAATCTGTATCTCCCACAACTTTAGAGATATAGTCACCAAATTTGGATCATAGATTACTGGTGACTTCCTCCACGGATTTATAAAAAAGTTTCCTGGCCACGCCCCCTGCCGCCCACGTAAACTGTGAAAACCTGTATCTCCCACAACTTTAGAGATAGAGTCACCAAATTTGGATCATAGATTACTGGTGACTTCCTCCACAGATTTATAAAAAAGTTTCCTGGCCACGCCCCTGCCGCCCACGTAAATCGCGAAAATCTGTATCTCCCACAACTTTAGAGATAGAGTCACCAAATTTGGATCATAGATTACTGGTGACTTCCTCCACGGATTTATAAAAAAGTTTCCCGGCCACGCCCCCTGCCGCCCACGTAAATCGCGAAAATCTGTATCTCCCACAACTTTAGAGATAGAGTCACCAAATTTGGATCATAGATTACTGGTGACTTCCTCCAAGGATTTATAAAAAAGTTTCCTGGCCACGCCCCTGCCGCCCACGTAAATCGCGAAAATCTGTATCTCCCACAACTTTAGAGATAGAGTCACCAAATTTGGATCATAGATTACTGGTGACTTCCTCCACGGATTTATAAAAAAGTTTCCCGGCCACGCCCCGTGCCGCCCACGTAAATCGCGAAAATCTGTATCTCCCACAACTTAAGAAATAGAGTCACCAAATTTGGATCATAGATTACTGGTGACTTCCTCCACGGATTTATAAAAAAGTTTCCCGGCCACGCCCCCTGCCGCCCACGTAAATCGCGAAAATCTATATCTCCCACAACTTTAGAGATAGAGTCACCAAATTTGGCGCAAAGAATACTGGTGACTTCTCTCACAGATATTTTTGGATTTCATGTCAAAAATTATAGCAAGATGACATGTGAAGTCCCCAGAAATAACTTTCCCAGACTTCAAAGTGTCATAACTTTGTCAAAACTGACCCGATCTTCAACTCCGAGGTCATTTCGATCATGGTTTGTCCTTCTTAATAATTCTATATTCAAAGTTAAGAAACTTTTTTAGATATCAAAGTGCCATAACTTTCAATTTCGAGGCCTTTCTGTTCATGGTTTAGCCTCTAAATAAATACTACATATCAGCCTGGCAACAATTCCGATTTTTAAAAACCGCATTTCTCCAAAAAAAAGGGAAAAGTATGTGCGAATAAAAACATCTATTAGTAAATTGGTGATATTTAAATGAATATGTATAATGCTAAAAGCTAGTTTTATTAACGAATTGATATACACTTAAGAACAAACATAGAAATAGAAAACACAGACATGCAAATACACCCACACACAGACACATAGTTGTGCTATTGTGTGTGTAGACAACAAACAGATTGTGGCATGTGCCGCAGGTGTAAACAAGAACTTACCCGCTAAGTTCCAGCATGGAGCCCCGTCGCACATTCCGCCGATGACTGGCGGTGACCGCAAAGGGTCCGGTATGCCCATCCGGACCGACCAGATGACAGCCCAACGTGGCGGAGGAAATGGACTGCGAGCGATTGTCCAGACGCGGATTGTACATGGACGTCGATGGCATCGGATTCATGGGATTCACGATGGTGGTGGTGGTTGTAGGCAACGCGACCAGTGGATCCAGGCTGGCAACAACATCCACAGCGCCGCTGCTGCTGCTGCCAATGCCGAGGCTGCCAGCCTTGGAGCTGCAACTCTCTCGACGGAACAGACCTATGACGGACTTGGGCTGTTTAGGCTTGTTTATACCACCTTTTGTGGGCGTAGTGGTTGTTGTTGTCGGTTGCAAGCACACGAGACAGCAAATTGTACAGGGTGTCGTGGTTGTGAGGTATTTTCAGAGAGTGTGTGTGGTTTTTGTGGTTTGCAACAGTTACCAAAAAGGATAAACAATGCGGCAAAGAGAAGAAAACACAAAGTTCCGAAAAATTAACATGGAAATGAAAATTACACAGAAAAAAAACTACAAGTGTTTCACAATTATCTTAAATTTTGCGGCAATATTTGCACTTAAGAAACACAAGAAAAAACCATATATAGTACACTATCGTATATATTTATGTATATTTCATGTAAGTCTAGATATTTACACATGTTTTGTGTTTTGTTTTAGGAGTTTCCAATGTACAAGTTAAACTCAAATAGCAGAAAGGTTTTAATCGAAACGGTAACGGAAACGGAAACTGTACATTCTGTGTTGAAAAACTGCTCGTTTCCTGCCGCACTTAAAACTAAGCTAAAAATGTTATTTTCTTCAGGGTTTATCAAGTTTCTACCTTACCTAAAAATGTGGCGCTTGGCGAGTTGTAGGCCAAATACTCCTTGTTCGAGGCCCAGGCGGGAAACTCATTCTGCTGCACTGCATCCGTGCATTCGTCGCCCTGTCGCTTCCACGGCAGTTGCGACTCTGTCGCTGTGGGCGTGGCCACACGCCTCTCGCCATCCGAGTCACGTGACATATTGCGATCCTCTTCGGGTATTGGATTCTCGGCCACTGTGAGAGATAAATAGCAAGGTTCTTTAGTGAGTTGTTAATTTGGTTGCCAATTGAATGCATGCAGAACGCGTTCAGCTTAGAGATTCGCTTAAGCTCTGTTATCGATAACTACAAGAAATCGAAAGTAAGAAACGAAGGACACAAACAAAATGCGGCCAACTAAAGGGCAAATAATATTCCGATAATAACAGCGTTCATAACTCAAATGGAATCGAATCGAAATGGCAAGTGGAAAGGCTTTGAGCCACACTGGAACTAATCATCAACTTCCATGCTTGGAATGAACGGAATCAAGACACGCAAGCTTCTTTGAACTTTGGAAAAACCGAGACAACGGAACTGCAAACGGAAAATCGTGGTTTGCAGCCAGATTTCCCAAAGCTGGACTCAACTACTAGTGGTTCAAATAGCAAATGGACAATGAACGACATATATAATATCTCCGGCCAGTACTTTTTCATATCTTATAATATCAACAACATTAAATTTTATTTAAAATGGAATAAAAATTAGCTTAAATACATATGTACATATAAATATTACAACAACGACTTATATGTACCAATTATTTCTTAAATTTTATTACTTTTTAAACTCTTTATAATTATAAAAAGCAAATTAAAACTAATTTTATTTTGTCCCAAAACTCTAGTAATTATACATTTTTAAATTCCCATCCAACATGCGACATTCGATTCGATTCGTTCCAACTTAAGTACAGCTATAAATATTGATGTCCTGATTAACCAAATAATACGAATAATTTTGATGATTCTTTTTTGGTGGGCAATATCACACTGGACCGCTGTGGAGTAGTGTAAACGCGACTTAAAACTTAAGAGGTAGTTGTAGTATACGATTATGGGAGGGCAAAAACAAATAACTTTGTCATGCACAAAAATGCCATGCTGCTTTTGCTGTTTGGTTCGCTTCAAAATGCTCAAAATGCTCGAAATGCTTGAAATGTTTTCAATTTTGCATATCAGATATGATTTTCAATTGATTTGCGTAACATTATGGGTTTCTACATGTAAGTACTGAATTTCGGCATTAAGTTTTCAGATGATCGCCTAGGTATGATTCTACGAGAACTATGACATTTCTTTTTTGCCTCTAGCAAGCAATTCAGCGAGTGTTTAAATGTACTTGGGTATTTAACAATCAGTCGCTTGACAGACATTAATGACAACTATTTATGGCAGATAAAAAAAATAACATTGAAAATTCTTACAATTTTCAGGAACGTTTTCACATGTATAGGTTAAAGTTAAAAGTAATTTTTGCCTTTTTACAACCTGTCAAAATTAACCAGGCAGGTCCTTTATTTATTATTGACAACGCCAACAATAACATGAGAAAACGAACCTTGATAAATAAATATATATGTATAGTTTAAACCAGTTGGGAATTACAAAAATAAATAATAAGCAACAAAAACGAAATCGGTATAGCTTAGATAGCGGCATCGAATGCTTAGTTCAAATTACGCTTGTACTTCTCTAATATTATGACAATCTGATCCAAATACACAGAATTTCGTTTTTCTTTATCCTTATTTTTATTTGTGTGTGAGTAATGGAAATGATAAATGAATGAAGTTGGGATTTGTTCTATCTTTCTTTTCTATTTTAATTTCCATATTTTTGGTGACTTGAATTTATGATTTATTTAATTTCAAACTTGTCGCTTCGCGTTTCTTTTATTTTGACCAATTGGTTTCTTTTTTAAATGGCTTGGAATCAGATATTACACATGAGAGGTATTTTGTGAGGTTATAACTTTGGCATCTACTGAATATTCGAAACATATTGAAGAATGTAAGCTGACACTACTTTGTACATGTTTTATATAGAATATTCATGAATTAAAACGTACATTTGTAAATCGGAAATATCTAATATGAATATTTAAAGTGCCTAAGCAGATAGACGGATGATCTATAAATGGGAATGTATATCTTTGATATATGATGATGGTGTGCATGTAAAGATTTTGTACTTTAGTTTAGTTTTTATTTTTTTTTTAAGTTAATTAATGTTTTTGGTTTTTTTGTTGATATGGTTTACCAATGCTCTGGTATGAACGATCCCGTCGCCAGGGCAGGATCAGTTCAGCGGCTGTGGGTCCAACTGGTGGATCGGGCGAGTCTAGCTCATGCCTAGAACCGTCCTCTAGCTTGGGCGCATAGTGCTGAACGATGCGCGCTTTGGAGGCATCAAAACCGGGCAGGTTTTGTATATGCGCTATCAGGGAGTTATTATTGGCGCGATCCGAGTCAGCTAATTGTGTAACAGTTATCGGGTATTTCGAGCAACATATTGATATGGTAATCAAATAAATTGGATAGGCATAAAATAGGGATACAAAAAAATATAGAAATGTTGTCGTTATAGTTTGTTTTTTTTTTTTTTTAGCTTAGGTACTCCTTAAATTATAGGTAATGCATTTAAAGGCGCTTTTTTAAAACTGAGTGGTAAAAACAAATTTAAATCAAAGAAAATAATTTAAAATGTTGGCAAAGCTTTGACTGAAGGGGTAAACAACAAATTGGCTGTTAATTTTACTTGGGCTATTAAAGGTATGAGTATATTAACAAATTATAAAGGTAGATTTAACACACAAAATATATTTTCTAGCTTAGCAGTCTGGAAATCTTTTTGAGTTTAATTCAACAACGAATCAACTTTGGCTATTTGATATGATAAACAACTAGGTATTTTACATTTATCATTTTACAAAATGAGATTTTCAACCTTTTGAGGATTTTTTTACTTTACTTTAAGTTGTTGTGTCGGAGAGTGTAATATCATAATTAACATTCAATTAAAGTTTAGGGCTCATTTCAGTTCAGAATCAAATGAATTACTTGATGGCATTTTTGTGTAGTCAATTGTTGAGAAACATTAAACACAGGTCGGTTATTGCTATATAACCTCCGATCATGTGTTAAGTATATATCTCTAGAGGTTAACTGATAAATGATAAACATAGAAATCATAACACTTATAAGGCAATGCATGAACTACCCACCATAGCCCCATTTGGTATACCACTTACATATTATTAGTTATAGACTAAAGTTAGTGAAACATTTAAAAGCTGATGAAACTTACGTGATGATTTTGCTGTAAACGTGAGACCATCATCCCAATCGTCACTGGGTCCAATGACATTGATCTCATTCGGATTTTGTGGGGCCTCCTCGGCTGTTTCATTAAGCACATCGTTAATATAGTCTTTATATGATATCATATCAAATTGCATCATATAATATCAGGTGATTAAAACGATTGTTAAACACAAAATATTTTTGTTATGAGGCAGAGGCAAATGCAGTTTTGTGTGTTGTTTTCAGTGTTGTTAAATATGCAAATTTTAAATTTGGATTTTGGAGTAACCAATTTTGTGGGCGTCGGGGATAAAAGCGCGTGTATAAGTAGGAGAGATAAAAGAAAGATTTGGGTTTCATAATTAGTGACCAATTTTTGTTATAAATGATTTAAAAATACATATATAAATTATTATTAGTAACAAAATGTAAGGGAATAGGGCTCGTAAAGTTGGTTAGCATTTTAGTAAAGGAACTTTAATATGTTTTATATAAGGATAAGACTTGGATTAGTTTTGTTTTATATCATATGCATTATTGAAATAAAATATTTTAAACAATAAAATTGTGTAACATATTTTACGAGCCCTGCCATGCAATAAAAAACTTAAATATAATGATATATGGGTAATGTTGTTAGACTTGCGGGAGAGCCTTAAAATGTCAGTAAAATCAAAAGGAAAACGCTACATAAAAGCTCAGACTACATCTTTTGTTTAGGAAAACAAATTGGATGCTGTCTATAATAAACTGATAAATTTTGGATAGCTTGCTACTGATGCTACCTCATTTTTAAGTTGTTTGTTTTAAGTAATTGATTGCTGTATTTTTAGCGGCATTTACCTATGTCTAATCTACGGTATTTGTTAAGTGAATTGTGAGTATGTCTTTTTCTGTAAGATTTTTTGCGTGAATGGTTTGAACCCGAATTCGTATTCGTACCATTGGTGAGCTGCTTCATGGTGCCGTTCTGTTGGAAATCTGGGAATGAAACGTGATTTTGTTTCACATTCTCCTTGGCCTCCTAGACGAACGGTGATAGTTTATTACTTAATAATTTGATCAACAGGGCTACTCCTCATCGATAGACTCACCTTATTGCTGGCACCACGTTTGCTGCGCTTGTGATGTTTGCGATCGTTGAACATGCGACGGAAATTCATTTGCATTTTATAATTGACCTGAAAAGAGAGCACAACGCAAATGTCATCAATTTACGATATGTACAATATGTAGCATGAGGGCAACACATATATGGGTACATATGTATGTATAGGTGCTTTCAGAGATTTGTCTATGGACGTAACTCACCTGTGTGGACAAATCTCTGTCATCTACTGCGTGTCGGCTATAACTAAGACGACGGTGCTGTAAGGAATATTACAAAAGCACATTAAATGCCAACTCATATTTGGTGTTCTTAAGTGATATACATATATCTTTTGTTTTTCGTATACATATATTGATTGTAGCATTTAGTTGATGCTTAACAGTTATTCGAGAAAAGAGTACGATTAATTGTAATTTGCTGCGAAACTAGCATAAACATCAATTGATTAGGTGAAAAGACGTCTCATAACATTTGTACAGCTTACATATATGTATATGTATATGTATATGTATATATATATAGATTATATGATCTGAATAAAACGATTAAATATATAGATTGGGAAGGCAGTGCATTTGGGCACAGTAACGGAGGGTTAACTTCGACACGACCGAAGCAGTAATACTCTTTCCAAATCCAAGCTGCATATATATCTCTCAGAATACTCTTGTAGACTCCATCCTACTGATCACAATTAAGCACATCATTTGGAAAGAGTATATATTTATATATAAGGAGTATTAACTGTAACACAACATTAATGAATATGTCTCTTATCAGTGTGTGCTTTAAGGGATCTTGCAAAAGGAGTAGAGTATTTAAAATATTGGAAAAATAATAACAAATAAAGAGAACGTAGTTTTAAAGTGTCAGACAATCAAAACAGTTAAAAAAGCAGTCAAAAGAAAATATCATTTTTTATGTGCTCTTTTAATAAAGATAATTGTTATGTTGTTGAGAAGTTAAATTTATCTGAAATTAATTTGTGGTGTTCAATTTTGTGTTTTGAAGTAATTTAAAAATAATAATAAAATCATCCTATTATTTCGAATGCCTAGACAAATCTAAAGTTTAATTTAACAGCTTCCTAATGAAAATAAGAGCGTTCAAATAATAATTATATATTAAAGAAATCTTCAGTTCTATATTTTTAACAATACTTTCGAATATTTATAATTAATTGATTTTTGAATACACTATAATGTGCAAGCTTACGTAAATTACGTTGACTATATTTTTCCTCTAGATAAACAGCTAAATCCTGTATTCTTTATAAAGCTTTACTATATTTTGGAATTTCTAGTAATATATTTCTAAAATAAATAACTAATAAGGTATTTATGTAATCTTGTCTGATGTACAATGAATGTTTAAATGTTTAAAAATAAATATTTAATTTGAGTTTTGAGTTTAAGCAATTGAATTTAATATTATAAATGTGAAAATTATTATTAGCCATTTAGAATTAGTTGAATATCAATACGAGTATTTAAAGACTGTTTATAGACACCAATTGAAATACATTAAGTTATTTACTAGAAACTGTTAATTAATTAATATAATTAATTAAATGCATTGCAAGAACATATTGCAGTATTGAGTATAGACACACAAAAAACGTGTAACATTTACAAAAAAATTTAATTATCATTTTAGTTAATTAATAAACTTGATAAATAAATAAATAACTAAAAATGCTTTTAAAACAAATGAACCAATTTATTCGTACCATTTGTATGGAAGCCTTTCATTACGAAATATTTGAATATTTTGTACAGTTTCGTAAATTTTTTTCAAAGCACACAAAAATTTGAAGTAGTTTTTTGGTAACGCGTTTGATATATTTAAGTTGAATACGTGACGTTGACGATAAGTTGAAGTTGAGTTGAGTTCGTTACAACGGGAAGAAATCAAACAAACGATTAATTACAAATATATCTATGTAAATATATAGTCAGCATATATACTTATATAGAGAAAGTCAAAGAGAGTGAGAGTGAGAGAGAGATAGAGAGAGAGAGAGAGAAGCGTGTCTCAAAACCAAATGCCCAAAAAGAAAATTAATGTGAAAGCATAAATTACGTATACGACTACGAGGCGTCAAGTATTTTCGGTGAGTTCGATTAGAAAGGTGACGTATATATATATATATATCATATAGGAGAAGTACTCAAAAACTTGGGCTGTGAGTGAGTGAATATGCTTTAAGATATATAGTAGTAGTAGTAGTTGTTTAAACTGGTACTGCTATATTATAGAAAACCAAACCAAAATCGATTATTTTGTAAAGATTCTGACTATTATGTTATCTGGATACATACCCTTCTATAAGGCTTCAGTTCTTCGGCTAGCAAATGATGTATCTTGGCATCAGTCAAATCCTTTTTGGATGGATTATAATCCAGCTCAGCCATGTCCAAATTATGCGAGCAAGTATTGTCCAGATTTGTTAGGCTGGGACTGTTAAGATTTTAAAATAATGTATATGAATAAAAAATAGATAGATAAGGTTGTTATTTCGCATAAGTAGTTGCTACTAAGTATTAACCAAAAATACAGATAAACGAATTTCAGATATGCATAAAGGCATAATATACGTATAAGAGAGAAAGACAGAGAAGTATTACTGGATGTAGACATTGAGGGGCCAATTAAATAGTTACGAAAAGAGTTTTGTGCTGTTCATGCTACGAAATCACTACGATTCAATAATTTAAATTTATTGCATACATGCATTGTACGGTTATTGTTATCGGTTATCGATTATCGATTATCCAAAATTCGTTTACCAGGTGGTGTATATGGTTGGCGGTGCCCACCTGCCACCAATATAATTATTGGTATAATTCCTAAACAGTGCACTCATCGACTCAGTGCCCGTCATCTGTCCAATTGTCGACGGATTACGACGCATCACCTCCATGGCATCCCGCATGGTTAGCTTTGAGTACGTCTCAATAATCTTGGGTTCCGCGCCCTGTGAAGCAGCGAAAAGGGCAAAGGGAACAGCAAAAGAGTTAAGAGGTGTTCCTGATTAATGGGAGTGCCTTGAACCTATTCGACGCTTACCTTTAGATCTCGGAGCAGCAGTGGGCGTATGAAGCGATTGTCGAAACGCTTGAACTTATCACGCACATTGTAGTTGCCAGTTTTGCCAACGATGTCCTCAATTCCAGCCATCAAGTGATCCATGAACTGAAAGGAATTCAAAAAGGTCACAAATATTATGAAAATAGTAAAAGACGGGCGCGTTTCAAAGTTTTATCAGCATAGCTTTAAGACTGAGAATAAATTAAATAAATTGTTAGATTTCACAAGTACTTCCATCTGTCTGGTAAATATTTAACATGAAGATGAAACTCAGAAAAAGCGTCTAGATTAGCTACAATTATTTATATTATATTATATATATATATATATATATATATATATTTATTTTTTTTGGGAACTTACACGTTCGTGAATACGCTCGTTCATGGTGGGTTTACGTTTATTGGCTCGCTTCACATTCAGTATTTTAACCAGGGGTTTTATGGTGATGCCTTGCAGAAACACCGTAAAATAGATCACAGCTATTGTTGTGGTTACATACATATTTTTATGCTTGACCACATTCTCATCGACGAGCAGCACGAGGGCAAAGGCCACTGCACCACGCAAACCGCCATAGGACATGACAAATTGATCCACTCGCGACAATTTGTGCAGTCGGAAGCGATTGGCAAGTGCCGACAGCAGAATGACACCTGTACAGGTAAGGAGAAAACTCAACTCAGTTTAGCACACAATGGAAAGGTCTCTGAAAGTAAAACCCACCGATAACACGAAATACAGAACAGAAGGTAATTGTTAGCACCACAAACCACGTGTTCCACACGTGCATATTATTGACGGTGGCCACGCCTAGGAACATAAATATAATTGTCTCCGCCGAGCTGGATAACATTTTCAATGCATATTTAACAGTCGTATGCGATTTTTGTGATATATTCGATTCCACATAGTTCTTCATTGTAATGCCACAGAATGTGATGCTGAGATGAGAGGTCGAAAGAGAAAGATCGGATATGATTATGTTATTATATGATATACATAGATCATACTCACGCCAGTATGCCACTCATGTGGAAGATTTCCGCATTCAGATACGCCAGATAGGCCATTACAAATATAAATATGGGCTCGATGACGCGCACATGATCCGTAAAACGTGTTACCAGACCGGTAAGGACACCCCAAATGATGCCTGTGATTCAATAAAATAATATAATATTAATTTAATATTTAAGTAAAAAGTATCTGCTATTTTTGAGATGAAGTCATTTTAATATACTTTGAATTAGTTGCTAGATAGATTTATATTACCTATGGCAGTTCCGCCGACAGCCACAACAAAAAAGGAACCAACACCGCTAGCAATATCCTGCGCCATAATGTGCGGCAAACCAATTTCATTATAGACCTCCATCATGTGATACATGACAACCTGCAAGCATAAATCATATATATATAGAAACACAAGTGTGAATAATCTGTAGTTGCATCTCAAATAACCCCATTAAATGCAGCCACAAACCTAACCATATCACTTTGGTTTGATGGGCTTTAAAAACTGTGGGCAAATCACTCAATAAAAAGTCGTAAAACTTACCGTCACGGCATCGTTTAACAAGGACTCGCCAAAGACGACAATGTAGAGGATCTCGTTGACGTGTATCTCCTCGAATACGGCAAGCACAGCCACCGGATCCACGGCGGATATTAGTGAGGCAAAAAGAAAGATGTCCAACAACTTGGGCGTCTCATCGCCAAAGATGCCGCAAACGCCACACAAATAAAGGGAACCACCTGAAATGCGAGAACTCGATAAATTTCCTGCTCCACATTCAATTTATTGCACTGTCTGTCAATTGCACAAGACTGATTGAAAGTTAATTAAAACGAGACAGATAGGATACCTTCGGCACTCCGAAGGTAGTATACCCTTACTGTTGCTGAATAAAATGAAACACCCTTGCTTATATAAAAGGAGGATGACAATGCTACCTTTAAAATTAATATTCTTATTTAAATCAATATTTCAGACAGATTGTTCCTATTTATACTATAAGATATATTAGTGCGATTTTGACCAAATTCTATCAATCTATAAAAAATATCATTAAACTTGCATTTACTGAGTTTGGTTAAGATAGTTTGATAAACAAAAAAGTGGTTCATACAACGACTCATTTTTTAACAGATTGTTCCTAAGTCAGCTATAAGATATAGTAGTCCGATTTTGATGACATTTTGTAAGCGTACTAGGATAATGCTAAAACTCATAATTAGTAAGTTTGGTCAAGTTATTTTAAAAAAACAAAAATTTTCGAACGATCGTTCCTATGGCAGCTATATGCTATAAAGATCCGATCCGGCTGATTACGACATATTATCTGCGTGCAGCAGAAAAATGCATCTGTACTAAGTTTCATTTAGATAGGTTCAATATTGAGAGACTAGACGGACAAACGGACAAAGCTATATCGACTGGTCTTGTCGTCCTGATCAAGAATATATATACTTTATGAGGTCGGATATGTTTCCTTCTATGCGTTGCAAACTTCTGGCTAAAAGTATAATACCCAAGAGTATAATGAACTGTCTTAAGAAGAGAAATTGATGAAAGAAATTGAACTTTTGATGTGAGCTATCAATAACAGAAAAACTATTGCAATTGCTGATGAAAAGAAGAGAAGGCAACAGAGACTTTATATATACATATATGTAATTTAAAATTGGTATATTAAACTGTTCATATGTCAAGCCAAACCAGTTTTAATTATTGTATACAGTAACTAGTATGATAATTATTATCTCCACTATTTATCTAGTTTGCTGGCTTCAATTTCATTTCCATATGTCATTTACTTTGTAGTATGATATTTTTGCTTATATTGAATATAAATCACTTAGATTGTATTTTTTTTTTTGATTGTTTAGCATTTGTGGATGCGCGCTAGCCAAGCGTAATACCCGTGCCTTTATTGTTAGATGTCTGTGGTGGCTTACCCCATTCTACTTTGTATATAGTATGTATTCACACATCCACATAAATCGCATGGTGTGTTACATTTGTATAAATCACGTCTAAGCGGTCATCTACAAATGTTCTCCCCTCTCCCAACCCCCTCTCCGCCAGCGCACTTATAACCCTGCCCTTGGACAACATTGTGTGTTGCTCGCGTGCCACAAATTTTGGTGTGTAACAAGCGAGTCGCCATTGTAAGTAATGCTCTATGTATATGCCGTAATTTTGTTTACTTTGTCAGCTTGCGAAAATGTTGAAAGTTATATATATGATTCAGTTTTTGTTACTATATAAGTTTAAGCAGCTTATATAAGTGTTAAAACCACGCATAAATTTTTAAAAAAATTAAAATTCGTTTATAATTCCCAAACGGCTTAAGCGGTGGGCCTTATATAGTGACTGCAGCACATGTAAATTATTGTAAACTTTTTCAAATCACTAATGAGGAACGTTCGTGTTGATAATTATGTGAAATTGAGAAATTGAAAAATTTAGTTTCTGTTATCTGATATAAATTTGATGTATAACATTAATATGATAAAACAAGTATGAGTACTCTTTTCGAGAGTGCTCGACTAGTACTGTCTGAATGTGCAACAGAAATAATTTTGATAATAATTATCAATATACAAATTTGTATTGCGATTCCAATAATGTTCCATTAAAATGTTGTTGATAATTCCGAAAATGGAAATCGTTTGTAAGGACCGCAGATACTATATGTTTAGCCAATAAATTCAATTCCAAATAATTGAGAACGTTTTAAAGTTAAGTATTAATAGCACAAGGAGTCTCAAATGACACTGTATTTACATTGGTCAAGGATTATTTACCCTCGAGGCAAATATTTGTGATGCTAAGAAACGGCAATGTCATTGACCACTTGACGGATGAGTGGATGCCACACAGGCGGCAAGTAAGTGGTGCAGTCATGAATGAGCAACCATGAAAGCTTTCAGCTATTTTAAGGCTACGTTCCGCTTGTTGACAGCGTATCCGATGACGCCATTAAAGTATTCAATTGATTATGCTTACCAATTGTGGCCACATTGAAGATGGTGCCCACCACGGCCATCAGCAGGATGGTGCCCAGATTATCGAAGAACATGCGGTTCGGCATAAAGTAGCCGGCGTCCAGGATTATCGGCGGCAGCATGTAGAAGAAGAAGGTGTTGGGCGTCAGGGGGGAGACGGCCACATCTGTGCAAAAGTAGAGCACTACGCCGATGACCACGCCCACCACAATTAGCAGACACGATTCCGGAAATATCAGATGCAATTTGGGCGTCATATGGAAACCTGTAATAAAAATTACTCATTTAGCATCAAGTAAACCAATACCTGAAAAGAGCTCACAATACTTTTATATTCTATATATGTATCTCTGTAGTTGTGGGCGGCAAGGGGCGTGGCTGTTTCGCGCCTTTACAATTTGCCAAAAATACTTTCACACACGACATTTTTGTTGCTGTTGTTGCTTTCTTGCCCGCCTATAAAAGCCGACACAAAAACAAATTCCATTTCAAATATGGCCCATTTACATGCAAATATGACTCCCTTGCCCCGCCCCCGCCAGAAAACACACAATGGAGCTGCTCTACGATTATTGCTGATTTTTGCTGATTTTTTGCATTTGGGTCAATGGCTACAAGTACATTTAGAGACATATACATATAGTACGCTACATAAAATAAGGCATTCAAGAATTACTCTATTTAAATAAAAATGTATTTTTATTAATTTTAGGCTCTTAGAAATTTTAAAAGATTGTTTTTACCATCATTACTATTAAATCGGTCTAGACAAGCCATGATCAAAATTGTATTCCCTAATGAAATGAGATTAGTTTTGATAGAGCTATGGGAGCTTGAAGTCTAATCAAATTTTTTTGGTAATGCAGAAAATGTTACATGGTAATCTTTGAATGCTCATAACTCGGGTATTTGATGCCGGATCGTGGAAATTTAAACCGTTTTAGACTCGTGGAAGTGTTCATAATAAAATGTTATTTCAAATTTTATGTTTCAGAACTGACCCATTTTTAGCAGAAATTGTGATGTTACCTCTTGTCATTTTTGGCAAAAAAATTAAATTTTCTGACATGTCCATTTTTAAATGTCAATCGATAATTCTGATCTTAACAAGTTCAAAGAGATATACCACTCAAAGATCGGACTTATTTTGGCCGAGATATGCAAGTTTAAAGCTAAAAAAATCTCATTTTTTTGTTAATGCTGAAAATGTTACATGGTCATCTTTGAATGCTCATAACTCGAATATTTGATGTCAGATAGTAGAAATTTAAACAGTTTTAGTTTTGTGGAAGTGTACATAATAAAATGTAATTGCCAAACACGCGTTCCTACAGACGGACAGCCAGACGGACATGGCTAGATCGACTCTACTATTGATAGCGATCAATAATATATATACTTTATGCGGTCAGAGATGCTTCCTTATGTCTGTTACATACTTTTGCACAAAACCATTATATCCATTATATATATATAAAAATAACAAAAAATCAAAAAAAGTAAAAAAAAATTTTAATTTTTAAATGATTTTTTTAAAATGACAAACCGTAAATAAAATCATACTTTAGCTTTCTTTAAATTGCGTGTATAAACCAATTAATGACCAATCTCGGAAAATATGATTAAATTTGTTTAATGAAGTAAAGCTTTGACTCGATTTGGGCCATAAAAATGTTTGCTCTGCCGTAGAAATGGTCCTGATAATTATATAAGTGGCGGTAGTCACTCGAGACACTCGACTTATTCAATTGCAGAAGCGCATGGAAGGAGTTTCAAAGGGGGCCAACTTGCAAAGGGGCCAAATGCCATTGGGCAGCAAAATGGACAGTGTGTGGGTGTTGGGCTGTTTGGGTGTTGCTGCGTGTGCTGTTTTTGGCCCCAAATTGGTAGCCTTGAGCAAATGGATTTTTGTGCAAAAAACCAAGGTAACGAACTACGAGGAACAGGGCTAGGTAGGTAACAAAGTCAACAGTGAAAACCAACAAAATAAAATGTAACCCCCAGAAGTGGCAGTAAACTGTCAAAATCTCATTGCAGCTTGCCAAAACGCTTATGCAATCTGGCAATTGTTGCTCCAGGGGGGGTTGGGCTATGTTTAAAATTGGGGCTTGCTGTTGAATTTTTTAGGGGGCAGTGTCAAGGCTTTGAGGCCTGCTTGTTGCGCACTTGGCGGACGCTTATGCAATGTCCTTCAGCTGGGACAGGCTGCACACCTATACCTATACAAATATACACACACATACCCGCTTGCTTACGACTTGACGCAAATCTGCATGTCACTAACAGCGCCGAAGTCGACGTTATATAAAACTTATTGATTTTGCTTGCCTGGCAAACGATTGCCAGCATAATATACTCGATATATATATTTACAGTTGAACTTCTCTAAATTGAACTTTACCAAGTAACATTTTCAGTTACTTGTACGAGAAGTTCAATTGCAGTTACGTAAGCAATATTATACTCACCGATTTTAGCTATGCTCGCTGAAAGTATCCAAATGCCAATGATGAACGGCGTCTTGACCCGCGCAAAGTCCACCTGGGACAATGGATAACGGTCCGTGTGATGTCCCCCGACATTTTCCTCTTCGTCGAGCGTCACATCAAACGGGTCCTCATCGCCCCCAGCCGCTGCTTTCAGCTGTTCAGCATGTGGCAGAGGCGGTGGCAGAGGGGGCGTCGCTGATGGCGTTGACGCAACGGGCACTGAAGTCGCTTGTGGCAGCTAATGACAGAGAGAGAGAGAGAGCAAATATCATTAGTTAGAGTACTAGTAGTACAGGATTAGAGAATAATAATAATTGACATGTTGAGCTATAAATCTTTCCAAATCAAATATTAAATAGCGATATGCCAGGGAAAATGCGACATTAAATACAATAGACTTTTTAAGGGTAATTGTGCGTAGAAACCATTACATTACATTTCAATACCCAAGTTAATTGAGCCGGTGGGTTAAGTGAAAGGTCCTTTGCCTCCTTTCTGATTTTTATGAATGGCATTCATATACATAAATAATGAACACTCAGCTGGTTGTCGGTTCGGATTGTTTCAGTCATCGATATGTTGCTATAGGTCAGTGCTTTTAATAGGTTTTATTATATTGAATATTAAATTACAAAGGATTTGTGTTGTCCAGCACATGGGGGAAACTAGCAACAAAATTCAATTCATTGATTGGCACTGCAAATCTTTTGGTATTCACATATATATGCGCATATATGAGGTATATATATAAGCAATGTGACCAGGTAAAACAAATTACATTAAACTTCTTTACGCCTTTTCATTACATACTTCAATTATCTTCAAATCACTCATCATAATAAAAACTACATCTAACCAACTCCTGGTAACTGTCTGTAAATAGTTGACGTCAGTTGGAACTTTTGATAATAACTTTTGACAAGTGACATTTCTAATGATAATTTCATAACTTAAACTCTGGACAGACCAATTACTGTAATGAATTAAAATGCAGTTGTCGACAGTTGAATCGAAAAGCTTTATGGCTTTTAATCCGACAAGGACGAGCCTTGAGATTTCCTGCCACTCCTCAAGTCGTCGTGCAATCAGCTAAAGAGCTTAAGGAATATGGGAAAACACTCAGCGAAAATAAAGATAATTTTATACTCGAATCATGTAACTTAAAGTTTGTAATCCCTAAGTTCTTAAATGTAAGACTGTTAAGTATGGGTGGATTTTTTGGTTATTTCTTAAATAAAGAACTTGATTACTTGGAGTAAGATATAAATTCATATTTTAAGTAGTTGCAAAAGAATTAAGATCTGATTTTTTTAGAGTGTGTAAAAGGTTAGCTTTACTATATTGATGACCTGATCGTAATCAATTTAATTTCCACACTTACCTTTAGCTGTGTGACTGCATCCGTTGACTTGGAGGTGGAACTGGAACTGGAGCTGGAACTGGAGCTGGAGCTGGAGCTGGCACTTACATTGGGACGTGCCTCAATGGTGGCCAGCAACATGCAAATGCCGCATAGGAGCAGCAACAGTTGCCGCTGCAAGCTGCATCCTGGACTCCTTCTGTGGTGTATTGTTGTTGTTGTGTTTGCTGCTGGTGGTGGTGGTGTTGGTGATAGTGGTTGCTCACTCGGTGGTGGTGGTGGTGGAAGTGGTGGTGTTGTTGCCAGGCTCTGGCATGGCTCACTTTGATTAAGACTCATTGGATTAGCCAACTGGCAGGTTGAGACCACAGCCAGTTGCACTTCTATAGCACCATTAGTCGGACTGGTATTGGGACTCGGATTTGTGGCGCAGCTACTCCAGCAGGCGCGGCGGGCTAGGTTCATTTGTTGCTGCAACGCTGGCGTCGCACTGTCGTAATCCTTTTCCGTGCGGCTTCTCATTCTGCTGCCTTTTGTTGACTTATGTTGTTTATATTGCCTTCGACTTGGACTCGCAACTCAACTGAGTTATCGATTTCTGCGGGCATAATACACTCTCTCTATGTGTGTGTATATGTGTGTGTGTGTTTACTTTGTGTGTTGTCCTTGGCTGTCCTGTTTCTGTTTCTGTTTCCGCCTTATTTAAGTGAAATTTGTCGAGTGTCTGTAAGTACAGGGTTAAACAACAATTTTAATCGGGTTTGCTGGAGGAAAAAGTCCGACTGGTGAATGTTGAGAAATGGTATTTTAAAAAAAACGTTTTAATATTAGAACAAGTGTCATTAAAAATACCAAACTTGTATTTAAAATCTTTATTTCATAACCGAAAATCTTAGTTACTTCTTGCAACAGTTTTCCGCAAAAGTATCTCTACAGGATCTTCTACCACTTTTAAAAACGTAACAGTAAATACAATTTTGTTTTATATTCAATCACAATAACCTAACCTATGCTAATCGAATTGCTTATCAGGCAACAGATTAATCGACCGACCTGCCGCAACAACCAACTGAAACTGGTTAAAACCCAGCGCTTCACTTGGCTTGAAGACTTCCACTTGAGGGTTTCAGTTCCCAAGCAGCTGTTTAACCAGAGAGTACTTCATCCATAAAAGTGGTAAACAATAAAAAAGAATGTGCTAAAATCAAGTATGGCCAAAAATATTCAATTCTCTCACTTTTGCTGGGTGCAATAAATATCAGACGAGAATTGAATAAATATCATGCACAGCAATATTGATAGAAGTGTTCTACATTCTTCGCTTAAATATGCGAATAATAACTATCAAGCTGAACAGTAGTTACAGTTATTCAGCGTAAATTCTTTCAGGCATAAATACGTTTAGTATAGCATACTTTTATGATGCATCCTATTAATGTCACAACTCCTTTAAGTATTCGAATAGTCAGCAATATTCTGTGCCTTAGAAAAGAAAGCAATTATTAACCTTAGTGGTTCGATCCTATCAGATATTCTTTGATTTTTCTGCAAACTCTTGATAAATGATCTCTCTGTTGTGATAGTCTAAAATTTGATTTAATAATAGCATTTCAGCTTTTGTGCTCTTCCAGTTAATTTCCATTGTTAATTGACAATCAATTTACTCGCTATCTATTATCCATTATCCATTGCGTAGCAATACTTTTAGATCATATGCGATTTATTTGCAGACACGAGTAAATATTGGGACTGTGAGATGTTTGTACTTTTAACTGGATAGATCCAGTGCACTTAGCGCCACACCAAATTAGATACCGCATGCTAATTGCAGTTATAATACAATTTATATAAATACACAGACGTCTTTTCTGCCTTTTCATCTTTCTTCTTCTTCTTTTTTTGGGACTATCTGCGCTGAAGATAACAAGTGATTTTAATTGGATGCGAAAGCTGCTAAGTAGCTGCTGATAGCAGCCAATTACAGTTATTACAATGCGTTCTCATTACAGCTGCTTATCTATAGCGTCCCCAGGGTCTATCTATATAGACCAGATAAAGTAGCCGACGTTGTACAATTATAATAATAACAAACATATAATTGATGTTGCAGTCAAGTGCAATGTCGAGACTTGATCAATTGGAGGGCAATAGTAAAAACTGCAATAGCCTCCGTTTCTGTCCGTTCTGCCCATATTTTGCCCAGCATCAAATGCTGACTTTAATTATTATTTCTTACCCCCATCAATTGAAAATGGAATTTTTTTTGCTATTTTTATGCAACTGTTGCGCGTCAAAAATGATTTGTTGCTGTCGCCTCGGCTAAATGATAAGTTATATTTTATCATTCTCAAATATAGAGATGTGTTTACAGTCTCGTGCGTCACAGTCGTATATAGTGCCTCAATCCTCTACTCTGAATTTAAATGGATTTACCCCCTAGCCCAGTTATGCCTTTACATCAGTAGGCCAGAGTGCTGATTAGATGAACAGCCAAACAAACACTGACTGAAAGCATTTTCAAGTTCAGTGACTTTGATATAAAACGGTTAACAAACCACTTAACTGGATTTAGCTGGTAGTCGAAAGCGTTAAGCGGATTTAGGTTAATTTTGTATGGAAACTTAAAACGGCAGGCGGCTATTTTGCTGAATTAATCTTCTTAAGACTTTGAATATAAAACACTTTAAAATGTAGCTATAAAAAGATTACGAAAGCTATAAATAATTTTAAGCCTTAAAAGGGTTTGTTTAGGAACTTCACATATCAGAATTGTATTCATAAATTAAAATTATATATAATCCATGTCCAAAAATATATTTGACTTGAAATCCTAACTCCCTAATTAAAAATTAAAACAAACCAACAAAATACAAGAACAATCACATTTTACAAACACTATAATAAATCCATAAACTAATAAAACCAAACCAACAAAAACCAAAATAAAATTTAAATTTGAATCTGGGCAGGGCATTGCTTAGGACTTGGGAACTTCACATGCCAACATCTTCTCATGATTTTTGACATGAAATCCGAAAATTGGAAATTTTTTAACTTTGAATGTATGATTATTAAGGAGAACAAACCATGATCAAAATGCCCTTGGGATTGAAAATCGGGAGTTTTAAATTATGAGAGGCATTTTTTTTTAACAATTTTAACTTATTGAAAAAACGATAGAAAATCATTTTCTAGATGACTTTATTGACTCTGATAATATTTACTGCTGTCAGCAATAATTTATAATAAGCACCTGGGGCAAGACTTAAACGCAAATTCAATTGACGTATCTGTTCAACCGTTAACTATTTACTTTGGCAACTGCGCTGAAAGCTTTTTTTTTTTTTTGATATAAAATACAAATATTTTTATTGAGGATTTTGTCGTCTATTGCCCCAGGCAGTTGGTTTAGACTGCGTCACTCGCATTTAAATTCAAATTCAAGTTCAAGTGTCTAGAGCGAAATTTGATTTTAAGGTCAAATTATGTTTTTAAACATTAGCAAGTAGGAATTTTATAGCTACCAAAATAGCCAAATTTGTTTATTATGCAAGCATTATGAAAATTTAAATATGTTTATGGATTGAATAGAACATTTTGAAAGAAGTTTCATTTATAGTTCCGGAGATCATTAAGTTGGAAAACCGATTAAATTGGATGAACTCGCCTACTCAAACTAAATTTGTATATATATATATATGCATATTAGGGCTATAGGATATGGAAATGCAATTTTGAATACTAAAGGCGCCATTCGTTTATTAGGCAATCGACATATTTTTTGGACGCGTACCAAGAAAATGTCTTTGCAGCAAAAAGATATTCGAAATGCATTTTACGTATATTCAGTGCGGCATTGGAGCAAACAATATATGGGAAATATGTGTTTGTTACTGTACCAACAGATCGATATGCATATATTATTTGGTGCCCTGTTGATTATGCAAGCAAACGCAACTGGAAATTCAGTTTAGTTGGCCCAACTTTCGTGTCTAGTCCTTAAACTTTGACCTTAATGCTATAGCTTTAATCGATAGCAGCACGCGCAGAGTCAATTACGTAGTGTTTATGAATGTGTAACGGAAAAATACCTTTAGTAATGATACAGAAGTAGTGCCCAAACAAATCAGAAACAATTGCAGACTGAGAAATGCAACAGGCCGCAAGAAAACGTTGCGTTTGTGTCTAACCGGCAATGGGCCATATTAACCGGTTCGATGTGGTTATCCAAGCAAATGGGAAAAGTTCCGCAACGGAACTTGGTCAAAACGAAGCACTGCAGCTGCCAACTATTGCAATTTATGACTGAAAACAATCTGAAAACAATTGCCACATGTTCAGACTGTATGACTATATGAATGCATATACATACGTATGTGGGTACTCGAATGCACTCATTTGAATTTCTATTACGATGCAAACTTGAATAATAAACCACTCACAATTCGCATTCCCGGCTCCATTGTGGGCCGAACAGTTATCGGATTGTGAGCCCTAAATGTATGTCAAGTGCAGTGCGGGGGGAGGAAGGAGGTAGTTAAATGCCTGCGCAAAGCAATTTCAAATCATTTATCCTTGAAAGGGATAGTCATGAACTTAGGTAAAAGTTGGCTTATTAAATTGATTATCTTTTTTATGGCAGACAGAATCAATAAACTCATGTGAGTTTACTGAACGTTTATTGTGAAAGACATAAAATGTTTCATTTAGTTTATCCGTAAGGAACTTTACTTATTTCTTATAACTTTTCTTTATTATGTAATTTTAATATTATTATACAGTAAAATCTCTAATATCGATCTATATGCCAATTACATCCTTGTCATTATAATATTGCCTCAGCTTCTTTTCATTGACTAACTCTAACGAATTTGGTAAACAAATCGTGTTTCATCTTTTTGGCCATCCTTAAAATTTATGACCTTGGCAACGAAAAACTGACAAACGAAATCTTTTATAAATGAGGGGCTAAAAAAGACCGCAAAATAATAGCAACAACAACCGAAATGTGTATCACAAATCACCGCAAAATCATTTTACGGTTTGACGACAAATGCTAAGTGACTTTGGGGCTTAAGGGGACTGTGAAGGGTCTGAGTGACAAGTGGGCTAAGCCCCCGAAAAAGTTATTCCCAATGCCATTGAAATGGTTCCTTTCGGCTAGCAGGCGCCTTCGTAAATGGTCTGCTGTTAGTCTTCGATAAGCAGGGGCACAGGGTTTCAGTATTTATGGATGGCGAGGGTTTCCAAATTGGGGCAAGGGCAAGTTGTACTGTGAGACATATTGATTAAAACATTAAGCGGAATCGTGCAATCCAAATTCGTACAATTCTTATCTCGCTGATACGTCATAGGTTACGTTTCAAAAATACATTTTTTTTGTCAGTTCGCATCGATTTTACTTTTAAGATTAAAAGAAATTTGAGATTGAATCAATTCACACCCACATAAAATTAAACCAGTTTAGCAAAACTAACATTTCGTAAATTACCAGTTAATATGAGCTCATCTATTTATGATACCAAAGTCATTTTACAACTTGATAAAAATTATATCAAACTAAATGAAATTTCAATTAAATTAGCAGCTTTAAAAACAATTTGGTAATTTTCAATGACATATTGTAACTGGACTGAACTGGTAAAACCAATTTAGATATAGTATAAATGTATAGATATTTATGGAATTACATTATAGATAGCGGCCGATGTCAAACTAATTCATCATAAATCAAACACTTTGTTTTGCAGAAAATTCCAGTCAAAACTTACACAACATAATTATCGAAACTGTTATCGTTTTGTTTCCTACAGCTTTTGTTATTATTTGTGATCTATTACTTGCCATATTTATAGATAGTAAAGTGGTCAGCAATTACAACGAAAATACGTAAAGAAATCCAAAGGGACTTAGGTAAAAAAATTCTAGATAACAAAGTTAGGTTTGATAAAAAAGTAAATTTATAGATGTTGTCTGTATGCAACAATTCCGATTCATATTTTTTATAATAATTCTTCATAATCACAAAATTTCTTTGAACTATCAGTAGCATAAAAAAATGTTATCCCCCGGAGACACTTTCAAAGCGAATCATTGTTCGAATAATAGAAACACAAAAACTGAGCTCAACAGCTGCAACCCTGATAAGATCCACAGACCTTACCGAAATGATATGTACCTACAATTGTAGGTGAGTCTATGTAGTCAAATTCTGAGCAGTTGTCGGTTTTGTTGGGTTATCATCGGGACAATGACAAAGTAGAAAAGAGACTAAAAAGATGTTAGATTGCAACATGAATACACCAGTGTGGCGAAGAGAGACGGAAAAGAAAGAAGAGAAAAAATATCACAGACATTCCAAAATAGACATGAAAAGTACACCTTTTTGGGTGGAAAATTCATTGCATTTGGAAAAGAAATTATGAAAAGTGTCTAAAAATACGCGCACGCAGAAAGAGAGAGATGGAAAACTATATATATTATACTCCCTGAACTAGCAATTTCACTATAAAAATACAAATAAATTTAAAAGAAAAAACTAATTTTTGACACACAACTTTGTATATTTTACGCACGTTTTGTATTTTTATTTTCCTCGACTTTTTGACTTTGATTTTCAGCGTCTTTCCGCAACAAAAACACAACGGCAGCTGTGCGATTTTCTTTTCGAGTGGATTTTCCGATTATTGTTTGGATTTTAAGACATTGCGCTGCTCCGTGTTGTTTATAAATAATATCAATTATGGGCACAGCATGTTTAAGAAACAAAAACAAAATTTGAATATTATCATAAAATTCAATTGCGTTTTCAGTTTATAAACGCTAAAATGGCGCAATCTTTGCACAATAAACACACGTGCTGCCAAATCACAGATAATTGTAAAACACACACTATCTAATTTTTAAATATAGATGTATATTTTTTTGTCTGTTTATAATATTTCATTATAGTTTTCGAAATTCTTTGCGTACAAGCGAAAAGCAAACTGCAGTCCGCGCTCTGAAGCCGAGAACTGAAACAGAACAACAAACAGCAGCAGGAAAACTCATAACACAGAGAGCGGCCGAGATAGAGAGGCGCCCAAGAGAGGGTGAGAGGGTGGTGAGAGTGTGAGAGATTAAGAGAGCGAGAGAGCGAGGAAAAACGCCGGCTGCTGTACAGTAGGGCATTCAGAATAAAACCATTGTAAAACATATATTGAACAAATTGCATTGAACATTTTGTTAAATATTTTTAAATTATTGTCTATAATTTAAAATATTATTATTATATAAAATTATTATAGTTTCATATGGATTTATAAACTTTTTTAGAAATCGCATTGGAAATTTTGCACGATGTTATTACGCATTGCTCTCCATTGTACTACGCAGCGCAGTTGCTATCGTTAACAGCGCATTAACAGTGCACGCCCACAACTATGTTAGTTTTAACAGAGTAACGCTGAAACTGTTTACAGTTCTATTTCCTTTTTGAAAAACCAAATATAAGCAGATGTTTTCAAATATATTTACTTTATATGTAGTTTGCTTAAATTAATATTTGAATAACGTATCTGTTCTCAAGGTAAGAATGAAAAAATTATCATATTCAAAGATAAATGGTCAGGACAAAATGTCCTTCATCGCAGGAATATTTCCATATTTGCTTTACTAAATTGTGTCAATCAAACCGGTTTATCAAGCTACATCAGTAAGCAATTGCAGCTCAAAGTCTGGTGTGGATATATGTAGATATACAGTTGAAAGGACTCACCCAACATGCTCACTTTGACATATCCCCATTGCGACATTTCCTCCATTACGTTTTGTTATTTCAGCAATTTTCATTGTTAATTGGAATTAATAATTGAGCGCACAGGCACGGGTAAACATCCGACCGCATGGAATTACCAGGACATGCAGTTTAAATTGATTTTTGCATAGTATTCGAGTGAGTGGGTTAGTGTGCCAGGATAACAAGCAGCTTTCGTAATTCGTTTTTAATTACAGAATACACAGTGTCTGCCAATGTATGCGATGTCATTTTGCCTGCCATTGAAAATATGCACATACATATGTATGTATGTATGTGTACGACTACTGTTTGCTTATTTCAATATCAGGTTCGTGGCATTTACATATCGATCGACTGACACAAACACGGAACCACAAAAAAAACATATACATATATAAAAAAAAACAGTTTACCCTGTTGTCTGGGTGTCGGAAGCAGGATGTGGGAGGATGACTGGCGCCATGTGAGTGCACGACAGATATGAAAGATATCTGTAATATGCGCGCACAAACTGTGTTGTATACACATTATCCTTGCACTTGAACAGCATGCACTAAGTGCACATAATTGAAAGCAAAGGACACACGCCTGAGCTCCCAAGACGCACTCCTGCATGGATTGCATGCCGTAACGACTTTTTCACGAGCGTTTTTAGTTCGTCGCACTAAAGTGTGGAATATTCGAAAGCCATTTGCGGCGGTAAAGTGTGTACTCAACGATTGGAAAAAGCCAAGAGTGTGTACTTAATCCAAACCAAAGTGGGCGAATCTGGAAACTACTCGATTTATAGGTATTCGGTTATAATTTACTAAAAAATGCTAGAGGCGTGTATGATTTAAAAATGAAAGAAGACTTAAGATTAGATCCTAGATCTTCTTAAAATAATCTGAATCTCATATTCATTTGTAGATACATAGTAAAAGGTTTATAACAGCAACCCTTCTGAGAGAAACTCAATTATATAAGAAATCATTACATGTATGGGGAGAAACCCCAACAAAGTTGTGTTTCAAGCAAGTTCAAATGTTATGCTAAAAAGCCGACCAACAGCTACTCGAGAAAGTTTTTCGCAAAATAACAATAACAGCAAACGCAGGAGCACAGCTTTTATAGCTTCAAAAACAACAAAACTTTTATTAAGAGCCAGAACAGAGGTTCTGGTTAACTGGAAAAATAATTTATGAGCAGGCTCAGAAACGATGACGACAAGGAAGCTTTGAGTTCAATAGACTTAAACGTTAACTAAAACTTTTTGTTTGAGATCGTTATAAGTATAACGAATACAATTTAATAAGGACCACCCACCCACCAGCTAAATAGCAACAAAGCTATGTGACGATGCGTTATGTAAGCTCAAGGACGTTGCCAACCCAGACTGAAACCGAAAATAGACAGTAAGCAGCAGCAGTAGTAGTTCAAAGCAGAAGGCCCCAAACCATAACCAGAAAAAAAGACAAGATAATAAAGCAGAAGAAAAGTGGGGGGAATTTATTACACTTTTGCAATGACCATGTACGAAGGACGAAAGACACACGCAATGCTCATCTAGTGAATCAGTTGCGCTGAGAGGCAAATAAAAATGCGACTGGATGGGGGCGTGACAAAATAGACAAAAGTTATTGCTATGGTCATAGCCAAAAGGGATACAAAAAAACAACAACAAAGCAAATACAGAGATTTGTATGTGCAAATAACGTCTCACATATGTCAGTGTTAGGTAAAGCTTTTATGACAGTATTTGCCAGCTGCCTGAGTGATTAAAAAAGCAATTCGATAATTAAAAGCGATATCGATAGACACATACACACTACGCCTGACTGATCAAAGAAAAATGCAAGCAAAGCAGAATAGACGAAAATGCAATATTCGCATCATCACTATGTATGCTGTGTTTGCATGTGTGTGTGTGTGTGTGTGTGTGTGTGTTTGCCGCATGGCATTGTCCACATGACAAAACAAAATCATATACAAACATGGCGCCTGCAATGCTGTCGCATATATACATACATACATACACACAAAGCACACACATTCAAAAAACTTAGCATGCTTTTGTGCGCGACTCTGTTGTTATTATGAGTTGAAGTCCTACGGGCAGCGCAGCGACAGCGCAATGTGACGTAAAAATAAAGACAATGTCGGCGTCGGCGTTGCCGTTGTCGTCGTCGTTGTGACAACTTGTTTTTGTTTAGCGTAGGTACCGTTAGCGTGGGCGCGCGCTCTTTAAAGATGACATGCGCAAAGAGCGATGCTAAAATCGCCGCCTGCAAAAACAGATGTTTGCAATTTATGCAAGAGAGAGAAAGAGCACACATAAAAAAGTAGTAGCTTAATTTTTACAACACTATCAACGACCAGGATGGTTTTCAGTTGCTCCAAAAAGGGCTCATTAGATTTATAGCTTGACAGATTCGCATAATGAGAACAGACTACCGACGTTAGTCAAAAGATATGGGCATGTAAAACTCGGCCGTTTATTATGCAATTATTTGTCTTTTAAAGCGCCTGCCTGAAGCATACATTATATACAGTGGTCTCTCGAGAAATGGAACTCGTTTGCTAAGTTAGTTTTAATGTGAAAATAATTATAATTTCTGAAAGTACCATTTTCATTAGGCAGCAAGAAAAGTATAATAATAATTTCCAACTATATAACAATAATAATTTCTGTAAACTTTTAATTTCCCTGGAACCACTGTATTTCATTATGTAAGATTAAGATATATTCAACAGTATGTATATATTTGCCAGATACCAGATGACATTAGACGTAAGCAGTTCACTCTTAACAGTACTTACCGTTTGAATTTCTTTTAACTATGCCAATAAGCAGATTATTTTTTTGTATTTCAGCCAATTACTTGTGCCATGTTTTTTTTTTAAATTTCAATAAATTTCAAAAGAAATTAAAACCGCTTTTTTGTTCTTCTTCTTCAGTTGAGCTTTAACACTTGTTTGGCTTAATAATTGATGCACATCTATGTAATTTTAAATGACACCAACAACTTTTAGCACACACACGCACACACTTAGTCCCGTTAACTGTTGTAAATGTATGAGTGGGTCTAGGCGGCGTCCGTCCTCCTCCCCCTCCTCATCCACCAACCGTTTGCTTACAGCGAACGCTTGAGCACGTTAAAGTTTTGCATTAGATTTGCCGTTTTCATATAAACAGCAAACAATTTGATTTGATTTTTGTGGAAAATTATGTATTTACTGAAGCCGAACTGCCGCCGGGCCATTGCCATTGCCAATTTGATGAGAGACGCACTGAAGACTGAATTTTTCTGAGCTTCACCTTCACGTGTGGCCACAGGACATTTGCCAGCGATATATCCTTACCTCTAAAATGTGCTAAATTTGTCATAACGGCAAGTGTGCAATTAGGGTTGCTGCTGTTTCAAACGGCTGCCAAAAAGTATCGATTCTTAAATGTTATTGCACACAGATGGTCAAATATATATGGATATTTATATTTATATCGGCAACGATTCTGCTCATAAATATAACACACATTAGATAATGGGCATGTACGCCAAAAATAATAATACGCAATTATATTTAAATTTGCCTATCGATTCCTTGTTTCGATAACAGAACTCTTGTGAATGGCAAATTAATGCCCAATAGTACCACTTTTCGATAAATGCCGCCAAAATCAATTTTAGCTTGTAATAATATAGTTACATAGACCAAATAGTTAACAATTACGTATTACTTAGCTTTACATTGGTTTTATTTTGTAATTATATAACTTTAAAATAGTTACTAGAAAATTGTAAAATTTTCACAAATTAGTGTCGCTTTACGTTAAAATTGTATTCTTTTCTAATATTCTTAAATCAAATGCGCTTCACAATGCGGGAATTGACTCCCACGCTCGTTCAGTAGTTAATCCTCGAGGAGCGAGTCGATTTTGACATACTATAGTGTCGATCATCGCCTCGCGAACTACCGCCGCGATCCCGATCAAATTTCTCATGTGAACGTTCGCGGGAGGATTTATCCTGCAGATAGCATATATTTAATGCAGAGCATATTTTTAGAGATTTTATCCAAAACTTACTCTATGGCGTTCTCGTTCGCGTAAATCGTCATCGCCATTTTGTGCTGAAAATTTGTCATTCTTGATTGTCTTGAATAGAAGTATGTATTTTCTTGTCTCACCTTCACGCCGACGTTTATGTTCGCCGCTATTGGACTCCTCGATGCGGTCCCGCTTACGTCCCAGCTTGCGATCCTTGCGAGCGTCGCGCTCCTCTTCGGACATCTTTTCTTTGTTGCGCTCTTTGGTTTTGAGGCCTCGCGCCTTTTTCACACTATCTACGAGCTCCTCCACCTTCTGCAATGGTATAAGATTAATAATGATTGGGAAAATCGGGGAACAACTCACAAATAAACAATTGTTCTTGATGTGTAAGAAATTAATGAAAAAAGAAATTAATATTAAGAAGACCCAGCCTAAGAGGATATTCAAAATGCCAGCCACTAACCGCTGAAGTTCCCTGCCCCTGCCCCGGCCCCGACCTTCGCCTAAGTAGAGTGTCCACCCTTCCCACAACGCGCTGATCACTTACCCGTCTGCACACAAGATCAAGCTCAACGGGAATTACAACTAAACTGTAGTCTGCACTGTGTTGCATTTCAAGTAGAAGCTGAAGAGTCGGAGCAACGTCCAGCACCAAGAGTCTTCCATTATTTAGATGATTTGTATTATGTAGATTTTTGTTTGGTTTTTTTTTTTAATAAGCTTTTTTTGTATTTTTAGTGGTCCCTTGTGACAGAGGTGTTGAGTTTATAATGTTGATTATGTCTTCATTTAAACTAAAGACTAACAGGTCCATTGTAGTTTAAGGCCAGGATGAGCTCATTGCGATGACTCTGTGGGTTGTGAAAAAACTTGTGTAGTTTTTTTTTATATGATTTGTTTTTCCATTTTTCTCGAAATAGCTTTTGCAGATTTTCTTTATATGCTGTTGTTCCACATCTGAAGTTTTGTAACTTTATCGATGAATTTAATTCATAAGTCCACGGTGCCAATATATAATGTCGAATATTTATTAAACGGAATGCTCTGGGGAATGCGTCGTTTTTTAACAGTCATTGATTGTTTTCCAAATCCGTCATCGTGGAATGGTTGTATCGAAATAAGTATCCATTTAAGTTATCATCGTTTGAGATTCGTTTTTGTAGGTATCTGGTTAACTGGTCGTCCATTTTTTTTTTGTGTTTTGCAGATCAGAATAGACTTAGTTGTGAATTATTGTAGTTTTTGTGTCAAAATTTGGCTTCCGAATCTAGAAATCATGCGTTTTCCAGTTTGTAGTCAGCTGTTGATTATCTCTGACTTTGCGTAGAACTTCTCCTTTGTCCATTTAAGAAGGAATTGAATTTGCTTTGACCTCAGCTTCGGGAATGTCCGTGGGTTAAATCAAATAAAGCTGCCTTGTCTGTAGTCTGGGATGAGAGTGATTGATGATTCCTCCGATTGTGTTTGGTTATGCTCAACAGTAAACGTTTTGCATAAAGCTCTGTATTGTGATCCATTTAAGGTGTGAGTGAGTCCGCATTTATCATCGCTGATCTCAGTGGTTCTTCTCATTTTAAGTATGGCTTTTCTCTTTGTAGTTGGTCCAATGATGATTAATATTTCTTTTATAGTTTGTTGACTGTTTTCTTCTTCATTTGATCGTTGTTGAGTTGAGTTTTATATCTTCACAGGGTACAGCGACTTCTAGATAGTCTTCACCATTCGTCATAGCCTTCTTCATCTTGACAGCGCCTGGTTGTTCTTGTGGTCCACTTATGTAACTAGCCTAACTTACATATAGTCTAGATAACATTATCTTTCATCTTTCTATAAACTGGTAAACAAAGCTGCCTCAAATTCAATTTCAAATAGTTTTTAAGCTCAAATTCTCTTAAATACTAAAAATATACAGTTCAACTGTGCGCTTATTAACTAAATATAACGTTAAAACTATGCAACATCCCCAATTGTAGACTTATAGATATGTTTTGGAGAATGCACTTGTTTAACTAGGACGAGATCCAATTTGTGTCCAGTAGAATTTGTTTTTGGTGGGTTGTTTGTTGAGTGGGTCTCACGTCTCGTCTATACCAGCTGATGTGTGTTTTAAATCGCCTCTCTCGCATGCTCAGTGACTCTTTCTGTTATTGTTTTCAGTTATGCCCTCCGTTGCGGTTGCGGGTCGGTCGGTAGTTGTCTTAGCGTACTATGTATGCAACCATATGCTACTAACCTTTGAACTGCTCGACGCCGATTCCAATTTACGACGTTTAGAATCTGGAATTGCAATTGTATATCAATTAGTAAAAGTGTTATAGTTGACAATAAAATCGATACAATTTTAATTAAAACTTTCATTGTGTGTGTTTTTTTTAGGGGAGAAACCATGGGGCTGAAATTCAGATACATTTTGACAAAGTTCTAGCAGTTTGAAGTCTTGGAAGGGATTTTTTTTTAGAACAAATGAAGATAAAATAGTTACTTGGAAACTTCATAAGTAGTCATGTAAAGTTACTTAAAATCCAAAAAAAATTAGTTTCTCAACTGAAACTTGAATGTTAAATTAATAAAGGTGAAAACACCATGTTAAAAATTACCTTGGGATTCAAAATCGCTTTAGTTTTGACTATGTCTTTGAAGGGAATTTCTTCGTTAGTTAGTTTCGTTTTTCACCTACCTTTTTCATATTCAATTGTCTCGTGGCTGCGTCGATGCTGCAGAGAACCGTTGCTCTCGTTGGACACCGAGCTCAGATCACGATCCCGCTGGCGTCCCTCGTACTCTTCGTAGTGGCGATGCTCCTGGCTAGTGCCGCTTCCTGTGACCAGATCCACCGTCTCGACACCATCGTTACGATGATGACTACGTTCATCGCGTCGCGAAATCTTCTCCCGTTTCTGGGCACGAAGGGCGGCTGCCTCAATTTCCTCAAGACGCTGCGCACGCTCGCGTGCGCGCTGCTGCAGCTCCGCCTCGGTGCGTTCCTTAATGCTGTTGCCCTGTCGATTGATATCGCGCTGCGAGCTGCGCGTGCTGCTCATGCTGTGACGCTCCTCCCGCTCCCGATCCCGTTCGCGTTCCAGTTCGCGGCTGCGTCTCTCGCTTTGACCTCCGCCATTGCTGCTGCTGTTGTTGGTGTTATTATTGGCACTGCTGCTGGAGTTCAGCTCCTCCCTAGCATCCACGCTGCGATGCGACTGGGTCTCCCTCAGCGTTACTGTTCCTGCTATCGCATCACGCTTGCTCTCGCTTGCAGACGGCGCCGAAATGGACTTTGAGATGGAAATTATAGACGATGCGGTGCCCTCCGGTTTGCTGAGTTTGATCTCGCCTCGCACTGCTGCACCTGGAATGGAGTTAAGGAATTAGCTTTAAAACAAGAACCGCTATCTTCGGGGTAAGTGGAAATATTATATATTTCCAGACTTTTCAACTTAATTTGAGTGTTCTTCATATGTTCACTTACCCGTCTTGACGTCCTGCTCCTTTCCGACAGTCTTTTGTTCGCTGCTGTAGGTAGGCAAAACGACGGGTGGTTTCGTTGTGGGTGTGGTCGCCGCTGAAGCTGGCGTGGCAGTAGTTTTCTCGGTGGACAGCACCTTAGTGTTGGTGGCGGGCGATATGGGCACATTGTCCTTAACAGGACGCTCAGCCACCTGATGGAAATCGCTCTCTTTGAACATGTGCGGCGTCTTCTGCTTCAACTGTCCAATGTAGCTGGAGGCGATGGCAAACAAATCAGGTCGCTTTGTCTTCTCCTCCTCGCGCACTTTGTCCACCTTGCGCTCAATGATCTGCGCCAGCTTGGAGAGCACCGGATAGTGGGGCAGAATGCGCATCAATATGATAAGCGCATTGCGTATCTGCATAAAGTCCTTGGAGTCCAAACAGAACACAATCGCTTTTGTGATCTTATAGTGCCACTTGTGGCACACATGACGATAGTTCTCATAACCCACATGATCGTTGGCTTCGGAGAACTGATTGCTGACGCGGAACTTGGTCACAAAGCCGGGATAATTGGCGCACTCTTTGTTGAAGACAGCCTGATCCGCATGCCAGCGCATCACGGTCTCTAGCATGGCACACAGAAAGCGACCATAACGTGTCGCCTCCCCCTCCGTGCAGGATGTCACCGAGTATGTAATGTCGCAAAAGAGCTAAAGATGGATTGAGGATTAAATTCAAGTTCCTGTATTGACTGCACTGTAGTTGGGAACATACCCGATCGTAGCAGAGCAGCGTGGAGAAATTCGCTGTCTTTAGATTGTGTATAGTCTGGACGAACTTGGCACAGTAAAGTGCATCCAGGGCAGTGAAGGTGCAGCGCGGAAAGAGGCACAACTGCAGGAACTGTGTAATGGTGTCATTTTTCGCCGACTTGGCCGAACGCAACAGAAACCAGCCGTCCTTCTGCTCCTGCAGTCGTTGCGAAATCTTATCCACATGCTCATGCTGCTTCTTGCGCTCATCCATCAGCTTCTCCATGAGCGCTATGTAGCGCTCCTGCTCCTTTTTGTTCTTGGACTGATTCTGGAAAAGTAGGCAACTTTAGTGAATGAGCTCTTTTTAATAATATTAAATGGACTCACTGAATCTTTGCCGTCGACGGCTTGCTGTGCGAGCTGTTTTAGCTTGCCAATCTCACGCTGATATATCTCGCTCGGCACATGCAGATCGTACATGCTCAGGCTCCAGAAGGTGACCAGAAACTGTGGACTGATGTCCTCCCACACTTTGGAAATGTGCAGCGGCCGCACAGACTCCACAATGGGATTCATAATCAGCTGCGTGGCATCCAAATACTTTTGCATCTTTTGCGTAGTTGTCAGCTTCTTAGCATTGGGATCAGCCTTGCGCAATTGATCATATTTTTCCTATGAACAAAATATAATTTATAATAACATCCAGTCAAGAATTAAAGCGAATACCTACATTAATCTGATGCGTGAACATGGGACGCGCCAGGAAGAAGGCGACATCCGTATTGATGTGATATTCGCGCAACATAGTTATAATCGATGGCAAGCGTTCCACATACTCATCTACCGAATAGGAGGAGCCCAGAAAAGTGCCAAACTGTACAAGGGCGTCCTGGCACTGATCATACAAACTGCCCACAAGCTTGAGATGACTATGCGCGGCTGTTTCACGAAAGATGACGCAGTGCTTCTGCTGGGCCATCAGCAGGCAAAGTGTAACAGCGAGATCGTTATTGGCTAATGCCTCCTTTAAGCGAATTGATGACTTTTTCGTGTTGCGCACCTGACTAAAGTAGCCCGCCTGAAAATAAATAATAAATATTAAAATTGCACATCTGAGCAACCACTGAATTAATTGTGTTAAGCATGCACCCACCTCGCCGCGCAGTTGCTCACCGCCGCATAGTGCTTGCAGCTGATCGTTAGTCATCTCCTCGCAGGACTCCACGCCGGCCATTTTGTGCACGAGCTCGCGCAGCACGAGCAGATCGAGACTCTTCTGCGACTTAAGCCGATTGGCGACATACTGCAGCAGACCACTCATTTCGATGTTGTACTTCTTGTAGATGGTGCCGCTGAAGGAGGCGAGACTCTGCAGCCAGAGCGAGAGCGAGGTGCCGTCATCCTTAAAACGGCCGCGACCCGTCATTGTCAGGGATTCAATGATGCAATAGCCCAGGCAGTCAAATGATAAAGCTGTCAAGTATTTTAGCATGTCGCACACCGGCCCAATCAGGTTGTCATACATTTGAATCTGCAAAATAATCTGAAAAGCAGCAGCAGATGTGTTTTAAGAGATTTTCAAAAAGGACTTGAGTTATATTTACATAATCAAAGAGTAGGCCAGGCGCACAGTGGCTGTACTTGCCCACCAAACGTCCCAGAGGCTTGACATTTTCCTTGCTGACGCGCTTCATTAACGCCTTGATATCCCGCTGTGCGAGTCCACAGCGACGTATCAGATTCGGATGCATCTGGTAGCTCTCGTTTTTCCAGCGTGCGTACATACTGTAACGCAATTGATATGGAAAGTATTTGAGTACACTCCAAATCTCTTCGGACATGGAGCAATTGCTGTCCAGATAGAGTAACGAGGGCAATATGCATGCATCCAGGCAGCTGATAATGTCATAGTAATGCTGCTCCAGCTCCGTATTGGGCGGCGGTCCATTCAAACTATCCACACCCATATCTAGCAATATGCTGCCCATGATGCGCACCAGCTTGTACATCAAAACCGTGTCAAAGTGCATCGCCGGGCCCAAAACATTCGCCATGGGCCACGTATATTTACGCAGATCGGCAAATTCGCGTGCCTGCATCTTGGCCAACAGGCTGGTATCCTCGTACAGACGATTGCGACTGGGCTTACGACCCGCTGGCGCCTTGAAGCACTTCTTGTAGTAGATGTGCTCCACAGAGAGATGCACCAGCTCTGCTATGGCGCGTGCAATTGGCTCCTGCACCACAACAGCTTGATCGGGAAGTTTCTGAATTATTTTGTACGCGTTCTCCCAATCGCCAACCTTTAGAAGAGCTTCACATAGACCAAACTTTTGATTTGTATTGTATTTCTCCTGCATTAAGCATATATGTAAGTTAATTAAAGTTCTCGAAAGTTTGTAGTCAAATTCATATATACCTCATCAAATTTCTTAGTGCTTGGTGGTGCTGGTGGTTCCTTTTCATCTTCCTTCTTGTTGGTACAGATCACATGTAGTTTGCGCACCATTTCTCTGGCTTCGGCCAGTTCCTCATCCCAATACGCGCGTATGCTGCCATCATTTGGCGTTAGCCAGACATAAACATCATTCAGGTCGATGACACCATGCTTCAGAAGCAGTGCACACACATGGTACAAGGAGCGAGGCGTCCGGGTCGCCTTAAAATGGCAAAACTTGTAGCCGAGTACTTCGCATATGATTGCGCCAGTGGGCATATAGCTGCGCAGCAGGGGGATGAAAAGCTTCCAGCGATCGGGACGCGTTTCAAATGATTCAATAATAATATCCAGAACGCGATTGGGATCCAGATTAAAACAGCCTAAGAGCAGCTATATAAATCGACAATATATAAATGATAATGAAACACTTACCTATTAGTGACTTGATAATGTCCATGATGGCATCGGGTGTTGTGTGCTCCTCAAAATCCTGATTCATTTCGGTGATAAGTTTGGCAAAGCCTTCGCTTTCCTCGCGAAATAAGTTAAAACGTCGCTGTTTATAGCTGGAGGAAAAAGAAATGTACAAGAATGATTTTTAAAAGTTTTGCGTGTATCTATTGATTCTAGGATCTACTAGACAAAATACAAAAATAGGCACAAATATGGCCGAATACCCCTACTTTGCAAACAGTGCTACCAGGTTGACTGAAAGTATATAAATTGTTATAACTTCGCCGTTTATCAACCGATTTTAACAAACTAAACACAGAAATAGGAAATATGGTTGCGGGGCTCTATAGATGATAGAACAGTATATACTAGAAAAAATACCTAAATAGGCACACAATTGGACAAGATGGAAAGTGGCTACGCTGGCAGCACTGCACTGAATGTCTCTACTTTGGAAACAGTGCTGCCAATTCAACTGAAAGTTTGTTAGGTATAAATTGTTTTAACTTTGCCGATTATCCATCGATGATGGAGGTAGGCTAACTCTATCAGTTAACTCAGTTAAAAAGGACAGATCTGTCTGGTACTTACTATAGCTTAGTTTTCACTTTAATGAATTTCGTGTAGAAGCTCTTGTTCTTCACAATGCCCACTTCCTGCAGCGTATCAATTTCCAGACGTTCCTTCAGCAATGCTTCCGGCAGCACTTTATCCAGATCCTTGACAATCTGCACAAATCCATGCCGCTCCTCCTGCAATCCCTCAGTCATCAACGAAGTCTCGCTGTCCAAAATATTAACCACATCCAGAATGAGACTGGGAAACTCCTTGTGCAGGGCCTGAAGGGAATCTGGTGTCTTAGCTGATTGAATTGGTTTGGTTTTGAGCAAAACTTACCACCACATCTGTGAGCACGAGCAGCAGAATGTCCTTTTTGATTTTATAGCGCAAAGCCTGCCAAAGCAGCTCGTAAATGGCATTTGAGATGCCATGCTTGAACACGCCGTTCTTATCAAAAACAGGACTCTCTGGACTATACTGCAGCTGATTCTTAAGGTATTTTATGCTAATAAAGAAAACAAATTAAATATATTCAAATTACTCACAATTTAATAGAAGTGCATTTATATTATTATATTTTATGTATTTACATATATATTTCTATATTTCATACATACAATTCACTTCTGCCCGATTTATCGAAATGCTTGAAGATATCCGTATTGAGTAAAGTCTCTTTGGCCCCCTCACCGCCCCCACCATTCGTATTCATCGTTGTTGCTGCATCTGCCGTTGTTGTTGCTGTTGTTGCAGCCGCTGCATCAGTTTCTGGCGTCCCTGTCACACTGTGACTTTTGGACAGTTTTTTCAAGCGACGCATTACAGCTTTTTATATACACACGCGGGTAACACTTTCTATATTTGCTTTATCTACGATTTTTGCGTTGTTTATTGAAAGAATTGACAAATTTTCACACTTTTCTCCGCCTTTTCAAGTGTGAGAGATGTGTATGGCATATATGTCTATCGATAGTAAATGTATCGGGCCAGGGCTGCAAGCACAAAACTGGCTGCTGGTAGAGTTACACTGGAAACGTTTTGAAAATAAAACAGTTTGTAAATAAAAAATGGAATGGAATGGAAACCATATATACATATGTGTGTTAAATATTAATAATTATAATCGTTTAGGTTATTATATGCATATGAACATTTTTGTCTCTCTTTTGTTGCATTCTGTACAAATACCAAACAAATGTACTTAACCTCAGAGCAAAAATTACCGCAAAATTTACCCGCTCAATTCAAATGTAAAACTTTTGAGACACGAGTTTATTAAAAATAGACACTAATTGCTTAAAAGTGCACAAAAATGTGAATTTTTACTTAATTGCTATAGACGTAGACGTTTGATCTCTGTATGAGCTTGTATTTTTCTTAAAAACGCGGCTTGAACGTAGCCGGATATTGATTGAAGCGTGGACGCAATGCGGCATTTGACTTTTCAAACTTCTCGCCCGTCTGCCCCAATATGACTCCATCTGTTAGCTTGCCGCCATCTTTGGGATGGCGTTGCGCTGAGCTGACTTCGGCTACGTCGATAATGCGCGGATTCTTGCGATATCTGTACCACCAGTACTCAAAGACGAGCGTAATGCAGGCCATGCCAATGCCGACAAAGATGACAATAAAGACGCCGCCAATATTTTGAATGGATATGCCATCCGACTGATCCTCCGGCTTCTCGCAGTTGGCCTGTGCCTCATCGTTCTTCCACCACTTCTCCTTAAGCTTCTCCAGCTGACGCTTGTTTAGCAGTGTCAAAATTCTGCAAGTATCCAATATATAGATATATTTACATTTATTACACTGCAAAACTCACGCATTATTAAATTGATCCTTCAGATGGGAGCCCTGCTGCACGGCGATGGCATACGGTTTGCGCGAGAACTCCTCTCCCACCACCTGTAGATCGCAGTTGGTCAGCTGTAGATATCTTATATCCGTTGCATCCCCCAGGAATGCAAAACCCGTCGCCGTGGAGGAATTCCGCACACGCTTCACTGCATCCTCGAGTGTTGCGGGCAGACCCGCCTCCTGCATAGCCTGCCACATTTTTGTATATTTATCGCTTACTGGATAATCCCAGACGGCCAACTTGGAACGCTCCAACGGCGTCAGTGAGTCGTTCAGCGACAGATCCTTCCAGATCTCATAGAACATTTGCTCAATATTCGCCATGCGCTCAAAGTACGTCATCGCCGCGGATCCGTTCAGGGGCGCATAAAGAATTTTGTACTGCTTGGCCAGATCGTCCAGCGACTCCACAGGTGTGTCCAAACGCGACACTGTCAAAAAGGCAGCCAAATTTGCCGTATACGAGGCAATGATGATGAAGCTGGCGAGGATTATAGATAGCAGTTTTTTTCGATTTATACAATCGAATCTACAATTTCAATGAATTCCTGCTACCTACCCAAAAAGCCACCAAGTGGCTGCCACTAGACGACCGGATAGATTCTTGGGCGCCTCACCGCCTCCCTGCGGTGTCAGGGAAGTCATGCAGAACCACAGGCACTCCTTCAGGTTGAACTCACGTTTCTCCTCGTCGTCCTTGTACTTCTCGCGATTGTTCTGGTAGCTGTAGGGGCTCCAGCGATCGAAAACCCACATGAGGAAGCTGGTAAAGAAGTAGGCAGCCAAAATGCACAGCCAGACATTCGTCTCCAGCACAGTGAGAAACTTGAACAGCGAGCTGGGCGAACTGGGACGCTGCATCATGATGGTGATGCCAACAAGATCGTAATATGGCACTGTGAAATCAATAACAATTTCCCGTTCTGCCATCACGGACATGCTGCCCAGGCCAATATCCGCCTGTTTGTCAATCAATTTCTTCACAATGCCATTCCATTCGCCTTTTTCGTCCATGTTGCCGAACTTGCCGTCCTCCACTTCCTGAATCTCATAGTCAAAGTGCACAATCGCCGCAATCTCATTGATCAAATCGATACAGTATCCTTTGTAGCCCTTCGGAGCGGTCTCATCACGCATAATAAAAGGCGCTTGCTGCAATTAGAAAGAGGGAGAGATTGAGTGAATAGTTTGCTAGTAATAAAGAGAGAAGAGAGTAGTAAGAGAAAAATTAGTTAGCTTCCCCCCTTGCTTGTTCCCAAAAAAAAATCGAATAATATTAAACTTTAGATGATGATCAAAATGGCCTAGGGATTAACAATGCTTTTTATTTTTTCAAAAATTCATAAACTTGAGATGTAGAATTGAACTTGATGCCAAATAATGATCAAAATGGCCTCGGGATTGACAATCGGTTCAGATTTGACAAAGTTATGGCAGTTTGAAGTCTGGGAAGGTCATTTATAAGGAACTTTTCGTTGTTTGGGCACTTTACAAGCCAATTTTTTTGTAACTTTTGGCGTGATTTTTGACAGAAAAATGAACTTCCACAAAATCACTTTTCGTATAGTTTTTTATACTAATTGAGACACCCACAATCAATTAAACATAAAATTTCAAGATTCTATTTTTTGAAAAATCAAAATGTGTAAGGGTCCCCCCTTATGCTTTTTTCGGCAAAAAAATCCGAAATTTAATTTTTTCCAAAATTCAACAATTTGAGATGTAGAATTAAACGTAATGCCAAATAATGATCAAAATGGCCTCGGGATTGACAATCGGTTCAGATTTGACAAAGTTATGGCAGTTTGAAGTCTGGGAAGGTCATTTATAAGGAACTTTTCGTTGTTTGGGCACTTTACAAGCCAATTTTTTTGTAACTTTTGGCGTGATTTTTGACAGAAAAATGAACTTCCACAAAATCACTTTTCGTATAGTTTTTTATACTAATTGAGACACCCACAATCAATTAAACATAAAATTTCAAGATTCTATTTTTTGAAAAATCAAAATGTGTAAGGGTCCCCCCTTATGCTTTTTTCGGCAAAAAAATCCGAAATTTAATTTTTTCCAAAATTCAACAATTTGAGATGTAGAATTAAACGTAATGCCAAATAATGATCAAAATGGCCTCGGGATTGACAATCGGTTCAGATTTGACAAAGTTATGGCAGTTTGAAGTCTGGGAAGGTCATTTATAAGGAACTTTTCGTTGTTTGGGCACTTTACAAGCCAATTTTTTTGTAACTTTTGGCGTGATTTTTGACAGAAAAATGAACTTCCACAAAATCACTTTTCGTATAGTTTTTTATACTAATTGAGACACCCACAATCAATTAAACATAAAATTTCAAGATTCTATTTTTTTAAAAATCAAAATGTGTAAGGGTCCCCCCTTATGCTTTTTTCGGCAAAAAAATCCGAAATTTAATTTTTTCCAAAATTCAACAATTTGAGATGTAGAATTAAACGTAATGCCAAATAATGATCAAAATGGCCTCGGGATTGACAATCGGTTCAGATTTGACAAAGTTATGGCAGTTTGAAGTCTGGGAAGGTCATTTATAAGGAACTTTTCGTTGTTTGGGCACTTTACAAGCCAATTTTTTTGTAACTTTTGGCGTGATTTTTGACAGAAAAATGAACTTCCACAAAATCACTTTTCGTATAGTTTTTTATACTAATTGAGACACCCACAATCAATTAAACGTAAAATTTCAAGATTCTATTTTTTGAAAAATCAAAATGTGTAAGGGTCCCCCCTTATGCTTTTTTCGGCAAAAAAATCCGAAATTTAATTTTTTCCAAAATTCATAAATTTGAGATGTAGAATTAAACGTAATGCCAAATAATGATCAAAATGGCCTCGGGATTGACAATCGGTTCAGATTTGACAAAGTTATGGCAGTTTGAAGTCTGGGAAGGTCATTTATAAGGAACTTTTCGTTGTTTGAGCACTTTACAAGCCAATTTTTTTGTAACTTTTGGCGTGATTTTTGACAGAAAAATGAACTTCCACAAAATCACTTTTCGTATAGTTTTTTATACTAATTGAGACACCCACAATCAATTAAACGCAAAATTTCAAGATTCTATTTTTTGAAAAATAAAAATGTGTAAGGGTCCCCCCTTATGCTTTTTTCGGCAAAAAAATCCGAAATTTAATTTTTTCCAAAATTCAACAATTTGAGATGTAGAATTAAACGTAATGCCAAATAATGATCAAAATGGCCTCGGGATTGACAATCGGTTCAGATTTGACAAAGTTATGGCAGTTTGAAGTCTGGGAAGGTCATTTATAAGGAACTTTTCGTTGTTTGGGCACTTTACAAGCCAATTTTTTTGTAACTTTTGGCGTGATTTTTGACAGAAAAATGAACTTCCACAAAATCACTTTTCGTATAGTTTTTTATACTAATTGAGACACCCACAATCAATTAAACGTAAAATTTCAAGATTCTATTTTTTGAAAAATCAAAATGTGTAAGGGTCGGCCCTTATGCTTTTTTCGGCAAAAAAATCCAAAATTTAATTTTTTCCAAAATTCATAAATTTGAGATTTAGAATTAAACATAATGCCACATAATGATCAAAATGGCCTCGGGATTGACAATCGGTTCAGATTTGACAAAGTTATGGCAGTTTGAAGTCTGGGAAGGTCATTTATAAGGAACTTTTCGTTGTTTGGGCACTTTACAATACAATTTTTTTGTCACTTTTGGCGTGATTTTTGACAGAAAAATGAACTTCCACAAAATCACTTTTCGTATAGTTTTTTATACTAATTGAGACACCCACAATCAATTAAACGTAAAATTTCAAGATTCTATTTTTTGAAAAATCAAAATGTGTAAGGGTCCCCCCTTATGCTTTTTTCGGCAAAAAAATCCGAAATTTAATTTTTTCCAAAATTCATAGATTTGAGATGTAGAATTAAACGTAATGCCACATAATGATCAAAATGGCCTCGGGATTGACAATCGGTTCAGATTTGACAAAGTTATGGCAGTTTGAAGTCTGGGAAGGTCATTTATAAGGAACTTTTCGTTGTTTGGGCACTTTACAAGGCAATTTTTTTGTAACTTTTGGCGTGATTTTTGACAGAAAAATGAACTTCCACAAAATCACTTTTCGTATAGTTTTTTATACTAATTGAGACACCACAATCAATTAAACGTAAAATTTCAAGATTCTATTTTTTGAAAAATCAAAATGTGTAAGGGTCCCCCCTTATGCTTTTTTCGGCAAAAAAATCCGAAATTTAATTTTTTCCAAAATTCAACAATTTGAGATGTAGAATTAAACGTAATGCTAAATAATGATCAAAATGGCCTCGGGATTGACAATCGGTTCAGATTTGACAAAGTTATGGCAGTTTGAAGTCTGGGAAGGTCATTTATAAGGAACTTTTCGTTGTTTGGGCACTTTACAAGCCAATTTTTTTGTAACTTTTGGCGTGATTTTTGACAGAAAAATGAACTTCCACAAAATCACTTTTCGTATAGTTTTTTATACTAATTGAGACACCCACAATCAATTAAACATAAAATTTCAAGATTCTATTTTTTGAAAAATCAAAATGTGTAAGGGTCCCCCCTTATGCTTTTTTCGGCAAAAAAAATCCGAAATTTAATTTTTTCCAAAATTCAACAATTTGAGATGTAGAATTAAACGTAATGCCAAATAATGATCAAAATGGCCTCGGGATTGACAATCGGTTCAGATTTGACAAAGTTATGGCAGTTTGAAGTCTGGGAAGGTCATTTATAAGGAACTTTTCGTTGTTTGGGCACTTTACAAGCCAATTTTTTTGTAACTTTTGGCGTGATTTTTGACTGAAAAATGAACTTCCACAAAATCACTTTTCGTATAGTTTTTTATACTAATTGAGACACCCACAATCAATTAAACGTAAAATTTCAAGATTCTATTTTTTGAAAAATCAAAATGTGTAAGGGTCCCCCCTTATGCTTTTTTCGGCAAAAAAATCCGAAATTTAATTTTTTCCAAAATTCATAAATTTGAGATGTAGAATTAAACGTAATGCCAAATAATGATCAAAATGGCCTCGGGATTGACAATCGGTTCAGATTTGACAAAGTTATGGCAGTTTGAAGTCTGGGAAGGTCATTTATAAGGAACTTTTCGTTGTTTGGGCACTTTACAAGCCAATTTTTTTGTAACTTTTGGCGTGATTTTTGACAGAAAAATGAACTTCCACAAAATCACTTTTCGTATAGTTTTTTATACTAATTGAGACACCCACAATCAATTAAACGTAAAATTTCAAGATTCTATTTTTTGAAAAATCAAAATGTGTAAGGGTCCCCCCTTATGCTTTTTTCGGCAAAAAAATCCGAAATTTAATTTTTTCCAAAATTCATAAATTTGAGATGTAGAATTAAACGTAATGCCAAATAATGATCAAAATGGCCTCGGGATTGACAATCGGTTCAGATTTGACAAAGTTATGGCAGTTTGAAGTCTGGGAAGGTCATTTATAGGAACTTTTCGTTGTTTGGGCACTTTACAAGACAATTTTTTTGTCACTTTTGGCGTGATTTTTGACAGAAAAATGAACTTCCACAAAATCACTTTTCGTATAGTTTTTTATACTAATTGAGACACCCACAATCAATTAAACGTAAAATTTCAAGATTCTATTTTTTGAAAAATCAAAATGTGTAAGGGTCCCCCCTTATGCTTTTTTCGGCAAAAAAATCCGAAATTTAATTTTTTCCAAAATTCATAAATTTGAGATGTAGAATTAAACGTAATGCCAAATAATGATCAAAATGGCCTCGGGATTGACAATCGGTTCAGATTTGACAAAGTTATGGCAGTTTGAAGTCTGGGAAGGTCATTTATAAGGAACTTTTCGTTGTTTGGGCACTTTACAAGCCAATTTTTTTGTAACTTTTGGCGTGATTTTTGACAGAAAAATGAACTTCCACAAAATCACTTTTCGTATAGTTTTTTATACTAATTGAGACACCCACAATCAATTAAACGCAAAATTTCAAGATTCTATTTTTTGAAAAATCAAAATGTGTAAGGGTCCCCCCTTATGCTTTTTTCGGCAAAAAAATCCGAAATTTAATTTTTTCCAAAATTCAACAATTTGAGATGTAGAATTAAACGTTATGCCAAATAATGATCAAAATGGCCTCGGGATTGACAATCGGTTCAGATTTGACAAAGTTATGGCAGTTTGAAGTCTGGGAAGGTCATTTATAAGGAACTTTTCGTTGTTTGGGCACTTTACAAGCCAATTTTTTTTGTAACTTTTGGCGTGATTTTTGACAGAAAAATGAACTTCCACAAAATCACTTTTCGTATAGTTTTTTATACTAATTGAGACACCCACAATCAATTAAACGTAAAATTTCAAGATTCTATTTTTTGAAAAATCAAAATGTGTAAGGGTCCCCCCTTATGCTTTTTTCGGCAAAAAAATCCGAAATTTAATTTTTTCCAAAATTCATAAATTTGAGATGTAGAATTAAACGTAATGCCAAATAATGATCAAAATGGCCTCGGGATTGACAATCGGTTCAGATTTGACAAAGTTATGGCAGTTTGAAGTCTGGGAAGGTCATTTATAAGGAACTTTTCGTTGTTTGGGCACTTTACAAGCCAATTTTTTTGTAACTTTTGGCGTGATTTTTGACAGAAAAATGAACTTCCACAAAATCACTTTTCGTATAGTTTTTTATACTAATTGAGACACCCACAATCAATTAAACGTAAAATTTCAAGATTTTATTTTTTGAAAATTCAAAATGTGTAAGGGTCCCCCCTTATGCTTTTTTCGGCAAAAAAATCCGAAATTTAATTTTTTCCAAAATTCAACAATTTGAGATGTAGAATTAAACGTAATGCCAAATAATGATCAAAATGGCCTCGGGATTGACAATCGGTTCAGATTTGACAAAGTTATGGCAGTTTGAAGTCTGGGAAGGTCATTTATAAGGAACTTTTCGTTGTTTGAGCACTTTACAAGCCAATTTTTTTGTAACTTTTGGCGTGATTTTTGACAGAAAAATGAACTTCCACAAAATCACTTTTCGTATAGTTTTTTATACTAATTGAGACACCCACAATCAATTAAACGCAAAATTTCAAGATTCTATTTTTTGAAAAATAAAAATGTGTAAGGGTCCCCTCTTATGCTTTTTTCGGCAAAAAAATCCGAAATTTAATTTTTTCCAAAATTCAACAATTTGAGATGTAGAATTAAACGTAATGCCAAATAATGATCAAAATGGCCTCGGGATTGACAATCGGTTCAGATTTGACAAAGTTATGGCAGTTTGAAGTCTGGGAAGGTCATTTATAAGGAACTTTTCGTTGTTTGGGCACTTTACAAGCCAATTTTTTTGTAACTTTTGGCGTGATTTTTGACAGAAAAATGAACTTCCACAAAATCACTTTTCGTATAGTTTTTTATACTAATTGAGACACCCACAATCAATTAAACGTAAAATTTCAAGATTCTATTTTTTGAAAAATCAAAATGTGTAAGGGTCGGCCCTTATGCTTTTTTCGGCAAAAAAATCCAAAATTTAATTTTTTCCAAAATTCATAAATTTGAGATTTAGAATTAAACATAATGCCACATAATGATCAAAATGGCCTCGGGATTGACAATCGGTTCAGATTTGACAAAGTTATGGCAGTTTGAAGTCTGGGAAGGTCATTTATAAGGAACTTTTCGTTGTTTGGGCACTTTACAATACAATTTTTTTGTCACTTTTGGCGTGATTTTTGACAGAAAAATGAACTTCCACAAAATCACTTTTCGTATAGTTTTTTATACTAATTGAGACACCCACAATCAATTAAACGTAAAATTTCAAGATTCTATTTTTTTGAAAAATCAAAATGTGTAAGGGTCCCCCCTTATGCTTTTTTCGGCAAAAAAATCCGAAATTTAATTTTTTCCAAAATTCATAGATTTGAGATGTAGAATTAAACGTAATGCCACATAATGATCAAAATGGCCTCGGGATTGACAATCGGTTCAGATTTGACAAAGTTATGGCAGTTTGAAGTCTGGGAAGGTCATTTATAAGGAACTTTTCGTTGTTTGGGCACTTTACAAGGCAATTTTTTTGTAACTTTTGGCGTGATTTTTGACAGAAAAATGAACTTCCACAAAATCACTTTTCGTATAGTTTTTTATACTAATTGAGACACCACAATCAATTAAACGTAAAATTTCAAGATTCTATTTTTTGAAAAATCAAAATGTGTAAGGGTCCCCCCTTATGCTTTTTTTCGGCAAAAAAATCCGAAATTTAATTTTTTCCAAAATTCAACAATTTGAGATGTAGAATTAAACGTAATGCTAAATAATGATCAAAATGGCCTCGGGATTGACAATCGGTTCAGATTTGACAAAGTTATGGCAGTTTGAAGTCTGGGAAGGTCATTTATAAGGAACTTTTCGTTGTTTGGGCACTTTACAAGCCAATTTTTTTGTAACTTTTGGCGTGATTTTTGACAGAAAAATGAACTTCCACAAAATCACTTTTCGTATAGTTTTTTATACTAATTGAGACACCCACAATCAATTAAACATAAAATTTCAAGATTCTATTTTTTGAAAAATCAAAATGTGTAAGGGTCCCCCCTTATGCTTTTTTCGGCAAAAAAAAATCCGAAATTTAATTTTTTCCAAAATTCAACAATTTGAGATGTAGAATTAAACGTAATGCCAAATAATGATCAAAATGGCCTCGGGATTGACAATCGGTTCAGATTTGACAAAGTTATGGCAGTTTGAAGTCTGGGAAGGTCATTTATAAGGAACTTTTCGTTGTTTGGGCACTTTACAAGCCAATTTTTTTGTAACTTTTGGCGTGATTTTTGACTGAAAAATGAACTTCCACAAAATCACTTTTCGTATAGTTTTTTATACTAATTGAGACACCCACAATCAATTAAACGTAAAATTTCAAGATTCTATTTTTTGAAAAATCAAAATTCGTAAGGGTCCCCCCTTATGCTTTTTTCGGCAAAAAAATCCGAAATTTAATTTTTTCCAAAATTCATAAATTTGAGATGTAGAATTAAACGTAATGCCACATAATGATCAAAATGGCCTCGGGATTGACAATCGGTTCAGATTTGACAAAGTTATGGCAGTTTGAAGTCTGGGAAGGTCATTTATAAGGAACTTTTCGTTGTTTGGGCCTTTACAAGACAATTTTTTTGTCACTTTTGGCGTGATTTTTGACAGAAAAATGAACTTCCACAAAATCACTTTTCGTATAGTTTTTTATACTAATTGAGACACCCACAATCAATTAAACGTAAAATTTCAAGATTCTATTTTTTGAAAAATCAAAATGTGTAAGGGTCCCCCCTTATGCTTTTTTTCGGCAAAAAAATCCGAAATTTAATTTTTTCCAAAATTCATAAATTTGAGATTTAGAATTAAACGTAATGCCACATAATGATCAAAATGGCCTCGGGATTGACAATCGGTTCAGATTTGACAAAGTTATGGCAGTTTGAAGTCTGGGAAGGTCATTTATAAGGAACTTTTCGTTGTTTGGGCACTTTACAAGTCAATTTTTTTGTCACTTTTGGCGTGATTTTTGACAGAAAAATGAACTTCCACAAAATCACTTTTCGTATAGTTTTTTATACTAATTGAGACACCCACAATCAATTAAACGTAAAATTTCAAGATTCTATTTTTTGAAAAATCAAAATGTGTAAGGGTCCCCCCTTATGCTTTTTTCGGCAAAAAAATCCGAAATTTAATTTTTTCCAAAATTCATAAATTTGAGATGTAGAATTAAACGTAATGCCAAATAATGATCAAAATGGCCTCGGGATTGACAATCGGTTCAGATTTGACAAAGTTATGGCAGTTTGAAGTCTGGGAAGGTCATTTATAAGGAACTTTTCGTTGTTTGGGCACTTTACAAGCCAATTTTTTTGTAACTTTTGGCGTGATTTTTGACAGAAAAATGAACTTCCACAAAATCACTTTTCGTATAGTTTTTTATACTAATTGAGACACCCACAATCAATTAAACGTAAAATTTCAAGATTCTATTTTTTGAAAAATCAAAATGTGTAAGGGTCCCCCCTTATGCTTTTTTCGGCAAAAAAATCCGAAATTTAATTTTTTCCAAAATTCATAAATTTGAGATGTAGAATTAAACGTAATGCCAAATAATGATCAAAATGGCCTCGGGATTGACAATCGGTTCAGATTTGACAAAGTTATGGCAGTTTGAAGTCTGGGAAGGTCATTTATAGGAACTTTTCGTTGTTTGGGCACTTTACAAGACAATTTTTTTGTCACTTTTGGCGTGATTTTTGACAGAAAAATGAACTTCCACAAAATCACTTTTCGTATAGTTTTTTATACTAATTGAGACACCCACAATCAATTAAACGTAAAATTTCAAGATTCTATTTTTTGAAAAATCAAAATGTGTAAGGGTCCCCCCTTATGCTTTTTTCGGCAAAAAAAATCCAAAATTTAATTTTTTCCAAAATTCATAAATTTGAGATGTAGAATTAAACGTAATGCCAAATAATGATCAAAATGGCCTCGGGATTGACAATCGGTTCAGATTTGACAAAGTTATGGCAGTTTGAAGTCTGGGAAGGTCATTTATAAGGAACTTTTCGTTGTTTGGGCACTTTACAAGCCAATTTTTTTGTAACTTTTGGCGTGATTTTTGACAGAAAAATGAACTTCCACAAAATCACTTTTCGTATAGTTTTTTATACTAATTGAGACACCCACAATCAATTAAACGCAAAATTTCAAGATTCTATTTTTTGAAAAATCAAAATGTGTAAGGGTCCCCCCTTATGCTTTTTTCGGCAAAAAAATCCGAAATTTAATTTTTTCCAAAATTCAACAATTTGAGATGTAGAATTAAACGTTATGCCAAATAATGATCAAAATGGCCTCGGGATTGACAATCGGTTCAGATTTGACAAAGTTATGGCAGTTTGAAGTCTGGGAAGGTCATTTATAAGGAACTTTTCGTTGTTTGGGCACTTTACAAGCCAATTTTTTTGTAACTTTTGGCGTGATTTTTGACAGAAAAATGAACTTCCACAAAATCACTTTTCGTATAGTTTTTTATACTAATTGAGACACCCACAATCAATTAAACGTAAAATTTCAAGATTCTATTTTTTGAAAAATCAAAATGTGTAAGGGTCCCCCCTTATGCTTTTTTCGGCAAAAAAATCCGAAATTTAATTTTTTCCAAAATTCATAAATTTGAGATGTAGAATTAAACGTAATGCCAAATAATGATCAAAATGGCCTCGGGATTGACAATCGGTTCAGATTTGACAAAGTTATGGCAGTTTGAAGTCTGGGAAGGTCATTTATAAGGAACTTTTCGTTGTTTGGGCACTTTACAAGCCAATTTTTTTGTAACTTTTGGCGTGATTTTTGACAGAAAAATGAACTTCCACAAAATCACTTTTCGTATAGTTTTTTATACTAATTGAGACACCCACAATCAATTAAACGTAAAATTTCAAGATTTTATTTTTTTGAAAATTCAAAATGTGTAAGGGTCCCCCCTTATGCTTTTTTCGGCAAAAAAATCCGAAATTTAATTTTTTCCAAAATTCAACAATTTGAGATGTAGAATTAAACGTAATGCCAAATAATGATCAAAATGGCCTCGGGATTGACAATCGGTTCAGATTTGACAAAGTTATGGCAGTTTGAAGTCTGGGAAGGTCATTTATAGGAACTTTTCGTTGTTTGGGCACTTTACAAGACAATTTTTTTGTCACTTTTGGCGTGATTTTTGACAGAAAAATGAACTTCCACAAAATCACTTTTCGTATAGTTTTTTATACTAATTGAGACACCCACAATCAATTAAACGTAAAATTTCAAGATTCTATTTTTGAAAAATCAAAATGTGTAAGGGTCCCCCCTTATGCTTTTTTCGGCAAAAAAATCCGAAATTTAATTTTTTCCAAAATTCATAAATTTGAGATGTAGAATTAAACGTAATGCCAAATAATGATCAAAATGGCCTCGGGATTGACAATCGGTTCAGATTTGACAAAGTTATGGCAGTTTGAAGTCTGGGAAGGTCATTTATAAGGAACTTTTCGTTGTTTGGGCACTTTACAAGCCAATTTTTTTGTCACTTTTGGCGTGATTTTTGACAGAAAAATGAATTTCCACAAAATCACTTTTCGTATAGTTTTTTATACTAATTGAGACACCCACAATCAATTAAACGTAAAATTTCAAGATTCTTTTTTTTGAAAAATCAAAATGTGTAAGGGTCCCCCCTTATGCTTTTTTCGGCAAAAAAATCCGAAATTTAATTTTTTCCAAAATTCATAAATTTGAGATGTAGAATTAAACGTAATGCCAAATAATGATCAAAATGGCCTCGGGATTGACAATCGGTTCAGATTTGACAAAGTTATGGCAGTTTGAAGTCTGGGAAGGTCATTTATAAGGAACTTTTCGTTGTTTGGGCACTTTACAAGCCAATTTTTTTGTAACTTTTGGCGTGATTTTTGACAGAAAAATGAACTTCCACAAAATCACTTTTCGTATAGTTTTTTATACTAATTGAGACACCCACAATCAATTAAACGTAAAATTTCAAGATTCTATTTTTTGAAAAATCAAAATGTGTAAGGGTCCCCCCTTATGCTTTTTTCGGCAAAAAAATCCGAAATTTAATTTTTTCCAAAATTCATAAATTTGAGATTTAGAATTAAACGTAATGCCAAATAATGATCAAAATGGCCTCGGGATTGACAATCGGTTCAGATTTGACAAAGTTATGGCAGTTTGAAGTCTGGGAAGGTCATTTATAAGGAACTTTTCGTTGTTTGGGCACTTTACAAGCCAATTTTTTTGTCACTTTTGGCGTGATTTTTGACAGAAAAATGAATTTCCACAAAATCACTTTTCGTATAGTTTTTTATACTAATTGAGACACCCACAATCAATTAAACGTAAAATTTCAAGATTCTATTTTTTGAAAAATCAAAATGTGTAAGGGTCCCCCCTTATGCTTTTTTCGGCAAAAAAATCCGAAATTTAATTTTTTCCAAAATTCATAAATTTGAGATGTAGAATTAAACGTAATGCCAAATAATGATCAAAATGGCCTCGGGATTGACAATCGGTTCAGATTTGACAAAGTTATGGCAGTTTGAAGTCTGGGAAGGTCATTTATAAGGAACTTTTCGTTGTTTGGGCACTTTACAAGCCAATTTTTTTGTAACTTTTGGCGTGATTTTTGACAGAAAAATGAACTTCCACAAAATCACTTTTCGTATAGTTTTTTATACTAATTGAGACACCCACAATCAATTAAACGCAAAATTTCAAGATTCTATTTTTTGAAAAATCAAAATGTGTAAGGGTCCCCCCTTATGCTTTTTTCGGCAAAAAAATCCGAAATTTAATTTTTTCCAAAATTCAACAATTTGAGATGTAGAATTAAACGTTATGCCAAATAATGATCAAAATGGCCTCGGGATTGACAATCGGTTCAGATTTGACAAAGTTATGGCAGTTTGAAGTCTGGGAAGGTCATTTATAAGGAACTTTTCGTTGTTTGGGCACTTTACAAGCCAATTTTTTTGTAACTTTTGGCGTGATTTTTGACAGAAAAATGAACTTCCACAAAATCACTTTTCGTATAGTTTTTTATACTAATTGAGACACCCACAATCAATTAAACGTAAAATTTCAAGATTCTATTTTTTGAAAAATCAAAATGTGTAAGGGTCCCCCCTTATGCTTTTTTCGGCAAAAAAATCCGAAATTTAATTTTTTCCAAAATTCATAAATTTGAGATGTAGAATTAAACGTAATGCCAAATAATGATCAAAATGGCCTCGGGATTGACAATCGGTTCAGATTTGACAAAGTTATGGCAGTTTGAAGTCTGGGAAGGTCATTTATAAGGAACTTTTCGTTGTTTGGGCACTTTACAAGCCAATTTTTTTGTAACTTTTGGCGTGATTTTTGACAGAAAAATGAACTTCCACAAAATCACTTTTCGTATAGTTTTTTATACTAATTGAGACACCCACAATCAATTAAACGTAAAATTTCAAGATTTTATTTTTTGAAAATTCAAAATGTGTAAGGGTCCCCCCTTATGCTTTTTTCGGCAAAAAAATCCGAAATTTAATTTTTTCCAAAATTCAACAATTTGAGATGTAGAATTAAACGTAATGCCAAATAATGATCAAAATGGCCTCGGGATTGACAATCGGTTCAGATTTGACAAAGTTATGGCAGTTTGAAGTCTGGGAAGGTCATTTATAGGAACTTTTCGTTGTTTGGGCACTTTACAAGACAATTTTTTTGTCACTTTTGGCGTGATTTTTGACAGAAAAATGAACTTCCACAAAATCACTTTTCGTATAGTTTTTTATACTAATTGAGACACCCACAATCAATTAAACGTAAAATTTCAAGATTCTATTTTTGAAAAATCAAAATGTGTAAGGGTCCCCCCTTATGCTTTTTTCGGCAAAAAAATCCGAAATTTAATTTTTTCCAAAATTCATAAATTTGAGATGTAGAATTAAACGTAATGCCAAATAATGATCAAAATGGCCTCGGGATTGACAATCGGTTCAGATTTGACAAAGTTATGGCAGTTTGAAGTCTGGGAAGGTCATTTATAAGGAACTTTTCGTTGTTTGGGCACTTTACAAGCCAATTTTTTTGTCACTTTTGGCGTGATTTTTGACAGAAAAATGAATTTCCACAAAATCACTTTTCGTATAGTTTTTTATACTAATTGAGACACCCACAATCAATTAAACGTAAAATTTCAAGATTCTATTTTTTGAAAAATCAAAATGTGTAAGGGTCCCCCCCTTATGCTTTTTTCGGCAAAAAAATCCGAAATTTAATTTTTTCCAAAATTCATAAATTTGAGATGTAGAATTAAACGTAATGCCAAATAATGATCAAAATGGCCTCGGGATTGACAATCGGTTCAGATTTGACAAAGTTATGGCAGTTTGAAGTCTGGGAAGGTCATTTATAAGGAACTTTTCGTTGTTTGGGCACTTTACAAGCCAATTTTTTTGTAACTTTTGGCGTGATTTTTGACAGAAAAATGAACTTCCACAAAATCACTTTTCGTATAGTTTTTTATACTAATTGAGACACCCACAATCAATTAAACGTAAAATTTCAAGATTCTATTTTTTGAAAAATCAAAATGTGTAAGGGTCCCCCCTTATGCTTTTTTCGGCAAAAAAATCCGAAATTTAATTTTTTCCAAAATTCATAAATTTGAGATGTAGAATTAAACGTAATGCCAAATAATGATCAAAATGGCCTCGGGATTGACAATCGGTTCAGATTTGACAAAGTTATGGCAGTTTGAAGTCTGGGAAGGTCATTTATAAGGAACTTTTCGTTGTTTGGGCACTTTACAAGCCAATTTTTTTGTAACTTTTGGCGTGATTTTTGACAGAAAAATGAACTTCCACAAAATCACTTTTCGTATAGTTTTTTATACTAATTGAGACACCCACAATCAATTAAACGTAAAATTTCAAGATTTTATTTTTTGAAAATTCAAAATGTGTAAGGGTCCCCCCTTATGCTTTTTTCGGCAAAAAAATCCGAAATTTAATTTTTTCCAAAATTCAACAATTTGAGATGTAGAATTAAACGTAATGCCAAATAATGATCAAAATGGCCTCGGGATTGACAATCGGTTCAGATTTGACAAAGTTATGGCAGTTTGAAGTCTGGGAAGGTCATTTATAAGGAACTTTTCGTTGTTTGGGCACTTTACAAGCCAATTTTTTTGTAACTTTTGGCGTGATTTTTGACAGAAAAATGAACTTCCACAAAATCACTTTTCGTATAGTTTTTTATACTAATTGAGACACCCACAATCAATTAAACGTAAAATTTCAAGATTCTATTTTTTGAAAAATCAAAATGTGTAAGGGTCCCCCCTTATGCTTTTTTCGGCAAAAAAATCCGAAATTTAATTTTTTCCAAAATTCATAAATTTGAGATGTAGAATTAAACGTAATGCCAAATAATGATCAAAATGGCCTCGGGATTGACAATCGGTTCAGATTTGACAAAGTTATGGCAGTTTGAAGTCTGGGAAGGTCATTTATAAGGAACTTTTCGTTGTTTTGGCACTTTACAAGACAATTTTTTTGTCACTTTTGGCGTGATTTTTGACAGAAAAATGAACTTCCACAAAATCACTTTTCGTATAGTTTTTTATACTAATTAAGACACCCACAATCAATTAAACGTAAAATTTCAAGATTCTATTTTTTGAAAAATCAAAATGTGTAAGGGTCCCCCCTTATGCTTTTTTCGGCAAAAAAATCCGAAATTTAATTTTTTCCAAAATTCATAAATTTGAGATGTAGAACTAAACGTAATGCCAAATAATGATCAAAATGGCCTCGGGATTGACAATCGGTTCAGATTTGACAAAGTTGTGGCAGTTTGAAGTCTGGGAAGGTCATTTATAAGGAACTTTTCGTTGTTTGGGCACTTTACAAGCCAATTTTTTTGTCACTTTTGGCGTGATTTTTGAACTTCCACAAAATCACTTTTCGTATAGTTTTTTATACTAATTGAGACACCCACAATCAATTAAACGTAAAATTTCAAGATTCTATTTTTTGAAAAATCAAAATGTGTAAGGGTCCCCCCTTATGCTTTTTTCGGCAAAAAAATCCGAAATTTAATTTTTTCCAAAATTCATAAATTTGAGATGTAGAATTAAACGTAATGCCAAATAATGATCAAAATGGCCTCGGGATTGACAATCGGTTCAGATTTGACAAAGTTATGGCAGTTTGAAGTCTGGGAAGGTCATTTATAAGGAACTTTTCGTTGTTTTGGCACTTTACAAGACAATTTTTTTGTCACTTTTGGCGTGATTTTTGACAGAAAAATGAACTTCCACAAAATCACTTTTCGTATAGTTTTTTATACTAATTAAGACACCCACAATCAATTAAACGTAAAATTTCAAGATTCTATTTTTTGAAAAATCAAAATGTGTAAGGGTCCCCCCTTATGCTTTTTTCGGCAAAAAAATCCGAAATTTAATTTTTTCCAAAATTCATAAATTTGAGATGTAGAATTAAACGTAATGCCAAATAATGATCAAAATGGCCTCGGGATTGACAATCGGTTCAGATTTGACAAAGTTATGGCAGTTTGAAGTCTGGGAAGGTCATTTATAAGGAACTTTTCGTTGTTTTTGCACTTTACAAGACAATTTTTTTGTCACTTTTGGCGTGATTTTTGACAGAAAAATGAATTTCCACAAAATCACTTTTCGTATAGTTTTTTATACTAATTGAGACACCCACAATCAATTAAACGTAAAATTTCAAGATTCTATTTTTTGAAAAATCAAAATGTGTAAGGGTCCCCCCTTATGCTTTTTTCTTTTTTTCAAAATTCATAAATTTGAGATGTAGAATTAAACTTAATGCCAAATAATGATAAAATGGCCTCGGGATTGACAATCGGTTCAGATTTGACAAAGTTATGGCAGTTTGAAGTCTGGGAAGGTCATTTATAAGGAACTTTTCGTTGTTTTGGCACTTTACAAGACAATTTTTTTGTCACTTTTGGCGTGATTTTTGACAGAAAAATGAACTTCCACAAAATCACTTTTCGTATAGTTTTTTATACTAATTAAGACACCCACAATCAATTAAACGTAAAATTTCAAGATTCTATTTTTTGAAAAATCAAAATGTGTAAGGGTCCCCCCTTATGCTTTTTTTTTTTTTCAAAATTCATAAATTTGAGATGTAGAATTAAACTTGATGTCAAATAATGATAAAATGGCCTCCGGATTGACAATCGGTTCAGATTTGACAAAGTTATGGCAGTTTGAAGTCTGGGAAGGTAATTTTCGTTGATTGTTTCAAAAATGAGTAAGTCTTTTTGCAAAAATAATTGAAAAAATTTGTTTGTTTGGAAAATTTTTATATAGAGGCTTATATACAATCGGTTTTACTTACTACCACTGTGTATATGCGATAGACCGTATCTGCTGTGAGATTCTTCATTTGCTCCTCATCCTTGACGACCAGCGGCGAGTCGAGACCAGCTGTCCAGGTGCCAATCGATTTGCTGTTGACTGAGCTGCCGCCACGAATCTGGAGCACATTTATGTCCATTTCAAACTTCATATAGCTGAAGCCGTTAAAAGGTTTGCGGGGTTGCGTGACGAGCTCAAAAGTGCCGTAGGACGTTGGTTCGGTAACCTATGAGTTTATACACAGTTTGTAAACAATAATCAGATATAATTGACGGCGGCAAAGCGATTTCCCTTTTCATTGAGCATACACACCTGTGTAAAATATTGCCGGAGATCAATATTGCGTTCAGGTGTGTTGCCGCCCTGAAAGTCGTCACACTTCAGGTACTCCATGTCCTTGGGCCAGGCGCCTGATTGCAGCATTTCTCTAACATAAATAACAAGAAATTCAATGACCGGAAACACACCCAAAGCTTGAGCTATAATTATGAACTAATAATATGGGAAGCCAATTAAATGTGGTAAGCCATAAAACATAATCAATTAGGTCTTATTTTCCCACTTTTACTTTGATATGTTTTCAAACTAATTAATGTAAAAATTGACAATCAGTTTACTTCTAAAATTATAAAATTTTTTTTTTTTAAAGGACCTGTCAAAATTTAAATTATAAATATTATAGGCAATTTGACTTCATGGCAACCATCAGAAAGTTTTATAAATAAAATGCCCGGAATTCTATTATTCTATTCTATTTTATTTCTATTCGAGAAATCCTCTATATTTCTACTTACTTGATAGCCAAAAAGCTGCGCAGTGCCAGATCAAAGTAGAAGGCCGAGGCCAGCTGCGGTTCCTCGTTCAGATTGAATGTGGTGCGCAACAGACCCAAACGATCCCGATATTGCGTATACGCCATGGGTTTCAAAAACATAATGGTCGCATTATCACGCTGACTGCTGACCTCGCCCTCGCTCTGTGTAATCGCATGCCAGGCGAAATTACGCTCAAAGTAGGCGGGCTTCACAGATTCCAGGACCATGCGTATGGACTGCAGATTGCCCAGGATAAAAAAGTTATTAATATCTAGATTGCGCAGCTTTTCAATTTGCTCCTCGCGCTCCCGCTTGCCATCCTTGGCAATGGCCGTGATGACGTGGCGCGTCTGAATGTTTTGCAGCAAGGACTTGTACTTGTGATCCATGACAAAAGTGTCGTCGTACAGTATAGCAGCTAAGGAAAAGCGTATTTCAGATGGGAAATTAATAATCCTTGAGTATATTCACCATTGGTAATATTCAGCCGCTTGACAATGCTCCTCACCGCTTCGGGTATTAGATCACCTGGCGGCATAATCTGCAGCAGATACTTTTGCTTGAACTCATCCAAATCGCGCCACTGCCTCAAATCACCCTCCTGGCCATAGGAGGCACTAATTGTGGGCAAACCCAGCGCCTGCGTAAAACTCTTGACCGTTTCGGAGGCAACACCCGATTTGGTAGTGTCCATTACAAGATGTGGCATTTGTTTGTTCTCAATGCTAGCCACATACTTGCTGCAAACTGGAAGAAGATCAATCAGTTTATATACAGGCCTGTTCTCATTTGCGATTTCAGAAAAACTATTGAACTATTTAGTTTTATAATGATTACTTTTGGAGTCAAATGTATTTTAATATGAATCTTCAATAGTTTTACTTATGAAATGGGAACAGATCTGATTAATCAAATATACAGTCGAACTTCTGGTAGACAGATAAGTTCGACAGTATATATATTATATAAATCCTTTAATTACTTACTTGCTTCCAGTAATATTTTGGCATCCGTTTTGTTAGCCTCAATGGATTCAACTTGCACCGACAAACCATAGCTGGGATTCTTTTTCAGATAGGTAAGCACCACCTCCATGGCCTTGGTCGCTGGCTCATTATCCACCTCGTTTATAAAAACTGTTGAGGACACGACATTAGTTTCACATAGTACATACATTTGTTTGTACTGTCAACCCAAACCACTCAGCCACTGAACCACACAACCACCCAACCAGTTGCGGCTTAATTAGTTTACACAAGTCCGTATTGCTATCTTAGTATTCCTTCCGAATCTATCGATTTAGCACTTACACACATTGATATTTTGACTCGTCTGTGCGTCCACAATTTCCAAATGGATTGCAATTTGCAGTAAGGTCCACAGTAACCATGAATATTTAAAAGTTTTCAAACATTTCCCCATCATTGTCTCCAGTTTTGAAGACGGCAGTTTTTATTGACCGCACCGCACGAACCACAAATGACAACTGAAAATCCGATTTCAAAGCCATAGCGGTACTTTCAACGAGCCAATGTGTGGACATGTGTGTATCCTTGGTGATAATCAATTGCAATTGGTTGACTGCCCTAAAACCGCACAACCTATTGTATTGTTCGTGCCAGTGCTCAAGCGCGTTAATTGGCGACACCTCCCTCCCCTCCCCTTTCCACCCGACGAAAAGGATATGGGTCAGCGATTCAACAACTGTCACAATAGTCCCCATGAATGTCAATCACGAGTCCTTGACTTTGGTATTCATCACGATACGATCCTTTTAACAAATTGTTTTAAATTAGATTAGAAATAAAAAGTATTAATATTAATAAAATTAATATGCGACTATATTTTATATACTAGTATGTATCATTTAAAAAGCAGGCAAAAGGAGATCAAAATACTGTCGAACTTTCAGCATCTCTACTAAATTTCGTTATACGCTGATCGATTGAGAAAATTCGAACCGATTGAAGATGCCAAGTTGGCTTAGAAATCCAAGACTTTAAACTGCCATAACTTTGTCAAAACTGAATCTAATCTCAAGGTCATTTTGGTCATTATTTGGCATCTAGTTTAATTCCACATCTCAAGTTTATTAATTTTTGAAAAAATATAATTTAGGATTTTTTTGGCAGAAAAATCATAAGGGGGGACCCTTACAAATTTTGATTTTTCAAAATATAGAATTTAAAATTTTTATTTTTAATTGATTGTGGGTGTCTCAATTAGTATAAAAAACTTTACTAAAAATGATTTTGTGGTGTTTCATTTTTCTGTCAAAAAATTGGCTTGTAAAGTGCCAAAAAAACGATAAGTTCCTTATAAATGACCTTCTGAGATTTCAATCCCCCATTACTTTGCCAAAACTGAACCGATTGTCAATCCCGAGGTAATTTTTGAACATGGTGTGTCATTAAGATTAATCCATAAATCCTAAATTTCAGATTTTCTGTAGTCATGACAAAAGTGTTTTAATATAAATCAACAACTGAATATATGTATATAAAACTCAATTCTCTTGAAAATACAAAAAATTTGATTACATTTTATTTATATATGAAACTTTTTGATGCTCAACGGTAATAATTGTTGACGCGCTATAAAAAAGCCCCTCATAAATCTGACGCTATCAATTATGCATTGACTTGGCGTTAACTTAGATACAAACATTAGATAAGTAGCTACTAGTTGTGGACAGCGCCGTCGGCTTCCGACTAGCGTGCATTGTCATTATGCGTAAATAGACCTAAAGTAAGCTTTAACATACACAGTTCGATTGTAGTACATGAATATAAGTGGTATATATACATAGATAATAAAGCCTATGCTTAGCGGTAGTAGTCTATAGTGTATGCTTTTGTACATACATATATGTATAAAAATCTCACAAGTTCCAGTCATCGGGGCCCGACTCCTCGCGCACAATGACGGGTGTGCGTGGCGCCCCGGGCACAGGTGTGGGCACCAGCGGCACATTGCTGTGCATGCCCGAGCCGCCAAAGAATGGCGGCGGCCTGAAGCTATTAGGCGTTGCCGCATTGGAGCTGTGCGTGGATGACGCCGAAGAGTCACGCACACGCGCCGCATCAAACACCGGCGGCTGTGCATACCGATAATGCTGACCTGGCTGCCCCGGCTGCGGCGTTCGGGAACGCGAATGCGATTGCTCGCGTCTGGCCATCAGCTCGTGCTCCCGTTGCTGCTGCCGCATATGTTGCTGTTTCTTTAGCAAGAGCTCCTCGCGCTGCTGCTGGCGTTGCTGTTCCAGCTGCTTGCGCTGCTGGGCCAATAGGCGATTTGTTTTGCTCCAAGGATTGCCACCAAAGCACATGTTGGATATGAAAACCACCGGCGAGAACAGACGCAGCGAAAATTCGCTATAAAAGAAAATAAAATGGAAAAATAGTTCAACAGAACTCACTTTATGATTATCTACTTACGTTGTGTCCACAATGGGCTTAGCCTCATTGCCGCTGAGTATGAAGAGCGGAAAGAATATGGAAAAGATGCAGCTGCTGACAATCACCGAGCTGGACATATTTGTTAGAACCGTCAGCGGTATACCAAACCCAAAGAAATATGGCCAATTCTTTTCAATGTAGGTGAGCCGTCGATGCAGCTCCCAGCCCATGTTGAACCATTTGTACTCAAAGGAGTACAGCGAATAGAGCAGGCACAAGTGTATAAAGCACAGCGAGGAGCCGACATACTTCACCGGCACCAGATTAACCAGCATGCTCTGCACCAGGAAAAACATTTGCACCACCATGCTGAAGAGGAAATCGGCCACCAGTTTGCTAATGCCGGGTATCAACTGCGGTCGTCCCTTCCGCACCCGATACGCTGCATTCGCAATGTCCGCGAACCACAGCGAGCTGACAATCTTCGAGAGCATGAATATGGGCAGCACCCACATCATGCCAAAGATCAGCGACAATATCGGATGCAGCCAGCTCCACACAAATGGCAGTGTATCCGACTGTGCGCCATAAAAAATAGTCAAACAGAACTTGAGCGTCGGCAGCAGCACGCTCTCGAACAGCACAATGCTCAGCCAGGTGAAGCCGCCGTTTAACAAACAGCATTTGAATAATTTCTTGGCAATTTTCTTCTCGCTGCAAATGCGTAATAAATTAGAATTAGTAATGCGCTATTATTAGGGCTACTCATGAAACGGATCAAATTTTGTTCAAATGGTTTAAATTTGAATTAGCAACAGTGCTGCAAATAACAAAAAAGGTAACGGGTTCAAAATCTGCTAGATAAGCGATAATTAGTTATCGATTACTGTAGAAACCGTTTCTGAACAATCTGTGCATACTTACGCCTGCGGCAGTGGCTTCTCCACTGGCTTCTTTTTCAATATCTTCTCGAGCGTTCGCTCATCGGAGTTGACCTCCGCTCGCTTCACATACTCCTCCCGTATCATTGCCGCCGCCGAGCTGGGCACTGGCGATATCGATCGCTGCGTCTGCGTCTGTTTAAAGTGGTCCCTGTCCATGCGACGCAATTGGCGCATTGTCTCCAATTCCGCGTTCTGTCTGGCAACCTCGTTGTCTATGTGCAGAACTAGGGTCATGCCGCGTATGCTGTCCCATAGTCCATAAAAAATGCCCAGCGCGATGTTCTATACAAATAAAAACAACACACACACAAATACAAGCATACAATATGTAAATTTACAACGCACTAAAATTTAGGTAGCATATTTCTTTAGGTACGAACCTTTATCGCCGCCATCTCCACGTCTGTAGTCTGTTTTATTCCTAGCCAACACTAATTGCAATTATTACGAGTGTTATGAGCATTACAAAAATAGATGCGTCTTAGTATTTACAGTTTGAAACGTTGTGTTTCCGTATAAATTTGCGCTGTTGTGATGACATTATTTCATAGTAACACAAAAAATGCGTTTACACGATGAAGACGGCGTAATTGGTAGATGTAATATAAATTGTATTCTATATTATTCACTCCCTCTAAGCTACCTGTTGCGTGGCATTAAGTGTTTAATCTTTTGTGTGATTAACTACATTTGAACCTTGTGCCACATTTATCTATGTATATATATATATTGTGTAAAGTTGAGACAATCGTGCACTTGCAGTTTGTTTGATAATAAGGCAAGCTGTTGCATACATTAGCTATCGATATATCGATAGACATTTTGAATGAGAGAACGAACTGGTTCGTATAATCTGGTCTAAATGAAAATTCAAAAAATTCACATTAGTTCAGTTTTTCCGCTTGCGGAAAGCAGGTAGGAGGCGCAGCAACCAAAGTTAACAGATGGAACTTTGCCAGTGTGCAAAACAGTGCTGACTTGTTGAGCATACAGACATTTTTCCAGTGTGTGTGTGTGTGTGAATCGATTGTGTTTGTTTTGAAATTGTAATAACAATTCTTATTTTGTTATCAGCAGCGGGCTTTCAAATCATGTGGCGCGCGCGCGCCCAATTATAAATTCAAAACAAACGCGAATCAGTCGCTGATTAATTATTTGTGTGACGTGCGTTGATAAAAAGGCTTTGTATCCTACATGCATATACTAACTATGTAAACATATATGTATATATTATATATACATATATATGTGTATATCTATGTATGCATATTACCTGACTTCATGGGCGTACCCACAGAAGGGTGTATAAATATTTACAAAATTGCATATTATATTTAATATTTTATTGTTCTAAACTATATTTTTGAAAACTTTTAATCGATAATAATATTAACAAAACTATCAATATTCAATACAAATAGAAAATAAAATGCTCACAAATACAATTAGAATAGCAAAAACTATATATACATCTATATCTTATTCCCCCTAGCCTTGATCCTGGGTACGCCCATGCCTGACATGGTAAATAACTGAGGGAGCTTATTGAAATTTTAAACCTGCTGTCAAGTAAACTTAATGCTTCAATAAAGCCGCGCAAAATGCATGACACTTAATTGATTAGCAAACGCATTTAACCGTTCGTCCATCAAGATATTTGCTTGACTAACGGTAATCGTCGTAATACACAAACACAAACACCCATACATATACACACATACACTGGACAATTTTCTATAATAACATTTTGCATGGTATTTAATTGCAGATTAACAACTCAACCCCGTTTCAACTTAACTCAATTCAACCCCCCTGGCAACCACGCCCCTGCAGCGATAGTGCCTCTGCACTTGCAGTGAAATAATCAATAAAGCAACAGCAGCAGCAACTGGCAACGACAACAAACAACAAACAATGATGTGGGCCAGTGATAAGCAACAACAATAGAGGGCAGAGAACCGCCCTCCCGCCCCTTAAATCAAAACAGCCCCCCAGACAGCTCCACAGTTTAGACAGCTCCCCACTCCCAGTGAAACTCTCCCCCGGAAAAAGAATATAAAGAAAATTCAACGCATTTTTATTGACTGTTTGCGAAGATGTCGCGGGAGGAGCGTCAGCGGATTGTGGATGCATCGAGCAGCAGTGGGGACGATGACGCCAAGCCAGTGGTGCGTAGGCGGAGCACACGCGAAACGGTATTGGCTGTGCCGCAGGACCCCGGCTGCTGTGACCCCACCAGCACGCCTCACCGATTTTTGGCCCTGGTTTTTATGTGCCTGCTGGGTTTTGGTGAGTGCACAACTTGAGACTTAGAGATGGCACTTTTTGAAATATATTCCTTGAATCTTTCTAATCTTTCATTGAAAATTACCATTTAATAAAATGTTAACTCCAATTTCAACAGGTTCCTATTTTTGCTATGATAATCCCGGCGCACTGCAGGATGTGTTTCAGAAGGAGCTGCATTTGAATGCCACTGAGTTTACATTCATCTATTCCATCTACTCCTGGCCAAATATTGTGCTCTGCTTTGTCGGCGGATTTCTCATTGATCGCGTCTTTGGCATACGACTGGGCACAATTATCTATATGCTGATTGTGCTGGTGGGTCAACTGATATTTGCCACTGGCGGTTTGCTGGGTAAATTTTGGCTAATGATTCTCGGCCGCTTTGTGTTTGGCATTGGCGCCGAGTCCTTGGCCGTTGCCCAGAACAGCTATGCGGTGCTCTGGTTCAAGGGCAAGGAGCTGAACATGGTCTTTGGTCTGCAACTGTCCGTGGCGCGATTTGGCAGCACCGTTAACTTTTGGATTATGCAACCGCTCTATGGCTATGTATCCAATTTCTATGCCGGCTATACGGGCCTGGGCGTGGTTTTATTTCTGGCTGCGAGCACCTGCGTCATGTCACTAATCTGCACACTCATTTTGGGTATGTTGTGGTGCAATTTATACAATTCGATTTCTTTTTGATTTATGATTTTTTCCAGGCTGGATGGATAAACGCGCCGAACGCATACTCAAGCGTAATAACAATCCCGGCGGCGAGATAGCCAAGCTCAGCGATATAATGTCATTCAAGCTGGACTTCTGGATGGTATCGGTCGTTTGTGTCGCCTACTACGTGGCCATCTTTCCTTTTGTGGCGCTGGGCCAGGCCTTCTTCATATCCAACTTCCAACTGACGCCCGAACAGGCCAACAATGTCAACTCGATTGTGTATTTGATCTCAGCGATTGCATCGCCGCTCTTTGGTTTTATCACCGATCGGGTGGGACGCAATGTCACCTGGGTATTTGTGGCCACAATCGCAACGCTTGTCGCCCACATGTTGCTCACCTTTAGCCACTTGAATCCGTATATTGGCATGACGGTCATGGGTTTGTCCTACTCAATGCTGGCGGCTAGCTTGTGGCCCTTGGTGGCCCTCATTGTGCCCGAATATCAGCTGGGCACGGCCTATGGCTTGTAAGTGCAATTGATTCGTTATACAAATATATAGATCCATGCCAATTATATCGTATATACAATTATAAATACCTTATATATGTAATCTTTATATTTTAACTGCAGCTGCCAATCGGTGCAAAATCTGGGACTGGCTGTGGTCACCATTGTCGCTGGGCTCATTGTGGATGGCAGCGGCGGCAGTCACTTCTGGCTGCAGCTCTTCTTTATGCTGTTCCTAATGCGTAAGTTAATTTCTTTCACTAATGATCCATCAGTTTTAATCATGCTTTCCCTTTTGCACAGTTTCGCTGTTGGCAACCTGCGGTATCTGGGCCTATGATCGCAAGCATCAGGGCAATCTGAATATGTCGCCGGCTCAGCGTGCCACATATCATACATCCATGTACGTGAATATTGAGTCTCGTTCGTGATCAAGCTAATTGATGTTGTATTGGTGTATTGATATTGTGTGTGTATTACTTGTGCTAATATATTCAACGGTTAGATTTGCCATTTAACTAATCTGTACATTCTTCTCTCCAAAATGCTGGCAAAACAAAAAAAAAGATCTGGCCAACGCCGCACTACGGATCGACGGCCTCTATTGGGCAACTAAAAAAAATATATATATATACATATATAATATGCAAACTTACATATATACTATGTACGATAACCATTGTGATGTTGTTTCTCTCTCTAGCTATATATATGTGTTTCTTGGCACACTTTCGAAATAGTCGCACAACTTATTGTTTCATTTATAAGTTAAAATTTGACCCCTAACATATCAAAAGATGGAAACTATTTGTAATAATTGTGTAATTTTTGTTGTTATTTGTGTATAACTGTATTATGTGCCCGTTGCCAAAGATAAATGTTTAATAAAATATACATATACATATACGTATCTAGCGAAAATCGAATTTGTCTTTTCAATTTTTCAGGGTCGGTATAAAAAAGTCTTTAGTATATATAGTATAGTAAATAAATTGTATTGATCTTTATTCAATTTATTTGTATTTGCATATGTGAACGATTGCCATTTGCCGAAAGTATATCATTTATAATAAATTAAATAAATTAGCTAAAACATAAACAGAAATTCCATAAATTTTGCGCGTTAAATGTGTAAACAAAAAGACAAAAGTTTCCATAACGCATTGGACTAGAGAAAATAAAAATACAATTTTTTCAACTGATAATCATTGCACAAAGAGAAAAATACAAATTCAAATAATTATCAATAAAATACAATCTCTTCGTTTTTGAGAATTGGAACTAGTACATATAAAAAAGTAGGATGATTGAAATTAGATTCATATGAAATATGTGTTGGGAAAATAAAAATTTCGTTTTTTTTCTTTTACTATTTAAATAAAAATGCATTTGCGTTCATTTGGCCGTTAATCTTCGAACCGCTTTTCGTATTGTGAGTAATGCCGAATAATTCATCAAGCGTTCCTTCAATTAGCTGCATTTGGTTATTATCATAGTAAGCATATATATTAGTAAATTATTCATCGTTTTTCAGCTTAACTAAGAGCATCGTTATTTTGAAAGATGGTTTACATAAAAATCGTCGTACCTTTTTTTATATAGCTCCTAACTTAAGTTAGTATTTAGAATTCATTCCATTTGATTTTTTTTGGTCGTTTATAATATTAAGAAATGTACGTGACACGCTTAAGCTAAAAGCATAGTACAAAAACAGAAAGATAGTTTGTGTGTGTGGAAGCTAAGGTGATGAAAGAAATGGGCTTAGAACCCTATTTGAGTTATCTCTCAGACACACATAAACATTAGCTATTGTCAGGTTTTTGATTCTTTTTCGCGAATCTATAATTGTTTATCAATATCTAAATCGTTCATTATATTTAAATGTTATGCGCTTGTTTCTTGATTTCTTTTTCATTCTCTGCTTTGGTTATTCATCCACAGTTTCAGTTTCATCGGCGGCGACAATGTTTCGTTTGGTGGCACTCTGAATGCTAGCGAGATATTTTTCACCATCGAAACGCTGGCTCTCATCCTGTAGATCCTGTGCAAATGAGAAACAGTGAAGATTAAAAAGCGAACTTAAAAGGGATATATAACTAACGATACAGTTCTTACCTCGTATATAGTACAAAACATAGCAAAATTATGTGTGTGTGTGTGTTTAAATTGTAGCCATTGTGTGTGTGTGTGAACGTGCGTATATGTGTGTGTGTGTGTGTGTAGTGGGGATGGTCAAATGTACAAATAGATAAAGCCAAGCATTTCGACTTTGCAAGTCAGTTTTTATTTTACATATGCATGTATATATATATATATAAATTTTAAATGGGTTAGGTTGAAAAAACGCTTACACCTAAGTTGTGTTACACTTTAGAACTACATTTTGCAATTGCTATTGTTAATTAGTCTTTGTTAAACATTAAATACAGTGTATGTGTTGAATCTGTATATGTGTGCGTGTGTGTGTGTGTGTGTGTGTATCTATGTAATGGTGTATGTTAATATGGATTGTCCGGATAAAACGGGTTGACCGGCAACTTTAGAATAACTTTAGCGAACACTAAATCTGTTTCACAGCCAAAACACAGATTATTTTTTTCAAGTTACAAATTAATTTTCATTTGCTTTGCTTTTCATGTTTAACATATTATTTAATTACTAAGACTAGCAAATTGTTGCGTTTTGTTATATTTAATAATACTGTTAATTGTATATTGTATATTTGGTTTTGTTGACCTGCTGAATGTCAAGTGTTTGCTTATATCAAAATGCAAAAATGGCTTAATCGAAATATTAAGCGTCTGATTATGTAGAAAAGAAATGATAAATATTGTAAATTCCTATACGTATGCGTATACGTAATTATTGAGATTTGTTATTAAAACAAGAATATAATCTAATTTAGATAAGTGCACGATTGTTGTTGAGCTCCTCGCTGGAGTATGCATCACAAATGTTTAGGGAGAACTCATCGTTCTCGCTGTATCGCTGAAAAACAGTTTTTGACTGTTGTTGCAACGGTGGCAACTGTTGATTGCGGCATTTTCCGATTGTGGCAGATGCGCCCATTGTATCGGTTATAATTTGCAATTGCTTGTTATATAATTTACGATCAGATTCAGAGGATGGCTTGCGATTACTATGACCATTGTCGCGATCATATGAGATTTGCTTGCGTTCGCTTGTGTTATCAAGCGTTACAGTTATGAACTTAGCTTGAGATAGCGTTTGAGATTGCTTGTTAGTTACTGAGTCACAATCGTTAATGGGGTCTTGATTGATTGGTAGCATTCCAGTTATTTCTGTGGATGCTGTTGTTGCCGTTGTTGTTGAAGTTGTTGTTAATGACGAATTATGTGCAAGGGTGATATCAGCACTGGGCGAAGTTGAAGAAGCAGAAAAGTGCGACTCAACGGTTTGAATTACCTTGTTGCGTAGAATCGCCGGCACAGTTTCCACCATTTTCAGCCACTCGGTTGGCAGCGCCCAGGCATGCGGACTCTTCGAATAGTACATCAAATGTTCAATATCATACGAGACGCGTGCTGTAAAAATAAACAAAACAGTACATTCATATTTACTTGATCTTCATTACATTGCAGCCTGATTGCTTACAGGTATTCGTCTTAAGCGGATCGACGGCGCGTTCGTCTTCGAGCTTTTCGCGTAACGCCTTCGATTCCGGCGTGGACTCCTTGCGTGAGAAATGACTGCGACGCGAGCGTGCCAGACCATTCTGATTGCTGCTCCCATTGGCTGTGACATCGGCAAACACATCATCATCCCCATCACCATTGTTGTTGCCCTGCCCTGAAGACGCATAGTTGAGACCGATGCCGCTATCAGCCAGCGGCAATGCGTTGGTCATTATAAACTGCGGCGGACCAGCGCCGGGCAGCGGTGTCGAGGGCGTTGTGACGGGACTGACCAACGAGGTGCCATCAAAGGCGGCGCCTGCCTCTATGGAAGCCAAGAACTCGGAGCTGCTAAAGTAATCGTCCAAGACAAGTTTGGCCACCTATAGAAAAGTACAAGAAGGGAGAGGATTATCCAGATGAGCTAGGGGAGTGGAATATGCCAAATACTTACACGCACGAGCTCGCAGCAGTCGCCCGTGATCTTGATGAGATGCTGTCCCACATTGACCGTGAATTTGTATTCACCTACGGAAGCATCATTTGTGGAATATGAATGCATAAGCAGCTGCTGATTGGGACGCATAACTTTACCGGCAGCAGCCGTTGCAGCCTGCTGCTGATGATGAAGTTGCTGTTGTTGTTGCTGCTGCTGCTGCTGTTGTTGCTGGTGGTGTTGATGCTGCTGTTGATGATGCTGCGACATTTGCTGTGCCGCTGCTGTGGCAGTCATGAAATTCTGCGCCGAATTGAAGCTCAAACGGTTGGCCAAGCTGCTGCTGCTGGCGTTCGGGGTGCGGGGCTGCACGGCGGCAACGGCGTCATCGGAATTCGATGAGTTGAGGGACGAACAGGAGCCACCACCAGCAGATGGTGCCGGTTCCAAACGCACCGGGGAGGCATTCCGACGGATGGTATCCTCCATCAGTTGCTTGGCATAACTAAGTAAATTTTTAGACATTTTTGAATTATTTAATTTGATCGATATAAGCGCAAATTTGCACACGCCGTACAAAAACAGTTATTTTAAGAACGCGCGTTCAACAAAGTGGCAACGCCAAATACAAGAGATCTAAGCACGATTGTTTTGCTACAATTGTAGCAACCGTGGAATAAACTACAGGGTGTGAGTGATTACGAATTTGCCTAAGTGGCAACTCTGAATCCGAATTGATCGTTAAGCGGTTATGTTAGCTCAAACTTACTTGATTTTGTCTTCAGCTGGTCCGGTAATTTGAACCAGACGTTCCTTGGCGCCAGGATTAACTACATAAAAAGGTTATTTGCATATTAATAAGAATTTTAATACATATTTGAATATTCTAAAAAATAAAAAATGAATATGTACATGGTTTACAGAAAGCAAACGAGCCCTGATCCAATTAGTGAATAACAATTAGTGGTATACAATAGGCGAATATATAACAAATGTCAGTTAGACGCATTTTGTATGTGCAAATGTATGTGTGTGTAAAATGCCAAATTTTGATTGGGTTAGAAAAATATGAATCGAACTTCATGCAGGACATTAGAAACTGATTAAAACTATGACCGTTGGATGTAGTTGACATATTGTTGCTGTCGTTCGTTTTACCTTTTTGAAAGGATATTATTGTTTCGCTAAGTTCCTCGATCATGTGAACGCGTCGGCCTTTTATGCCCATAACTAATTCGGGGCGATTGACAGAGGCAGCAGATAAGATAGAAGAATATTGAGTGTAATAAAGCGTAATGGGTCTGATACTTACCCTTGCCAGAGTCGGCGTTGCGTATGACAACCTCATCCTTGCAGTAGGTCTTGCCGGGAATTTTCGTTGGCTTGGGAAACTTGCCCGAATTACGGATGACTTCACCGGGTGGCAACAGCAGGTGCTGCTGATTGGGTGAACCCACAGCTGCAATGGCAGCTGCCTGAGCGGCAACAGCAGCTGATGCCGCATTGAATGCAGCTGCGGCGGCAACAGCAGCAGCAGCAGCGCCGCCGCTGACACCAAATGTGGGGGAGGTGCTGAGAAAGCCCTGCTGGTTGCCTATAATGCCGGCAGCATCGTGTTGATATGATTCAGCGGGTAGCTAGACATTAATTAGAATTATAATTAATATTAATATCAATGAACATAATAAAATTGAGTAAGGTGGTATGAAAAATATATGATATATGTATGACACACCTCAACGCTGGACACTTGCTGCTTGGACTTGTAGTAGGCAATTGTGTCTTTGTCCTCCCAGCTATTAGCACGCAATTCGATCAGTTCGAGAAGCTTGAGTCGTGTCATTATGTTCAGACGTTCGTCCTGCGAAGCATTGCGAAACACAACGAATGCACGATCCAGGGTATCCTTGGACACCGCCTCCAGCTGCGGTCCATGCACCCGTAAATTATGCAACAGCAGCGTTATCGATTCCGTTGTCGTATTACACGACTGCAGACCAACAGTCACATTGTCTATCAACTGGATCAGCTCCTCGATAACCAGGTAGCTGTTCTTCAGCGATGAACGCGACTGTGTCTTGAGCGGACGCGGTGCCTCAATGTTTTTAACCGCTCTACCCAGATGTGTGTGCGCCATTTCGACTCTGTTTTGGGCTTCCCAAGTTTCGATTTGTTTTTTCTTGGCTTAAAAAGTTCTGTTTTGTTATCTTTCTCAGGTTTTGAGTTCGTTCGTTTGCTTGTTCTGTGTGTGCTGTTGAATGTTGCGAAAAATATGTGTGTGAAAGAAGTCGTAGAAGCGTTTCCGCACCTCCCCCTGCAATAGAAATATTGAAAAAACGTAAATACAGTTTGTCACACAATTGCTTAATTAAATGTAATATTTCACTTTTAAAATATCCGCGTTTTACTGCAGTAACTTGACCGTTACAGCAATTTAACATGTGCTGCGTACCAAGCCTTAGCGATAATCGAAATCGATCGGTTTATCGATTACAACTTGACACCATTTTCTGCTAATGTTTACTGTTACATGTAACTGCTGCTAGCTAGCGGTATTTGCTTGCTTGCGAATTGCGACGCAACTGTTGATACCAAGCACACACACATGGACATACAGCTTTTTATATTCTACACATAATGTATGCACTGTGTATATCATTTGAAACTGTGATAAGAGTTTAAGCAGAGGCCAAAGCTGATAAAATTAGATTTATGATAGTTTAGTGCTGCTCAGTTGTTAGCTCGGCAAAAAGTAAAATGCGTTTTTAGCGCCGCTGTGAATCATTTGCGAATTATGAATGATAATTGCGCGCACACAAAACAATTCCAAAAAACCGTTTTGCATAAAACGGGCACAATTGTCATTGGGATGTGTGTGTGCGTGCGTTTTTCTGTCTCTCTCTCTTCTCGCGGCATTTTCATTAACGCAGCACGCACTTTTCGGCTGCTGCTGCGTCTAATTGCCGCTAGATACACAGATTCTGATTTTAAATAGCATTTACACACAAATATTACAAAAAACTGTTGCTGCTGGCAGAGGCAGACGGCAGCGCTGGCGGCAGAGGCCGAGCAGCGATCATGCCCACTTATTGAATCATATGTCGAGAATAGCGCAACAACAAATATGACTAGCGACTGCGACGTCGACGCTGGCAGCGCTTGGGCGTAGGGCAAGGCGTGTGCCGTTAACTCCGTTACTCTTGCGACATTTACCACCCCTCCTTACAAACGTTCTGCGCAAGCTAAATAACTTACACTTGTGCAATTGTTAGAATTTTTTAGGTATAATTTGAATATAAATTGAGTAATTATTATGTATGTGGGAAGAAACTACGCGTCGGCGGCCTGTAACTGTGCAGCGAACAGCAGTTGCAAAAGTTTTGAAAATCACTGTTGCCGACACGGTATACGAAACATTTATTAATTGCAGCACCGTTTTTTATGATTTGTGGCACTTAAATAGACGAAATAACTCTGTCAGAGCTTACCAAAAAATCTCTGCGACTGCTAGATCTGTAAAACAGTCATTCGTACTATCGATAGTGACTCTATTGTCACCAATCAATCGATTGGTCAGCGCGGTAGCGATATAACGTTTAATTTAATAATAAATTAATGATTTAAATTTTTAGGTGTAAGATTATTTCAAATTTTATTATTTTAAATATTATATTTCATAGTGTTTGATTACTAAAATTTTAATATCTAAATATATCAATAATTTAATAACGTAGCGCTGCCACTCAGTCACAAGGTTGGCTGTGCAAAAGGGTTGTAACGCAGCCCTGGCACAACAAAAAATATATCGGCCAAGTTCCATACATTTTTTTCTGAGCGCTAGTTTGCTGTCAATATTTCAGTTTACTGTGTGTAAAAAAGTATTCATAATAATGGCTGAAAATGCAGCCGCTACGGAAGCGGTTAACAATGATACTGGCGATAAAGATGTGGGCACCAAACCGCTGCAAATGTCCTTTGCCGATTGGAAGAAGACGAAGGATACGCAGGAAATGAAGGAGGAAGGGAAGGAGGATTCTCCCCCCGCAGGTACCCGCAATGGACGCAAACCGCATAAAAACGATCACAACAAACAGTATGGCAACAATCGAAATCACAATAACAACAATAATAATAATCATAACAATAATAACAGCAATAATAACAATTTTGCTCCATTGAGTCGACCGCCGGCGTTGCCCTTTCCACTGATGTCCATGGGCTACAGCAACTTTGGACAGGGTCCGTGTCCGGGTCCCATGATGCCACCTTGCAATATGGGTAACATGGGCCCGGGTCCTTCGGGACGCAGTCATCGACCATTGCAGCCGCCGCCGTTTTGGGAGGATATGATGTCGCCACAGCATCGACCGCCGCCCATACAGCCGCCTATGCCCAAGTGCCCGAGCCTGTGGAATCTGGTACCGAAGGAGAAGCATTCAAATCCCAGACACAGCAAGCACAATCAGCCCAACAAGAAATACAAAACCAGCAGCAGCAAAACCAGCAAAAGCACTACAGACAATGCCTTGCTGGATGCGGCTTTAATGCCGCCACCACCACCACCGGGATCAGGCAGCAACTCTTCGTCCAGCAATTCATCCGCCAACCGTACTGCGAAGAAGAAAAAGAGCGGAGGAACTTTTGTGCAAATCGAAGGCAAATGGATACAAAGACCTGAAGCGCCGCCGCCACTAGAAGAGGCGCCGCCCGGCACTAAAGAGGATCGCCAGCGGCAGTGGAAAGAGTACCGGCAGGCAATGAAGCCCTTCAAGAATCGCGAGTTCCACAACTGGAAGCGTACTGTGCAGCGGCTCAGCAAACTGCCGCGGGAAACTCTAGACGAGAAGCAATTGGATCGACTGCAAAAGGCCGAAGAATACATTGGGGCACACAAGGCCATGCTGACCATCAAACATGCAGAGCAGTGGGTGCAGCAGAGTAACCAAAAATCAGATGCTACCACCAATGCAGTTGGCCAAGCGACAGATGCCAAGACTGCGTCAACTGCGGCCCAGGGTCAGGTGTTTGTGAGGAAACCCGTGAGTACTACCTGGAGCAAGAGCAACGATTCAAATTCATTTCAACGGGCGCCGCTGCGTAAGCAGACCTTTGGCACGGGACGTGCCATCAAAGGTGGACTTGGCGGCGATATGGTTAGCATGCCACCGTTGCCTCCCAACGCACCACCTGCTGACATGGGCTCATATACAGATGCAGTGGGTGGCGGCGGCTACTTTAACCAGACCCCGGGCTACAATAGCAATATCTACGGACAGGATGCGGCATCCACTAGTAGCAACATCAACAGCAATCCATTCTACAATAGCTACAGCTCCACCTTCGTGAAAGGAAGCACCCTTCTGCCACCCTAGAAGGCAACGGTAGCGTGGAGCGAAAGTTACACATAGTTTTAAGATGAGATGAGAAAAGAGCAATGTCATCGCGTTATAAGAGCCTGCTATTTATATATAAATTAAATTCAACACAAAATAACTTATAACAAGGATTAGCTTGGCTCCACATATTCAGGAGTGCTAAACTAAATATGTTTTAATGTATGTTGTTGTTTTTTTTGTAATATTTACTATAATTTGTGTAGGAAATTTTTAACCAATTAAAGGCGACGTCTTTCGACACTGAAAGAAAGACGTTCTGTATCTATCCATCTATTTACCCGACTATGTGAACTATCTCAGCTATGAAGATCTATTGATGAATCCGGCTACGCATCCTTTTTTCAGGAGGCCATACATGTGTTGGCGTCTGTCGTATTATATAGCTGCCATGGCAACTGTCGGTCGATAATTTTTAGTTTTTAAAGTGATCTTGAGCTAAGTGTAGAATTCAAATTTTAACTAAGCATTCAATTGCTTTATAAGCTTTATCTTATATACTATATCATATAGCTCCTAGAGGATACGATGGGTTCAAATTAGATCAAATACAGATTTTATAATGGCTTTATTTTCTTGCGATCAAATAAAGTTTTACGGTTTTATTTATTAATTTAAATAGCTTAGTTCTTGATGCCTTTGTCGGAGCGACTGCGGTTTGCCTTAAACTGTGTTTCATCCATAGGCGGCAAGCCAAGGATTTCACGTCGCTTGCGCTTGCCACGCCAGATGGCCTCCTTGAACAGATTGCAGTAGAGCTCGATGGCGGCGGGGGAGTCATCATTGCCGGGCACCGGATAGGTGATTAAATTTGGATTACAATTGCTGTCCACAACGCCAATGGTGGGTATGGCCATTTTGGCCGCATCCCGCACAGCCGTATGCTGGGCCATCACATTGTTCTGTGTGTTGAGGAAGATGCACAGATCCGGCAGCCGCGTAACTGCATCAAACTGGACATTCGCATTGGTAAAGATGCCACCACGCCAGAACCGAGTGTGCGAGAACTCCCCCGCCTCCATGGCCTTCTGCTCCACGAGCAGTGCATTTAATGCGTTGCGGTTGAAGAACAAGATGATCCCATCACGGAAGGCAATGTGAGCCGTAAAATTGAGTGCCTCACGTAAATGGGCAGCTGTCTTGTCCAGATCGAATACTAGGTGACCCAACCTATTGCCATATAAATACTGACGCATGCGATCATCCAGCGAACCCTCCTTATGACCATAGTGCACACGTGCATTGAACAAATCCCGCACTGTGAACAAGTTGTTCACCTGAAAGTAATCGGGATGCTTGAGAATCCGCTGTTCGATAACATCGATGTTATCGATATCTTCGCGCTGCTCCGTTGCTGCAGCCTGTGTGTTTTGTAGGCGTGCCGGTAGCGCGCACAGCTGTCCAAAGCGGGGCACTAAAAGTGTTTAATAAGCAATTACATTTTTGTTTCCCATTTTAACTCATTTACTCACAGTTACCAAACGTTTTTCTCAACATTTTATGCTCGTGCAGGCAACCGCTGTTTTCATAACACGCAACTAGTGTGACCGTAGTTGGGAACCACAAAAATACCATAACATACCTAAAAGTCCAATAAGTGCGCTTTTCCGTATAAGAATTACAGCAAGAGGAACAGTTCTTGTGGTGACGAAGTTTAAATACCCTTGATGTATGATTAGGCCACATAAAAACAAAACTTTCAAGCAATTGTTTTTGTAATATCTATAAGTCTAATGCTGTCCAAAACTTTATGGGTATTACAATTTGTATTGTAAAGAAACCCTGAAAAAAAGTTCGTATAAATATAAAGTCTCAAAAAGCTGATTAAAGTAATAAATAAATAAAACTAAAAAAAAAAGTTGAATATATAATAGGGTCTGAAATAAATTTTTTAATGCGTTACACATTTTGTTACTAAAGTATAATATCCTCTTCTAGGATACAAGTCACTATCGATAACATGAATCGATTGATGGCCAGTTCGCGATTATCGAACGATTGTCAATGCAATAACAATGTTTTATTTGGCAAACAAAATAAGCAGAGAACATGGAAATTGAACAAACGCCCCCTAATCCCAATGTGGCCACATCGGACACCAATTCCACATGTGAGTATATGGATGCCGAAGGAGAACCAGAAACAGAGCACGAGGCGGGTGATCTCTATCAGGAGGCGGAACACGGGGAGGCAGAGGAGGAAGCGGAGCAGCAGGGTCACAGTATTATCTCGGAGCTGCGGGATGAGCTGGGAACGCATCCACGTTCTGGGCTCAGCCCAGATGCGGGACAATCCCGAGATTTGGCTGCCTCCGTGGAATCGCTAGCGTTGAGCACCTCAACCAGTGCCAAAACCGAGGATAGCAACAGCACCAATGCCTTGGACGATGATCCGCATGATTATCAGCACGATAATGTGTGGCGTGGCCAAAAGAAGCACATTTTTATACTGAGCGAGGCGGGGAAGCCCATTTACTCGCTGCATGGCAACGAGGATAAATTGGCCACGTTGTTTGGTGTCATTCAGGCGCTGGTTAGCTTTGTGCAGCTGGGCCAGGATGCCATCACTTCCATACATGCCGGTGGCATCAAGTTTGCCTTTATGCAGCGCAACTCGCTGATCCTCGTAGCCGCCTCCCGCACCAACATGAGCGTTCAGCAGCTCCAGCTTCAACTGAGGTGAGTTTCGAATTTATGGATTAACTGCAGCTAACTCGACTTTTACTTTTCCAGCGATGTCTACTATCAAATACTCTCCACGCTCACCTACTCCCATATGTCCAAGATATTTGAGAAGCGTAAGAATTTTGACCTGAGGCGTTTACTTTCCGGCAGCGAGCGCCTGATCTTCAATCTGCTGGCCAATGACAGCAGCAATGCCAGGGGTAAACTATTATTAAAGTACAGTAGCATTATAGCTCGATTAATTACCATTTTCTTGCAGTTTCCAACAACATTTTCACCTTTCTGACGAACTCGATACGCGTTTTTCCACTACCAACTGCTGTGCGATCCAATATTATTAGCGCCATACAAAGTAACTGCTCTAAGATTAAGAATCTGGTATTTGCCGTGCTGATAGCGAACAACAAACTGATCGCGCTGGTGCGGATGAAGAAGTATTCAATACATCCTGCAGATTTGCGCTTGATATTCAATCTGATCGAGTGCTCCGAGTCGTTTAAGAACTCGGAGAACTGGACACCCATATGCCTCCCCAAATTCGATATGAATGGCTATTTGCATGCGCATGTTTCGTATTTAACGGATGATTGTCCGGCTTGCCTGCTGCTTATGTCCGTGGATCGCGATGCATTCCACACGCTGTCGGAGGCCAAGGAGCGTATTACGGAGAAGCTGCGCCGCAGTCTGTGCCTGCAGGCGATCAATGAGGAGCTGCAGCAACCCCACAATGCCAAACTGTATCAGCAGGTCCTGAGCGTGCCCGAGCTGCGACACTTCCTGTACAAGCCAAAGGCAACCGCACAGCTGCTCTGCCCGATGCTAAGGCATCCGTACAAATCGTTGGCCGAGTTTGAGCGACTAGAGGCCATCTACTGCAGTTTATTGCATCGCATTCACAATCATTCGCGGCCATTGAAGCTTATCTACGAGGTGAGGGAGCGTGAAGTGGTACTTGCCTGGGTGACGGCCACCTATGAGCTATATGCTGTCTTCGAGTCCATTGTGGACAAGGCAACGGTCATCAAGTATGTGGACAAACTGATCAAATGGATCGAAAAGGAATATGATGTGTACTTTATACGTAACCATGCGACTTTCTAAATATTTTTTAAAATGCCCGCATTTGTATAGCTATAGCGATTATGACACATGTAATTTTTTGTATACATGCATAAGTATATTATGCATTATGCCTGCTTAATTGTTTAACAAAATTCAAGACGTTGACGATGTTGTTGGTGTTGCAGTTGTAACAGCGTCTAAATAACTGATCTTTTATATACATATACCATAAAATATGTATGCCATCAGATAAGCATGTAAATTTGTAATTTAAAGCATTAAGTAAACTATTAAAACAAAGTTTCAAATTATTCAAATTGCTTAAGTTTACTTTATTGTTGTAGCAAATTAACGACGCAGTTTTCTGCAGTGCAAATAAGTTTGTAAACTATTATGAAAAACATGTAAATTTGGAATTTAAAGCAAATTAAAAACTATTTGTATTATTTATTCTAAAATAAAAAACCCCCACTTTAAACACCACAAATAGTTTTAAACTGCGCGCTTCATATAAGTTTGCAACAGTTGAGCAACTGTGGTGAATATCATACACAGTTAAGTTGGCTGCGCGCAATTGCGACTCCCTTGATGTTGGCTGCGCAAGTCGCAAGCTTTCGGAATGCTCGTTTTCGTCGTCGTCGTCATTATCCTGCTCACTTGACATAAAAAAGGCTTCCCTCAGTTGAGTACAGGATATAAGCGTGTGCGGTACACGAAAACACGCGCCAGCAAATCAAAGTGCGGTAAAACATCAAAAAAATCACACACATACATAAAGAAAAAAAGTTCACTATGTAGTGCCATTAATGCTAACCAAAAGCAAATTGCAGTGAATTAATAATTAATAAATAAATAAATATGTAATCGTTTTAAGAGTTAAGGCAGCTGTGACTACTACTAACTTTTAGCTACTGCCTCTTTTAGCTACTGCCCTTTTTAAACATGCGCCACGCATTTTTTTGGGTGTTAAATGTTCGTGTATCTGTCGGTTTTTGCGCGGCATTAATACACGTCGTCTGTTCTCCCCAAACTCCCCACACCCACTCTCACACACACACACACATACAGGCACACACGCTTAGCAATGCACGAAAATAGGCAGAAATCAAGCAACGGGAATATACTACTATTTATGTATTTATGTTCATGTCCTTTTCGTGTGCGTATGTGTGTGTGTTTTATGCTGTCACTGCTGCTTCGCTTCGTTAGTTTTGCGCGCGTGTTATATATGTGTGTGTGTGTGTGTGCTTAAGTCTGTGTGTGCGTGTGTGTATGTTTGGGGTTAGTGTGCAAATCATTTAATTTATTACTAAATGTATTTTCATACTTTCTTTTGCTGCTTTCATTCCGTTTGCCGTTTGCTCAGCCATTCGTCGTTAATTTGTCGTTCGCTTTTTAAGCCAAATTCGTAACTCTCATTCTGATTATATCAACAGCCAGAAACAACAACAACAACAAGTCGTCCTGGCAGCCAAAGTTTCACCTTTGTGCTAAGCAGACGCGCACACACACACACACACAAGCACACACACACACACACACAGCAACATGGGCCACGGCGTGTCTTTTTGTGTATCCTAGAGTTATTTTTTGAAAAGCAGGCAGCCAGGCAAACCAAGAAGAAGAAGAAAAAGCAGCAGCGGCAGCAGCAAACTCTAACGCGTGCTTTTGCTGCCTGGCTTTTTTTCCGCTGCTTCTTCTTTTTGCTTAGCAAAAACAGCAGTGTTGGGAATCTATTTTTGCGGCAAAAAAAGAAGAAAAGTTGTTTGGCTGTCTTTTTGGTTTTTATGGCTTTGCCAGTAAACTTTTTAAGTGCTGCAATATACTTGAATATTTTAATAATTGGAAAATCCTTGCTGCAAGCACTTGCACAACGAATAAGTTATTTTAATAAAAAAAAGACAACTCGTAAAATATAGCAAAACGATCCGAAATGAGACCCAAACAGCAGCTTGGTACGCTTTTTGATATAATATAAATATTCAGCAAAAATAAATAAAAAAAAAAAGCAAATTGTAAATCCGAAATTCGAAAATTGGTTATTATTATTGAAAAAAGTTTTTAAAATTGTTTAAATTATAGCAAAAAGGTCGCGTCTAATTTAATTTAAGCTAACAATCAAAACGCTAAACACTAGCTAACTGCAGTCACAACTATAAATTAAATTCCCAACAAAATAAAACGCAAATCCAATCTCCCTAAAGCAACTGCAACAATCTACAACACCAAAAGCAACAACTATAGCTACCCCAACAACAAAAACAACAACAACTACAACTACAACTGCGCCTATCACCGACTAATACAAACGGCAATTTCGTATTAATTTTATTTGCGCATACATTTTGCCGCGTGCTCATAAAAATTTACATAGAAACCAACACCAAAACAAGCAACAGCAACAACAACAACTGCTGAATGGCAGCAAGGAGGAGTACAAGAAGAGGGTCCTGGTTAACTGCTGACCCAGCCAGCCTACGACTTTAGGTTAGTATGTCTTTCTCATTTCGACTTATTGCAAAGAAAATAAGAACCAAGTAAAGAGTGCTTACATTGCGCTGGCATGACTAAATAATACCCTATAAAACATTTTTAGAGGTTGTTTTAAATTGCGAATAATTCAAATTCTATTAAACTGAATATTACGATTACAATTTTTGGAATTTGTTATAACCAAACGACTATAAACGACTATATTAGTGAATAATTAAATGCTGTTTTCTTTAATTTACATACAATTTATTTTTTAATATTATAAATGAATTTACTTACCAAATTTATTAGCTTTAGCTCTGGTAGTTGCTTGAATGAAACCGCATTTGAGGATATTTTTGTGTTTCTAGGGTATAGAAAAATTGTCCTGGCGTCTTTGCATTTGTTTAACATTATGGCGCGTATGCTGCTTCTACACTCTTTTTTTCTTGTTCGTTTATTTTTATTATTTTTGTTGTTGTTGTTGTTGTTGTTGTTGCTACTGCTGTTGTTGTTGTTGGTGTGCGCTTCATTTTGCTTATCCTTTTGCCCGGCTGCTGATCAAATAGGCATCATTTGCCTGCCAGGCAACACAAAAAGGTCGACAGCAATTTCAAACGACAGTCAGTTGATGACTGTGTTGACATGATATAAGGCAGCAGGAAGGCAGGAAGAAGCAGAAGTGGGCAGTACATACATACATATGTACATAGAGGAGAAGAGAGAGGGAGAGTTAAAAGCAGCATCTCTATATTTATCTATGTGCGGATGCGAATGCGTGTGTGTTTGTGTGTGTGTGTGTGTGTGTGTGTGTGTGTTGCTTGCTATATTAACCCTATTTTTGACATCAATTAATGACTGGACACTCGGCTGAAATTTAATTTTTTTTTTTTTATATCTGTGCCATATTTCTTGGGCTTGACGGCGACTTCCGGTCACTTTTAGGCGCCATAAGAATTTGTAGAAAAAAAATAGCGAACGTAAATTAAAACGTGTGTGTGTGTGTGTGTGAGAGTATGTGTGAATATTTTTATATATGTACATACATACATACATGTATGTGAGTTAGAGTCATGGCAAAATCGTGTCTGTGTCGAGCTGACAGCTCGTTTAACCCCACGTGCAGAGTTCCTCCCACACTAAAACACACATACACACTCAGACAAATATATGACCTACAAACTTAGAAACCCTCTAATGAAATTCACACTGATAAACAAAAATAGTTTATATTTTATGAAAAAAACTGAAATTAATGAATTATTTATGGCAACTGCAGTTTAATTGACAATGCTAAAACTATCTTGTATTTTTATATTTATCAGAAAGACACCTCTAAAATGTGGAAATGCAAAACACTTTTTTAAAAACTTTTTTTCTTAGCTTCAACGTTTTCAAACTGTACTTTGTAATTTATGAATGACTTTACTTTTGGGAAATTCACTCACTTCAAAATAAAGCCAGCTGCCTTAGGTCGGCTATTTTTCTAAACTCTAGGCCATATATTTAGCTAAGTGCACACAAACACACGCCAAGACGCCCACACCTACACCCACACACACACATACACACATACACACACCTACAGCCGGGGCAACATTACGAGCATTGTGCGGAATTTATTGAATTTTTATTGGATTTCTCTTGCATAGCAGCAACAGCAGCAGCAGCAGCAATACTAGCGCCGTGCTGGCTGCTCTGTTGTCTCGTTAGGCGTGGCATAATTCATTATGTTGACTCACACCGCCGCACGCACAAATACTCCCACTCCGCCCACACTCAGTCAAGTGGCATGCTTTGCATATTAATATGCATTCCTGTGGGTTCAATTTATGATTTAAAGCGAGCGAGCGAGCGCCTGTTGCCTAATCACTACAACTTTTGGGCCCCTTTCAACATTCATTTAAGATTTTTACACACTCACACACACACACACACACACACACACATGCACACTTAATGTTGGGGTCTCGTGATTAGCCACGCGACGTGGCCCCAAAACAAATTTGAAAGGAAATTATTACGCTGCAAAGATCAAAACCATACGCTGCTTTGGGCCAACAGCACAACCCTTGAACCCTTGAACCCTTGACCCACAAGTTTACCTTTTGTATCAAAGCTTTCAGTTTTTTGTATGTATTTTTTTGTCAAGGGATTTCCTTTGCCAGCCGATAAAATGCTTGGCAGCTTTAGTCATCGCCTTTGAAAGTTATAGGCCTTTTTTGGCAACTCTACAAAAATGAAGTTTAAGGAATTATACACTTTTGACAGTTGATTTCAGGGCTTCCACCTATTTAGAGAATGAGAATGTTACATTAATGTAGAGAACTAAGAAACTATGAGAATACTGCTGAACAAATCTCTAATTTACTTTAAAACTTGTACACTCTTAATCGAATATTGATCAAGCCTTGGATATGGGGTATTTATAGCCCAATTAATCTACATACCAAATATCAGCATCATAAGCCGAACATTTTTCAAGTTATGAGTCTTCAAATGCTAAGATTTTCTTAAATAAAACTCATAACTTATATTTAGCTTACACTATGCTACACAGCACTAAATTAAATAGTTATTCAAGTGCTACGGATACGCATTCTTCATATATTTCGCAAGTTTTGCTTAAAGTTTTCCATCAAAGTTTTCAATATCGTCGCCAGCGTTGCGTTGCGGTTGCGTAAGGGATGCTGCCTGTCAGCCCCCCACCACCTACCCCCCCTTTGTTGCTGTGGCAGAGCAAACGTTTAATATTCACGCTTGAGCGCACTTTCAGCGAATGGCAGGGGAATGGGGATTGAAGAACGTGGAGCGGGGAGCGGGAGCCGAAGGGGATACGCGGCAGCGGGGCGGAACAGTGAAACTGACTGGCCCCAGCAAAATGTGTGAACTGTTTGACGCTTATCTATGCTTCTGCTTTTGACCAAATTTTATTGCCTCTTTCCAGGCCAAGCGTTTCGTTCCGTTACTTTTTCCATGCCATGAACCCAAAATTTGTCTGCTAAATGGGAGGAGTTATGTAAATATATGTATGTGTGTATATACTAGTAGAAGAATCAAGCTTAGTAGATGAATAATGATAAAATTTGGACCAAAAATTTAGTTTTTAGATTTGAATGTAGTATTCAAATAGCAAAAAGATATTGATTTTGAAAATCGGTTTCGTTTTGACAAAGTCTTGACTGTGGATTATTAGGCATTATGCATATAATTTTGTATATCTGACTAGCTATATTAGCACAGCTGCTTTTATTATGCAACATGCGGTCGCTGCAGCTATTAGCAATTAGTTGGCAATATCCAAGCTGGCAGCAGAGGGCTAATCATATTAATCATACGCCATGGTGTGCGCACACAAGTTTCGCGCTAATGAAGCAGCCGTCAGACCAGTCTCAGCCAGTCTCAGTCTCAGTATCCGTCTCAGTGTCAGTCAAAGTCCTCACACTCAGTCAGTCTGGCTAAATGCAAAGCATTTCAAGCACTTTAAATGCAATTTGAAATGACGCTTGTTTACATAGCCGGACAAGCGTCGGGGCAATCTGGTTGTGCTGCCGTCGGGGCAGGTCTCTGTGATTGTGATTGCAGTCCTGCCTCAATGTGGCCACAGTTGCAAGTGTCTTTGCTCTAACTTGTTTCTGACGTTCTTCGGCTACGTGATTTCAGCTGCCGGCGCTTCAAACTATCATTCAACTTTTATGCGCACATTTGCACTGTGTATATTTTCTATTTTCTATTTTCTATTTGTGTGTTTGTCTTTGTGTCTGTCTGTGTGTGTGTGCCTGTGGGTGTCTGGTTCGGTGTTGGGGTGCTCTCACAGCCGCCAGTCAGTCGAGTCAGCCAACGTGGCACAAACAAGCCAGAGTCAGTTCGAGTCGGTGCCATCAACGGAAGTGCTCGTCGCCATTTTTAGTGCACTTCTTGAAAGTGCGCACATTTCCGTTTGGCATCAATGATTCGCCCACTGCCCACGGCCCACGGCCCATGGGCCACAGCCCACAGCCCACAACCCACAACCCACGACCCACGACACGCCCAGCCAACAGCATTCGACTTCCTCATTTTTTTCCTCTATCTATCCCTCCGGCTCACCCTCTCCCTATCTTTCTCGAAGTGTGTTTTTTTAGCACCCTGTAGCCATCAAATGGACAAAAGAGGGGTATAATAAAGCTGGCGTCTTTGACTCTATAAAGTATATAAACTCTTGATCTGAATTTATAGGCAAGTCTAGTCTTAGTGACCATAGAAATCAAATATTTAATGATAAAATATAGACCAAAATTCTATGAACAATATTAATAATTATGGTCTTTTCAAAAACAACATACACACAAATAAGTTGAACAAATTTTATTCGATTTATTTAATTTTTAAAGTTCTACAAATTTGTTAACAACTGGATAATAAGAACATAATCTATTCTCACTATAAGTGCTAGGGTATCTGCTAGTCGGCTACACTCCATCTACATCGCATTCCCTACTTGTTTTCTTTTTATGTGCCGTTGTTGGCTGCTGGGCTGTTTGGCTTTTTACTTTTGCTGATTTTAATTTTGGTAAAAGTTGTCACATTTGATTTTAAGCAATTGTTTGGTTTTATGTGTCCGCCGTCGTTCGCAGTTGTTGTCTTAACTTACTTCGCTCTGGCTTTCTTCGGCTTCTTCTTCTACTACTTTTTATTGCCGCCTTTTTATGTGGTGCCAGGGCAGCCCTAATGGCTTTCCACATTGGCTCTAGCACAGATTGGCTTTAATAGTGGGTTCGCTTCCTTGCCTGTAACTCTCCTGTCCTCTCCTGTCCTGGCCTGGCCTGTTGCTTGTGAGTGGAAAATTGCGGTTGAGAATGTGATGTAACCGGAAGAGCTTCCAACTGGATTACAAGACGTACACATACAGGAGTTTGTGTGTGAAAAGTGTGAAAATTAAGAAAAGTTGTAACTGCGAATTGAAGTAATTTAAAGTTGCTTTAACAAGTGTCTAAATGTGAAAATGAAAATGTCAGCTAAAGAACAGCGAATACAATTTTGGTTTCAGTTCACGGAAAGACTTTTCCTGCAATCAGCTAAAAATTATTTTGTCCTTTTCCAAAACCTCTAAATTTGCGGGAACTCGGAAGTCAAAGGATTTGACATATTCAGATTCTCAAAAACCGATAAGCTGCTAAGAAACATTTAACTGGCCGGATGCAAGAATAAAATATACAACTATTTTTCCTATCTATTCGTTATGTTTTCCTTTTCTTTTATGAAAGATAGAAAAGCGCTATAAAAGCAATATTGCTGACTCATGGGAAAAATCGCTTTGTTATCTTCTGCGATAAAAAAACAAATGCAATGAATAAATAATGTTGATCATTTTGCCATTAAAATTATACTTAATAACTGCAGTACATAATTCTTAAACGGTTTTTCAAAGATTCTAAAATCAGCGCTAATTTGTTTAGCTTTACTTTCTACTAGTTCTTTGTGCTATTTGCCATGGTGGAATTCATTCGTTTAGCCTCGATTAGTGTTAACTTAGCGCAAGTTTCGTTGCACTTGGCCACCAGGCGGCATTTAACTAAGCAAACTTAATAAGTTATTCATGCTTAGTTAAAAACTTGTCTTAAAGTGTTTGACTGAAGTTTGCCAGCGGCTTCTGGCCAGGACATATACATAGCGCTAGCTGCATACATTTAAGGAAACGAAAGTGAGGCTCACTTTAAATGCCATCAACTGATTATATAACCAAAATGTCGCCCTCACTCTGTCTACGTGTCTGTTGCCGTCTCTATCATCGTGTAGCATTGCCGCCTGGCTGCATTTTGTACATGTACTTGGGATGCATGTTTTACAGTTACGCCCAGGACGACACACACAGAGAGCGCACATGCTGTGTGACAGCAGCACCGACAAAAATAAAAAAATTAAAAAAAACTAGAAGGAAAAACATGTCCTTGATATAATGAAAATAAAAATACCCTCACAGGCGGTTTAAACAAATTTAGGCTTTATAAAAAAGCTGTTGGTATTATCTATAAAATAAATATAATCTGTAAACCTTTTAGCTCAAATGTAGAAATGTTGCAATCCAAACTTAAAGAACTATAATAATTCAATATAAAAAATGTTTACTAACATATATCATATATTGATCAGCTACCTTAAACATTTGTAGCAAGCCTTAAAGACTCTGTACTACTTTTTATATATATGTATATATATAACAATATCTGTTGCACATCAAAAATCATAATACCCGACTCGGTCAGGGCATAAAAAAACGGAAAGTAAAATTTGAACTTGGTTTGAAAGCGAAAAACCTAACAATTTTTTGCCAGCACCGAAATTGGAGCGACATTTTTACGCTCTTTCAAGCGAAATAAACATGAAAATATTTGCGACTATTTTATGTGATACATATTTATGCCCATCTATATACATACAAACACACACATATATATGTTCATATGAGTGTGTATGTGTGTGACTATGCCGTCGCGACAACAAAGCCAATAAAATGTTGTAGCCTCGAAAAGTTCAATTTTTGTATACATTAACATTGAGATGTGCTTGACAATTTTTCAGTTCAGTTCAAGCAACAAATTATGCCGTAGCACAACATTGGGCGCACCCACACAAGCTACGTTGGGTTTCCAAGGATGTGTACCCCATCCACCTCCTGTCACCCTCTGTCACCCCCCTCTGCCCTACCCATCATCATGTACGCTTTTGCCTCTAATGCGTGCCGTGCCGCCTCGCCAGCGACTTTTATCTAAAAGCGCACTTAGCCCAAGTAGGCCAAGTAGATTACGGCCAAAGAGCTGCTGGCTCCTGTTCACCCCCACATACACATATATATATATTTGTATATACATATGTACATGTATATGTGTGCATATATGTAGAGATATTGCGTGTATATTTGTGTGGGCGGTTGTTTCATTAGAAACAATAATTGGGTTAAATAATGTATTAATTTTTATGCCTTCAAAAGATTAATTTTTTGTTGAAAGATTTTGATTGGAAAGATAACAGATATAGGCGAGAAAAAGTAGAAAATATAAGAAATTAGATAAGATCAAAATAGATACATAAAATTTGGTTTAGCAGTACAGTTCTCTTAGGAATATTAAATATAACAAAGCAGTTATGAAGTTTAAAACGTATTAACGATAAACTATTTATGAAATATATATGTCAACAGGAGCTCTTTTCACTTATTCCCTGATTCATAATAGAGCAGTTATCTTTGCCCAAAATGCTCCATAAAACAAGACCCAAACTTAATTACGCTTTATGCCCACATTTCGTCATTGTTAAATTGATTATATCATTTTGAAAACACTTCAAGGATATTTAAGTTGATAATCTATGGTCTATTAACATGAGTATTTAGCCGGCAGCCCGTCGTCATCGTCGTCAAGTTGATGCATGAGTTGCCCATGTATTCAACATTGGGCAACTCTATGGAGGACAATGCATCCTGCGATGCTTTAATGATATAAACAGCAAACACTTGAGCAAATTGCGCATGTAAACAGCCCAAGGAGGCGCTTTCAAGTGGGTTAAGCAACAGTGGCAACAACAGCAGCAACAACAAAAGGAATACCGGGTGCTAGACCCTGAAAAGTGATTAAAAAACAAGGCGAAAAACTTGTTGTAGAACAACGGGAACAGAAGCAGCAGGCAGAAGAAGAAGAAGCAGCAGCAGTGGCGACGGAAGCGGAAGCAGCGGCGTTGACAGCGTTTCGTTACGTTTGTCTCTTAATGTCCTTGGGAAAGGTTTTAAGTCGCGTCGAGTGGTGGGACCTCCCAAAGCCGAAAAAGCCTTTTTGGCGCAATAACGGTACAAGCGTTACAGTTTTTCATTATAGAAACCGTAATTGGAAAAGTGTTTTGGGGCTGCCACTCGATGCTTTTAGCTCAAATGTCAGACAATGAAGCCAAGGAGAAGGCTGGAGGATGCTGGAGAATACTAGGCAATGTGTTGTCCGATTTGTTAGCTTTTGAGGGTCGTCCTTTAGGGGTAGGGTTCGGCTATGTTTTTAGGGACAGCGCTTGGTTAAAAGAGGGCCTGCAGCCTGTTTGCTGCTCGCTGAAGCGCAGCTGCTTGAGTTTATTTAAGCAGAGGCACTGGACGCACAAAGGACGCGCCGCAGGACAAAAGCCGAGAGTCGCAACTCGAGAGGAGCAGCAGCATCCGTCTCAGCAGCACCAGCAGTAGCATCAACAGCCGGCGCACAATTTGTCCTCAGTTGTTGTATTCGAGGCGCCTCTGCAATCGCTTTGCTTGTTGCTTGTTTGCCATTGTCTAATTGTTAACCATTTTTTGTCTCCCTCACTCTTGCTGCATTGTTCGATTGTCACACGCTTCTATGTTGTCACAGTGTGTATGTGTGTGTGCAGCCAGGCGAAATAACATTTGTCTAATGAAAGGCGCCACTGCCGGTTGTCTATCTCGCTCTAACCATATGTTGCATATCTCCATCTCACTCGCTCTGGCCTCTGTCTCTGTTTGTTCACGCTTGTCTATTTTAAGCATATTACACAGTATTTTATTATTATTATTATTATTATTACTGCCACCGCCCCGGAAGGAATTTCATGACTCGAAGTGCGCATCCATCAAAATGTTTACAGGCCACAAAAACAGCTACATAATAGAGTGAATAAAGCCAATTACCAACTGCAGTCAGAAGCATCCTTTGACAAAGCAAGCTTTTTGTACTCTATGTATATATATATGGCAATACTTTATTTTATATTATGATTTTGTTATCATAATATAATAACCGTTGATGTGTTGGCCAACTCGATTTTATTTATTAACTTACACACAAATTTGTAGTTATATTTCTATCTGCTAATATCCTTTCAACTGCTGAAACTACTTTTTGTTATTGTCAGTTTCATATTTTCAATTGCTTTCAAGCACTTCTGAAACTAAGATACCTGCATGCAGAAATATCCTTTGATTCATTTCGAATGCCTTAGCCAAATTGATTATTCCTCAGTGCCTGCCTAGCAATCTAGCTTGTGGTTAATTACTACATGGAACATAACTTCAAACAGACTCGAATTCTGATCGGCAACTGCATTGGCAAATGTTTCGTGCAACAGAATGATGCAAATTGCAGGTTCGATGCAGCTGCAAACGATTTGTGATTTGTTTCTCTGACAAGCCGCAAAAATTGCAATTACTGAGGGGGGAGGAATGGGCGGAGGGAGGCGGAAGAGCAATCTGTGCAGATTCACAGACTCACACGCAGGATGACATAAACAACAACAATGTGGTTTCAAATTGAAAGCACTGTATGTGTGCCTGTGTGTGTGTGTGTAGCAAGCGGTGCAGAAAAGTATGCTACAACAATTTTCGCAACAGCACGATAGGAAAAAATACATTTTTTCTGGCAAAAGTTATTATTGAAAAGTGCTAAAATAAGATATTTTTTTTATAAATACCTCCGAAATGCCTGCAATATTGCAATATTTTTGGTGAATACGAAACTCTTTCACTTACATTTTTATGGTTTGGCTTTAAATATATTTTTTTGAATATATAAAGGTGTCATTTTTAATAAAAAGTCAAACGAATATTAACATTGAAAATGTTGTTAGGGCCTATAGCCATGTTAAGGACACTTGCAATACTTTGTATCTAATAAATATAAATATTTGATCATTGACATTACTGTTGCAATTGTGTGTTGTAATATTTACATATGATCAGGAGTTGGTACGGATTTTTATTGCAAAATATTTTTTAATACTATATGGCCAATACTTAATCATTTATAATTTTTTTCGATATCTCGTCCTGTTCAAAAGTTATGGATAAATTTCGGTTCCAATCCCCCCTTATCCTTTTGTCGCCAAAAAAATCCGAAATTTTTTTTTTTCAAAAATTTATAAACTTGAGATGTAAATAAACTTGATGCCAAATAATGATCAAAATGGCCTCGGGATTGACAATCGGTTCAGATTTGACAAAGTTATGGCAGTTTGAAGTCTGGGAAGGTCATTTATAAGGAACTTTTCGTTGTTTGGGCACTTTACAAGCCATTTTTTTTGTCACTTTTGGCGTGATTTTTGACAGAAAAATGAACTTCCCCAAAATCACTTTTCGTATAGTTTTTTATACTAATTGAGACACCCACAATCAATTAAACGTAAAATTTCAAGATTCTATTTTTTGAAAAATCAAAATGTGTAAGGGTCCCCCCTTATGCTTTTTTCGGCAAAATAATCCGAAATTTAATTTTTTCCAAAATTCATAAATTTGAGATGTAGAATTAAAGTTAATGCCAAATAATGATCAAAATGGTCTCGGGATTGACAATCGGTTCAGATTTGACAAAGTTATGGCAGTTTGAAGTCTGGGAAGGTCATTTATAAGGAACTTTTCGTTGTTTGGGCACTTTACAAGTCAATTTTTTTGTCACTTTTGGCGTGATTTTTGACAGAAAAATGAACTTCCACAAAATCACTTTTCGTATAGTTTTTTATACTAATTGAGACACCCACAATCAATTAAACGTAAAATTTCAAGATTCTATTTTTTGAAAAATCAAAATGTGTAAGGGTCCCCCCTTATGCTTTTTTCGGCAAAATAATCCGAAATTTATTTTTTCCCAAAATTCATAAATTTGAGATGTAGAATTAAACGTAATGCCAAGTAATGATCAAAATGGTCTCGGGATTGACAATCGGTTCAGATTTGACAAAGTTATGGCAGTTTGAAGTCTGGGAAGGTCATTTATAAGGAACTTTTCGTTGATTGGGCACTTTACAAGTCAATTTTTTTGTCACTTTTGGCGTGATTTTTGACAGAAAAATTAACTTCCACAAAATCACTTTTCGTATAGTTTTTTATACTAATTGAGACACCCACAATCAATTAAACGTAAAATTTCAAGATTCTATTTTTTGAAAAATCAAAATGTGTAAGGGTCCCCCCTTATGCTTTTTTCGGCAAAATAATCCAAAATTTAATTTTTTCCAAAATTCATAAATTTGAGATGTAGAATTAAACGTAATGCCAAATAATGATCAAAATGGTCTCGGGATTGACAATCGGTTCAGATTTGACAAAGTTATGGCAGTTTGAAGTCTGGGAAGGTCATTTATAAGGAACTTTTCGTTGTTTGGGCACTTTACGAGCCATTTTTTTTGTCACTTTTGGCGTGATTTTTGACAGAAAAATGAACTTCCACAAAATCACTTTTCGTATAGTTTTTTATACTAATTGAGACACCCACAATCAATTAAACGTAAAATTTCAAGATTCTATTTTTTGAAAAATCAAAATGTGTAAGGGTCCCCCCTTATGCTTTTTTCGGCAAAATAATCCGAAATTTAATTTTTTCCAAAATTCATAAATTTGAGATGTAGAATTAAAGTTAATGCCAAATAATGATCAAAATGGTCTCGGGATTGACAATCGGTTCAGATTTGACAAAGTTATGGCAGTTTGAAGTCTGGGAAGGTCATTTATAAGGAACTTTTCGTTGTTTGGGCACTTTACAAGTCAATTTTTTTGTCACTTTTGGCGTGATTTTTGACAGAATAATGAACTTCCACAAAATCACTTTTCGTATAGTTTTTTATACTAATTGAGACACCCACAATCAATTAAACGTAAAATTTCAAGATTCTATTTTTTGAAAAATCAAAATGTGTAAGGGTCCCCCCTTATGCTTTTTTCGGCAAAATAATCCGAAATTTAATTTTTTCCCAAAATTCATAAATTTGAGATGTAGAATTAAACGTAATGCCAAGTAATGATCAAAATGGTCTCGGGATTGACAATCGGTTCAGATTTGACAAAGTTATGGCAGTTTGAAGTCTGGGAAGGTCATTTATAAGGAACTTTTCGTTGATTGGGCACTTTACAAGTCAATTTTTTTGTCACTTTTGGCGTGATTTTTGACAGAAAAATTAACTTCCACAAAATCACTTTTCGTATAGTTTTTTATACTAATTGAGACACCCACAATCAATTAAACGTAAAATTTCAAGATTCTATTTTTTGAAAAATCAAAATGTGTAAGGGTCCCCCCTTATGCTTTTTTCGGCAAAATAATACGAAATTTAATTTTTTCCAAAATTCATAAATTTGAGATGTAGAATTAAACGTAATGCCAAATAATGATCAAAATGGTCTCGGGATTGACAATCGGTTCAGATTTGACAAAGTTATGGCAGTTTGAAGTCTGGGAAGGTCATTTATAAGGAACTTTTCGTTGTTTGGGCACTTTACGAGCCATTTTTTTTGTCACTTTTGGCGTGATTTTTGACAGAAAAATGAACTTCCACAAAATCACTTTTCGTATAGTTTTTTATACTAATTGAGACACCCACAATCAATTAAACGTAAAATTTCAAGATTCTATTTTTTGAAAAATCAAAATGTGTAAGGGTCCCCCCTTATGCTTTTTTCGGCAAAATAATCCGAAATTTAATTTTTTCCAAAATGCATAAATTTGAGATTAAGAATTAAACGTAATGCCAAATAATGATCAAAATGGTCTCGGGATTGACAATCGGTTCAGATTTGACAAAGTTATGGCAGTTTGAAGTCTGGGAAGGTCATTTATAAGGAACTTTTCGTTGTTTGGGCACTTTACAAGTCAATTTTTTTGTCACTTTTGGCGTGATTTTTGACAGAAAAATGAACTTCCACAAAATCACTTTTCGTATAGTTTTTTACACTAATTGAGACACCCACAATCAATTAAACGTAAAATTTCAAGATTCTATTTTTTGAAAAATCAAAATGTGTAAGGGTCCCCCCTTATGCTTTTTTCGGCAAAATAATACGAAATTTAATTTTTTCCAAAATTCATAAATTTGAGATGTAGAATTAAACGTAATGCCAAATAATGATCAAAATGGTCTCGGGATTGACAATCGGTTCAGATTTGACAAAGTTATGGCAGTTTGAAGTCTGGGAAGGTCATTTATAAGGAACTTTTCGTTGTTTGGGCACTTTACGAGCCATTTTTTTTGTCACTTTTGGCGTGATTTTTGACAGAAAAATGAACTTCCACAAAATCACTTTTCGTATAGTTTTTTATACTAATTGAGACACCCACAATCAATTAAACGTAAAATTTCAAGATTCTATTTTTTGAAAAATCAAAATGTGTAAGGGTCCCCCTTATGCTTTTTTCGGCAAAATAATCCGAAATTAAATTTTTTCCAAAATGCATAAATTTGAGATTAAGAATTAAACGTAATGCCAAATAATGATCAAAATGGTCTCGGGATTGACAATCGGTTCAGATTTGACAAAGTTATGGCAGTTTGAAGTCTGGGAAGGTCATTTATAAGGAACTTTTCGTTGTTTGGGCACTTTACAAGTCAATTTTTTTGTCACTTTTGGCGTGATTTTTGACAGAAAAATGAACTTCCACAAAATCACTTTTCGTATAGTTTTTTACACTAATTGAGACACCCACAATCAATTAAACGTAAAATTTCAAGATTCTATTTTTTGAAAAATCAAAATGTGTAAGGGTCCCCCCTTATGCTTTTTTCGGCAAAATAATACGAAATTTAATTTTTTCCAAAATTCATAAATTTGAGATGTAGAATTAAACGTAATGCCAAATAATGATCAAAATGGTCTCGGGATTGACAATCGGTTCAGATTTGACAAAGTTATGGCAGTTTGAAGTCTGGTAAGGTCATTTATAAGGAACTTTTCGTTGTTTGGGCACTTTACGAGCCATTTTTTTTGTCACTTTTGGCGTGATTTTTGACAGAAAAATGAACTTCCACAAAATCACTTTTCGTATAGTTTTTTATACTAATTGAGACACCCACAATCAATTAAACGTAAAATTTCAAGATTCTATTTTTTGAAAAATCAAAATGTGTAAGGGTCCCCCCTTATGCTTTTTTCTGCAAAATAATCCGAAATTTAATTTTTTCCAAAATGCATAAATTTGAGATTAAGAATTAAACGTAATGCCAAATAATGATCAAAATGGTCTCGGGATTGACAATCGGTTCAGATTTGACAAAGTTATGGCAGTTTGAAGTCTGGGAAGGTCATTTATAAGGAACTTTTCGTTGTTTGGGCACTTTACAAGTCAATTTTTTTGTCACTTTTGGCGTGATTTTTGACAGAAAAATGAACTTCCACAAAATCACTTTTCGTATAGTTTTTTACACTAATTGAGACACCCACAATCAATTAAACGTAAAATTTCAAGATTCTATTTTTTGAAAAATCAAAATGTGTAAGGGTCCCCCCTTATGCTTTTTTCGGCAAAATAATCCGAAATTTAATTTTTTCCAAAATTCATAAATTTGAGATGTAGAATTAAACGTAATGCCAAATAATGATCAAAATGGTCTCGGGATTGACAATCGGTTCAGATTTGACAAAGTTATGGCAGTTTGAAGTCTGGGAAGGTCATTTATAAGGAACTTTTCGTTGTTTGGGCACTTTACAAGTCAATTTTTTTGTCACTTTTGGCGTGATTTTTGACAGAAAAATGAACTTCCACAAAATCACTTTTCGTATAGTTTTTTATACTAATTGAGACACCCACAATCAATTAAACGTAAAATTTCAAGATTCTATTTTTTGAAAAATCAAAATGTGTAAGGGTCCCCCCTTATGCTTTTTTCGGCAAAATAATCCGAAATTTAATTTTTTCCAAAATTCATAAATTTGAGATGTAGAATTAAACGTAATGCCATATAATGATCAAAATGGTCTCGGGATTGACAATCGGTTCAGATTTGACAAAGTTATGGCAGTTTGAAGTCTGGGAAGGTCATTTATAAGGAACTTTTCGTTGTTTGGGCACTTTACAAGCCAATTTTTTTGTCACTTTTGGCGTGATTTTTGACAGAAAAATTAACTTCCACAAAATCACTTTTCGTATAGTTTTTTACACTAATTGAGACACCCACAATCAATTAAACGTAAAATTTCAAGATTCTATTTTTTGAGAAATCGAAATGTGTAAGGGTCCCCCCTTATGCTTTTTTCGGCAAAATAATCCGAAATTTATTTTTTCCCAAAATTCATAAATTTGAGATGTAGAATTAAACGTAATGCCAAGTAATGATCAAAATGGTCTCGGGATTGACAATCGGTTCAGATTTGACAAAGTTATGGCAGTTTGAAGTCTGGGAAGGTCATTTATAAGGAACTTTTCGTTGATTGGGCACTTTACAAGTCAATTTTTTTGTCACTTTTGGCGTGATTTTTGACAGAAAAATTAACTTCCACAAAATCACTTTTCGTATAGTTTTTTATACTAATTGAGACACCCACAATCAATTAAACGTAAAATTTCAAGATTCTATTTTTTGAAAAATCAAAATGTGTAAGGGTCCCCCCTTATGCTTTTTTCGGCAAAATAATCCAAAATTTAGTTTTTTCCAAAATTCATAAATTTGAGATGTAGAATTAAACGTAATGCCAAATAATGATCAAAATGGTCTCGGGATTGACAATCGGTTCAGATTTGACAAAGTTATGGCAGTTTGAAGTCTGGGAAGGTCATTTATAAGGAACTTTTCGTTGTTTGGGCACTTTACGAGCCAATTTTTTTGTCACTTTTGGCGTGATTTTTGACAGAAAAATGAACTTCCACAAAATCACTTTTCGTATAGTTTTTTATACTAATTGAGACACCCACAATCAATTAAACGTAAAATTTCAAGATTCTATTTTTTGAAAAATCAAAATGTGTAAGGGTCCCCCCCTTATGCTTTTTTCGGCAAAATAATCCGAAATTTAATTTTTTCCAAAATTCATAAATTTGAGATGTAGAATTAAACGTAATGCCATATAATGATCAAAATGGTCTCGGGATTGACAATCGGTTCAGATTTGACAAAGTTATGGCAGTTTGAAGTCTGGGAAGGTCATTTATAAGGAACTTTTCGTTGTTTGGGCACTTTACAAGCCAATTTTTTTGTCACTTTTGGCGTGATTTTTGACAGAAAAATTAACTTCCACAAAATCACTTTTCGTATAGTTTTTTACACTAATTGAGACACCCACAATCAATTAAACGTAAAATTTCAAGATTCTATTTTTTGAGAAATCGAAATTCGTAAGGGTCCCCCCTTTTTGCTTTTTCGCCAAAAAAAACGTAAATTTTATTTTTTCAAAAATTCATCAATTTGAGATGTAGAATTAAATTTGATGCCAAATAATGATCAGAATGGCCTCGGGTTTGACAATTGGTCCAGATTTGACAAAGTTGTGGTAGTTTGAAGTAAAAAATTATGAATGAATGTAAGACCTTGGATCAGGGTATATCCTGCCCTAGTCGGGCACTCTCGATTAGAGCACCCTTACTTGTTTTCATTTAGTTATTAATTTATGCCAGAAAAAGGTAATTTTTCCTATAGTGCAGAGCAACAACGAGCGCGTTGTTAATTGAAAACTGTGTGTGTGTGTGCCAAACTGTAAAGCCAATACACACAGATACACACACACACTCACACACACACAGACACACACACACACAAACACACATATAGAGAGGGCTGCCGTGAAGCAGATTCACAACTCGCATTGGGGCCCTAGCCGCATTAGCTGCAGTTGAGCGAGTGTCAAGGTGAGGCCAGGTGCGAAGCAGCCAGGCAGAAAACAGGCAACAACTAGCTGACAACAACAACAACAACAACAGCAGCAACACCAACAACTAGAACGGTAGTTGGATACGCTGCTGCACTCTTTGGGCCATATCATGCGCTGGCATCTGGCCAAATCACGTAATCAGCGACTTGTTAATGGCGCATGTGCCAACAGCAATGAATTCGGCCCAAAAATATATATTTTTTTCCAATGTGTAAAAAATTGTTTTCAATTAGTGTCAATTTGGCCAAAAGCACAGCACAACGAATTGCCCATCAATTCACAAATCCCAACAATTATTCATAAATCACATTTAATACAATTTTTAATGCACTTAAACTTGATTTAAAAAAAAAGAATAAAAAACTTTTTTTTTTTTTCACTGTGGCAAATGCGAAAATTATAGCATACAATCGGGAAGCACTTGAAAAACGCTTTAACGCATATGCCACGCCCTGCGGTTGGCGGTGGCAAGGGCAGGTCCTTGCTTATACGCGTCCAGGTCCTGGGTCCTGCGTCCACTGGGAACCGTTACATTCTGCGCGCATATTATTTGCATTTGTTTGGTTTGTCTTTTTTTTCTCTTTCTCTCTCTCTCTCTCTCTCTCTCTTTCCATCTGGTTGGTTATAACGTGCGTATGTGACACTCGCTTGGGGAGGGGATGTGACAGTCCCCAGTGCATACAGCCAGCTGCTAATGGCAATATGAACAATCTTGGTAATTACCCAAAGACTATTTCCATACAATAGACTCGAGTTTACGCCCACACTAAGGGACCATTCGAAACTGATTGCCAACAAGACTGCATAGCATAGCATAACTTCACCCCAACAGAACTTAACTTTTAACAGCCAACCCAGTGAAATCAAATTAAAATGATATATGAGACCCAGGAGCGACTCTCCCAGACTTTAAGCCATAACTTTGCCAAAACTGAACCGATTTACGGCCCCGAGGCCTTGTGAAAATCCCAAATAACAAAAAGTGCCGTATGAAGGACATTCTCAGACTTCAAAACACCATAACTCTGAACCGATTAACGGTGCCGAGAACATAAATCCTACATTAAAATGATACACTAAAAATGCCAAGAAATGCCAGAATCCTAGACTTCAAACTGCCATAGATTTGTCCACTAGATTAATTCCTTTTAAATGTATGCATTTCTAGAAATGACAGTTGTGTAGTTCAAAATGCCATCTTCAATCAAATGTACATATATGCATATGTATAGATGGTTTGATGGTTAAACGTATTCAGAGCACACACTCGGAATACTAGTATTCGAAGCTTAACTTTGTTTATCGCACATTTTATGTAGCTTTCATGGCTGGCGGAGCACTTTCAATTAAATTGCAATTTGCGTTGATATAAAATTGCAATTGACGTAATTGCGACTGTGTCTGTGGGCGCGTTTGTCGGTGTGCTCGTATGTGTGTGTGTGTGTGTGTGTGTATGTTTGTCTATTGGGTCTATTGGGTGGCACTTGTGACATTTTTAAATGCACTCAAATGGCAACTGCACATGAAACGGCAATCAGCATAATTTTAACGATGAATGCAGTTAAAGTTAATTGCATGTAAAAACTGTGGCGGTGACAGCAGCCCATCGGTAATTACATATCTACCTATCTATTAACGGATAAAATGTTACACTGCGGCACCACAATGTGTCATGAGAATGGCCGAACAGTTTAAATAGCGTTAATTTCGATTGAGCTACGTGCTTTAATTAATCAAAGCCTGAAATAAGGGACATGTCATATTATCTTTATATATATAACAGTTTGTCTTGATTGGCGATTGGCGTTTGGTTATTGGTGATCAACGCAGGGCCCAAACCATAAGAGCTAGAGAGCTGAAATTTTCACATTAGTTTCCTCTTAGTCTGAGAGTGCGATTTGATTTTAGAAATTCTATATTCTCGGGAAATGAGGAAAAAACGTTGTATGAAACTTTTTTTGGTTTTTTATCCCATCGGGTTGAAACCTATTTTCAAAGATCATTATAAATATTCACTAAATTGTATACCAATTTTGTAGAAAATTCAACCCCCGAACCCCCGAAAAATGTAGTAGCAACGCAAGCCGGGAAATGCTAGAAATATATGTATATATAAACCGTTTGGGAAGTAACTAGTGAGTATATATAGTTGCAATTTGTTGAGTGTCTTGGCGATGGTCATTTTAATATACTTAAGTTCATAGCTGGGATAGTACTTGAGCATGTTTTTGAAATCCACAGCAACACAATACCAAAATACAAAAAAAATAAAACAATATTTCTGTTTTTTAGTTTAATCAAAGTAGACTGCTAGTTTTATAGGCAACATTCATTCTGAACCTTAACTTTCGGCAGAACACATCAAAATTTCAAAAGTAAACTTTTTTCCAACAAATTTTAAAATGTTGCGTCGTTTGAGGACTAATGGGTTGTTGCGTCCACAGTGTGTCAAGATTGTCGTTGTTTCTGCGTATTCGGGCAAAATAAAACCACAGAAAAGTCCCGAGATCAAACATACCGACATTTTCATAAACAATGAGTGGCTAGAAAGCGTGAAAGGGGAGTCAATCTGCACCTTAAATCCAGCTACAGAGGAGCACCTTGGGGCGGTTCAAAGAGGCAGCAACAAAGACATAGACCTAGCCGTGAAGGCAGCTGAGGATGCATTCAAATGGGGCTCTCCTTGGCGACGCATGGATGCCTCGGACCGTGGTCGTCTGATGTTCCGTCTGGCTGATCTCATAGAACGAGATGCCCTCTATTTGGCCAGCTTGGAGACGGTGAATAATGGCAAGCCCTTTGCCATGTCCTACAACGTGGATTTGCCGTTGACTGTGAAGAGTCTCCGATATTTTGCCGGTTGGGCGGACAAGAGTCAGGGCAAGACGATATCCGCGGACGGCGACTTCTTCTGCTATACACGTCACGAGCCGGTCGGTGTGTGTGGCCAGATTATACCCTGGAATTTTCCACTTCTGATGATTGCATGGAAATTCGGTCCAGCCCTTGCCACGGGAAATACAATCATATTAAAGCCCGCCGAGCAAACACCGCTCACGGCCCTCTACGTGGGTGCGCTGATTAAGGAAGCTGGCTTCCCTCCGGGCGTTGTGAACATTGTGCCCGGCTATGGGGATATTGGCTCCTATATGGCCTCCCACTGCGACATCGATAAGGTTGCGTTCACGGGCTCCACAGTTGTGGGTAAAGAGATTAAGTCGGCCTCCGGCGACACCAATTTAAAGCGTGTGACCCTCGAGCTGGGTGGCAAATCACCCAATATTGTGTTAGCCGACGCTGATATGGAACACGCCGTGGAGACGTCCCACTTCGGGCTCTTCTTCAACATGGGTCAATGCTGCTGTGCTGCCTCGCGAACCTATGTCGAGGATAAGATCTACGATGAGTTCGTGGAACGGAGCGTGGAGCGGGCCAAGAAGCGTAAGCTGGGCGATCCCTTCGACGAGAAGACCGAACAGGGACCCCAAATCAGCGAGAAGCAGATGAACAGGGTCTTGGATTACATCAAGATAGGGAAGGAGGAGGGCGCCAAGCTGTTGACTGGCGGTAAGCGACCCGAGGGACCTGGATACTATGTGGAACCAACCGTGTTCGCTGACGTCGAGGACGACATGACAATTGCACGTGAAGAGATCTTTGGTCCTGTTCAGCAGATTATTCGTTTCAAGGAAATTGATGAGGTCATCGAGCGTGCAAATTACAGCAATTACGGCCTGGCCGCCTCCGTCTTTACCAAGGATCTGGACAAAGCCAACTACGTTGTAAATGGTCTCCGTGTTGGCACCGTGTGGGTAAACACTTACAATGTCCTTGGGGCTCATACTCCATTCGGGGGCTACAAGATGTCTGGCAATGGTCGGGAGAACGGCGAGTACGCGCTCTCCAACTATACAGAGATCAAGAGCGTTATAGTCAAGGTGCCACAGAAGAACTCCTGAGCGGAGTCCTGATCTAGAAGACTAATCAGAAGTTAGTCCTTATATGGAGACCAACGTATTATCGATGGGGTTTAACGATGTTTTTGAAATATCAGAAATCGGACAAATGAAGAAATTTGAAGTGTACTTATCGCTGTTTTATCTCAGATTCGCACTATAATTTCTGAATATAGTTTTACTTAAGATATGCAGATGTATATAGCCCTTAGTTCACAGCCTTATTAAAAGGTCTACGCTCTAACTTATTACAAAGTAATAAAATCATTTACTACGCTAATTTTACTTTTTTCCTATTAAAATGTTAGGAAAAAAGTTTTCAAATGTATTTAAAAGCACTTGAGTTGAAAGTTGATTGAGTTTGCAAAACTGGCAGCATTTAGTTATTATTAGCAAAAAAGTTGTTGCTCAAATGTTGATCAAAGTTTTCCATGCATTTTCTTACTTTACGTGCAATTCCATAGATAGTGTGTTATGTAATTTTCCAGCAAAACGTTGCAAAAGCGTTGCAGCAGAGGCCAAAAACTTTGTCTGTCTCGACAGCACTTGTAGTTTTATTAATTATGAAATGGCTTCAATCTATACCAAGTATAAGGCGAGATGTTGCCAACTTTGTACTTGAACATTACTTGAGCTACATTTGCATACATACATATATGCAATTTGTGTGTGTTTTGTTTTTGGTTCAGTTTAAGGTGTAAAAGTCTACCTACACTCAGAGAAAACTACTACCGTAATAGAATTAATCACGTTTTTGTACAGTTAGTTCTTAAATAAATATAAATCATGCTTGATATTAAAATAAAAACAAGAGTACTTGAATGAATTACAAAATACTCATTACAAGCATTAGTGTATAATGTTATAATACTTAATTTCAGAACTTATTTCTTAGTTCAAGTTTATTTTTTTTTAAACCAAAATTCAATATATAATAATATATATAAGAAATATTTAGAAATGTTTTTTTTCGCAGTGTAGAGCATGTAATATTTCACATCTTAAAGGTCCAAAACTAAGGAAAAACTTTTCTCATTTACAGATGTGCGCGTTGTGCCACACGTTGGATACCAAGTTGAAGCCACGCCCACAACGACTAACACAAAGTGCTGCAACTAGAAGAAGGAGAATAAAAATAAGAGGAAATTTTTATACGACAACCAGAACAACTTTAGTGATATGGAACTGTGCATAGCAACAAAGTCAAAAGCTCAAAGTTCAATGCATGTTACAAGCAACTATCAAAATAATAATTATAATCACAAAAGATGCCACCAAAATCAAATGAATACTCAACTAATCAGCCACAAATGCCACATGAAACACAGAGATCGAGACCACCTGAAAAAGCAACAACAAAACCAACGAGCAACTGCACACAATAGCAATACAATTGACAGCAAAGGCAACAACAACAATAACAATTGCTATACACAATGCCACAGACTTCATCTGCTCCTGCTGCTGATCCTGGCGCTGGCCCAGCATGCGACTGCATCTCCTGGCAGCAGCAGACGCGATGCACTCCTCGCCTACTACAAGCGCGCCCAGCTCCGGGAGATCCTGCCCTATGGCGTCCAGCAGTACCACCTGCACGAAGCGGCCGGCCTCGACTTTGACGAGCTGTCGCCCACGGGTAGCATTGTCTCAGCCCTCAGCACTGCGGAGCGTTTGCGAAAGCGTAGCGCCACAACAACAACAGCACACACAACACCACCAACAACACAGACAACATCACCAACAGCACCACCAACCACAACAACAGCAACAATCGCAGCAACTAGCAGCAGCGGCTACAGCAAAAAGCCGGAGAAATGTGAACCGAAAGTTCTGGAGGCGCTGCCCGATGCGCCGGTAAGTAAAATCCGACATTTTTTAGCATATGACTTTTTAATTTAGATTAAGTTTAGATGACAATCATAGACCAAAATGTACTCGGATTTAAAAATCGGTTGAGTTTTGCCAAAGTTATGGCAGTTTGAAGTCCTGGAAGCCTATTTTTAGGGACTTGCCATAATTTTGACATGAAATGCCAAAATTTGAACTTGAATTGTAGAATTTTTATTATGAACAAAGCTTTGACAAAGTTATGGCATTTAAAAGTCCAGGAAGGGACTTGGGAACTTTACATGTCCAAATTGTTGTCATGAAAGTGAGTAAAGTTTTAAAATAGCATTTAATAGTACGGTACGATTATTAATTTGTAACTCTTCATCTATTATGCGATAATTCATTAAACCTTTGTTGCAATCCGCTTGGGCCATTTGCCAGCAGCTGACAATTGTTTTGGCTGTGAGAAAAATTGCAGCTTGCAATCGACCCAAAGCGGGCAATTAGCATGAATATTTAAAACTGCTAACTTGGCAGCTGATAAAGTGCTTCACAGTCGAAAATGCCAAGGAGGCGTGTCTGTTTTCGGTGTCTAATCAATAAAGTTGCTGAGGCAGCAAACAACCCAACCGCCCAACTACCCAAGTCCCCTCAAGCCCCCTCAAGCATAAGTTGAATCAGAGACTTTCGCATTTTCATGCTGACGAAAATCTTTTTTGCGCAATTCGATGCGCATGAAATTTCGAAGGAAAAACCCCGCCTCGCAATGTTGTTGACGGTCGTAAAAAATATTACGCATACGCCATGTCTGACGCACATACTATCTCTAGCTGTCGGGAAGTTGTAGCGCTGTGGCGTGGCGTGGCATGGCGTGGCGTGGGGAGGGGCGGGGGAGGAGGGTTACTGCTAGGAGGGTTACAGGTATTACATGGGATTTGCAAGCAGTTGCGCGCATCGCCTGCTTGACGGCATGTCACGCGTTTTGCTCTCGCAAGTTAATTAAAAGATACTAAAGAAGTCAGCCACAGCCGCAGGCTTCGGGTCCTGCTGCTGCTGGTACCGGCTCTTGGCTCCTGGCTGCTGGCTCGGGGCCGTATCTCTTGGCCCGTATCTGGTTGCCAGTGTGCGTGCTATCAGCGATATTTTAATTGAATTTGCATGACAATTCCAACAAGGATTTGGAAATTTAAAGATAGCGACACTCTTAACCACAAGCTCATCAGCCAATCAACTAGTCAGTTAGAGCTAGATGTGAGCGCGTGATTATGCAAAATCGACTAAAAAAAGTTTTATATAGTCTTAATCAGCATCAACAGCATATCTTAAATATCATAAGATCTGTATAAAATCGAGTTTAACATTTATGCATTCAAGTTTGGTTAGGTTTTTCAATATTTGACCCTGCTTTCCCGCCAGTTCCTTCTACTATTAATATTTTATTTTTAATTATTATACGATAATTATCTGCTTACCTTGTAAATTCCAATAGATCGTTTGTTTTTGTTTTCGTCTCCTTTCCATAATCCTCTTCTTTCTTTACGATTTGTTAAACACGAACACGTCGTTAAAAAACACGACCCTCACCCATCTCCATTTTGAAACTGGCGCTTTTCCAGCTATTTTTAGCCAGCTGCGCGATTCGTATAAATATTCAATAGGACAGCGTGTAAACAATGTGCCACGTAGCTGCCTTTCTACCTCCTCGCGCCGCCTGCCACCCCTCCATTGCACACACACAGATACAGTTACACTCGGAGAAAAATGCTGTTCAAAATGCAAGTGCAACCGGCATAGAAATCATGACTCAGATCTTAATTTTAAAACACAAAACTGTTTATTTGGTTTTATTTAACTTACTTTTACAAAGTTCTACATTTTTTTTCGAGTGTACAGATACTTAAACAAAGAAAGAGCAAAGATCGATGGCTGGCCAAGCAGCTGAGAGCCATAATTAAAAGATACAATTTCAATTGCTTTGAACAAAATGGCAAGCAAATTTGTAAATTGCCATTAGGGCATCTGTGTGTGTGTGTGTGTGTGATTAGAATCTATATACTTGAGTGTGCGCTACTTAGCCACGTTTAGACATATATAAAAAATGTTGTACAATATAATGAATAAAGTGGCGCACATGGAACAACAGCTGGCAGCTGGGGGGGACAGCTGCAAAAAAAAGGAAGAAAAAAAACCCAATTGGGAGCCTGGCTGAAAGTCCTGGCTGTGTGTGTGTGTGTGGCTTTTGTTTTCCTCTGTGGTCCACGTTGTCCAATGCCTGTCAAGCGTTATTGTTGCTGCTTGTTCTTATTGTTATTATTATTGTTTGATGCCGTTGCCGCTGCTGCTGCCTAGCTGCTCTTGGACACGTTTGCCACGCTGCTCTGTTCGACAGCGGCTGCTTTTGTTGCGCTTTAACAACAGCCGCACAAATTGTATATGAACGCTGTGCCGCTGCCTATTTGTTTGCTTTTGTTTCAAAATCAACAACAACAACTTCGGTGAAGCAGCAAACTTTGCTGACACAACACAATGCAACGCCAAAAATATTTAAGTAATTGCACCCCAGTGATTTAACATTGCAACAACAAACACTATTTATAGATTTAGTTTACTAATGGAATTTTTGTTGCTAGGTAGTTTCCATGAATCATATTTGCAGTTGCCATTGAACTCTCGGTTTATTTAGCCTTTAAGCAAAATCAATATTTTAAATGGATATTTTAAAGTGCCATCACTTGAAATGAAATAAACAAAATAAGATACATTTAAGCCTCACTTAAAATACTGTTACATTTTGAATGACTCATTCAGCTACTACTATTATTATTATGCTCAAGTAGCTGAACGCTAAACCGGAAATGTAAGCATAAGCTGTTAGCATAGCAGCTGGTTATCACAGCAAAAAAAATAGTATTGCATAAGTTCTAGGCGCAAAGTGGAAAATGCTCGCCCAAAATGGTGGCGCCGCAGGGCTGTAGGGTGTTTAAATGTGCGGTTATTTAAGCAGATGAATTACGGCTCGCACGTCTTATGCAATTTAATGCATTAAAATTTGGAGTGTGGGCCACAATTTGTGTGCTGCTTGAATAAGCAACCGTTTTGCTAAATTGCAATGCGGCTGAGACTTCAAAACACACTCAGCCAGCCCGGCTGGCCTGGAGGCAGGCAGATGCTCTGCATAATGAAAGATGTGCTCCGAGTGGTGCATACTTCTAAGCTGCCCAGATGAGATTTGTAAGTGTCAACAGCAACAACAGCAACAACAGAAACAGCGGAGAAAAACAAGAAAAACGCAAAGCAAAGCAGCTGACATATTTTATTCATTAAGCACAAAGCGAATAACACGATGGCAAAACATGCAAATGACAACAACAACAACAGCAACAACAACAACAACCAAATGCCATATGGGCATGTAAATATTTTTATGGTCATAAGTAAGAATTTAGTATAAACATACACTGAAAGCATTTTCTTGTTACGAATATTAAAATATCATTCAAAGCAAGTTTTTATAATCTCAACAAAATATACAGGCCTCACTTTCAACAGTCCTAATACAATTTTAAGAAAATTAATTTCCGAATTGCAAGTTTACTGAAAACACTAATAAAAGTGTTTTGAGAATAAAGTTAAGTTGGATCGGGTGAATATATTTTGTTGATTATATCATGATTATATATATTTTTCAAAATTAATTTAAACCACCCAAAACGAACTTGTTGTTTTAAGAAACAATAATATGAATACCAAAACATTTTGTATTAGTCAGCATGACAAATGTTTTCTCAGTGTACGTATACATATGTATGTATGCAATTACATACATATGTAAGTATATGCCAAAAGCCGGCATATCCGAGTGCGCGACGAGATGTCGAGGCATGAGACATTAAAAAGCCAGTAAAACGCGCTTTACGGATTTCATTTCGACTGCTGATGTGAGTGTGTGTCTGTGTGTGTGTGTGTGTATATGTGGTACAACACTTGGCATAGTTACTGGCTTTATTTACATGTGTATATGTATGTGCTTGCAAATGTATGCATGTTTTATTGCACACTCGCTTCTGTTTTGTGGTTTTTGCTATTTACAAGTGTTTCACAATTTTTTTTTTTTTATATTTTTGTTCTTGTTTTTGTTTGTGTGTTTCTTTGCCGGAGACCGCAACACGCCTGAATGAATCTACCCCAATGTATGTGTTTGTGTGTGTGTGTGTGTGTGTGTATAAGTTATTTGTGTACAAATATGTTTGTTTCTTGTTAATAATTCATTTGGCTTTTCATCTGGCACACATAACGTATACGCACTGTGGTCGCCCCAGCGCTTCGAGCATTGCTAATGGGAAATATTTGTTTGAAAAGCTAAAGGTGACTCACCCACACACACACACACACACAGAGTTGACAACCACACCCTATCCCCCCACACCGCCCCTCTCTGCGTGCTGCGGTTACCTTTTGTTTTCAAAAGGCATAATGATGTCATCAGGAGTTTGTGCTGTTGTCCAAAGCGTATCCTCAGTGCGTATCCTTTGCGCATCTGTGCTAGTGAATACTTATACGACATCCAGTCACTGGCATTAAAAACATTTTGCCACTCTGCCTGGACATTAAATCGCATTATTTTCAACACAGCAACAACAACAAGAGCTTTTTGCATACTAGTACGCAGTTACAGTCAACCCAAAGGTGTTGGACCGTGCAAAACCGTGCGTCATGTGAATAATTAATGGCTAGAACACGGTCATCCCTAAATCATAAAAGGGCTAACGGTACTGTGCGGTATACTGTGGGCGTTGGGCTTTCCGGGGTACGGGTCATCTTATTTACGTATCCCTAATTTTCTTCGCGTTCACACCAATTATGGCTACCACTTAACGTTAGCACGCATTTCGGGTTACATTTCATATTCAGTTCAGACTGAGCTGTGGCCAAAAGTGTAGAGCGCATGAAATATGCATATCCTTTGGCAAATAACTACTATTCTAAGCATCCTTTGAGTCATGTTCGGCATATGATATTACTCTCTGACCTGCACAAATATCAGGTGTTTCGGTTGCTTTGCTTTTTATACATTAGTTTTTCCTCATGTAAAGGAAATTCCCTTCCATAAAGACTAGCATACTCTTTCTAATTTATATTTTTCTTACACTCTCTAATTTTGTTGTGTCCCTCTAGAGAAAGGTACATATTAAGAACTTGAAATGAAGTGCAAATTAATTATAAATAAGATAATAGTTAATTAAATAAACAAATATATAAATAATATAATATATACGTAATATATGAATTTGGGAAGGGAATAAAAATAATAAATAATTTTAGAAAACTACAAAATTAAATAATTACTACAGTCTTGATTATAATTATCCTTATAGTTAAGCATATTTTCACAGCTCCTAAAAACCTTAAATACACATACAGCTAACTGATTTACTTTTTGTTTTGCCATTCATCTTGCAGTATTACGACTTCACCGACATTACGGAGGACGCTGCACGCCAATTTACTGAATTCCTGTCGAATAAGTTTCCAAATGCCAACACGCCTGTTGCCATCGATGAGCAGACGAGGGCGGAGGTGAGCCGGCGAGCGAATAGCATCGCCAGCTATGCCCTCAGCGAGGATGACAATCTGTTGGCCTTTGCTATTGCGGCGCCCAGCATACACACAGTTGTTGTCAAATTCAGGGACAATGTGACGGTCAGTTCGGGCTCTAGGACACTAAATATTGGATTTTAGCTTATCGATTTTAATGGTTTTGATCTATTTGTGTTGCAGATACCACCGAATCAGGTGCATAATAAGGCTTACCTGGGTTCCTATTGGCGGGAATTGGGGTGAGTTGAAAAATAATATATGCTTAGGCCGGTTGGAGATTGAAGAAATTCGGAATATTAGTAGTAAAAGATTGCATAAGAAAAACTTAACCTAAAAGTGATTAGTTGTAATATAAATATAAACAGATATTTAAAAAGAGAACTATTTTAATTTCATAAAAAATGCTATATATATTTTTTATTTTTTTTTGTTTTTCTCAAACGTTAATTTAATAGTTTTTTCATATCAGACGTTTTTATTGAAATGCCACAGCTTTTGTTAAGTTTGCGTGCAGTTGACAGGTTCACTAATTGATTTGATCCTATCGAAAATGCTTCTAGGGCCGCCTGGAACAGCAGCGATGGCACCCAGGAGTGGGGAGCGCCCTTTCGTGACTGCAACCTTTTGACGGGGCGCTGGCTGTGGCCATTTCGCATATCATTCACCGAGCACCGAATCAAGTAAGAAATAATCACATAACATAATATGGAAATTAATAATAATTAATGTATTTTAAATTGAACAGAATTGTTGCGGCTGCATTTGTAGCCGCCGATGAGGATGTGTGCAACGATGGTCTGGAGGAGGTCTTTGGCCGGCGTCACGGGTAAAAATACCGCTACTTACTTAAATATATAACTGGACTACAAAATATGATTTTATCTTACAGCTGCGATCGCAATACCACATTTTGCCTGCTGACCGAGAACAAACCGGCGGCGACGCGCGATGTTTATACGTGTCTCTGTAGCGAGTCCTTTTACCTGCCCAATGCCACGCTGCAGGGCTTTCGCGGTGATCTCGTCGAGCTATCCGAGGGCTTTGACAACTACTCGTGCGTGCCCTGTCCGGGCGGCTGCAACGTCTGTGATCTGCATGGCGTTTGCCTCAACTTCCAGGAGGAGGACACCCTCAACATCGATGCCTGTCTGCGCCTCCTGGTGGCCATTGTCCTGGGCGCCTGCATTCTGTGCTGCGTGGTGCTCAGCGTCATTGTGTTTAGGCAACGCAAGTGCAAGGTAATAAATAATAATAATTGATTTTTACAATTTTATGTTTCTGACCTTGCTGTGAATTTGTATATTAAAATTCTGCTACTTTTTAGGCCATTGCCTCGGGCATGTGGACTGTGCTGGAGACCATATTGTTGGGCATTGTTTTACTTTATGCATCGGTGAGTAGTTTGTATTTAAGATTCCCCTGAATATCCTTATACTAATCCGAACTCTTTTCAGGTTGCCGTCCATTTCTTTCCCGCCTCCACGGAGCGCTGCCTGCTGGAGCCTTGGCTGCGCGAGATCGGCTTCATCACGTGCTATGGTGCCATTATATTGAAACTGTATCGCCATCTGGTGGATTTTCGCACACGGAAGGCGCATCGCTGGGTGCTGCGCGACGTGGATCTGCTCAAGTATCTGGGCACCATGGTGTTTGCCGTCATCTGTTATATGTCTGCCTTTACGGCCTCCTCTCTGGACTTGATGGAGAGCGCGCAGCTGGAGAGTCTACGGGAGGCCAGCACCAACACTTGCCATCCTCTCAAATGGGAGCTGGTGACGCAGACCAGCGAGATGCTAATCCTCTGCTTTGGCCTCCATTTAGCCATTGCCAGCCGCAATGCCAACACGCAGTTTCGGGTGAGAAAACCAATTTATATTACCTTTACCAATTTATATTAAATTAAATAAAATTCCAAAAAAAATGTAAAATAAACTTTTAAATGGCTACAAAAATTATGGAATATCTTAAAAAGCATATTGCAATTAGCTTCAAAGATTTCATAAAACATGCTTTTTAGTTTTCAGTATTTAAAAAAAAAAATTTAATTTATTTTAGTAATTTTTTAATATATTCCTTATAACATTTATTACAAGTCAATATTCAACCAAATTTGGTGGTCCTTTTGCATTTTCAGGAGCGTCAATTTCTGGTAACAACGTTGACGATGGAGTTTCTAGTGTCGTCCAGTTTCTATTTTATGCGCTTTGTCTATCTGCCGGAAATGAGTCCCAGCGCCATTTTGTTGGCGCTCTTTGTGCGCTCGCAGCTGACGAATAGCATTGCCCTGGGTTTGATATTTGTGCCAAAATTGTGGTATCAGCACAAGCAGGTAACACAAATTGTTGACAATATTTTCGTTTATTGAGTATTTTGTTGTTTGGGTATGATTTTCAATTAATTTTCGTTTTACGATTAAGATTTATTTCTTGCTAACGAAAGTGCGTCCAAAGTTTGTTCGAGTACATACAACGTGTTATATTACAATACAATATACTATTTACTAGAAAGTTGAGATAATTCCTTAGTTAGGTTAAATTTGTGCTCATTTGTCCGCAGTCATCGTCGTCGTCTTCGTATTTGCTCCACATAAACGTAAACGTAAATGTAAAATTACTCGTCCTTTGTATTTGGTACTGACATTTGGTTGAGGAAACGATTTTTGTAAACAAATTAAAAAAAAATAATATTAATAATCAGTTGAAACCGACAAAGAAAGCTTTTTGCTTAAAACAAAATTATTTCATTTGTTACAATTTTCGTTTGTTGCGTTGTTTTTTTTTTTGGTTTTACTTTTGGAAAACATCCAATTTTAGTATTAAGCTAACATTTTCATGAATTTTGAGTCAAGCTATGAAGTTGCTGCAAGTGTCATTTTTGTACCAGAATGTTTACTGTATGTATTTCGATTTGATTTCATCTCACCATCCATTCCATTCCATTCTACTCCATGCCAAACCATTTCGTTTCATCGAGTTTATCTAACTGCACCCAACTTTAAGTTGCACTGCTGTACTTTATACTATGCACTAAGACGTTAACTAACACTGGCTGCATGGTTTTTGTTGTGTGCATGTTATTTTCCATTTTCCACGACAGCTAAGACAACAATACAATTCGAAAGACAAAAATCGGTTTCCTTTTAATACCCAACATGCATACCAAAACTGTATTGAGTATTCTCCCTCTTCTTCTTCTTCTTCTTCTTATTTATACACTATAATATAATCAATCTGTCTATCGCTATCTCACTGTTTAACCGTGTCTAACTCTCTAACTAAGTAGTTGTATTAGCTAAAAGTCCAAAAACCTTTCGTCGTCGTTACTTATGTTTAGATTTTGTCCTATGTTTATCTCATTTACAGCACAACACGAGACACGCCCCCACAAACACACATACATAAAAAGATATAATTAAAAAAAAAAAAACATTATTCAATACTACAAAAATACTTAAGAACCCATCAAAATTCAATACACAATTGACACGAAGCGCACCGAACTTTCTACTATACTTTCAAATTCTTTCGATTATGTTCTTTCCTTGACTCTCAGTTGAATTTCCGTTTCCGTTTCCTTAACCATTATCCGTTATCCGTTATCCGTTTTGGCTTTTCGTTTCTCTGTACTTTCCTGAGTGTGTGGTTTGCGGTGTTTGTTGCATCTTCATAGCTTGCAGGTTCGTTCGCTTGCGTATGATCTATCAATGCGTTTACCTGTGGATGCTTTCAAGGGTGCGTCACACGATGCCGGCCAGAGATTGGGCGGCGGCTATGCGGGCCTGTGTCTCGGTGATCCCGACATTGGTGAGCTGACCATATCCGAAATGAGTCCCGAGGATATACGTGCCGAACTCAAAAGGTTTGCTTCAAAATAATTGCACATGTTCCAATTCCAAAACGTTCCACTAATCGACTGTTCCAATTCCAAAACGTTCCACATGCAACACAACAGACTGTACACACAACTGGAGATAATGAAGAATAAGACACTGCGTCAGGATAATCCGCATATTAGTAAAAGGCGCGGCGGTCGCAAGGCGGGTCATCGTCGCTTCTCATTGCAAGTAAGTGACTGAAGACCGACTGGCCGTCAAGTCAGAGTCTTCACTGTAAAATACATTTTCATCCCGGCCAAGCCAAGCCAGTGAAATGAAACCAAAAACAAAACAAAAATACATCAAAAAGCTCTTACTTCTTCCAAAAAAACAAGCCAAAAGTTGTCTCAATGTTTTTAAAACTGAACTCAATTCAAGACCTTGTGCCCCAAGACCCCCACCCGCCCTCAGCTCTATCCCGTTTCTTTCTATAACTCTCTCTTTCTCCACATAACTCCACTTCTTCCAATTTTGTGAAACCTTTTCTGTGTCAATATATAAGTATTAATATGAAATATATCGTTATATATATATATATCATTGTTCTTGTCATGCCTTGTACTATAAATGAAAAAAAAAAAAAACTCAAACCCACCAACAAATACCAATACTCTAAATGTAGAAAAAGGGCAGCAAAGATAAGGTAAGAATCGTCAGTCTCTCTCTCTCTCTCTCTCTCACTGTTAACTACACGTAAAGCTAACCTAAAAACCTAATACCTAAATAAATCAAGAAACCTAACTATGTGTTGTGCCTAACCGATAAATAAAAAAAGAATTGCGCACGTTTGTCTATAGCGCCTAACTCTACGTAACATATCGATATGTCTAATAACTACTACTTAGCATGCAGGTCTATGTCCCCACTAAACAAAAGATAAAAAAAACCAAAACAAAAAACAAAAAATTGATTGTACTTTGTGCTTTGTAACTCCAGAGTCTCTGTCCCCCCAAATTAAAAATGCATGTCCTCCATAGCACTTCATATATCTATCTCTAAACTAAAAACTAAAAAAAAATCTAAAGACAAAACTAACAAAATGCACTCAATTAACTGCAAATAGTTACCAAAAGCCCAATATAATATGAAGAAACCCATTTCGCAGGCTTTAAGTGCCAAACATCGCAGCAATAAGCATCATCAGGATATTGAAATAACCGAAGCGGAACCATCGCGCACTCCCGAGGATTCAGTCTGCAGTGCGGAGGGGCCGACAGATACCTATGCTGAAATATCGGGCATATCGCATTCAATGCTATCCCATTCTATGGTCTCTCATTCCGTTGTCTCGCATTCCAAGTAATACGGCTGATGGTATGATATACTCTACATAACTGTATATAATATAAACTCAAGAAAACTAAGTATATCTAATGTATATACATATATATGATAATATATATACTATCTATATATATATATGTATATACATTTATGAATGTATGTAACTGAGAATTAGGTGCAGCATTATAACAAATAGCGCAACAACACAAACAATAAAAGCATTACTTTAATTTTTGCAATGAGAAATGAGCAGGCAAGTGTTAAATGAAAAATACTGATATAACAACAAAAATATATATACAAACAATAAAAAACATTACTTTATTTTAACAAATGGCATAGAAAAGTGTTGAGTAACAACCAAAAAATAAAGAAAATAAGCAAAAAATGTGCTTGAAAGCAAACAAACATTTTTGTACAATTTTGATAAATTTTTAGAGCTGTTTTTTGTGCGTGTGGTTTAGGTTTTTTTTTTTTTTGGCTAACGAGTTGTGTGACAAGAGCAAAATAGAGAAGAAGATAGGAAGAAAAGGAGGATGAAATAAAGCAGAGCCCACCTGTGTAGGTAAACGTTAAACTGTTTAAGCAAATAAGATACCTAAGCACTTATTTGTTATTTTTTTCCATATGTTTTTGTAATTATGTTAATATCTTAACTGAGTTCCTTGAATGTAACTGAAACACATACTTCATAATTTGGCTCTCATTTGTATTGGCAATATAACGAAAACAAAACCAAAAAAACCAAAAAAAAAAAAACAAAACAAACTCAAAGGACAATTCCTAATGGTCGAATGATGGCTAGCTAAATCAGTTGTAAATTTGAGCTTATAGGCAATACTTACTTATAAACATACTAGAAATTCCTCCCCTCATACCTTAACTACTTACACAATCGACGCCTAGACTTTAAACTATGTATGTACTTTATATTTATACACCTAATATGTATTGTAAAACCACAGGCAACTAATCAGCGTATAGCGAATATTTGTATATATATATACACAATATGTATATATATGATATATGTATGTATGCATATCTGAAGTATGCGCATTAAATACTCGTACATTGTGAGAGATCAAAGCCACGAAATACCAAAGAGAGGCACTTGTTAACTTTGTGACAGAGCGAACAAAACAAAACAAACAATTGTTGTATAATTTTACACTATAGAGCAGGAGACAAGACGCAGGGGTGGGGGAAATGGGGGCAACGGGTATCGATCGTTCAGAATGTTATAAAGTAGTTAATACTTATGAATAAATAGTCAAGTAGCTGAAAATTTGTCCAAAAACATTTTTCACGTTCCAAAATTGATTTCGAATCCAGATATTAAATCAAAAAAAAAAAAAAAACAAATTATAAAGACAAACTTTATGGCATGTTTTACAATTTTCGGTGTAGGTTATTTTTGAAAATTTCTAGTAATGTATAAAACCGGCGTATACATTTGAAATGTATTCGAAATCTATTACTCAGTAGCCACATAGAACGTTTTTGACGCTCGTTGAAAATAAAAGAAAGAAAGCGCAATATTCTGAATATATAAGTCCAAAAGAAAATAGACAAGCAAACAAACAAACAAACATGAAAGCCATATATAACATACAGTATGCAGTGCATAGGCATTTATATGAGGTATACATATATATGACAACCAAATGGTTGGGGAAAAGGTTAAAATAGTTAAAAAGAAACACACACACACAGACAAGCAAACACACACACACACACACAACATGCATGCAACAAGTTGAGCATTTAAAAACAAAAACAAAACCAAAAAAAAAAATAAAAACAACTTTTTGATTGCGTTTGATCAAAAAGGTATGTGTAAAAATATTGATAAATTGAAGTAATGGCATCTACATAAATATATATATATATATACATATATTACTAATGATATTATATATAAATTATATAGGAATGTATGTAATTGACATATGTATGTGTGTGTGTATCAGCATTACAATAATTATAAAACCAAAATAATATAAAGAGGCAGACTAACAATTAGTTGCTCATTGCAAATGAAATTGAAAACCGAAACTAAGAAAAACAAACAAACATTTTGCAAGTGTGATAGTGTTCATAATATTCGTTCATTGTAATTAAAAGTAATAAAAAAAAAACTAGACAAGAGATGATAAATGAAAATGTGTCATAGCAATTAAAATGCATTAAGCGTTGCGTTGTCTATATATATAAATATATATATACATACATACATATATATTTAAATAAATATATATACGTGTATTCCCGTTTAGGGTAAGGGGCAGGGCAATTGCTAAATTGTAACGCAAATACTTTCAAAATGAATTACAAAGCAAGCAAAAATGGATAAAAAAAAACAAGAGCGAAAACAAAAAAAAATGGTACTAATAAATATAAATAATGATTAAATCAAAACAATTTAGTTGTGTATTTCTTTTATGAATATGATAGAAAAAAACATTATGTTTTATGAGAAGGTATATTTTATGATGTGAGCAATGATATTTAAGCTGCTCCAGCTCAAAGTTAACAGTTATATATTGTCCAACTTTAGGTAAGTATTTTTGAGGTACCCCAACTTCTTCAACTTGAGTATTGAAAAGTCTAGTACTCTTATAATATTTCTACAAGTCGGACCTTTATTCAATTATAGTATACTATATATCATCTCTTCGATTCTTATTCTTTGTTTGTATATTAAATATAATTGAAATATTGCTTGAACATGATTTCAAGGGTTTGTTTTTTTTTTTGTTTCGTTAGATTGCAGTTTACATTCAATACATACAAGTTATGAATTAATTTAATTTAAATTTAATTTTAATTACAGTTTTAATCACTATTTACTCACTTTGCTTGCTTTGTTCGCCATCATTTTGGTAGTTAGTTAATTAGTTAGTTAGTTAGGATCTAGCAGTTATAATTATTATTTGCATTTAGTACGTATCGTTTGTTTGTTTGTTTGTTTTCTTCTTCTGTTATTTTTTTTTGTCAACAAGTTTCGATTTCAGATTGGCTCGCTTTTGAGGCGTTTTGAATTGAATTAGTTGCGGTTTAGAGAGAAGCGAGCTTTGCATTTTGGTTTTGGTTGCTTTTGATCGTCAACTTGGTTTATTAAAACTTAAAAAAATTACAATAATTAGTAATTACTTAGAATTTATTTTGGTTTTACATGCGCTGCGCATTCGTTTGTTGCTGTGCTATGTGTGCATTTTAGGTAGACTTTTTGTTTGAGTGTATTAATAATAGAATATTGTAATATTAGATGTACATTATACATTTATATAACACTATATTTCTCGATTGTTTTTGTTTGTTTTTGTTTTATAAAAATGTACATTTTAATCGTTTTGGTTGGTGTTTTTCTTTTGCTACAGTTTAGTTTTAGTTTTTAGTTTTAGTACGTACAGCTTGCAAGTAAATTAATTGATTAAAAGTCGTTTAAATGTATTAAAAAATTATTAATTATTATAGTATATTACAAAAACAATTATAATTATCATGTATATAAGCTTGTTACGTTACGACTGTTTTGTTTTTTACTCTTTCCTTGTTGTTTTTTAAAAGCTTAGTTTATAAAAAATTGTTAAATATTTGCATATATATATATATATTTATACATATATATATATATATATATATTGTATATGTTTTTCTTGTTTTTTAAACTAGTTTGGCGCGTAAAGCTGTGTTGCGTTTTGCATAGATGTTTAGTTTTTGTTTTTTCGATTTCAATTTGCACTTAAATACTTTTTGTCTTGCGGTCAAAATGCGCTTAAAGAACTTAAATAATTTATAAAAACAATGGTTAACATTTAGAATGTAAGAACCGTTAAGCAGTTAAATTAAAAAAGAAAACAAACAAACAAATTAAAATCACTAAACGATATTAATTGTAATTAGTTTAAAAACAATTTCCATAATTTATATCGTAAATAAATTTAAAGCCAAACAAACGAGATCCTGCTCGTATGCAAATTAAGCAAAAGCGTTTAAAGTTTTCATCTATGTTTGAGTAAAAAATTTTGAAAAATTCATAATATTTTTCAAGTTTTGAGAATAAATAACTTGGGGGTTTGTTTTGTTTTTTTTTTTTAGTTTTTTTTTGTTCTTGTTCGAATTAAGTGTGCGTGTAATGTTTAAATGTTTATAAAACAAATTAATTAGTTTAAGTTTTGCGCGTAGTTAAATATCGTCAACATGAGTTTTACCTTGAAACAAGTTTAAATCATTAAAAAATATTTGATAAAAAATATTTCTCTTTATATGTATAAATAGTAGAGATGTGTATATGTGTGTGGGTGTATGTGTGTCTGTGTTTGTGCGCATGTGTGAGTGTGCGCATTAAGGTCGCTATAAAAAGGATTATCAGTTACGATACGAATAATATGAATTAAAATCTCAGAGAATAACAAAGAATATGACTTATGTATATGACATGACATGACAAAGATTATAATAATCATAAGGAAAATAATCAAATTAACCAAATCAATAATCGATTGAATTAACTTAATAATAGAAAACGCCATTTGTTTGTAGTACAATTTGTTACTATATCTTTTTTTCTTGTTTCTTTCTTTTCTTTTCTTTTCTTTTAGATAGCAAAAATTCTAATTTAAAGTCTAGCAGCACTTTGAAGATTTGCCAGTCGTTGGTTGCGTGCTTGGGTTCAGCTTGTGATCCGCGCCCCCCCGATTCATGTTAAAGTTGTCTCGTCTTTGAAAACGTCTTTCATTTCAGTTGCTCTCCAGTAGTTCCTTCCCTCCCTCCCTCCATCCATCCTGTTTCTCCTCCTCCTGCTCCAGCTATCAATCGAATTGGTTACTTAGGCCATCACATTGCTAGTGGGCTTCTTTGGGTCAACTATTATTGTGCGCCCACCGTTGGGCCTATCCTAGAGCGGATGCAGCTTTGTCGTGTGCACGGTGAGTGCGCTGCGTTGCGTGAATCGTTTGTCACAGTACGGACAGGTGTACGGCTTTTCGCCGGTGTGTGTCCGTATGTGTTTCGTGAGATAGTCCTTCACGCTGAAGGACTTCTCACAGTAGCCACAATGAAACGGCTTTTCACCTGCAATAACGCACAATAGACAAAAATACACCAAGATTAGCATTTACCAAACGCCTGCACCGCAACTTTTATCGTGGATATATGCCGTGCAGTACCAAAACTTTCGTTTCGTTTGATAGATTTAGGTACAGTATTATTATTATTATTATTAAATAATATATATATGCATGTATATAAGATTTGCACGTAATTATCAACATATATATACACATATGTAATATATACATATGTTGATAAGTGCGTGTACATAATATATTTTGTTGGTTTGTGTGTTAAAATGCAAATAACGAGATATATATTATTACGTAATGAGATGAGGCGGGGCGATACGTTGTTTTTGGTTTATTTCGTTTAGTATTTTCTCAATTCATTATTTATTATACACTTGCAGAGGAATCTTTAGAAAAAAACTATAATTATCTAGTAATTATTTAATATTTAAGATTTCCGAAATGCTCTTCAAGATTTTTGTGATAAATCATTTTCGGTTTTATGGTTTATAAAGATATGAAATCTTTTTGGATTTTTATAATTTCTCTTGAAAAGTAGTAATATAGTTCAATTTTTATATACAACATTTTTTAAATGATAAAATATTTTTTTTAATTCAATTAGATTTAGACAAATATCCAGCCATATAGATATCATTAGCCTCTACAAGTGTTTAAAGCTCGATTATTGAAATTGTTTTTTTTATATTTTGGTTTTCAATTATTGAATTTTGATTAAAAATTTGAATTGTGCGCCGACGAAACAAAGACTATGGCAAAAGTGAACCAAGATTAGCTCGGAATACGAGAATTTCTTTTTGGGAACAAATGTGACGCACACACACACACACACAGAAAAGCGCAAATGATCGGCAACTGTACATTTTTAGATCATGTGGGCTCTGTGTGGGGGGTGCCTCTCTTCTCACTTTCACTTTCTACGCTTTGCCATATTCTTCTTCGCCTTGTGTGTGTGTATGCGTGTGCGTGTGTGTGTGTGTTTGTGTGTGTGGGCGGGGCGAGCGCAGTGAGAGCGAAAGTATCGAGTATTTCATATTGAATATTGAGTATGAAAAATGGATATGAAGGCATTTTGCATCAAAGTTTTTACTGATATAAAATATTTTTTTTTTTTATAGATTTATATTTTTTTTTGTGTATTTGCACTTGAACGAGTCGAGTTGAGTTTGAGTCTGAGTTGAGTTGATTGATTGACTGAGTTGATTTGAGAGTTGATTGATTGATTGATTGATTGACTGACTGAATTGATTTGATTTGAAAATATATTGCTTCTCACCCGTGTGAGTCGTTAAATGTTTGTTCAGGTAATCCTTAACAGTGAACGCCCTGCCACAATAGCCACATCTAAATGGTTTCTCACCTGTATGTATGCGAGTGTGCTGTTTTAGTGTATTCGATTGAGTGAAGGACTTGCCGCAGTAGGAGCACGTGTAGGGGCGTTCTTTGGGCGTGGCGCTGTATTTTTCATTTTCATTATATAAATATATATTTTTGTTTTTTTTTTTTTGAATAATTTGCAGTGCGGGGTAAAGAAACCAAAAAAAAAAAAAAAGAAGAGAGAACAAGAGAAAGAGAAAAAGATGAGAATAATATGATTAGTAACATTCGTAATTAAGTAATATTCATTGCACACTTAAAAAAGAGAAATAGAGAACACAACATTAAGAACGCATGGAACGCATGGGCCACGCCCCATGGCACTTGGAGGACGCACCCATGCGCTCAGCAGCCTCGGGACTGAGCTTAAGGAAAACAAACAAAAATATAAATAAATGGTTAACGGTCAATTGGTAAACGGTAATCGGTTGTTAAACAAAGACGCCGGCAACCAGTTGCTCCCAAAGTAAAGCCAAAAACTGAGCAGTCGCAAAAAATGATCTGCCAGCTTTTAGGCTACAGTGGTCGCTCGAAAATTAGAACGCTGCATTTCCAAAGTTGATTCTGATTCACGACAAAAAAAAATATTAATGACTGACTGAAATATTATAATCAAAAGAGTTTACTAAAAGAAAATAATAAGTGAAAAATGTCAACCAAATGAATTTTAGATCCAAAGCGTCAAATAGATTGATTTACTATTGAAAAATTTTCGTATGGTGTTCGAAAATGATGTATTCAAAAATATGATTCAATTCGTATTGAAACTGACTTTTGAATAATTCTAATGTTGGAATGTTCTAATTTGCGAGCGACCACTGTACTTTAGATGAAGCATTCGGGATGCAGCGTCTGGAGTATGTGTGTGTAGGTGTTGTGCTAGTGTATATGGGATAGCTTATAAAAATGGATTTACTCTGCTTCGCCCGTGTGTATTTTGCGGTGCATGGCCAGCGTGCCGGGCGTCTTGAACGTTTTGGGACAATCGGGACATTTGTGCCGGATCTTGTGCGCCAGATCAGCGGGCACCGTTTGCGTGCTAACCAGCACGCTGGTGGCAGCGCCTGTTGTGCCCGCCGGCAGCACGCCAGGATTCGCTTGAATGGCATAGACCGGCACTGCGTTGACCACATCGCCGCTATCGCTCAAACTGAGCGGCTCCTCCTTGATGATGACCTGTGCGCATGAGTAATATATCGGATATTATTATATGATTATTAACAACATTAGATATGGCCATTTCCAATATCGTAACTGAAAATATACAAATCTACATATTTCTTTGATTTTCTTCAAGGAAGTACAGCTGGAAATGTCCATATCTAGTGCAAAAGAGCTTACAGTAAATACTCCATTATATCGTACCTGGGGATGAGTTACCGTCGCGCCATTGCCGTTCTTAAGCAGTTTAACTGTAAGCGGCGGCACCTTCAACGCTGCCGCATCGCTCAAATCGTCCTGATGCTGTTGCTCCTGCAGTTCACGTTGTCGTTGTTGCTCCTGCTGCTGCTCGAGTTGCTGGTGATGATGATCCTGTTGCTGCTGTTGTTGCTGCTGCTGCTGCAATTGTTGCTCCTGTTGCAGCTGCTGTTGTTGTTGTTGCTGCTGTTGTTGCTGCTGCTGCTGTTGCTGTTGTTGGTGCTGCTGCTCTTCGGGCGTCAGTCTCATATCACGCGGCGCAATGGCTGGCAGATCATCGGGCGTCACCGGCGCCTCCTGATGCTCCATAAACGTTTGCTGGCCGGCGGCCAACATGGCCGCACTGCAAACAGCGCCACAGTGAGAGCATTTATATTCGTTGGGATTCTGTGTGACAGAATTGACACCGTAAATGCTGCAGACAATGCAGCGTGCTAGAAATGCCGTCTGATGCGTCAGCCGATGGTGCTCATCCATCTCCAGGGCGCTACCAAACTTATCATCACAGTTGGGACACGCATAGCCAAGCGGTTTCAATTGCTGCTGCTGCTGTTGTTGCTGCTGCTGCTGCTGCTGTTGCTCCAGGGATGCAATGGTTCCCTGGGCATTCAGTGTGAGGCCATGACAGAGCTGCATATGCTCGGCGGCATGCTGGGCGCGCTCGAATTGCGTATGGCACATGTGACAGTAGTGCGAACCGAGGACATTTGGGTCCATGCTGAGATTGGGAAGAAACGCTGTCTTCAGCGTATCCATGCTGATGCCGCTTGCTCCTCCTCCTGCTGCTGCTGCTGCGGCGGCTGCTGCTGCTGCTGATGCAGATGTTATATTGTTGGCTATCACGGCGGCAACTTGATGCGTTGGCTGTTGCGCATGCGAATGCGTATGTGAATGTGGATGTGGATGTCCTTGATGTTCCTCGGGGCGTGGCAGACGCAATTCCTGTGTGTTTGTGCTAGACTTTAACATTTCTCTCTTATCAGGCTGGCAGGCAGGCAGGCAGGCGGGGCGAGCGGGCAGGCGGTCGGTCGGTCTTTAAGCGATTTTCTTTTATTTCTTGTTTAGTAGCTGATTAGTAAAGTGGCCTTGGCGTATTTCCACCAGAACTAACTCTGTAATGATGCATTTTTTTAAGGGTAAATCAAAGCTTTGTTGTTCAATGAATTGTTTGCAAATCTAAGCTCAAACTGACACTCACAATAATACAGTCTAAAGAGTCTATAAGAAACTGTGCTCTTTGCATTGATTTCTACTCTCTTTAGCTTTTAGTCAGGTATACTTCTATTTCAGTTGTACCTGACTAGTAATGATTAATTTCTAGTAAATTTCTTGTTCAGCTTTATTGCACAAATACTTGCTAGTTGTTAATGCTTTAAAATAAGACCACTTGTACGGAAATGAGACGTTTTTGATTCATAAACAGATCAGATATCTGTAAAGATCTAGCAAATTATAAAAAACAAGTTTATCAAAGTATTATAATGTATAGCTGCAATATATCAAAGATGCCTATTCAGTTGGCTTAAAAAACAACAGACCTCAAGGGCTATAGCTTTTCAAAGTTTTAGAACAGTTTTAATGGACAATAAGTTGGAAAAATAATACATTTAAATATTGCTTCATACTACCATAACTATATAGCTGGCATAATCTGTGCTATGCTTGATACACCCAATATGAAAACATTTAATCTAACTAAAGTTCTTTTAGCAGCTGATGCTCTCTTAAGGAATCCGACTATATTTAGTTGAAAGACATAACCTAACTAAAGAAATATAATATCCTGCAATGAAACTAATTTGTCAATAAGATGAATTTCATAAAAATTTGAAAGCTTGTTGGAAATCAGAAAAAAGAGCATGCAAAGCTGCTTGCCACTTTCATGCATTCCAACACACATGTGCAGAAAGAAGCGAAAGACACGGCCAGGCGAAAGAAAGTCGCGGCGAGCTTCTGCTGCGGCGAGATAAGAAAGAAAGAAAAAAAAGCTGCAGCTGAAAAGCGCGGCGGTCCTCAAGCAAAGAAGAAAAGTGTACAAATAATAATAAAAACAGGCAAGTGAAAGAAAAGAAGCAGTAGAATGAGAAGCAGAAGCAGCAGCAGCCAAAGGCGGGCGTAAATTAAGCGTAAATTAGCACAGAAAATCAGAAATTTGACGACGTCGGCAGCGGCAGCGGCTCTCGCCTCGCGCGCAAAAAAAAACGAAACGAAATCGGAAATCAGTTTGTCGCTGCTGCTGCTGTTGTTGTTGTCGCTGGCGATCTCTGTTTGCTGTGTTTCTCTGCTTCTTCTGTTCTGTTCTCCCCCAAGTTTGACCCCCAAGTCTCCCCCGCACCCCCTCCCCACACACACACTGCGTTCGATTCGAACAATTTTTTTTTCGGTCCGTCACTGTCATATTCTAAATTCGGAATTCTATTTTGATTTTTTTTTTTATGTTCGTTTTGCTGCGCGTTTTATCAAGCAATCCTCCTTACCAGCGTATCCACGTATTGCACTTTGGTGTGTTTTTATTGCAGCCGTTTTTATGGCGAAATTGCCAATCAATCCAACAACATTTTTCTTTGTATTTGTACAACAAAAAAATACATTAACTTTTCACTTTTATTATTATTTTTGGCGAAAAATGTACAAGTACAACAAAAAGTATCGACGACATCGATACTTTTGCTGATTTTACTTTGTGCTCATATTCCACTATCGATAGCACATTGTTTTGGCGTTGCCACATCACAGCATTCACTTAACAGAATTACAGAGCAGCATATGACGTCAAATTATAATATGTCTTTATTTATTTATGATGAACTAAAGAACTTTGCACATTAAAACGAAGCTTAATTTACTGAGCCATTGCAAATGAATTTAATATTAACTTAAGTAAGGTAAAATTATGTAACAGATATTTAATGAGATATGATGTCAGAGCTGTACCTCTTTAATTACTTGAACCATGCTCCTCACTTAACAGCATTACTCCACCACACCCTAACAGAGCTTTCGTGCATTAGAAATGTGCTTTACTATTTCACAACAGAGCAAAACACAAAAAGTTTATTTGTAATAGAAACATATAATTTAATTTCAATATAGTTGGCAACTGCTGATATATATATTATATTGAACGGCCCGGCAGCCAACTAGTGTGTATTATTATTGGAATTAAAGGAAACAGCGACCAAACAGGTGAAAAAAAGTTTGTTTTTATTTTTCTTAATTTTGTGTTGTAGACTTTTGTGATAATTTGTTTGTGTTTGTTTTTTGGTTTTTCTAGCCATGACGTCGCCTTGGTCCAAGGGCAGCAATGAACCCGTGCAGACGGTTAATTTGGCGGATATAATGTCTGAACAATATGCAATAAAATTGCACAAAAAGGAATTAGAGCAACAACAACAGCAAATTGATAAGAAACAACAACAACAAAGTACTCCTAACTCCACTTTGTGGGCAGAAACAGTCAAGGTCACGCCCACAGCCACTCCCATAGCCACGCCCACTTTTGGCAGCTACTCGGATGCAGCGGGATGCAGCTCAAAGAGTACCCAAAATGCTGCCCAGGAAGAGGAGTGGGAGGATTACTCGCTGCTACTCAAGCTGCAGGAGGAGGGGGAGGAGAAGCTGCTAAACGAAGCCCAATCGGATGCAGTTATAGCACAAATGCTGCAATCCCAGTTCGATCACGAATACAATGAGGAAGTGCGTCGCATTGAACGCCAGCATAATAAGCAATCCAAAGTAACTGTAACACTAAATAAATTCCTGCGCAACGGTGATGCGGAATTCCTGCACGATACCGAAGCGGACGAGGATTATGACGAGGATGAGCTGGATCGTGTGAAGCAGGACTGGGATCGCTTTGAGACCAATGAGAAGAAGCTCGACGCCATACCCAAGTGTGGCTTCAAGCTGGACAAAGAGGGCGAAATGATCACCAAACACGATCCGCAACTTTGCGGCGTGCGTAATGCCCAGCGAGTGATGTCCTTTCCACCAGAGTTTCCCACCGGAGACGCCGCCTGCTTTGACATGAAGCTATCCAACAAGGTTAGAACAATTAACTCTTAGTCTATTTTCCTATATTTCATTTATTTATCTCTTTGACCAGGTCTTCAACCAGCTAAAGGCGTATTCGCGACGTGGACGCGCTGATCGCAAGGAGAAGGTGGCCACCGCAGAGATGGGCGTCGATGCAGCGACGCGTCTGCTGCTTTACAAGCTGATTAACAATCAGATACTGGAGCAGATCAATGGCATTATATCCACCGGCAAGGAGGCGGTCATTTTGCACGCCAAATCGGATTCCAGCTATACGGGCACCAATGAGCACGGTCATGGGAATGGTGTGCTGATGGCGCCCGAACTGCTGCCCAAGGAGTGCGCCATCAAGGTGTTTAAGACGACGCTGAATGAGTTCAAGCAGCGCGATCGCTATATCAAGGATGACTATCGGTTCAAGGATCGCTTCAGCAAACAGAATCATCGCGTCATCATCAACATGTGGGCCGAAAAGGAGATGCACAATCTGATGCGCATGCAGAGCATCGGTCTGAATGTGCCCGATGTGGTGGTGCTGAAGAAGCATGTCCTTGTCATGCGTTTCATTGGCGACAATAGCAATGCGGCGCCCAAGCTGAAGGATGCGCGTCTCAGCGCTGCGGAACTAAGCTGCGCCTACGAGGAGATTGTCGCCGCAATGCATAAGCTTTATAATGAGGCGAAGCTGGTGCATGCCGATCTCAGTGAATATAATATACTGTGGTACGAGGGCAAGTGCTGGTTCATAGATGTGGCCCAGAGTGTGGAGCCGGAGCATCCCAGCGCCTTGGAGTTTCTCATGCGTGACTGTGGCAATATCGTATACTTTTTTGAGAAGCGTGGACTACCGAATATCTATACAAAGGAGCAGCTGTTTGAGTTCATCACCGCTTTAAATGCCGAGACGCACAATGCGGCCATGCTGGAGCGCATTTATACGCGTGGCGCCTCCATGAATCAGGCCACGGTGCCCAATCAGCTGGAGTGCCCCGACGAGCTCAAGCCGCTCGAATATCCCTTCGAGCTGGCCTGGGAGAAATCCCAACTGGATCGTGCACTGCGGCAAATGCAGCTAAACGAGGCAGAGAAAGTGGAGGAGGATGATACTGACTCGGACAACAACGATAAGGACAACAACACTGCCGTCCAGTGACAAACGCAGCTAATTTAGGTAATAACAATATATAATTATATTATAAATGTTGCACTCAATGATATTGCCGCCAGTCTGTAATTATTGTGAATTTATGAAAATTCCATCAGATTAAAATATTTACAGACTTCAGATCGAACTTGTCTATGCTCGAAAATTAGAAGGTTTCAGATTCGAAATTAATTATAATTATAATGAAATTCACTGATATGATAAATTCTGAAAACGTTATATTCCAAATGACATTTCTAATGGTTTTTAGTTTACAATATTTCGACAGCTATATTTCAGTTAATTATTCACTGTGAAAATACTACAATTTAGTTAAATTGTATAAAATTGGACTACCTTTAAACAGTTTTCGAAACTTATATACTCGAAAGTGTTTAAGAAAAGATGCTTATTCTTACCAAAAATTAAGAATTTAATATTTATGTTGAAGATTCTTATTTGATGAAATAATCTAATTGCTGGAATTTCTAATTTCCGAGTTGCACTCACACATAAGGTTTTGGCAAGTACTGTACTTGATTTGAATTTGTAAAATTGCATATTAGAAAATATATATGTACAGACCTTAGAGATCTGCAGTACACCCAAGATATTTGTTTACTTGTTAGTTCCCTTAATAGCTTTGAACTTGAATGCGAATTGTTATTAATCAATTAATGCAAATGTCACACAAAGAAATAAACTAAGAAAAAAACCGGCACACGCGCCACGCCCTCAACCGGATAGAGTTGAGTCCCTAGCCCCCCTTCGTGTACGCCCCAATGTTGGCACTCGTTACTCGCCTGTCGGCTAACCCGACAATTGAACTCATTTGAGCTGCGAATTTCGCATTTCTCAGTTCGCCATTTGCCAATTGAGAGATTTCTCTGCGCTGAGGGAAAATCATTCAATTGATTAAATCATTTCCATGCGCACATTCGAATTGCACTCGATTGGATCATCGGCATCAGCAACTGGCTGCGGCTTGCCGCATGCAACGCCATCGATCAGCAGTTTCTATACCCTGTAAACATTTCAAGTGGCTTAAGCGGCTATGCCTGAAGTTTAGTTTTGTTTGACCAGCAGAAATCTGCGACTTAATATAATATTTATATATAATTTATTTATTTAATGTCGATTTTAGAAACAAGAAATTACAGATTTTTGCTGGATAACAGACTTTTTAGACATAATTAAAATTTAATGCATTACATTTGGTTGATCAACAAAAATATATATATATAAGAGTGTAGCATATATTTTAGTCTTACAATCCGGACTCTAGAAATCTTGTTTACTTCGGTATTTTATTTATTTTTCTTTGCTGAAACTACGTCGACATGTCCATGTGCTGGACTTTAGTACATAGCCCGCCGGATACGTCAGCAGTCACTATAAGTAAGCACAGATTCCATGCTATATATATAGTACTTATAGAAAGCAAATAAACAAATGGTCTGTATGGGTTAGTATTGTTGGGGTTTTCGAGTTCATATAAGTGAAATCAGTTTTTTATTTATTCTCAATAAAGACGTAATTGGCATGACACTCCAGTCAACTATAATTATGCGTAATATACATTTGATTAGTGTAAGTCTACATTTTGATCCCTATTTAATTATTATTATTAAATGCTCTATGGCATTCGAGGTAATTTTTTTCTGATTGTAAAGATTGCACTAGAAATTATATGAGAAACTAAGCAATTGGAAAAAGTACTAAATGTTTTCCATATAAATAAAGTAACGGGAGCTTGAAGTGTTAGGAGGGCCCTAGGGTCTTGGGAAATTCACATGTTTTTCAACTAATGATGTAGATTTAATAAACATAGATGAAAAACCATAACCACAATGGCCTCACAAAATCGGTTCTGTTTTGCCAAAGTTATGGGAATTTGAACTCTGATTTATAAGGCACTTTTCGTTGTTTGGGAACTTTACAAACCATTTTTTTCGTCATTTTTGGCGTGATTTTTGACAGAAAAATGAAACACCACAAAATCATTTTTCGTATAGTTTTTTATAATAATTGAGACCCACAATCAATTAAACCTAAAATTTCAGGATTCTATATTTTGAAAAATTAAAAACGATAAGGGTTCGTCAAAAAATCCGAAATTTTATTTTTTCCAAAATTCATAAATTTGAGATTTAGAATTAAACTTGATGCCAAATAATGATCAAAATGGCCTCGGGATTGACAATCGGTTCAGATTTGACAAAGTTATTGCAGTTTGAAGTCTGGGAAGGTCATTTATAAGGAACTTTTCGTTGTTTGGGCACTTTACAAGACAATTTTTTTTTCACTTTTGGCGTGATTTTTGACAGAAAAATGAAACACCACAAAATCATTTTTCGTATAGTTTTTTATACTAATTGAGACACCCACAATCAATTAAACGTAAAATTTCAAGATTCTATATTTTGAAAAATCAAAATGTGATAAGGGTCCCCCCTTATGCTTTTTTCGGCAAAAAAATCCGAAATTTAATTTTTTCCAAAATTCATAAATTTGAGATGTAGAATTAAACGTAATGCCAAATAATGATCAAAATGGCCTCGGGATTGACAATCGGTTCAGATTTGACAAAGTTATGGCAGTTTGAAGTCTGGGAAGGTCATTTATAAGGAACTTTTCGTTGTTTGGGCACTTTACAAGCCAATTTTTTTGTAACTTTTGGCGTGATTTTTGACAGAAAAATGAACTTCCACAAAATCACTTTTCGTATAGTTTTTTATACTAATTGAGACACCCACAATCAATTAAACGTAAAATTTCAAGATTCTATTTTTTGAAAAATCAAAATGTGTAAGGGTCCCCCCTTATGCTTTTTTCGGCAAAAAAACCCGAAATTTAATTTTTTCCAAAATTCATAAATTTGAGATGTAGAATTAAACGTAATGCCAAATAATGATCAAAATGGCCTCGGGATTGACAATCGGTTCAGATTTGACAAAGTTATGGCAGTTTGAAGTCTGGGAAGGTCATTTATAAGGAACTTTTCGTTGTTTGGGCACTTTACAAGACAATTTTTTTGTCACTTTTGGCGTGATTTTTGACAGAAAAATGAAACACCACAAAAACACTTTTTATATAGTTTTTTATACTAATTGAGACACCCACAATCAATTAAACGTAAAATTTCAAGATTCTATTTTTTGAAAAATCAAAATGTGTAAGGGTCCCCCCTTATGCTTTTTTCGGCAAAATAATCCGAAATTTAATTTTTTCCAAAATTCATAAATTTGAGATGTACAATTAAACGTAATGCCAAATAATGATCAAAATGGCCTCAGGATTGACAATCGGTTCAGATTTGACAAAGTTATGGCAGTTTGAAGTCTGAAGGAACTTTTCGTTGTTTGGGCACTTTACAAGCCAATTTTTTTGTCACTTTTGGCGTGATTTTTGACAGAAAAATGAACTTCCACAAAATCACTTTTCGTATAGTTTTTTATACTAATTGAGACACCCACAATCAATTAAACGTAAAATTTCAAGATTTTATTTTTTGAAAAATCGAAATTGGTAAGGGTCCCCCCTTATGCTTTTTTCGCCAAAAAATCGTAAATATTATTTTTTTCAAATGTTTTTAATCTTTAGATGTGAAATTAAAGTAAAGGCAAATAAATTACTAAAATTACCTCGGGATTGAAAATGGGTTCAGTTTTGGCAAAGTTATGGGTGGTTGAATTATTGTGAGGGCATTTCTAAAAATATTCAGCATACAAAGTAAAAGGGTATTTAGGTTTCGACTATGGCAATGTTTTATAGACATTCGTCTCTTTGTTATGACATATTTGTTAATTTTATTTTGTAACAAGCCATCAATCAAAATTGAACTCTCTACAATCAGCAGACGCTGAACTGCAAATATTATGGATTTTATATGGCTCGAGCTTTTTTCTCTCTTCTTCTTCTGATTTTTTTTATTATTACTTGAATTATGTTTTTTTATTTTTATTTTTGACGTTGCATTTGACGTTGGCAACAGGCGGGCAACAAATAACAACAACAATAAGCAGCTTCTACTATTAGCGTCTGTTGAAATTGTGAGTCGTTCAAAATACATACATATATACTCAAGAAAACACTTGTGTGTGTATATATATATATGTATATATATATATATATAGGCCCCCTGGTATTAGGGGGCCTGGCTGTTTCTACGCGTTGCTGGTGACGCAAGGAAACGACGAAAAATAAAATCAAATCAAAATATAAAAAAAGAAAAAAAAAACCACGCCGCGAGTCTTGGCTATATATCAGCTGAAAATAGACAATCGGCTGGCATATAGCAGCTATATACCAAAGCAAATAATGTTATTCGAATTTTCAATATACAAATTCTACAAATGCCTAGAAATGATGTAGCAAAAAAATATAAATGTGTCATTTGCACTGGAGCGAAAAAAAACAATCGGAATATATTTCACCACTGTCCGTTATTTATATTATTATAGGTATAATATGGCAAAGTGAGCTTATTAAAATAGCACTTAACAATTGTTGAAAAAAGCGAGTGCAAAAATGAAGTATAATAATATTTTGTTGTGTCTGGCTGAAAAAAGCCAGTTCAATAACAACAAACAGCCGCTTAATCAAAGAAAAACAAATTAAGGAAAACAAAAAATAATGAATATATATACATATGTACATACATACATGAATATGAAAGCTCAATAAGGTCAAGTTGATGAGACAATCGTTGGACAGTCTTGGATGAGTAATTTGCATAAAGAACCAAGAATGATCTAGTCGAAATACCCCTTGAGCGGGCTTAAAGTGTTAAAACTTATTTTATTCCTTGAAAAAAGCGGTCGATTTTATATAGTTTTGCGGGCTAATGGAAAAAGTTATCAAAAGTTTTAATTAAATTTAAAGTGCATTTGGTATTCAAGAAATTACATACAAAATTTGATGGTTCTAACTGTTTTGGTTTTGGAGATCGGCAGACAATAAAAAAAAGATAAGATAAAATAATAATTCGCAGTATTTTAATTACTGAAAGTTCTTATTTCCAAGTGAAATATGTATGTACATATTTATTTATTTATTATTATTTATTTTTCCAATACATTCTCTTTCTCTTCAATAAACATGCCCAAACAGTTAAGACTGGAAACTGCTTTAATTACGAGTAACAAGCCAAGCGCAATAATCATAAAGACAAGGCATAAGGACAGCGAAAAAATAAAAAAAAAAAAAACGGAAAAGAAAACATGGCCTAAAAGAATTACAGCCATAAAGCAGCAGACATTGCATTTGCTACCATCAATTAAAATGTCTAGGTATGTAATCAAAGCTGCAGTTATTTCCTGCGCCCCCCTCGCGCTGACAGGAAATTTGCTCAATGTAACTACAAGAGAGATAGCATTAATAAGTATTGCACTCCAAATTCGAACTCACTCACCAGTTGCTTCATCTCTGTCTGCCATGCTCAATTTCTTGGTGCCATTTCTTTTCAACACTCAAAAGCTTCTCTTCTCGAAAGCTGCCCAAGTTGTATTTCGAGTACAAAAGAGACAACGAAACTTCACTCACGCACACAGGCGCATGCGGTTGGCTGCGTGACAGCACAGCGAAGGAGGCTCGTCGCATGCCGATGCTGCGCTGCGACTGCGCAGTTAGCTTTATGCTGGTCAAACAATGTGAAATCGTGACCGAAGTGGCCTGCTGCTGGCGTCGCTGCTGCTGTTGACCGTTGACGCACTCACGCACACACACACTCGTGCACACTTGTGCATTGGAATTCTGCGCGCTTAACGTTAACAATTTATTTGCATTTTTAATTTTCATGTTCGCTTGCATTTTTACTGTATGCGTGTATTGTGTGTATGTGTGTGTGTGTGAGTTGGTCAATCTTTGCCTGCGTACAGCAGAGATGCTGCTTGAGATTCCTCGCACATGGCTTCTATTTTAGGTCTAACTTGTTGCTTGGCCAAGTTGGCCAGTTGACCAGCAGCAGCCGCAGCCGCCTCGCCTCGCCTCGCTTCGCATTGCTGGCGCATCGTTGTAATTCAAGTTAGCTACAAAAATAGAATCTTAATTTATTGTTGCCGCCATCGTCGTCGTCGTCGTCGTCGTCGCTAGTTTGCTGCCCTTACATGGACATATCATTTTCATTTTTCATGGTGTTGTTGTTACGTACTTTGCTGTTGTCTATAGTTAGTGCTGTCACCCTGTCCCCCCGCTCTCCAGCCCGCCTGTTCCGCCTCCATCCGACAGCGACTAAAAACGTTTACAAGCCCCTTTTTTAAACGAAAGTGAAATGTGTTTGTAGTTGTTGTTGTTTGTTGTTGCTTGTTGCGGCATTCTAGTGTGCTGGATGGTTAAGTACAGTGCACATTCGCTAAATTGTAAATTGTATATTTTTAGTTAATTTTTAATTTGAAAAATATAATAATATAATAATAAATTTATTTAGAATGTTAAATTTTTTTTTTTTTAAATCCCATACTTTTATTTTTTTTTTTTGAACAATTCAAGTGTTGCCTGTTTGCCAGCTATAACTATATTTAGAAACAGTAGTTATGTGCCATAATTGTTAAGCGCTCTGGGGCTCGACGGGAACTCTGGGGATTGATACTGGGTCTGAGACTGGGACGGCTGCTAATTATGGAGACGCCGTCTGCAGCGTCTGCTGTTAGTTTGGTATGCAGCAATTTATAAGTGAAACTGATAAATTATACACATACATATATAGAGTACAGTACAACAGCCCTAAAGCTAATTGCTTACGGTCTAAATGGAATTTCCTAATAAAAACCTATGTTAAATGAATCAACTCCTCAAATATTTATGGCGTACTAGTTTTGGTTATTACGAAAGGTATAAAAAAAAATCATTTTTTATTTTTGAATATTTCATGCGAAACTGTTGCAAATAATTTACAGCCGCATGTTAATGAGCAGACAAAACAAATTTGTTTAGCCGAAGTGGTTTATTAAGACCCGCTTGATTGCCCATAAAAAAAAATATAAAAAAAAAGATCAAAAGGAAATAAATAAATAATATGTAAATAAAAACGTGTTTTCAAAAATACCCCCATCACGTGAGGCAGCCAAAGGCGGGGAGGGGAAGAGGAGCATTTGAAATCGCTGTCGGATTTTTGGTGACTCAGCCAGTCAGTTGCCCCAAAGCGATCCGAGTCCGTCGGCTTGAAGATAGCGCAAGCAGCGAAAAATACAACAAGAAACAAACAAGAAATTAAGAAAAACAACAACAAGGCGTTGCCCTTGACCATGTTTTGACAGCCACATGGCCGCTGAGCGCAGTTACCGTTAACAGCCCAAAACGGTGAAAACAAATTCAAACTAATCAAATGACAGACTCTACCTGAGCATTAACTCACCTTTTTGGTACAGCCCCGGTGTTGATTGACAGTGTCGCAAATGAGCAGATGTTTTTCTAATTTCTAACAAGGTGTCACAGCTCTTATGTCAAAGGTTTGGCTTAGCCTGGGAATTCGACCTGGCTTTAACCGAGCCTAGCTATAAATACATATGCACATATTTATTTACCTGACCCGGTTGCATTCAGAATTTGCTAGTTTCAAGCGGTTATTTGTTGTTTTTGTTTTTTGTTTACGAAACTGCGCCACAAAGTAAAACAGCGCACAAGTAGGCATTCTCTTAAAAAACGCGTTCGACTAGTAGATACCCTGTATTTGCTCGCAACAACCTTCCATAACTCTGTCATAACTGAACCGTTTTATAGACCCTAGGCCATTTTGATCAGGGATTATGCCTTTGATTAATCCTGAATTTCAAAGTTATACATTAGAAATTTTCAAATTTTGTTGGACAGTGTAAAATTCCGTAGTCTCTAGCAAAGGAAACATATATACTATATATAAACTCCTGTTCCTGTTAATAAAGTCACTTTCTCCTAGTTAAATGTTTACAGGGTGTTCAAAACGAAAGATGAGAAGGTTCGAGCACGATCTTAACTGTTCTACAGATCTATAGAAGTTCTAGTAAATCGAATAGCAAGCAGAACTTAATATGTCAGTTCTAGTTTGTTAAATACACAATGCTAGCAGTTAGTTTTGTAGCATAGCGAAATTTAGTGTCTTATAATACCTCATACACTCACACATACACGCACACATAGAACACATTTATAGGAATTCATGTATAATGCCCTATCTATATGGCATTGCGGACACCAAGTTTCTGGCAAAGAAGTATATCCAGAAAAAGAAGAAGTCAGACGATTATCCACCAATCAAATTTCGTAAAAATTCACTGATCGCGGGTCAACTGAAATTCGATCATAATGCCTGGCCTATTCAGTTTCGTATATCGCCCGCATCCCTCGTCGAGCTCTGTGTCAATGTCGTGGACAAACTGCCCTTGCCATCGATCTATGAATGGACCGACAAGGATATACGGCTTTGGATTTTCCGCTATGGCTACCCACAGTATATGGTGAGTTCATACAATCGATATACATATGTATGTGTGTATATAGGGGTAATTAACATCTTAAGGAAAGGAACAAATATTTAACGCACTCAGAAAAATTATAGTTTTTTTTCACTCAAGACCTAGACCAGAGAAGGAAATTCATATTTCAGGAACGTTTACATAAAGTTAAGCTAGTTTAAAAACCCAAAAAAAAAAAAACTTCATGAAATTCAGCGAAAAATGCGAAAATTTTCAGTGTATTATTTTTGTATGTTTGATTGATATAGAAGAGAAAACATGACTAAAATGGCCTCGGGATTAAAAATCGGTTCAGTTTTAGCAAAGTTATAGGAGTTTGAAATCTTGGAAGGGCATTTTTATGGTGTTTTTATTCAACTAGAAAGTTTCTGTTGTATACCAATATTTATAATAAGAACTCACAGAACACGTTTCGGGTGAATATGATCTGGGGCAAGAAGCTGCTGCTGCTGGACGCCGATGCTCTGTCGGCCATGAACATCAAGGACTTTGAGCACATCAAGCATATTACGTACGGCATACGGATGTTGTTCCACTTTGAGCTGACGAAATTCTCGCGCAACATCTCGCTGCCGGATGAGAAGCCGAATGAGCTATATTTGCTGTGGCACACGCAGTCAGGTGTCAACTATGACGCAGTGCGTCGCTCCGATCTGTACAGACGGATGCAGATTCTACGCGAGCGAGCACTCAATTTAGATCACTGGGATATGCTTGACTTGTGGCTGCGTCGCGAACGGGAGCGCAAATATACGGAAGTCATAGCACTCGTGCCGCGGTACAATATGTACCGTTGCCCCCCAGCAGCAAAGGTGGAGGCATTCGAGGAGGCGGACACTGTGGAGGATTACATATGCCACATCTGTATACCGCCCTGCGAGTGCCATTGGACCGACCGAGACACGAATCTTCCCTGGCGCCTCACCAGCCTCACACACGGTCTACCCGCCACCCACAGCAAGTGGATCGCCAGTCAGAATACCTGTGCCCAGTGTATACCGCCGTGTGAGTGCCGCTGGCCATCCCGTTATTATCTGACCGGTACTGTCATCCGGTGTCTGCAGCACAAGTTCCCCGAAAAGTTTGCACCCATTTTCGATGAGCGTATCACGACGATAGTGCGTCCCAGTCTCGTGGAACGTTGGACGCGTTTCTCAATTTGATTTACCATGAACATAAAATATTGTCTTATATTTAGTCCGTCCTAATAAAATATTATTTAATCAAGATTCGCAAACTTGTTGATTTTTTTTCTTAGTGTACATACTTACTCCTATATAGAGTTTCCGATTGTAGTTGATTTGATCTGCCACCACCACAATATGCGGAAGTTTGTGCCTCAATATGAAATAAACACATACATCATTTTAATTGGGAAAGTATTTTTAATTTGATCGATTTTATCTGGATAATTTCTGCTGTATATCGAGCTGAAATCGCTCTACCGAGAGTGCTCTTACACATAGAGGACTATGTGATACCCTGTACAAAGTTCGACAACCATAAAAGCATCCGTAAAGAGAGAGAGAGAGAGAAGTAAAAAGAGAGTGAGAGAATAGTTACAGAGAGAGATAGAGAGAAGTAGCAGAGAGAGAGAGAGAAGTAACAGAGAGTGAAAGAGAGAGAAGTAACATAGCGAGAAAGAGAGAGAAGTAAAAAGAGAGAGAGAAGTAAAAAGAGAGCGAAAGAGAAGTAACAGAGAGAGATAGCGAGAAAGAGAGAGAGAGAGAGAAGTAACAGAGAGAGAGGGATAGAGAGAGAAGTGAAGAGAGAGAGAAAGAGAAGTAACAGAGAGAGAGAGAGAGAGAGAGAAGTAACAGAGAGAGAGGGAGAGAAAAAGAGAAGTAACAGAGAGAGAGAGACAAGTAAAAGAGATAGAGAGAGAGAAGTGAAAAGAGAGTGAGAGAGAAGTTACAGAGATAGAGAGAGAGAATAACAGAGAGAGAAGGTAGAGAGAGAAAGAGAGAAGTAACAGAGAAAGATAGATAGAGAGAGAGAAGTAAAAAGAGAGTGGAGAGAGAAGTAACAGAGAGAGAAGTAACAGAGAGAGAAGTAACAGAGAGAGAGAAAAAGAGAGAAGTAACAGAGAGAGAGAGAAGTAAAAGAGAGAGAGAGAGAAGTAAAAAGAGAGAGAGAGAGAGAGAGAGAAAGAGAGAGAAGTAACAGAGAGAGAGATATAAATTGTAGTAACAGATAGAGAGTTTATCAGCACACTTCACATAAACACACTTCACATAAAACATAACAACAGCCAAAACCTGCATAGCTTACCTGAATTCTTGAGAATCGAGTAGAAGGGCACCATTTAACAGACGTTATTTTTGAATAACATCGCAGCGGAGATGTTATCTAACACAAGAAATAGCCTCTTACAACCTCGGAAATCATACAGACTGAAATTGCTAAGTCATAAATAATTTCGTTTAATTTTTACTATCTAAATACTAGAAACTAAACGTTTACTCCCAATTTGCACAGCTGACTTAAAATACCAGAACTCTTAATTATTAATTAATATACATATGCCATATAAATTAATGTTAATACATTTAATTGAATTGAATATACGTACGTTACGTCTAAAACCCGTAATAAAAGTTCAATAGCATCTATAGCCTAAAGGCAATTTAAAAACTATCAAAACAAAAACTATAACTATTAATTCTGCTAATCAGCTAGTTTTTACGAACTTTACACAAACCCATCATACCCTCTCTCCCCGCTGTGCAATCAGGGCAACAAAAAGGTACAGTACAAAAATAAAACAAACAGCACAAAAATTTGAATTTTGCATCCCACGACGACGGCAACAGCAAAAACAACAATAACAACAGCAGCAGCGACAGCAGCAGCGGCGACGGCAGCAGCAACACTAATACACGCATACGCGACCCATTGTAAAAACGACCCCATTGAACCGAACGCAAGTGCTGTCAGCGTCGACGTCAGCGCCGGCGTCGACGCCAACAGCGCCGGCGCGTCGCATGCTCGGAGCAAACAAAAGCGACTGTCGTGCAGGCTAAATTTTCAGTTCAGTTCCAACAATCGGAGTGTCAAGCAGCTGCCAAAGACACAGGCGAGCGAAGAGGCTCAGGCAAAAAGCAAACAGAAAACAGCAAACGCAGAAGGCAAAGAGCCAGAGGCGCAACTCAGCAAACAAACTGTTTGAAAAATTTCGTTCAAATCGAATCGAATCAAGAAATACGCTGAAAAATTTGCCTGCGCATGCGCTGCTCTCAGAAAGTGCTTTTATTCAAATTAAACAGCTGCCTCACAAGTTTTTGAAAATAACACAAAAGATTTTGCAAAAGCAAAAAAAACTAAAGAGAAATAACAGCAAACAAAAAAAAAAACAACTGTTATGTACATTTAATTAGTGTAATACTATAAAACGCGTGTGTTTCGTGTGTTTGTGTGTTTTAAATACATAAGTTGTATGTAGTACAAATATACATATATACGTATATATGTATATGTGACAGTGACATCGAATTCCAATCACAAATCCTTTTCTTGCAATCATTTTAATCAATCACAAAAAACGCGAGTTCATTTTTTGTGTTATTGTCGCGAGTTTTGTTGTTGTTGTTGTTGCGGGTGTTAAATAGATGTAAAATACTCGAATTTATCTTTATATAAATTGTGAATTAGCGTGTGTTGAGCCAATTTCATCATTTGCTGTATATAATTTACGTTTTAGGTCATCCTCAAGTTCAAGGTGGGTTCAAAATCTGCAAAATAAAACTCATAAATGTACATATATAAAAAATCTGAAGTGTTTCAGGAAATCAATTTTATATGGTTTCAGTTTGTGCTTTAAAAGTGTGCCATTTGTTAAAAACGTTTAAAATCCTAGAATTTCAAATATAATTTTTTACAGTTGGTTGTTATAAATAGAATAAATTCTGGAAGTAATTGCTTGTAAATCAGATTTGTTTCCGCATTTTAGAAAAGTGGTTTTAGAATTGCATTAACTTTAAAATGCCAAAAACAATTTATTTGAAATTTTAATCTCAAAATTTGTTAAAAAAATTCAAGAAATTTTGCAATATTATATAATAAAGGTAAATGCATTTTTCAAATACGTTAAAGTAAAGTTTTTGAAGTTAAATTTATTAATAGAAATTCTTAGTATTGAAATTCTAAATTCTAATCAATAAGTTTATATTAAAAGCTGCGCAGCGTTTAAATTAAATATTTAGTCAGTTGCGATTAGATAAAGTTTGCAGAAATTTCACAATTCTAATAAAAAAAAGTTTTTCCTCTAAGTGCAATAAAGTTTTATCAAGAAATGTGTAAACTGCCCTTATTGTATTAAGTAAATATTAGACGAACTGCGATTAATTGTTTATAATCTAGTTGTATAATATATCCTAAAAGGAAACAAACAATTACAAGAGTTCAAAAGAAATCTTTGCGGCATGACGACCTGTGACATTTTCGGCAAATATACTCATCAAAAGATATATGTACTTATGTATATAGATGAGAGGAGAGTATAGCCTTGTTAGTCAGCAAATGACGTACGGCTAGAGAAATGGGCGAGTGAATGAATGCCTCAATGTGTTGCATGTGACACATACATATGTACATACAAACATACGTATGTCGTATATAGCCAATGCCCAAGGCACACAGTCGTACAAAATATATTTAATTATAAGTATAGTATATTGGCCGACGACGCTTTCTCTGCGGCTAATAACATGGCAACACGCAGAGGACTAATCATGTCAAGCAAGGACAACAACATGGACAGTTATGTACATACATACATACATACATATATATATACTATATAGCTATATGTTTTGAATCATCATCCCCCACACATGGGCAATTCGAGTTTGGTTTGTTTGCCACAGCGTTTGCCAAATATTTGCACTCTATTCAAATTTACTTAATTTGTGGTCTTTCTAATGGCTTATTCATCCTTGTTGATAGGTTGATAGTACATACATACATACATACATACATATGTTTACTGTTTGCGTCGGCTGTTTGTGTTGCTAGGGCCTAGAACTTGACACTGATTATTATGTAGTCTGGAGTTAAACATGTGCAGTACGCAATTTGCATACTTGTACACTCAGCGAAAATGTGGTAGCTTAATGCAAATTGCAATAAACTGACTACATTTGTCAAATAAAACTGCAAATAAAATACAATTTTTTTAATTTAATTTTCTTTAAATATATAAAATTGTTAAAAAAGTTTTTAAGTTAAAATTGTGTGAGGAATTTATTTTGAGCAATTTAGAATTTTCTTAAAACAGCTGAATATTCATTTCCAGAAATCGAAAAGAATTTAAATTTTTAAAACTTTTTCTATAGATTGTAATTTCTATAATTAATATTTAGAATATAATTTATTTAAATTGAAATTTTTGTATGGACAAATTTTGTAAATTCTGGAAAACTCTAAATGCTTACATCCCTGTAATATATTAGATACTTCTAACTTTACAACATTATTGCCCCTCTTGTTACTCAGCTTTATCTCTCGACACTCAGCAAGATATATTGCACTAACAAAATCATCAGGTGTCAGTTATCAAAGGCGCCAGCAAGAATTTTACCCGACTTTGATGCAAGGCGACTCTTTTTCGATTTCTCATGCCACTTGAACAGGTAACGGTTATATTAATGTATAAAGTATACGTTACATTTAGTACTTGAATTCGATTTTAGGCGGCAACATTTAAAGAGTCACGTGAGACGGGTGTCTATTTCTCAAATGTTCGCGATAAGCAGCGCCTTTTTTTAGACTATAGACCCTAGAGAACTGAATGTCTAGTCGTTGATAGTACCATTCATATCTTAACAGTTAGTTGTGAATGAGCGAGCCGCTGTTCAATCTATCATGTGCTACTTATCTTCTGCCTTTTCGGGTCTGAGTCATGTGCAGACCCACCTTTTTTCTTCTTCTTCTTCTTCTATTTTCTTATCGCTATCTATATTTGCTATCTGGTTTGCGCGGTAGACCAATTTAAATATCGTCTCACTCATTGAAAGTGCGCACGTTTCAGTCGCGGTCTCAGATCGCATACACGGGACGATGCGATAAGATAAGGTAGCGGGGGGTTTACGTACTGAGAAAGTTTCATTAGCGAGTAGACTGTCTACAAGTAACTATAATTATCGACTTGATGCATATCACGCACTTGCACATCACATGATATCATATCATATAACATACATACATACATACATACATATATCGTTCTGCATATTTCGTTTCTAATTTAGAATTTCGTTTTTCATATCTTTTCCACTTGTAGTTTACACGGGCGCCATGTCGAATACGGAGAAACGAGGTCTACAGCGAGTACGAAGTAAGTGCATAAAACAAAAATACCCTATACATATATAAATTGTATTCATTATAGTTGGCGACAACTGTACGCAAATCCCCATAAATATACTAGCTATAAAGACGAGCCCCTTTTTTGTTCGTTTGATAGAAGAAAATTTACTATCGTTCAATTGAAACGCACTGGAAATTCAGTTATAAACAAATTGATTGAATTGACCAGCCCTCGATATCATTTATTTCATACTGTTGACAGCTTTCGATTGGTGTCAAATGGGACATGTTCAATTGAAGGTTGCACATGAATGAACCGAATGAATGAATGGAGGAGGAGCACTTCTGAAAGGGTATTAAAATGTGCTGCACTCTGTAATTAATTTGAAACTTAATTGTTGCAGCGTTTCCATTGAATTTCATTTGTTTGCCATTGATTTTTAACTGTTTTGCATATTGACATACAAATAAATTGAATTGATATATTTTTCTGTGATTTAGTTAGAGTGAAATTTAAGTGTATTTTACGCTTATATCATTTTCAATTAAATGTTTAAAGCACTTTCTAGAAAAAAAGAATTTCGAGAGTATATTATAAAAATCAAATATATTATATAGAATACCATATAAATGCCATTTAATTTATATCCAAATTCTGATGAAGTTTACTACATTCATAAACCTGCAGCTATGCGTCAATCCTTGACAAATATTCAATATTAGCTCTGATATCATCACATTTCTCTCATTAGCTTGAGCGTTGTCATACCTACATATATATATATATATAACTGAACAACATTATGATGTGTCCAGCTGGACGTAAGCTGTCCACTCTGACGCCACTGCTGTGACATTTTGTGGATTACTCATAAATACCATAAACTATGCAAACAAATTATCACAGTCACGCCAGTTGAGCACGTCGCTTGACTACGTCCACTCTCGGTTTACGCCGGAATGGGACGGCAGCGGCAACTGTGTGCGGTGGGTGGCTTTGTTCAGGGACTCAAGTTATACAATGTTGCCAACAGCACATTGGGACCTATACACAGTTTTAGTTGCAAAAAATAAATTTAGAAAAATAAAGTATGCATTAAATATGCTAAATTAAAAAACCTAAAAATTTCAGAAGTTCTTCAGCTATTTTTACCTTACCCCAATTGTATTTTTATATTTAGTGCTTTTGCCCCACAGTGCAGCGTTGCACTGAAGGTCTGCTATTGTTATTAATACCATTTTATACATTAGACGCTAAATTGCGAGATAGAAAAAAAATCAACAAAAAAAAGTTAATAGCCAAATCAGCGTTGGTCATTGGAGTATTTTAGCTATTTACCACTTTTGTCCGCAGACAGCCGTACAGAGGGGCACAAGGGGAAAATTCTCAGACAATGGCCACACATCAGTGCACATTTGATACTATATATATATATATAGAATATATGTCGTTCCAATTAGATAAGCCGGATGTGCTAACCAAATATCAAAGCTGGCAATTAACACAACTAAATATAATCAAGGTGTTGCAGGAGGAGGGGGTGTTAAGCGCGGAGGGGTAGACGGTTTAAGTCAGACGAGTTGTTGACACATATTTACTGAAATGTCCTTCATGTCAATAACACAAATCAACCATACAAAACGCCATTTAATTATGTTAATTGTTCATAAACTTTAACCATTCACAAGAAATAACGATAAAAAAAAAACAAAAACAACAAGTTTTATGGCTGTTTGCTGTTATTAATATGCAGTTAACACCCACGTTAATCACTCAAATCAAAATGCACCACGTAGTGCAGCATAAACACTTGATTATTCCGTGTCCCTGCACTTGACTAACTGCCCCGAAGGTGGGGAACAAACACAATACAATATAATACCTGTAAATATATGGAAAAAAAATAACCGCATTGCAAATGCACTTCGTACGACTGGCAGCGAAGGTCAGCTCTGACCAATGTTATTTAATATGTGAAAATAAAAGAAAGAGAATGGTGTGCAAAATAAATTATTTATCATTATGTAAAATAAATATGTATTATATATATATATATATATATATATATAATTATAAGTTTAAAATTTATTGGCAGCTTTCTTCAATTCAAAAATCTCAAACAGAAAAATACAAATTTTCAATCAGGTCGCAATATTTCATCAAATTGTAAAAAAAATGTATTTTTTTTTTGATCATAACACAAAGTTTGCTTCTTAATTTAAATATTGTAGAATATTTCTTTGCTCCAAATTATTCGCAAACATTTTAAATAATTCCATTTCTATAAGATATTATAAATATAAAAAAAAAACACTAAGAGATGGACAGAAACTTATCAAAATAATGGACTCTTTTGCTAAGTTTACAAATGTCTGTATATATATTATATTTGCATAAGAAATGAACAAGTTGAAGTTCTATTGTATAAACACTTGTCAAGCCATCGAGCCCTGATAAGCCTAAGCCCTGAACTTAGCAACAGCCGTAACTGGGGAAACCACATTTCAAACAACTACACAAGACTCACATTTCAAAACTACTATGTATATATGCATATAGATATACGCTGATTAATCAAATTTGCCCTATGACTAATATCAATTTACAGTATTTTTAATGCCACGTGAAGTTTTCAATACTTTGTTTGCCACTTTTTAATTTTTCAGCTTAGCTGAACAATTGCCATTAAAAACAGGCATTGTTAATAGAGAAATTTAGTGCCGCTTTTTGTAAGTTTTATGATTTTTTTTTAATACGCAGCATTAATTAAGTTCGAGTTCATTCGAGTTTTTGATGCATGAGTTGCAGGCACGTCTTAGAAATAAAAAATAATGAATTTTTAAATTGGCGTTAATTAATTTCTTGGAACTTGAAGTTGTTTAGTCAATTGAGCACGTTATTGTGTCGACTTAATAAAGCCATTTATTATTATTTTTTAGTATTTTTTTTTTTTGTATATTTGTTACAACTCTTAATTACAACGTAAATCGATAGCGAAAACCTGTCGGAAAAACGATAAAACTACAATTTTGATTGACATATTCCATTTATATTGCCCCACTGTATTGTTCGGGGTATTGAGTATTAAGTGCACATAATTTCATGTTATTTATTTCCGTTCCATGGCACACTTTTGATACAATTAAAAAAAAAAACTAAAACACGACGCATTTAAAATTACAAAACTACCCAAAAGAGCCACAAAGTTCAAGAATGTCTCCGGTCACTGAACGTCTAATTTAATCAAATCAACTGAATGAAAATTAAAATAAAAAAAAAAACGAAAAATAGAATAAAAAGTGCCGCGCATGCAAAAGCAACAGCCGACTTTGAACCGATTCCATGTTAATGTCGCTGTCTCCGTCTCCGTCTCTGTCCCTGTCCCTGTCCCTGCTCCGGCGTACACTTGTCTGACTTGTCCGATAAGCCACACAGTAGCCCCAAAGTCAATACGAAATTAATTTTGTTCATAGCAATAGATTGTAAATAGAATTTTATAACATGGAGCGGAACAAGCCCCCTCTCTGTCTGGCCTTCGTTAAGTTCTTCTGCGTATACCCTGTAATTTAGACAGCTTAGAAATAGAAAATCGAATTCTTTTGTACTCAAATTGTCTAATAAATATTTTGCTAAAAATCTCATAAATCAGCTTTCGATTAACTACAGGGTATCTTAAAGTCTAGCTCGCTCGCAAGCCTACGATTTTCAATATTATAAATACTCAAGACAGTTTTTAAGTACTACCTAAATAAAAGAACTCATAAAGCTATATTAGTATTGTCTGCAGGGTATCTGAAGGTCATGCGCTCTCTTTATCTCATATTTCATTCAACTTGTTACTATGAGTAGTGCTATTAAATTCCCAAATAAAAATTCTATTTTAATTAGTTTTTATATATGTATATGTATATTGTTATTCACCAGTGGAAAAATATGAAATGCCCGAAATTTAAAAGCTTATAATCGCAAATACTTAGAACAGATCATTAAATTGTTTAAATGTTTTTGTTTGTTTGTTGTTGTTTTTTTTGCCAGCCTGGCGCTGTTGTAATATGTGAGTTTAGCTGTTCTGTTAGACGAGCCCCCCATTTCGAGAGAATTTGTATAACAAGCACAAATAAATGACGGGGCTAATAAAAAAAAGCACACGTTTGTATCTGTAGTTGTAGTTGCTGTTGTTGTTGTTGTTCACGTGTATCTGATAGATACATTTCTGCAACGAGATGTTGCTCAGAACAGACAGTTGTTAAAGTAATTAAATGTTAACAGCTGGCATTAGTTTCTTGTGTCTTATCAGCTGCGTATAAATAACGCCTATAATCTATAATCTATAATCTATCAGATGTGATTTGTAGTATATATGGTTGCAACCGTCTGTGGCAGATTTTCCTCACTGCACTTTGTACCAAAGCGCGACAAGTGCAATACTCGAATCATACAACAACAACAACAACAAAAAAACAGAAAAAAAACCGATTCAATGCGTACAAATATTCCATGCTCGTCATGGAATTTACCCGCAGGAATGAAAGTAGGACAATGTTAAAGATGTGCATCTTTCACTTGCCGAACAATTGCAATGAAATTAAGTCTAGTATCAGCATAATATATGTATATTATAATATAGGCATACATATAGAAAACACAATCGGCCAATCAGCCGTGCAATTGTATGCGGGCTCCATTGATAAATAAACAAATAATACATACATACATATGTTTATTGTAAGAAAATTAAATAGGTTTTGTTCAACAATTGAATGCGCATTGCATTGAAATAAATGAAATGCACAAAACTCTGAAACCAGTTATACAAAAAAAAACAACAAAAAAACCATAAAAAAACAGCGAAATATATAAAAAAAAAATAAATGGAGATAAAAATGTTGAAACAAGGCTAGTTCCGTAAAAATTGTGCATTGGAAATCAGTTAGCAACGGAAATGTATCTACAAGTTAACACAGCTGACAAGCTAATAATTGTATCTAGAAGGCGAGTCAACAATGCCAACAATTGGCAGTCAGACAGACAGACAGACAGACAGACAGTTAGAAATGCGAGTGCAAACAAAGCCCATTACAAAACGACATATTTAGCAAACAAACTGTAACTGTCTATATATATAGTATATACTATATAGTATACTAGAGGTATTATGTATCTGGAAAAGTGAACTCGTGATTTGGGCGCGTCTGCTACGCACAACTATAAAACAATGCTAGGTATATATGTATATATATAATTGGCAAGTTGACAAAAGCATAGCAAAGCGTATGACGTCGATATTGGGTTGGGGAACAAATTTTCCAAAGGAAAATCACCGATCACATGGGTCTTTGGATAAATGCCACACGTTTTATACATACATACATACTCAATAGATCTTTACCGTTAAACATGAGGCGCCCAACAGTCGGTCGAGGCTATATAGTATTTGTGTGAGTATTTTCACCTCTATAACAGATACATATATGCAATTTTGAAGGTCAGGAAACGCGCACACCAAAAATCTAAATTGTATTTTCTATATACATATATTGTCTAAGTTCATTATGCACCCATTTGCCGGCATTTTTTGGTCAAGGAACTCTAAAGCGTGGAGCTCTAAAATATAGTCGAAAATTTCAACAAAATTAAAAATGTTTTAAGTGCTATGTTTGCGTCAAATATACTTGTTACATTATATAAAATGACGGAAATGCGTCTTTGCTCATTAATTGTATTTATTAAGTAAAATAAACTTTTTCATCGGTCACACAAGTGCAAAAACATTTGCACAAATGCCAATTTTGTATTTACATATGTAAATTAATTGATTTCGTTGAATTTGCAACTCAACGAACTCTCTTTTAAGTGACTCAAATCTGAACTCAAACTCGAATATTGCATATATTTTGTGTTAAAGTTTCAGATTCACATGCTGCTGCGTCTGGCGTCTGAAATTAGCATACAAAATAATTTTAGTATCACGTTTGCCCCCAAAACATTGTTTCCATTTCTTCTTCTTGTTGTTGTTGTTGTTTTCGCAAACTTATTCGCCGTTTCTTAATGAGCTTCTCGTTTGGGGCTATTTTTAAGCAATTTTTTTATGAGCCTTTTATGCTTGGAGACCCATTAAATGATCTTTTCGGTTATTTAAGATTTAAAACTTGTTTCTTGTTTTTTCTGTTTATATAAGCAAACTCAATTGTTTCAATATTCGTCTGGCTTAAAAACGAAAGCTAATAAATGCTAAAGTGCAGCTCTTTATTTATTTGCAAACCAAAAATTCAAAAAATGTATATGTTTAATATTTACTTTTTATTTTTTGGCAATACTAGCTTTGTTTGTGATTCAAGTTTACATGGCTTTAAAAATGATTACTATTAATAAAACTTTTATTTAGTTTTGTTGCTCTTAGAAGCCGGTTTGTTTTTATTATTTACTGTTGTTTGTAAAACACAAAGTTCAACCTTCAATTCATTTATTTTGCAAAAGCAAGGTATATATAAAAAAAAAAAACATTTAATTCTGACCGGTATGGATCTTGTTTTTTCATCTGAATACAAAACACAACAACATTTTGAACGACAATTAATCAACAAACAAAAACAAAAAAACAAAAAATAAAAAAACTTGCTCAAAGGCAGACCACATTGAGAATTCTTGGAAAGCGTTAAAAATTTCTGGGGATGAGTCATCAAGGCTGTCAGTACAGTACCCCTTGGGCCAAATACATTAGTGGTAAAGTTCAGCCAAGTGCGATGTTTTTTGAAATTCAATTTTGAAATATTGAAATAAATATTGAAAGTTATATATTTAAATTGTAGCTAAAGCCCCTTAAGACAGATTTTAAATATAGAAATATAATCAAATATAAAATATAAAATATACTTCTTATTTGAATTTCACTCAATATATATTAAAACTATACTTAATTAAATACAATTTAATCGTATTAATTTAAAACTTTATAGTTTCTCAATCCAAAGCTCACATTAATTTATTGAACATCATTTTTTTGTAGCTTATCTCAGAATATGTCACATTGATTTAAAGCATTTAATTCGGTTATTTCCGGTCTAGGCTTGTACTATATAAACATATACCAATATTATTTATAGCTATTGTAAATCTTAACAGAGAAGCGGCTATAAATAAACTTTTGCAACGAATCGTGCTCTTATCAGAGGTCTATCACTGAACACTTCGAGACAACACGCTCACTTAGCATTGATTTAAAAGTGTCATGAATAATATAGAAGAAATTATGAATACTATACTTATTTGTCTTATGTGTCGTGCCATTCATCCAAAGTTTTCCATGACGTTAGGACCCAACCAAAACCGATGCATGCACTGCCAATTAAAGACCAAATCAAGAAACAATTTTCAAAAAAATATTGCTAAAAATCAAAAACGTTTTTTGAAGGTCGCCCCGGAGCAAAGTTACGAATCTTCTCTACTGACAAAAACAAACAGGTTGCAATTTTTGGAAGCATTAGCAAATAACATTATTTTATAATACATTTTTGAATTAAAAATTGAATTTTGATGCACGTTTTACTGGTTCTAGAATATTTAAGAAACTACCAAAAGCCGCTAGACGGTCAAAAGACTTTGGAATCTGATCTGAGCGGCTTTTAGCTTGTTTTGTGGGTTAGCTTATTTGAATACCGCCAGCAAATTGTTGTTTTTCAATGTGGTATCTCTGAGATACAATCGTATCTGAATGCGTTTGCATTCGATTAACATTAAATAGCGCCACACTAGACGGCCGCTAGACGAACCCGAATGATAAGCAGCCAGCCAGCCACCTGTCTGGCCAAGTGGAGAATAGGGGGGGGGGATTCACAGTGTACTTCCCTTCCCATTGATAACATAACGTGCGACTGTCATACGGTTTTCATAAGCAGCTTTCTCGGCGCACCGCTTTTGATTGGCTTGGATTGCAGCGGCCGAAAAAAGCCGCTTTTGTTGCCGCCCGACATCAGCTTTAACAACTTTGTAACAACTTGAACAAAATTTATGCACACGCGCAACTGTCGCAAATTAAAGTTGAAGTTGGACGCCTCTTCGATGGCGGAGTTCATTGGCATCCCAAATGAATGCAGTTTGGTTTTTTATTTTCTTTTATTGCAGTGTACATTTTAATGGGCTGGGTATTGTTGTTCCTTAAGGAATTATGTGACGCAGAGAGAGAGATTTTGTGGAAATGTTTCTTGAGTTGCATATTTATGTTGCAATGGAAACACAATTGAATCATTATGTCCTATAAATGTTATAATAACTATAGGTTGAATTTTGAGTTGTGCTATGAAATAGCAGTGCCGTTGCGTCCCTCCTGTTATACTGTCAAATGGCACTATTAGTCAAATTTTGGTACACAAAGTTATTGGTAAAGTAATTTGCAATCATTTTCCAATATTTTGTAGATTATGGCAGCTATATGTTTAATGTAGTTTTTTTACATGAGTAATATGAGTGTATATATATTTGTTTTTTAATATAATATTTTCATTATTATTTTCAGATTCTATGCAAATATAGTTCAAAGTTAAAAACACCATATTTAATAGATAAATAAAGTTCAAGGATTATTATTTTAATATTTGTACAAGGCAAGGGTATTCCAAATTCCACATTGCCGTACATAACTGTTCTTTGTTGTTTCCATCGTTCTCTGAAATTGTGTGCCGCACAATGCACTTTGGCACTTTAATCTTTAATCTTCGCTCTTTAATAACTTACAAAGACAGCCAAAAAAGGAAGAAGCATCCACTTTAGTCGCCGCTTAATGGCCAAATTGTTGCCAACTCTGCCAATGATGACGTTGACAATGATGATCATGATGATAAAGTTGGCCGCTGAATCAGCAAAACATAAGTCAACACATAAGTTATATTATCTTGTAATTTAATAGCTTTGGCTGCACCCAAATCGCCAAATCAAATTGATGTGCAATTTGATGTTGTTGTTGTTATTGTTATTGTTGCTGTTGTTGTTTTTCTCATTGTATTGAGGTCAAATATTGACAGTCTGTTTGTTAATGAGTTTTATCGTGTCGTTAATAAAGTTAATAAATGCGCTTATCGCGCCGCATGTAATACAAACAAATTATTACATCAGTCTTATTTACAGCACTCGATAGTTCCAGGTACTAACACTGGATGCTTCAGTTATCTCTTCTTTGTCTCTTAATGGCTCTATAATACCGGTTCATTTCATTTTCCACTGCGGTTCGAACCGGTTTTGGTCATTTCATAACGAACTTCCGATCCTAGATTTGTTCAGGTTCCAATCATTTCTTATCTGGCCCCTTTTTGCGCTCTAGCAAATATTCCACACGCGCCAACATGTCAAATATATTCATAATAATAATGTATTCATTTGTTGTCTATTTTGATTATAATCAGACCACCCAAAAGAATTTTTTTTAATAATAATGGTTACTTATGAAATATGAATTTTTATGAACTTGATTTAGAAATCGTACTTGAGATTTTCTCCTAAAAAATTGGTATAAGAAAAAATTTAAAAAATTTTAAATAAGTAACATATTTTAATAAATTAGAATCAGCTCTCAAAACATACTTTTCTTAATAGCTTCATATTTTGGAATAATTTTGTTGTATATTGTATTTTTTTTAATATTTTTTGAAGACAAATTAAAAACTTAAATGCTTTTGATATTTTTAAAATCCATTTAGTTTTTATGATTGGTGACATCTTTTTATTAAACCTTTTAACTAAATGGCAACTCTGTCGCCAAGCAAAAAAATATAAAATGGCCATCGAAATATGTTTTTCTTTAAAATAAACTAGTTCAGGAGCCGAACCAGCAATGATTTGCCGTTTGTGTTAGTAATAATAAACATAATTTATAACTTCTAATCATAATTTATATATAAAAACTGTTGCTCATCCTTTATCTATTTGCTTCCTTTGCAGATATGCTATCATGTCGTCAAGTATTAAATCTGCTGACAATGCTCGGCTTTATGCTGAACTATGCCCTGAGAGGTGAGTACCGGGAAATCCTTTTAACCTACTATACTTAAATAAATCGTAATTCTTTTCTGCAGTAAATTTGACCATTGCCATTGTGGACATGGTAATGCCAAATGTCACAAATCCAGTCAGCCAAAATAGCAGCCTGACGGCGAATAACGGTACACTGGATCTGACGGGGAATAGCACCACCTCCAGCTACAGTCCCGGCAGCGGCATCCTTAGCAACACCACCTCGGTGAATGGTGTGGATGTCTATGAGGAGCGCTTTCCCTGGGACTCCTACCAGACCAACTTTGTGCTCGGCTGCTTCTTCTGGGGCTATGTCCTTACAGAGCTGCCGGGCGGTCGTCTCGCTGAATTGATCGGCGGTCGTCGCGTCTTTGGACATTCCATGCTCTGGGCAAGTCTCCTGACCTTGATCACGCCGCTGGCGGCGCACATGAGCTATGTCGCGTTGATCATTGTCCGCGTCGCCCTCGGATTCATGCTGGGCGCCTCCTGGCCGGCCATTCATCCGGTGGCAGCTGTCTGGATTCCTCCAATGGATCGTTCCAAGTTCATGTCCAATATGATGGGTGAGTTAAATTGCCATAACTTTGTCAAAACTGAGCCGATTCTCGATTCCAAAGACTTTTTAGTTTAGATAATTGCTACATTTAAAGTTGATAAACTAAAACTTTGCGAATTTGCTGTAAATATTCATGTAAATTACATTAATCCTACATGTGAAGTTGATAAACTAAAAATGTTCCCAAGAAATGGTCTTTCAAGTCTTTAAACTGCCATAACTTTATCAAAACTGAACGGATTTTCAAAAACAATATTTTTTTGATTATAGCTAAGTCTCTATAGTAATGCTACATTTAAATCATATTTTTAATCTCTACTGTCTTTCCCTCATCCAGCTTCTTCTCTGGGTGCTGCGATAACGATGCCTGTTTGTGGTTATCTGATTTCGGTTTGTGGCTGGGCGAGTACCTTCTATCTGACGGGTGCCATAGGACTGGTGTGGTCGCTGTGTTGGTTCACCTTTGTATACGAAACACCCGCAACGCATCCGCGCATTACGGCGGAGGAGAGGCGGGAGATTGAGGAGGCCATTGGCACATCCACCTCGAAGAAGCGACCCAGCTATGTGCCCTGGGGTCAGTTGCTCAGCTCGCCGGCTGTTTGGGCCATCATCATTACCCACGGACTCTCCGTCTTTGGTTTCTTCACGGTGATTAATCAGCTGCCCACTTTCATGTCCAATATTCTGCATTTCGACATCAAGAAGGTGAGTTTCCAAGGAATTCTATTTAATTTGAATGGTTTTTTTAAAGGAGGTCTTTTTACTTTACAGAATGGTTTGTTCTCATCGTTGCCTTATCTGGGCAAGTATGTGATGGCCGTGGCCTCCTCCTATCTGGCCGATTATCTGCGCCAGAGGGGCGCTCTCAGCACCACCGCAACCCGCAAGCTCTTCACCACATTCGGTAGGTTTATCATTTTAAATGACTCCACAACTAGGTTGATCATCGGTTTTATTATAATTAAGTCATGAATTGTAAGAAATACACACATTCTTTGATAAGCAAGAGGAGCTGAGTTAATATATGTATTTCCGTTCTATCCATTGATTTTACTGACTATGTGAACTCTGTCAGCTTTAAAGCTATCTTGATGAAACTTGGCATACATGCATATTTGATGCATAGGGCAGTATATATGGTAAAATCGTCCATATCGGAACATTATTTCGTATAGCTCTCCTAGGAACCAAAGGTTGATATTTGAGTTCTTGTATGAACAACTTTTTCCCTTTTCAAGATATCTCCATAAAAACTTACAAATTACAAGCTTATTATATTTTACATATTTAAGGTGAAATTTAGCATAATAGGACTACTACATCATACGGCTTCCATAGGAACAATATGTAGCAAATGGAGTTTTTCTATACAAATCTTTTTACATTTTTCAAGATATCGAAGATATCTGTTACCAATCATATTGTTACTATTATTATTATTATTATTATTATTTTTTACAGCACTCGTTACTCCCGGTTTGCTGATGGTAGCTCAGGTGTTCCTGGGAATGGATGCTACCTGGTCTGTGGCCATCTTTACGCTGGCTTTGTTCGCACATGGAGCAGTTACTGCTGGCTACTTGGGCAATGGATTGGATATTGCACCCAACTTCAGTGGCACCATTTTCGGCATGGCCAATTCGCTGTCCTCCTTTGGCGGCTTCCTGTCCACGTGGATGGTGGGCGCACTGACCTTTAAGAATGTGAGTACTCAATAATAATTCCCTAATGAGCAATATTTAATTTACCATATATTTACCTTCCTTAGCACTCCTACCATCAATGGCAAATTGTATTTTGGATTCTGGCTGGCACTTATATCTCGGCAGCAATTGTTTTTGTTATCCTTGGCACCGGTGAGCTGCAGTCCTGGAACAATCCGCCGGAGCGCAAGAAGATCGGCGATGTGGCTCAGGAGGAGGGTGTGCCGCTCAAGAATGAAAAGTAATCTGAGCCCAGAAACACTAATCTTCAATATTGACAAAAAATAAGAAGAAAACCCACCACTTTTGCACAAGTTATAGTAGTTTCTACTGCACAATTGAGATTCTGATAAACATAATTTCCACTTTCAAACAGTCTGCAGAAAGAAAAGTAAACTTACAAAAAAAAAACAACAACAACATTATAGAAGACATTAGTTTTAGTAAAGCTGTAAAGTTTCTATACTGATATATATATATATATATATATATATATATATACATATATACATTATATACAAAACAGATAATGATATGACGACTATGTAGACAGATTAAGTAATATTTACTTAAGACTCGTAAACTACATTAATTGTAGGCGTGGCAGGGTAGCAAACTTTTTTATTTGCTATTAGGCCGCTCAAATTATTTTACATTTTATCTTATATATATATATCTAAATTTATGTATATAGTTTAATTGATGTCTGTATGTATGTTCATCGAGTGCACAGAGATAGCTTCTTTGAAGAGCAAACTGTACAAAAGAGAAAAATTGTAGAAAAATTGATTTTTGTGCACGAAAATGTTCTGTTTAATTAGTTAAGTAGTCTCCCTATGTACTCGTATTAGCTAATTATATAAATGCATACCTTAGTTAAGTCGAATGATTCATGTATTCTTTATTATTTATGCAATTTAATTATAGATTCTTTTCTAAATTCATAATAAAGCTTATCACAGACAAGAATCGTTATATTTTTTAATTTAAATATCGATGTGTATGGCTCGACGATTAACAAGCATCGATACATCGCTCATAAGCGAACCTATCGATACAGTGCCTAGTGCTTCTGACGTCACCATTGCCCTTCTCCAGTGCAGAAAAAAGCGGGAAATTTAAGCAACTCCAAGCCATTTATTATTTAATATATGTATATATTAAATGTCTAGTGGTCTTTTTAATTTACAATATCAGTGGGGTTAGTTGTATATGAACTATTATCTGTAAGCATTATATATTGAAATATTTAAATTAAATATTCCATTTACAAATATTGCTTAAAGTCCAGTTAGAGTGTCTTTAAGGACAGAATGCTCAATGCTACAAATGCGTGTTTGTTGATCAAGCTTCCAGCAGCGGGGTCACTAATGACGTCATAAACTTCTCTCGCTGTTTGCTTCGCTTGTGTTTCTTTTGTCGCTCAGCTGGTTTGACGGCCCCCTCAATCGCGCTCACCCGCACCAACACTTTGCCGCTCTAGCCGCCTCTTGCTTTTCGTTTTGGACAACATTCATATCAGACCACAAACTGAAGCCAATTGAGAAGCAAATCGTCGCTGCCGATAGCAAAAAACATTTACGATGAAGGGATGACGTGCATTCAAATAACTAAAGCAGGTATGTAAGTAACGGTTGTAGTAAAATGTAGTAGAAAGCCACGCTGTCTGTGTATGTGCCTCTGTGTCTGTGTGTGTGGGTGTGGGTGCAGCGCCAAACGCGTCGCGACTTGACATTGAAAAGTTAATTGCATTAGATGTCTGGGAGAAATGTTTATTGGGTTGCCTTTTATGCAAGCCACGCACAAACAACAAACATACCAGAGAGTGAGAGAGATAGAGGGAGAGCAGAGCCAGCATCCCAGGCCTGAGCTTTGTGGATTTTGTAGTTGGCGTAAAAGCGCTTACAACAGCAACAATTACACACATACTTACGTAGCAATGTATATATGTACATAGTCACGTTCTCTCATTGCCCGTGTCTCTCTCTGTTGGAGTTGAGCGTGTGTCGTGACACGAGTCAACACAATGTTTTTTTGTTGACTTTTTAAAAGGAAAATAAAATTGAAGTACCTAAAACTAAAGCATGAAAGATAGTACTGTTTAAAATCTTAAAATATACTTACAAATTTTAACTTTTTAAATACATTTCAAAATTTAAAATCAAATATATATAAAGTTTTAATATTTCTGTTAGTTCTGATACAAGTGAAAGCGCAAATCTGAATAAGATTAAAGCTAAAAGAAAAAATAGATAATTTTTCATTTATAAAACAAAAACAAAATATTTATTTTGTTATTTTCGTGTCACGCGTTCATCTCTACTCTCTATCGCTTGAGCTTGTTTTGTCAATTCTCCAAAAACGCGTCGCGTGCTCCAACAAACACCACAACCACCCGACCCCACCCCAACCCAGCTCCTGTCGCTGCTGCTACTGCCGCTGTCGGCGTCGCTGTCGTCGTCGTCGTCCAGCGCTGCTGTTGGTGAATTGTAGTACAAAGCAGCAGCAGAGGCAGCAGCAGCAGAGACAGCCCCATTCATCGTTCGACACTCACTGCTGCTGCTGCTGTTTTGTTGCCCAGATTCAGTTCGGATCCCCATCTATATAGTTTTCGATTCGCAGGATTTCACACGTTTTTATTCGGTTGATTGTGGAATCAATTTCCACATTTTGCATAACGGTGTAAAATACATAAATAAATATACACAAGTCAAGTAAGTTGTACATATTTTGATACATTTTGCGTGCAGCACGCAGTGCAACTGTGTGTGTGTGTGTGTGTGCAAAACGAAAAAGTGTAAAAAAATCCTTGCGAAGTTGCAAGCCAAGTGCTAAATTTAGACCTGAAACCAACAAGGCTGCAACACGCAGTCGCTGCTGCTGCCTGACCCCCCACAGCCCAACAAAACACCCACACCAGACTGTCGCTCTCTCTGTCTCTCAGTTGTGCTCTCTGCATTAACTGCATGCGTATGCGACTGTGTGTGTGTGTGTGTGTATGAGTGTGTGTAGTATGAATGGAACAAAAGTACTTTGGCGACAACAACAACGTCAATGCGGAATCGATAGTCAGACGTCGACGTGGTCTCAGCGCTGGGTGGGGGGCGGCGTAAAAGATAGGAGAGAGAGAGAGAGAGAGAGCGAGAGCCAGAGGAGTTGTGCTCCGGATAAAACGACGCTGCAAAGACGTTTACGTTTTACTGTCGTGTGATGCTCTCCTCTTTACTTTACTTTTGCAATATATGTGTGTGTGTGTGTGAGCTCGTGGGGCACGTAGACATTGGTCGTAGTATTTTCCGCGTAAATTGAAAAGCAAATTGAATGTGATTGAAACTGAAACAAAAAAAAAATCAAAGCAAACATGTCAACCATATTTGTGCCTATCACATTTTTCTCATTTTATTTATGCTGCCGCATTTTTGTATCTCTCACATTATTTCTTATATCAACGACTTTCGCACGCTTTAGTATTTTTCTGCTCTTTCTGGTTTTTTGTTGCATTGCTGCTCGTCGGCTCCCATTACTACCGTTGCTGCTGCTGCTTCTGCTGCGTTTTCTGCTTCTTCTGCCCATAAATACTATGTACTACGAGCATGCTGTTAACTCGTTGCATTTCCCACCATTGCCGAAGCTCTACCGAAGCAGCACGAGTTGTGCGCGCATGTTTGACCACCCGCACAGCACCCCTTTGCCCTATTCACACACACACACACACACACAGCCAGCCAGTCAACCAGTGCAAAAAGCTCCCACACACATGCACACACACGAACAGAAATTGCAAGTGAGAGCTGCGGGCAGAGACATCGAACAGCGACAGCAGCTGCCGCAGCAGAGCTCCAGCGCCAGCGCAGAGATTTTTTGGCCATAATTTTGTCAGTTTGAGCGCAGCGCTAGCCGGTGACGGGTGATGATAGTAATACGTAGTAGTAATAAGTCGGCGAGCCGAAAAGTCTGCCATAGAGAGAAGAAGAAGGTGCAACAACAACAGAACTGCAACGGTAATTTGCAAATGTGCTGTTGCAATGCAAAGTGAAACCAACTAAAAACTATGCAAAATAAATGAGTAAATGCACAAAACAAAATCAATCAATACGAAATTGCTGTTATTTGTTTTCGATTACTGTCTGGCCCGTGGGGTCCTGTTGAAGAGAACTTTTGCTTCCGCAATACGAGACCGAAAATCGATAAATTCGTGCTGTATAAGTTACGGCGAAAGGTGCGCGCTCGGCTCCGCTCGGCTCGGCTCGGTTCGTTGTTCGTTTCGGCTCTCGGCACGACTAGCTCTTGTTGTTGTTGTTGCTGTGGTGGGTGGGTGCAAAGCGGGTGTAGATTACAACAAAAAAAACGCCGCGCATGAAACGTGATTGAAATTATTGCACAAAAAGGAAACGGCGCTTACACGCGCCAAACAGGCGCGCGTAGGCGGCAACACAGAGAAAGAGACAGAAGGAGAAAGAGTGTGAGAGAGAGAGAGAGGCTGAGTGTAGAGAGCGCGCAATTTGAACTCTCTCGCGTAAATCAGGAAGCAAAGTAAAGGCGACAAAATAACAAACAAAAATACATACAAAGAAACCGAAAACGTGTGTAAAACGTAACAGCACAAAAAGTACTAGCATGTAGTAATAGTAGTAGGCAACAGAGCGAGAGAGCGACAGCGAGAGCGAGAGGACCCCACGGACAACCAAAACACACACATACAAATACAATACAAACAATACAATACATACATATACACAGAAACGTACAAAGCGGGGGCGTCGCAGTCGCAGCTAACGTCGACGTTGACGTCGTAGTAAGTTTTCGCTGTGTTGTTGTGGGTGCAGTGTCGCGTAAACACAAGCGTAAAGTGTAAAAGTGTGAGTGTCTGCGTGTGCGGAATGTGTAATAAATAAAACAAGGCACACAGCAAAAAATCATGATAAAGTTTGTCAGGCACAAAAATCGCGAGAATTCATTAAAGGCATCGAAAAATTTTCTGCGTAAAAAGGTGGGCAAAAGAGACGCAAAAGAAGACTAACAATGAAAATAATTAAATTTGCAGAAATCATTTACTAATATTGTGTTTTGTGCTTTGTTGCAGCGTGAATCGAATGACTCTGGCACCGAATCTGATGGTGAACTCCTCGATGTGGAAAACAAACGTCACTTAGACGTGGATATGGAAACTAGTAAGTAACCAGTTAGTTATGTATGTATGTATGTATGTACATTAATACGTATACTTAATATCGCTATTGCTATTCGTACAAGCAAAGCATAAAACCCAATTGGAGTTTGTTATATTCGCAACAAGCTATCGATATCGATACACGTGTCTATCAAAAGATTGTTAACTGTCAACTGTTATTAATTCCTGAACCATTATTATTTCTGGTAGTCCTATTTATATGATTTTGCTATGTTTTTTATGGATAATCTCAAAAGTATGATTATTTTAATATCGAAATAATGTGAATTAATGTGTATTCTTTTAATAGGTTTGAGTTCCTGTACGGATGCAAACTCACCAACAACCGATACTGCATGCTCATCCGAGTCTTCAGCCAATGCTGCTGCTGCAATGATGTGTCACCATCAGACATCGTCGTCGTCATCCTGCGCCCATCTCATGTACGATCAGCATAGCTCCGAGGAGGAGCTGGAGGTGATCAATGGGCCATCAGCGGTGGCAGCTGCAGCAGCAGCGGCGGCGGCGGCAGCGTCGTCGGTGGTGCATACAACCACAACCGCCGGCGGCGGCACAGCGGCCACCTCATCGTCCTGTGCATCGCGTCTGTCGAATCGAGGATGCACCTCATCCCTCGACACGGAGGCCCCCTACGATGAACGTGCCACAACATCGGCGAATTCAAAGCGTTCCAGCTCAACGCTAATGGTTGAGAATCGCAAGCGTTCGCTGGCCCACAGCTCCGATGATGAGGTGAGTATCGACTAAGATATCCTCGTTTAAGGATTAACTAATATATTGATTAATAAACATAGTTGCGCAACTCATTGGAGCCGATATTGACGCCCGTGAATTTTCGCACATCGCCGCCATTGGAGGCATTTAAGCCAAATCGTAGCCATATGATGTTCCGCTCCACAACGCCACTGATATTATCGGAGGCCAGATGTGGCATCGAAAATATTAAATTATGTGATAATAGTGTAAATGAGGAGAACGGTGACGGCAACAACAGCAACAGCAACAACAACAGCAGCAACAATAGCAACAACAGCAGCAGCAATAAATGCGCCAAATTGGTGGCAGCCGCCGGTGGTGGCAGCAACGAGAATGAGCCGAGCGGTATAAAGGCGTGCAGCAGCTCGCTAAAGATGAGCAACAGCTCGCATCACATTTACCAACCGCAGCCGAAATATAGTTTCCATTACAATAGCTCCAGGAGCAGTCCGGCCTCGACAACCGGCCTGGACATGGAGGTGCGTTCGGTTAGTCCGCCAGCGAAATTATTTCATTGCGCCATTTCGCCCCGTCGACGTCCCAGCAATAATGTGGCCGGAGCAGGAGCTGGAGCAGCTGGCGGAGATTCGGCTGCTGCTGCTGCTGCTGCAAATGCTAATGCTAATGCTGGCGTTACCGTTGCCGCCGCCGCCACACAGAGACTGCAGCGGCCGCATCGGCCGTGTTTAGATTTTGATAAGATGCAGCAGGTGAGTCTCTAATGCAGAGCGCGCTAACAGCGAATGAACCGACAAAAAAGGCAAATCAAAGACTTTTTATACAAACAACAACAACACATCTATAACAACAACAAAAACCAGAACAACTGCAAACTGTAAAAGTACCTAAGGCAGCCAGTGCTGCCCAGCAGCTGTTTGAAACTTTGCCGCCTTGGCAGCACTGGCCAAACAAAATTAGGCGCACAATGCACGATCAAACAAACAACATAGAGCTCGTGTCAGGCAAACAAAAAAAAACAAAGCAAACAATAACAGGCATACAATAAGCAAAAAAAAAAAAACCAGCAACAAAACGATATCATCAAATCAAATTATGTAAAGCTAAAAGTAATTCAAATTTTAAACAGAAAATACGCTAACAGAAGTAACAACTAACAATAGAAGCAGCTATTTTTTCACAATTTTAAACCAAAAATGCAAAAAAAAAAATATTTATGTGGTAAAGTTGGGTAATTTGGCAGCAGCAGCAGAGCGATGTTTAGATATATGTATATATACATACATATATATATATATCTCTAAATATATATATGTGGATAAATGTATGTAGTAACTACAGAATTGTAAATATTGTATTTGTGTGCGTTGACAAAAAGGCATTTTGAAAATTGGCAAAAGCTACGTTGTTAGCGAGTATTTTAATTTTTTTAAACAAGTTTGCAACAAGTCAGTCAAACAGCAAAAACAAAAAGTAAACATAAAATAAAAATTAAAACAAATGTGGTGTGATGTGGAAAGAAGACTCGAAAACTTTAAAGAGCAAAATTATATTTCTATAAATTGTGTAATAATAATGCAAAGCAAAAACAAAAACAACAAAAAAAACAGAAAAAGGAGGAGAGGATAGCAGCAAATGTGAGCGGTTTGTGGGAGCAGAAGGAGGACAGGAAATAGCGTAGCAAACACTGGGGACAAACACACAACATAGCAACAGGCAACAATAGCAACTAAAAAAAAAAAACAATATAATAACAAGTAAAACACAACAACTTTTGTATGCAACATCCATGAAAAAAAAACAAAAACAATTATGTTGGGCAGTTAAAAAAGCTGAAATAGCAAGCTATTTTATAAACAATATTTAAATTTATCCACAAAAACCAAAAAGCTGCCATCAACCAAAATAAACATTCATATCTGTATTAAAGATTCCTTTGTTTAAAACATGATTGGATACGATTGATTGATTGTTTGATTGATGAAAAGCAAAAACACAACCAAGTTAAATACTAATTGGCAAACCGAATTAGTAAAGCAGAATAACACTTTTCTTTGTCAACTTAGGTGAAAGCGAAAACAAAACAAAGAAAAACAAAAAGAAAAAACCCAAAAACCAACCAATAATAAGCCCATATTAAATTTAAAACATGCAAAACCAAGCGATATGAAAAAACCAAAAGAAAAACAAAAATATGAAATAACAGTAATTGTGTGCAACCATAGCAAGCAGAACATGCAACATACATTTTTAAGTACATATATATTAAAAAAGATATTCAAAGTATAATGCTAATTTTAAATCATATTTAATGCGATGAAGCAAACAAAGCAAAGCAAACATTTCTGTTAACTCCAAAAGTAGTTGAAGAACGTAAAATACCATATTTTCCAATTACCATACTCATATAAAAAATTCACACACACACACACACACGCATCCACAAGAAAATCATTTTCACACTCACACATACAAAACACAACCTACCAAAACAGCATAATCCACACCACCAGAAAAAGAAAAAAACAAAAAACCAAACAAAAACACAAAACGAAATCCATCAAAAATCAGGCAAAATTTTAAGAGCAAAGCTGGAGATGAGAAGTGCAAGAGATACTGGGAAAGCAGTTTTCATAATTTTTAATGAATTAACAACAAGATGATGAAGAAGAAGATGTGAAGAAAAACAAGAAATTATATTATATAGTATATTAAAATGGAGAATGGAAGATATCATGGACTGAGCGTACGTTAGAGAGCAAAGTGAAGCAACCAATACTAGGTTCTAGTTTTTAAGTTTAAATGTGAAAAAGGCAAATTGTGAAAATGGCCACCAAAAAGGCTACAACAAAACGGTAAAGCACACACACACACACAAAAATCAAGAAGAAGCAGAAGAAAATGGAGTTTATGTTGAATATTTTTGAAGACACACAAAAAAGAAGAAAGAAAATGGAAAAACAAATGATAAATGAAACAAGTTAAGTTGTAAACAAAATACAAAGATTTCATTGATGTTTTGGGCCTGCCCCAAACACATGTGTTGTACATAGTTACATTAAAAATTACGATATATATTTAATATATATATAAATATATATATATATATATAATTACTCATTAACAAGATGAATGGAAAAAAACAACCTTAAGAATTAAGTCGATGAACGGTACAAGTGCAAAAAGAGAAAGAATTATTAAAAGAAAAGAAAACAACAAAAGGAAAAACCAAAACAAGATGATAAATAATAAAGAAATGCTCTGCAATAGTAAGCAAAAAAAAAAAAAAAACACCAACAATTAAATTTTCTTCAATAAGCAGCCACCATGCAGTCTGAACGTGTGGAAACTACACAATTAACGGTAAATATAATGATTTTTAATTTATTATCGTTTAAATGCGTATTTTTAAGGTTATGTTTACAAACTTTTAGCTTTATTTTATGTATGCAGTTAAAATATAGTTTCTAATGGTTTTATATATATTAACAGTTATATTTTGCGTTTGGTCAGTTCGTTACTTTGCCAATGATAAACTTATTCATGTTTCCGTTTGTCGTTAGTCTACTTATGTTAATTACAAGCATTTTAAATTATTTACATTATACACACATATTAAAAGGTGCAGTCAAGTTTGTTAATACTATGTGGTAGAAACCTTGGCACATGGCTATAAGCCCAAAATTTCCGTCTCAGTTTCGCCATAGCCGGCATCAGACTTGTTAATAATATCCTCCTCATCCTCAATTTGCGTCAGTTTGCTACGATTTTTTGTGGCCCTCGCTTTCGCCTTAGTATGCGGCGTGCGAGCAGCTCGCTCCGGATCGTGTACCCGTGCGTGTCGCTTCAAATCGCCGGACACGCGAAATTTCCTATCGCATACGGTGCAGGCATAGGGCTTCTCGCCCGTGTGCACTTTGACGTGTGACAGCAAATAGGAGCTGGCCCGAAATGTCTTCTCACAGTATTGGCAGGCGTAGTTGCGTTCGCTCGTGTGGATCCGTCGATGCACCACCAGCGAGTACTTGCGGGAGAAGCTCTTGCCGCAGTATTCGCACATGTGCGCCTTGATCTCGCTGTGCTTGGAGATGACGTGACACTTGAGATCGCTCCATTGTCGAAATTTGTTCTCGCACTGATCGCACTTGTAGGGTTTTACGCCGGTGTCTACAAAAAAAGCATAGGATTACCCCTCGAGATTTCTGTTAGGTTCTTTCATTTACTCACGTGTGCGTACGTGTGACTTTAAAGCACTCAGAGTGTAGAAGGTTCGCTCGCAGCTGGCGCACTCAAAGGCACGCTCCTTGGTATGTGTAAGTTGATGATACTTGAGTGCATTATACGAATTGAAATCCCTGTCGCAAATGTCGCAGTGGAACTTTCTCTTTGACGCATCGCTGGGATCATCGCTTGCGGGTTTGTCCATTTCCATTAGATAGCTATCAGCATTGTCGTCAGCGACTGTGGCTGCCGGCGAGGATGAGATGCTGCAGGCGGTCGCTGTTACCTCTACATCCTCCAGCTTGAAGGACTCGTTGAGCATTAGCGGCGAGCGCTGCAGCTGCTCAATGGCAGAGCCGGGACTGGGTGAGGATGTGCGTGTTGTAACCAGAAGTGTCTGCTCGTTGCTCTGGTTGATGGCTTCCTGGAATGCAGCTGCGGCTGCAATGTAACTCTTCTTGTGACCCATTTCCAGTCTGGGATGTGACGATTGCTGCTCCTCAGCCTTGCTGGCATGCAAAAAATTCAATGCCATCTGCTCTGACTCAATGGGATTCGTTTTGAGCAGTGGTTCTTCCTCTCCAGATGTTATTGTTGCTGTTGTTGTTGTTGGCGGTGGGTCACCGGGCAACAGTAAACCGGAGAATGCAATATCACTGAAATTATTATTGAACCATGGCGCACGCATGCCGCTTGTGGTCAGCTCCAGATCCACGAGCTCATCGCAGGTGTCCTCAATGGACACCTTGTCCACCACATTGCGTATGCCCTCGAGCATATCCTCCGTATCGCTGAATTCCACGTCATCCACAACGGGCACATCATTGGAAGTGGTTGCATTTGCTGTTCCCACAGGCGTCAGTTTGTCATCGGTTTTGTGCAAGGCCATCGCATCCGCATGTATGACCATATTGACGCCCACATCGTCCACAACATCATCGTCCACATGGCTGATGCTGTGGAAGTTCTCAAAGTTCAGTTGCACATCGTGAAAGACCTGATCCAGTTTAGCCTGCTCCTGTTGCAGCTGGGATTGATAAAAACAGAGTAGAGATAACAACTACAAATTTTCTGATTTTCTAACTACCTTATCCTGTGTTGATAGGCCGCACATATCCAGCGGCTCCTTTTGCTGTTGTTGTTGTTGCTGCTGTTGTTGTTGTTGCTGCTGCTGTGGCACATCCAGACGCTGCTCCAAGCTGCCAGGATCATAGTGCTGCTTGAGATGTGCATAAAATTCGAGTTGTGTATGAACCGCATAGCCGCAGATCTCGCAGCTATAATTGGCAGCCACTGCCGGCACTTGGACTACATGATGCTTGTGCTGCTGCTGTTGATCCTGCTGCTGCTGCTCCAGATCCGTTGCATCCATGCTGCACAGATTGCCCTTGAGCTTACGCGAGATGCGCTTCTTGTGTGGCAACACTTTCCGGGCATTTATTGTGCAGGCACTGTGCGCATAGAGCAGGTCATCATCCTCCAGAGCGTTGCCCACATTGATGGACACCGTGGGCTCAATGGCCAAGGCGGGAAATGCCGGCTGTGGTACCTGCTGATCCTGTGGCGCCCCACCAACCACATCCCTAACCCCTTCCGCGCCAACATCTGCTGCAGTTGCTCTGTCCAGAAAACTGCTGTTCAGTGCGAGAAATTCTTCATCCGTTTCCTTGCCATCCGCCACCTCCTTAGGCTCTTCCCCCTCGACATGTTTGTTGACAAACTGGAAAATCGTATTATGGAAGTTGAGTTCCGGCGGGGTCAGCGTATGCTTCTCAGTATAGCTGTCATTGGGGGCAACGTGTCCGTTGGTGCTGAGATTGGTGGGTCCTTCAGCTTTGGGAAACACGCCCGTATGATCCATTAAATCCATCATGAAATTATTGTTAATTATCAACTCCGTCGCCAGCAACGTCTATACGGAATTCCAATTAGAAGGCAATATATAAATATACAACTTACGGCTATATTCAAATTCACTTACGTGGTCGATGAACTGTTGTGTGTCCACTTCTTTGCGCTCCATTTTATTCCTTTCACACACAAATTCATTAAATAAAAAATCAACTTTGAACTTGGGCAAGTAAATGGAAAATGCTGAAACTTAACAGCTGTTGCGAGACTATCGCTTAGAGCTGGGCTCGTGTCGTGATTGGGGTTGTTTAGCGATGGGAGAAATATCGGCCAAATATTTAATATATTAGCTATCGATAACTTTGAGCAGTGCTGTAAGGTGACTCAGGCAGCTAATATTGAATTGGCAGCACTTTTTAAGCGCGAAATTTAAATTTTTTGTGTATGCAAATTATACATACTGCTAATAAATTAAAATATTTAATAAAAAAAAAAAATGTGTCATGTTCACATAAAAAAATATTCAGCTAAAAAATCAATGATTTTTTTTATTGTTTATTTAGTCAGCAATCAGGTAGCAGAATAATATTTATTATAAAAATAAATATGATAATTCGAAAATGAAAACGTGTTGGATTTAGAAGTGATTCTAATGCACTAATAATTTAAATATATAGAGGTCTTATATTCCTAGACCAAAAAGGTAAAATTAATGATAAACTATTTGCAATGTAATGACTTCTAGAAAACAATGTCAAAATATTTTCGCGAGTTAAAAAACATGAGTTAATACCTTTGATACATTTGAAAGTGCTTAAAGCACAAGTTTACATACCAAAATGTCTCAGAATTAATAAATTTATATTCATTTTTTTTATGACTCAAATTTCTAAAAGTTCTAATATGCTAAAGATTATAAAAATGCACTCAAACCGCTCAAAAATATGTGCACTTCAAGAGAGCGGCGCACACACACCAAATTGGTGGTGGCAAACATAAAATTTGAACAACAAACATAACAATAAACATTCCAATTCATTTACAAATTAACACTTCATATATTTTACACGCTCAAGTGTCAGCGGGAGCATAGTTTATAAGCATTTGCGGGCAGCCCCCACCAACTCCATATGGTTGCAAACAGGAAGCTAATCCTGCGCTGTGATATATCAACATATTTATGGTAAATGGATCAGAGGGCTTAGCGCACAAATTGAGCTCAGTGGTTGCTTACTTCTTACCATATGGTTGCCACAGTTTCTCACTCTGGTGGTTTTCTTTTAGTGTGTGTGGGGAAGCCGAAGCCGCTTAAATTTTATGTACTTTTCTTATTTTTGACACTTTATGTGACGGCAGCGGCTGCTTAATATTTGGCATAAGTCTTTAATGTTTAATAAACAATTATTAGACAATATACAATCTATATACTATATTCATATTGTGGGCCCTGGTGTAAATCTTTTGATCTCAGGTTCGGTTGGGGAATATAAAAATAAATAAACCACACGGCGCGACGGCATCTTGTTTAGAGGCGAATAGTTTAGTGTCTGTAGTTTAGTGTTGTGCCAAGCAATTACGCATCTCTGAATCGGAATTCATACGAATCATAACAATAACAGATCCAAATCCATCATTCTCACCATTCTCAATGGGAAAACGCCTTTATAAATGCCGTTCCACATGCACGTTTGACATGCAATTCCGGGCAGATACAGTTCAAGTGGCAGATACAATTTGTATATAGGACTCGGCATTATCGCCTTTGATGTGCATTAAGTTGATGCGGCTGCTGAATGAGCAATGACTTTTGCATTAAGTACGCGGCAAAGGTGTCAGAATTTTATAAATTATGTCGATGCCTCATCGCATCCTTGTCGAGTCCTTTGTCATGTACAAAACTGACCAAAACTGAACTATATTTATTAAGAAATGTAAATGAATTTAAATTAAATGCATAATTTTCTGCTTTAAATTTAAAATATTCGTTATATTATTTCAGCTTATTACTTTTGTTTTTAAACACTTTTTATTATTGAATTTGTGAAATTGCTTTAAAATTAGTTTAAAGATAAATCAACTGGTTTAAACTATTAATTTTATAAATTTTACATTAAATTTTCATGATCACATAAAATATAAATAACCCATAAATCCCATTCTCATTTTCCTTAATATGCGTTTATTTTTAAATATATAATACTTTCGGATCGCCCTAACAAATTGTTTGGCTAAAAGTTTAATTTCTTGTTTATACCTTTTTTTATGATTGTTTCTTTTTCTATAGCCTAATTCGTTAATCCAATAATTCGCAGATGTTTTGCTGTTTATCATTCTTATTATTATTTTCTTTCATTTGCTTGCTTTTCAGTCTTTCGAATTTTGTTAATATTTTGTAGCGCATCAATATTATCTTTTCATTAGAGAAATGCAAATAGATTTGGAAAATTAGTAAACGCCCTCAGCTGTGCCCAGATTGCTACCTGATCAACTAAAAACATTCGACCAGCTCATTAGTTTTTCCAGTTTTTCAGTTTTGTTGAGGTTTTTCGTCTGCTTGTTTATTTTGTTTGGTTTCGGACATTTTTGTGTTTTGTGGGCTGCCAAAAGGTGTTTGCCTGCAGTTGAGTTTGTTTTTGGTTTGGCTCAATGGGAATCTATATAAATAAATAATATGCTCACAAATATTTTCGACAAATATGCAAAGTCAATATTTATCATAGAGCTTCCTTTTCGGACTGGGCAAATTTACAAAAGTAAATAACTCGCCTGGAAATATTGACAAAGAGCTAAAGAAATGTTGCTTATTGTATTAATTGTGATATTCCTTATAATAAAACCGGGCAGGACCACCTGTACTTCCTTATACAGATACATAATGCCTTCAAATTGAGATGGACTTGATAGAGTTAAAAGAACAAAATTGTTTTCAAAACCAAAAAATCAAAATGACTTTTAACCAAAAAAAAGTTAGAATATTTTTTTTATGTTATGTCCATTAACCTTATATTTGAAATAAAAGTAGGTGCAAAGTCATGACCAAAATGACTTCGGTGTTGACAATCGGTTCAGTTTTGGCAAAGATATGGGAGTTTGAAGTCTGGGAAGGTCATTTATAAGGAACTTTTCGTTGTTTGGGCACTTTACAAGCCAATTTTTTTGTCACTTTTGGCGTGATTTTTGACAGAAAAATGAAACACCACAAAAACACTTTTCATATAGTTTTTTATACTAAATGTGACACCCACAATCGATTAAACGTAAAATTTCAAGAATCTATTTTTTGAAAAATCGAAATTGGTAAGGGTCCTCCTTATGCTTTTTTCGCCAAAAAAATACAAAATTTTATTTGTTAAAAAATTCATAAACTTGAGATGTGGAATTAAACTAGATGTTAAATATTGATCAAAATGGCCTTGGGATTAACAATCGGTTCAGTTTTGGCAAAGTTATGGGAGTTTGAAGTGTCAGAAGAAATGTGTAAGGGTCCCCCCTTATAACTTTTTTGCAAAAAAAAATCGATTTTTTTTTTGCGTATGTCTAAAAACTTTGGATGTGGAATTAAAGCAGAGGACGAAAAATGCCCAAAATGACCTCGGGATTAACAATCGGTTCAGTTTTGGCTAGGTTATGGGAGTTTGAAAAATCTATTTTTTTTTTGCGTATGTCTTAAAACTTTGGATGTGAAATTAAAGTAGTGGACGAATAATGACCAAAATGACCTCGGGATTAACAATCGGTTCAGTTTTGGCAAAGTTATGGGACTTTGAAGTGTCAGAAGAAATGTGTAAGGGTCCCCCTTATAACTTTTTGGAAAAAAAAAATGATTTTTATTTTGCGTATGTCTAAAAACTTTGGATGTGGAATTAAAGCAGAGGACGAATATTGACCAAAATGACCTGGGGATTAACAATCGGTTCAGTTTTGCCGAAGTTATGGGAGTTTGAAAGATCGATTTTTTTTTTTGCGTATGTCTAAAAACTTTGGATGTGAAATTAAAGTAGAGGACGAATAATGACCAAAATGACCTCGGGATTAAGAATCGCTTCAGTTTTGGCAAAGTTATGGGAGTTTGAAGTCTCAGAAGAAATGTGTAAGGGTCCCCCCTTATAACTTTTTTGCAAAAAAAATCGATTTTTTTTTTGCGTTTTTCTAAAAACTTTGGTTGTGGAATTAAAGCAGAGGACGAATAATTACCAAAATGACCTGGGGATTAACAATCGGTTCAGTTTTGGCTAAGTTATGGGAGTTAGAAAGATCGATTTTTTTTTTGCGTATGTCTAAAAACTTTGGATGTGAAATTAAAGTAGAGGACGAATAATGACCAAAATGACCTCGGGATTAAGAATCGGTTCAGTTTTGGCAAAGTTATGGGACTTTGAAGTCTCAGAAGAAATGTGTAAGGGTCCCCCCCTTATAACTTTTTTGCAAAAAAAATCGATTTTTTTTTTGCGTATTGTCTAAAAACTTTGGATGTGGAATTAAAGCAGAGGACGAATAATGACCAAAATGACCTGGGGATTAACAATCGGTTCAGTTTTGGCTAAGTTATGGGAGTTTGAAAGATCGATTTTTTTTTTGCGTTTGACTAAAAACTTTGGATGTGGAATTAAAGCAGAGGACGAATAATGACCAAAATGACCTCGGGATTAACAATCGGTTCAGTTTTGGCTAAGTTATGGGAGTTTGAAGTCTCAGAAGAAATGTGTAAGGGTCCCCCCTTATAACTTTTTTGCAAAAAAAATCGATTTTTTTTTTGCGTATTTCTAAAAACTTTGGTTGTGGAATTAAAGCAGAGGACGAATAATTACCAAAATGACCTGGGGATTAACAATCGGTTCAGTTTTGGCTAAGTTATGGGAGTTTGAAAGATCGATTTTTTTTTGGCGTATGTATAAAAACTTTGGATGTGAAATTAAAGCAGAGGACGAATAATGACCAAAATGACCTCGGGATTAACAATCGGTTCAGTTTTGGCAAAGTTATGGGAGTTTGAAGTCTCAGAAGAAATGTGTAAGGGTCCCCCCTTATAACTTTTTTGCAAAAAATATCGATTTTTTTTTTGCGTATGTCTAAAAACTTTGGATGTGGAATTAAAGAAGAGGACGAATAATGACCAAAATGACCTGGGGATTAACAATCGGTTCAGTTTTGGCAAAGTTATGGGAGTTTGAAGTCTCAGAAGAAATGTGTAAGGGGGCCCCCTTATAACTTTTTTGCCAAAAAAATCGATTTTTTTTTTGCGTTTTTCTAAAAACTTTGGTTGTGGAATTAAAGCAGAGGACGAATAATTATTTTTTTTTGCGTTTGACTAAAAACTTTGGATGTGGAATTAAAGCAGAGGACGAATAATGACCAAAATAACCTGGGGATTAACAATCGGTTCAGTTTTGGCTAGGTTATGGGAGTTTGAAAGATCTATTTTTTTTTTGCGTATGTCTAAAAACTTTGGATGTGAAATTAAAGTAGAGGACGAATAATGACCAAAATGACCTCGGGATTAACAATCGGTTCAGTTTTGGCAAAGTTATGGGACTTTGAAGTCTCAGAAGAAATGTGTAAGGGTCCCCCCTTATAACTTTTTTGCAAAAAAAAATCGATTTTTTTTTTGCGTATTTCTAAAAACTTTGGTTGTGGAATTAACGCAGAGGACGAATAATGACCAAAATGACCTGCGGATTAACAATCGGTTCAGTTTTGGCTAGGTTATGGGAGTTTGAAAGATCTATTTTTTTTTTTGCGTATGTCTAAAAACTTTGGATGTAAAATTAAAGTAGAGGACGAATAATGGCCAAAATGACCTCGGGATTAAGAATCGGTTCAGTTTTGGCAAAGTTATGGGAGTTTGAAGTCTCAGAAGAAATGTGTAAGGGTCCCCCCTTATAACTTTTTTGCAAAAAAAATCGATTTTTTTTTTGCGTATTTCTAAAAACTTTGGTTGTGGAATTAACGCAGAGGACGAATAATGACCAAAATGACCTGGGGATTAACAATCGGTTCAGTTTTGGCTAGGTTATGGGAGTTTGAAAAATCTATTTTTTTTTTGCGTATGTATAAAAACTTTGGATGTGAAATTAAAGTAGAGGACGAATAATGACCAAAATGACCTCGGGATTAACAATCGGTTCAGTTTTGGCAAAGTTATGGGAGTTTGAAGTCTCAGAAGAAATGTGTAAGGGTCCCCCCTTATAACTTTTTTGCAAAAAAAATCGATTTTTTTTTGCGTATTTCTAAAAACTTTGGTTGTGGAATTAAAGCAGAGGACGAATAATTACCAAAATGACCTGGGGATTAACAATCGGTTCAGTTTCGGCTAAGTTATGGGAGTTTGAAAGATCGATTTTTTTTTTTGCGTATGTCTAAAAACTTTGGATGTGAAATTAAAGTAGAGGACGATTAATGACCAAAATGACCTCGGGATTAAGAATCGGTTCAGTTTTGGCAAAGTTATGGGAGTTTGAAGTCTCAGAAGATATGTGTAAGGGTCCCCCCTTATAACTTTTTTGCAAAAAAAATCGATTTTTTTTTGCGTTTGACTAAAAACTTTGGATGTGGAATTAAAGCAGAGGACGAATAATGACCAAAATAACCTGGGGATTAACAATCGGTTCAGTTTTGGCTAGGTTATGGGAGTTTGAAAGATCTATTTTTTTTTTGCGTATGTCTAAAAACTTTGGATGTGAAATTAAAGTAGAGGACGAATAATGACCAAAATGACCTCGGGATTAAGAATCGGTTCAGTTTTGGCAAAGTTATGGGAGTTTGAAGTCTCAGAAGAAATGTGTAAGGGTCCCCCCTTATAACTTTTTTGCAAAAAAAAATCGATTTTTTTTTTGCGTTTGTCTAAAAACTTTGGATGTGGAATTAAAGCAGAGGACGAATAATGACCAAAATAACCTGGGGATTAACAATCGGTTCAGTTTTGGCTAAGTTATGGGAGTTTGAAAGATCAATTTTTTTTTTGCGTATGTCTAAAAACTTTGGATGTGAAATTAAAGTAGAGGACGAATAATGACCAAAATGACCTCGGTATTAACAATCGGTTCAGTTTTGGCAAAGTTATGGGAGTTTGAAGTCTCAGAAGAAATGTGTAAGGGTCCCCCCTTATAACTTTTTTGGAAAAAAATCGATTTTTTTTTTTGCGTTTGTCTAAAAACTTTGGATGTGGAATTAAAGCAGAGGACGAATAATGACCAAAATAACCTGGGGATTAACAATCGGTTCAGTTTTGGCTAAGTTATGGGACTTTGAAAGATCAATTTTTTTTTTCCGTATGTCTAAAAACTTTGGATGTGAAATTAAAGTAGAGGACGAATAATGACCAAAATGACCTCGGGACTAATAATCGGTTCAGTTTTGGCAAAGTTATGGGAGTTTGAAGTCTCAGAAGAAATGTGTAAGGGTTCCCCCTTATAACTTTTTTGCAAAAAATATCGATTTTTTTTTTGCGTATGTCTAAAAACTTTGGATGTGAAATTAAAGTAGAGGACGAATAATGACCAAAATGATCTCGGGATTAATAATCGGTTCAGTTTTGGCAAAGTTATGGGAGTTTGAAGTCTCAGAAGAAATTTGTAAGGGTCCCCCCTTATAACTTTTTTGCAAAAAAAATAGATTTTTTTTTGCGTATTTCTAAAAACTTTGGTTGTGGAATTAAAGCAGAGGACGAATAATTACCAAAATGACCTGGGGATTAACAATCGGTTCAGTTTCGGCTAAGTTATGGGAGTTTGAAAGATCGATTTTTTTTTTTGCGTATGTCTAAAAACTTTGGATGTGGAATTAAAGCAGAGGACGAATAATGACCAAAATGACCTCGGGATTAACAATCGGTTCAGTTTTGGCAAAGTTATGGGAGTTTGAAGTCTCAGAAGAAATGTGTAAGGGTGCCCCCTTATAACTTTTTTGCCAAAAAAATCGATTTTTTTTTTTGCGTTTTTCTAAAAACTTTGGTTGTGGAATTAAAGCAGAGGACGAATTATTTTTTTTTGCGTTTGACTAAAAACTTTGGATGTGGAATTAAAGCAGAGGACGAATAATGACCAAAATAACCTGGGGATTAACAATCGGTTCAGTTTTGGCTAGGTTATGGGAGTTTGAAAGATCTATTTTTTTTTTGCGTATGTCTAAAAACTTTGGATGTGAAATTAAAGTAGAGGACGAATAATGACCAAAATGACCTCGGGATTAACAATCGGTTCAGTTTTGGCAAAGTTATGGGACTTTGAAGTCTCAGAAGAAATGTGTAAGGGTCCCCCCTTATAACTTTTTTGCAAAAAAAAATCGATTTTTTTTTTGCGTATTTCTAAAAACTTTGGTTGTGGAATTAACGCAGAGGACGAATAATGACCAAAATGACCTGCGGATTAACAATCGGTTCAGTTTTGGCTAGGTTATGGGAGTTTGAAAGATCTATTTTTTTTTTTTGCGTATGTCTAAAACTTTGGATGTAAAATTAAAGTAGAGGACGAATAATGGCCAAAATGACTCGGGATTAAGAATCGTCGTTGGAGTAGGGAGGAAGTCTCAAAAAATATTAATGAAAATAAAAATACCTACTTTTGCAAAAAAATCGATTTTTTTTTTGCGTATGTCTAAAAACTTTGGATGTGGAATTAAAGCAGAGGACGAATAATGACCAAAATGACCTGGGGATTAACAATCGGTTCAGTTTTGGCTAAGTTATGGGAGTTTGAAAGATCGATTTTTTTTTTGCGTATGTCTAAAAACTTTGGATGTGAAATTAAAGTAGAGGACGAATAATGACCAAAATGACCTCGGGATTAACAATCGGTTCAGTTTTGGCAAAGTTATGGGAGTTTGAAGTCTCAGAAGAAATGTGTAAGGGTCCCCCCTTATAACTTTTTTGCAAAAAAAATCGATTTTTTTTTTGCGTTTGTCTAAAAACTTTGGATGTGGAATTAAAGCAGAGGACGAATAATGACCAAAATAACCTGGGGATTAACAATCGGTTCAGTTTTGGCTAAGTTATGGGAGTTTGAAAGATCGATTTTTTTTTTTGCGTATGTCTAAAAACTTTGGATGTGAAATTAAAGTAGAGGACGAATAATGACCAAAATGACCTCGGGATTAACAATCGGTTCAGTTTTGGCAAAGTTATGGGAGTTTGAAGTCTCAGAAGAAATGTGTAAGGGTCCCCCCTTATAACTTTTTTGCAAAAAAAATCGATTTTTTTTTTGCGTTTGTCTAAAAACTTTGGATGTGGAATTAAAGCAGAGGACGAATAATGACCAAAATAACCTGGGGATTAACAATCGGTTCAGTTTTGGCTAAGTTATGGGAGTTTGAAAGATCGATTTTTTTTTTGCGTATGTCTAAAAACTTTGGATGTGAAATTAAAGTAGAGGACGAATAATGACCAAAATGACCTCGGGATAAACAATCGGTTCAGTTTTGGCAAAGTTATGGGAGTTTGAAGTCTCAGAAGAAATGTGTAAGGGTCCCCCCTTATAACTTTTTTGGAAAAAAATCGATTTTTATTTTGCGTTTGTCTAAAAACTTTGGATGTGGAATTAAAGCAGAGGACGAATAATGACCAAAATAACCTGGGGATTAACAATCGGTTCAGTTTTGGCTAAGTTATGGGAGTTTGAAAGATCGATTTTTTTTTTGCGTATGTCTAAAAACTTTGGATGTGAAATTAAAGTAGAGGACGAATAATGACCAAAATGACCTCGGGATAAACAATCGGTTCAGTTTTGGCAAAGTTATGGGAGTTTGAAGTCTCAGAAGAAATGTGTAAGGGTCCCCCCTTATAACTTTTTTGCAAAAAAAAATCGATTTTTTTTTGCGTATTGTCTAAAAACTTTGGATGTGGAATTAAAGCAGAGGACGAATAATGACCAAAATAACCTGGGGATTAACAATCGGTTCAGTTTTGGCTAAGTTATGGGAGTTTGAAAGATCGATTTTTTTTTTTGCGTATGTCTAAAAACTTTGGATGTGAAATTAAAGTAGAGGACGAATAATGACCAAAATGACCTCGGGATTAACAATCGGTTCAGTTTTGGCAAAGTTATGGGAGTTTGAAGTCTCAGAAGAAATGTGTAAGGGTCCCCCCTTATAACTTTTTTGCAAAAAAAATCGATTTTTTTTTGCGTATGTCTAAAAACTTTGGATGTGGAATTAAAGCAGAGGACGAATAATGACCAAAATAACCTGGGGATTAACAATCGGTTCAGTTTTGGCTAAGTTATGGGAGTTTGAAAGATCGATTTTTTTTTTGCGTATGTCTAAAAACTTTGGATGTGAAATTAAAGTAGAGGACGAATAATGACCAAAATGACCTCGGGATTAACAATCGGTTCAGTTTTGGCAAAGTTATGGGAGTTTGAAGTCTCAGAAGAAATGTGTAAGGGTCCCCCCTTATAACTTTTTTGCAAAAAAAAATCGATTTTTTTTTTGCGTTTGTCTAAAAACTTTGGATGTGGAATTAAAGCAGAGGACGAATAATGACCAAAATAACCTGGGGATTAACAATCGGTTCAGTTTTGGCTAAGTTATGGGAGTTTGAAAGATCGATTTTTTTTTTTGCGTATGTCTAAAAACTTTGGATGTGAAATTAAAGTAGAGGACGAATAATGACCAAAATGACCTCGGGATTAACAATCGGTTCAGTTTTGGCAAAGTTATGGGAGTTTGAAGTCTCAGAAGAAATGTGTAAGGGTCCCCCCTTATAACTTTTTTGCAAAAAATATCGATTTTTTTTTGCGTATGTCTAAAAACTTTGGATGTGAATAAAGAAGAAAAAAAGTTTTTGGTGTGGAATTAAAGCAGAGGACGAATAATGACCAAAATAACCTGGGGATTAACAATCGGTTCAGTTTTGGCTAAGTTATGGGAGTTTGAAAGATCGATTTTTTTTTTTGCGTATGTCTAAAAACTTTGGATGTGAAATTAAAGTAGAGGACGAATAATGACCAAAATGACCTCGGGATTAACAATCGGTTCAGTTTTGGCAAAGTTATGGGAGTTTGAAGTCTCAGAAGAAATGTGTAAGGGTCCCCCCTTATAACTTTTTTGCAAAAAAAATCGATTTTTTTTTTGCGTTTGTCTTAAAACTTTGGATGTGGAATTAAAGCAGAGGACGAATAATGACCAAAATAACCTGGGGATTAACAATCGGTTCAGTTTTGGCTAAGTTATGGGAGTTTGAAAGATCTATTTTTTTTTTTGCGTATGTCTAAAAACTTTGGATGTGAAATTAAAGTAGAGGACGAATAATGACCAAAATGACCTCGGGATTAACAATCGGTTCAGTTTTGGCAAAGTTATGGGAGTTTGAAGTCTCAGAAGAAATGTGTAAGGGTCCCCCCTTATAACTTTTTTGCAAAAAAAATCGATTTTTTTTTGCGTATTGTCTAAAAACTTTGGATGTGGAATTAAAGCAGAGGACGAATAATGACCAAAATGACCTGGGATTAACAATCGGTTCAGTTTTGGCTAGGTTATGGGAGTTTGAAAGATCTATTTTTTTTTTGGTATGTCTAAAAACTTGGATGTAAAAAAATAAAGAATAACAAAATACCTCGAAAAATCGTTCATTCAAAGTTATGAGTTAAGTCTCAGAAGAAATGTGTAAGGGTCCCCCCTTATAACTTTTTGCAAAAAAAAATCGATTTTTTTTTGCGTATTCTAAAAACTTTGGTGTGGAATTAACGCAGAGGACGAATAATGACCAAAATGACCTGGGGATTAACAATCGGTTCAGTTTTGGCTAAGTTATGGGAGTTTGAAAGATCGATTTTTTTTTTGCGTATGTCTAAAAACTTTGGATGTGAAATTAAAGTAGAGGACGAATAATGACCAAAATGACCTCGGTATTAACAATCGGTTCAGTTTTGGCAAAGTTATGGGAGTTTGAAGTCTCAGAAGAAATGTGTAAGGGTCCCCCCTTATAACTTTTTTGGAAAAAAATCGATTTTTATTTTGCGTTTGTCTAAAAACTTTGGATGTGGAATTAAAGCAGAGGACGAATAATGACCAAAATAACCTGGGGATTAACAATCGGTTCAGTTTTGGCTAAGTTATGGGAGTTTGAAAGATCAATTTTTTTTTTCGTATGTCTAAAAACTTTGGATGTGAAATTAAAGTAGAGGACGAATAATGACCAAAATGACCTCGGGTTTAACAATCGGTTCAGTTTTGGCAAAGTTATGGGAGTTTGAAGTCTCAGAAGAAATGTGTAAGGGTCCCCCCTTATAACTTTTTTGCAAAAAAAATCGATTTTTTTTTTGCGTTTGTCTAAAAACTTTGGATGTGGAATTAAAGCAGAGGACGAATAATGACCAAAATAACCTGGGGATTAACAATCGGTTCAGTTTTGGCTAAGTTATGGGAGTTTGAAAGATCGATTTTTTTTTTGCGTATGTCTAAAAACTTTGGATGTGAAATTAAAGTAGAGGACGAATAATGACCAAAATGACCTCGGGATTAACAATCGGTTCAGTTTTGGCAAAGTTATGGGAGTTTGAAGTCTCAGAAGAAATGTGTAAGGGTCCCCCCTTATAACTTTTTTGCAAAAAAAATCGATTTTTTTTTGCGTATGTCTAAAAACTTTGGATGTGGAATTAAAGCAGAGGACGAATAATGACCAAAATAACCTGGGGATTAACAATCGGTTCAGTTTTGGCTAAGTTATGGGAGTTTGAAAGATCGATTTTTTTTTTTGCGAATGTCTAAAAACTTTGGATGTGAAATTAAAGTAGAGGACGAATAATGACCAAAATGACCTCGGGTTAAACAATCGGTTCAGTTTTGGCAAAGTTATGGGAGTTTGAAGTCTCAGAAGAAATGTGTAAGGGTCCCCCCTTATAACTTTTTTGCAAAAAAAATCGATTTTTTTTTTGCGTATTGTCTAAAAACTTTGGATGTGGAATTAAAGCAGAGGACGAATAATGACCAAAATGACCTGGGGATTAACAATCGGTTCAGTTTTGGCTAGGTTATGGGAGTTTGAAAGATCTATTTTTTTTTGCGTATGTCTAAAAACTTTGGATGTGAAATTAAAGTAGAGGACGAATAATGACCAAAATGACCTCGGGATTAACAATCGGTTCAGTTTTGGCAAAGTTATGGGAGTTTGAAGTCTCAGAAGAAATGTGTAAGGGTCCCCCCTTATAACTTTTTTGCAAAAAAAATCGATTTTTTTTTGCGTATGTCTAAAAACTTTGGATGTGGATTTAAAGCAGAGGACGAATAATTGACCAAAATGACCTGGGGATTAACAATCGGTTCAGTTTTGGCTAAGTTATGGGAGTTTAAAAGATCGATTTTTTTTTTGCGTATGTCTAAAAACTTTGGATGTGAAATTAAAGTAGAGGACGAATAATGACCAAAATGACCTCGGTATTAACAATCGGTTCAGTTTTGGCAAAGTTATGGGAGTTTGAAGTCTCAGAAGAAATGTGTAAGGGTCCCCCCTTATAACTTTTTTGCAAAAAAAATCGATTTTTTTTTGCGTATGTCTAAAAACTTTGGATGTGGAATTAAAGCAGAGGACGAATAATGACCAAAATGACCTGGGGATTAACAATCGGTTCAGTTTTGGCTAAGTTATGGGAGTTTGAAAGATCGATTTTTTTTTTGCGTATGTCTAAAAACTTTGGATGTGAAATTAAAGTAGAGGACGAATAATGACCAAAATGACCTCGGGATTAACAATCGGTTCAGTTTTGGCAAAGTTATGGGAGTTTGAAGTCTCAGAAGAAATGTGTAAGGGTCCCCCCTTATAACTTTTTTGCAAAAAAAATCGATTTTTTTTTTGCGTTTGTCTAAAAACTTTGGATGTGGAATTAAAGCAGAGGACGAATAATGACCAAAATAACCTGGGGATTAACAATCGGTTCAGTTTTGGCTAAGTTATGGGAGTTTGAAAGATCGATTTTTTTTTTTGCGTATGTCTAAAAACTTTGGATGTGAAATTAAAGTAGAGGACGAATAATGACCAAAATGACCTCGGGATTAACAATCGGTTCAGTTTTGGCAAAGTTATGGGAGTTTGAAGTCTCAGAAGAAATGTGTAAGGGTCCCCCCTTATAACTTTTTTGCAAAAAAAAATCGATTTTTTTTTTGCGTTTGTCTAAAAACTTTGGATGTGGAATTAAAGCAGAGGACGAATAATGACCAAAATAACCTGGGGATTAACAATCGGTTCAGTTTTGGCTAAGTTATGGGAGTTTGAAAGATCGATATTTTTTTTTTGCGTATGTCTAAAAACTTTGGATGTGAAATTAAAGTAGAGGACGAATAATGACCAAAATGACCTCGGGATTAACAATCGGTTCAGTTTTGGCAAAGTTATGGGAGTTTGAAGTCTCAGAAGAAATGTGTAAGGGTCCCCCCTTATAACTTTTTTGCAAAAAAAAATCGATTTTTTTTTTGCGTTTGTCTAAAAACTTTGGATGTGGAATTAAAGCAGAGGACGAATAATGACCAAAATGACCTGGGGATTAACAATCGGTTCAGTTTTGGCTAGGTTATGGGAGTTTGAAAGATCTATTTTTTTTTTTGCGTATGTCTAAAAACTTTGGATGTGAAATTAAAGTAGAGGACGAATAATGACCAAAATGACCTCGGGATTAAGAATCGGTTCAGTTTTGGCAAAGTTATGGGAGTTTGAAGTCTCAGAAGAAATGTGTAAGGGTCCCCCCTTATAACTTTTTTGCAAAAAAAATCGATTTTTTTTTTGCGTATGTCTAAAAACTTTGGATGTGGAATTAAAGCAGAGGACGAATAATGACCAAAATGACCTGGGGATTAACAATCGGTTCAGTTTTGGCTAGGTTATGGGAGTTTGAAAAATCTCTTTTTTTTTGCGTATGTCTAAAAACTTTGGATGTGAAATTAAAGTAGAGGACGAATAATGACCAAAATGACCTCGGGATTAACAATCGGTTCAGTTTTGGCAAAGTTATGGGAGTTTGAAGTCTCAGAAGAAATGTGTAAGGGTCCCCCCTTATAACTTTTTTGCAAAAAAAATGATTTTTTTTTGCGTATTCTAAACTGGAAAAAAGAGAAAAACCAAAACAAAAACTCTCAAGGAAAAATCAAGTAAAACGAGAAAAAAAAAGGAGAAAAGACCAAATATCTCGGATAAAATCGTCAGTTTGCAAAGTATGAGTGAATCTCAAAAAATGTGTAGGGTCCCCCTAAACTTTTTGCAAAAAAATATTTTTTTTTGCGTATTCTAAAAACTTTGGTGTGGAATTAAAGCAGAGGACGAATAATACCAAAATGACCTGGGGATTAACAATCGGTTCAGTTTCGGCTAAGTTATGGGAGTTTGAAAGATCGATTTTTTTTTGCGATGTCTAAAACTTTGAAAAAAAAAACAATAAACCAAAATACCTCGATAAATCCCTCTCAATCCCCCACCAAAAAATCCTCAAAAACATGTAAATAAAAAACAAAATACCAAAAGACCTCGATAACAATCGTCAGTTGGCAAAGTTATGGGAGTTTGAACTCTCAGAAGAAATTGTAAGGGTCCCCCTAAACTTTTTTGCAAAAAAATCGATTTTTTTTTGCGTATGTCTAAAAACTTTGGTTGTGGAATTAACGCAGAGGACGAATAATGACCAAAATGACCTGGGGATTAACAATCGGTTCAGTTTTGGCTAGGTTATGGGAGTTTGAAAGATCTATTTTTTTTTGCGTATGTCTAAAAACTTTGGATGTGAAATTAAAGTAGAGGACGAATAATGACCAAAATGACCTCGGGATTAACAATCGGTTCAGTTTTGGCAAAGTTATGGGAGTTTGAAGTCTCAGAAGAAATGTGTAAGGGTCCTCCCTTATAACTTTTTTGCAAAAAAAATCGATTTTTTTTTGCGTTTGTCTAAAAACTTTGGATGTGGAATTAAAGCAGAGGACGAATAATGACCAAAATGACCTGGGGATTAACAATCGGTTCAGTTTTGGCTAAGTTATGGGAGTTTGAAAGATCGATTTTTTTTTTGCGTATGTATAAAAACTTTGGATGTGAAATTAAAGCAGAGGACGAATAATGACCAAAATGATCTCGGGATTAATAATCGGTTCAGTTTTGGCAAAGTTATGGGAGTTTGAAGTCTCAGAAGAAATGTGTAAGGGTCCCCCCTTATAACTTTTTTGCAAAAAAAATAGATTTTTTTTTGCGTATTTCTAAAAACTTTGGTTGTGGAATTAAAGCAGAGGACGAATAATACCAAAATGACCTGGGGATTAACAATCGGTTCAGTTTCGGCTAAGTTATGGGAGTTTGAAAGATCGATTTTTTTTTGCGTATGTATTAAAACTTTGGATGTGAAATTAAAGCAGAGGACGAATAATGACCAAAATGATCTCGGGATTAATAATCGGTTCAGTTTTGGCAAAGTTGTGGGAGTTTGAAGTCTCAGAAGAAATGTGTAAGGGTCCCCCCTTATAACTTTTTTGCAAAAAAAATCGATTTTTTTTTTTGCGTATGTCTAAAAACTTTGGATGTGGAATTAAAGCAGAGGACGAATAATGACCAAAATGACCTGGGGATTAACAATCGGTTCAGTTTTGGCTAAGTTATGGGAGTTTGAAAGATCGATTTTTTTTTTTGCGTATGTCTAAAAACTTTGGATGTGAAATTAAAGTAGAGGACGAATAATGACCAAAATGACCTCGGGATTAACAATCGGTTCAGTTTTGGCAAAGTTATGGGACTTTGAAGTCTCAGAAGAAATGTGTAAGGGTCCCCCCTTATAACTTTTTTGCAAAAAAAAATCGATTTTTTTTTTGCGTTTGTCTAAAAACTTTGGATGTGGAATTAAAGCAGAGGACGAATAATGACCAAAATGACCTGGGGATTAACAATCGGTTCAGTTTTGGCTAGGTTATGGGAGTTTGAAAGATCTATTTTTTTTTTTTGCGTATGTCTAAAAACTTTGGATGTGAAATTAAAGTAGAGGACGAATAATGACCAAAATGACCTCGGGATTAACAATCGGTTCAGTTTTGGCAAAGTTATGGGAGTTTGAAGTCTCAGAAGAAATGTGTAAGGGTCCCCCCTTATAACTTTTTTGCAAAAAAATCGATTTTTTTTTTGCGTATTTTCTAAAAACTTTGGATGTGGAATTAAAGCAGAGGACGAATAATGACCAAAATGACCTGGGGATTAACAATCGGTTCAGTTTTGGCTAAGTTATGGGAGTTTGAAAGATCGATTTTTTTTTTGCGTATGTCTAAAAACTTTGGATGTGAAATTAAAGTAGAGGACGAATAATGACCAAAATGACCTCGGGATTAACAATCGGTTCAGTTTTGGCAAAGTTATGGGAGTTTGAAGTCTCAGAAGAAATGTGTAAGGGTCCCCCCTTATAACTTTTTTGCAAAAAAAATCGATTTTTTTTTTGCGTATTTCTAAAAACTTTGGTTGTGGAATTAAAGCAGAGGACGAATAATGACCAAAATGACCTGGGGATTAACAATCGGTTCAGTTTTGGCTAGGTTATGGGAGTTTGAAAGATCTATTTTTTTTTGCGTATGTATAAAAACTTTGGATGTGAAATTAAAGTAGAGGACGAATAATGACCAAAATGACCTCGGGATTAACAATCGGTTCAGTTTTGGCAAAGTTATGGGAGTTTGAAGTCTCAGAAGAAATGTGTAAGGGTCCTCCCTTATAACTTTTTTGCAAAAAAAATCGATTTTTTTTTGCGTTTGTCTAAAAACTTTGGATGTGGAATTAAAGCAGAGGACGAATAATGACCAAAATAACCTGGGGATTAACAATCGGTTCAGTTTCGGCTAAGTTATGGGAGTTTAAGAGATCGATTTTTTTTTGCGTATGTCTAAAAACTTTGGATGTGAAATTAAAGTAGAGGACGAATAATGACCAAAATGACTCGGGATTAACAATCGGTTCAGTTTTGGCAAAGTTATGGGAGTTTGAAGTCTCAGAAGAAATGTGTAAGGGTCCCCCCTTATAACTTTTTTGCAAAAAAAAATCGATTTTTTTTTTGCGTTTGTCTAAAAACTTTGGATGTGGAATTAAAGCAGAGGACGAATAATGACCAAAATAACCTGGGGATTAACAATCGGTTCAGTTTTGGCTAAGTTATGGGAGTTTGAAAGATCAATTTTTTTTTTGCGTATGTCTAAAAACTTTGGATGTGAAATTAAAGTAGAGGACGAATAATGACCAAAATGACCTCGGTATTAACAATCGGTTCAGTTTTGGCAAAGTTATGGGAGTTTGAAGTCTCAGAAGAAATGTGTAAGGGTCCCCCCTTATAACTTTTTTGGAAAAAAAATCGATTTTTTTTTTGCGTTTGTCTAAAAACTTTGGATGTGGAATTAAAGCAGAGGACGAATAATGACCAAAATAACCTGGGGATTAACAATCGGTTCAGTTTTGGCTAAGTTATGGGAGTTTGAAAGATCAATTTTTTTTTTTGCGTATGTCTAAAAACTTTGGATGTGAAATTAAAGTAGAGGACGAATAATGACCAAAATGACCTCGGGATTAACAATCGGTTCAGTTTTGGCAAAGTTATGGGAGTTTGAAGTCTCAGAAGAAATGTGTAAGGGTCCCCCCTTATAACTTTTTTGCAAAAAAAATCGATTTTTTTTTTGCGTATGTCTAAAAACTTTGGATGTGGAATTAAAGCAGAGGACGAATAAGAAAAACTGATTAACAATCGGTCAGTTTGGCAAAGTTATGAGTGAATCTTCCCCTACAAAAAAATCGATTTTTTTTGCGTTTGCTAAAAACTTTGGATGTGGAATTAAAGCAGAGGACGAATAATGACCAAAATAACCTGGGGATTAACAATCGGTTCAGTTTTGGCTAAGTTATGGGAGTTTGAAAGATCGATTTTTTTTTTTGCGTATGTCTAAAAACTTTGGATGTGAAATTAAAGTAGAGGACGAATAATGACCAAAATGACCTCGGGTTAAACAATCGGTTCAGTTTTGGCAAAGTTATGGGAGTTTGAAGTCTCAGAAGAAATGTGTAAGGGTCCCCCCTTATAACTTTTTTGCAAAAAAAAATCGATTTTTTTTTTGCGTATTGTCTAAAAACTTTGGATGTGGATTAAAGCAGAGGACGAATAATGACCAAAATAACCTGGGGATTAACAATCGGTTCAGTTTTGGCTAAGTTATGGGAGTTTGAAAGATCTATTTTTTTTTTGCGTATGTCTAAAAACTTTGGATGTGAAATTAAAGTAGAGGACGAATAATGACCAAAATGACCTCGGGATTAACAATCGGTTCAGTTTTGGCAAAGTTATGGGAGTTTGAAGTCTCAGAAGAAATGTGTAAGGGTCCCCCCTTATAACTTTTTTGCAAAAAAAAATCGATTTTTTTTTTGCGTATTGTCTAAAAACTTTGGATGTGGAATTAAAGCAGAGGACGAATAATGACCAAAATAACCTGGGGATTAACAATCGGTTCAGTTTTGGCTAAGTTATGGGAGTTTGAAAGATCGATTTTTTTTTTTGCGAATGTCTAAAAACTTTGGATGTGAAATTAAAGTAGAGGACGAATAATGACCAAAATGACCTCGGGATTAACAATCGGTTCAGTTTTGGCAAAGTTATGGGAGTTTGAAGTCTCAGAAGAAATGTGTAAGGGTCCCCCCTTATAACTTTTTTGGAAAAAAATCGATTTTTTTTTTGCGTTTGTCTAAAAACTTTGGATGTGGAATTAAAGCAGAGGACGAATAATGACCAAAATAACCTGGGGATTAACAATCGGTTCAGTTTTGGCTAAGTTATGGGAGTTTGAAAGATCGATTTTTTTTTTGCGTATGTCTAAAAACTTTGGATGTGAAATTAAAGTAGAGGACGAATAATGACCAAAATGACCTCGGGATAAACAATCGGTTCAGTTTTGGCAAAGTTATGGGAGTTTGAAGTCTCAGAAGAAATGTGTAAGGGTCCCCCCTTATAACTTTTTTGCAAAAAAAATCGATTTTTTTTTTTGCGTTTGTCTAAAAACTTTGGATGTGGAATTAAAGCAGAGGACGAATAATGACCAAAATAACCTGGGGATTAACAATCGGTTCAGTTTTGGCTAAGTTATGGGAGTTTGAAAGATCGATTTTTTTTTTGCGTATGTCTAAAAACTTTGGATGTGAAATTAAAGTAGAGGACGAATAATGACCAAAATGACCTCGGGATAAACAATCGGTTCAGTTTTGGCAAAGTTATGGGAGTTTGAAGTCTCAGAAGAAATGTGTAAGGGTCCCCCCTTATAACTTTTTTGCAAAAAAAATCGATTTTTTTTTTGCGTTTGTCTAAAAACTTTGGATGTGGAATTAAAGCAGAGGACGAATAATGACCAAAATAACCTGGGGATTAACAATCGGTTCAGTTTTGGCTAAGTTATGGGAGTTTGAAAGATCGATTTTTTTTTTGCGTATGTCTAAAAACTTTGGATGTGAAATTAAAGTAGAGGACGAATAATGACCAAAATGACCTCGGGATAAACAATCGGTTCAGTTTTGGCAAAGTTATGGGAGTTTGAAGTCTCAGAAGAAATGTGTAAGGGTCCCCCCTTATAACTTTTTTGCAAAAAAAAATCGATTTTTTTTTGCGTATGTCTAAAAACTTTGGATGTGGAATTAAAGCAGAGGACGAATAATGACCAAAATAACCTGGGGATTAACAATCGGTTCAGTTTTGGCTAAGTTATGGGAGTTTGAAAGATCAATTTTTTTTTTGCGTATGTCTAAAAACTTTGGATGTGAAATTAAAGTAGAGGACGAATAATGACCAAAATGACCTCGGGATAAACAATCGGTTCAGTTTTGGCAAAGTTATGGGAGTTTGAAGTCTCAGAAGAAATGTGTAAGGGTCCCCCCTTATAACTTTTTTGGAAAAAAATCGATTTTTTTTTTTGCGTTTGTCTAAAAACTTTGGATGTGGAATTAAAGCAGAGGACGAATAATGACCAAAATAACCTGGGGATTAACAATCGGTTCAGTTTTGGCTAAGTTATGGGAGTTTGAAAGATCGATTTTTTTTTTTGCGTATGTCTAAAAACTTTGGATGTGAAATTAAAGTAGAGGACGAATAATGACCAAAATGACCTCGGGATAAACAATCGGTTCAGTTTTGGCAAAGTTATGGGAGTTTGAAGTCTCAGAAGAAATGTGTAAGGGTCCCCCCTTATAACTTTTTTGCAAAAAAAATCGATTTTTTTTTTGCGTATGTCTAAAAACTTTGGATGTGGAATAAAGAGAGGACGAAAAGACCAAAATGCCTGGATTAACAATCGGTTCAGTTTTGGCAAAGTTATGGGAGTTTGAAGTCTCAGCAGAAATGTGTAAGGGTCCCCCCTTATAACTTTTTTGCAAAAAAAATCGATTTTTTTTTTGCGTTTGTCTAAAAACTTTGGATGTGGAATTAAAGCAGAGGACGAATAATGACCAAAATAACCTGGGGATTAACAATCGGTTCAGTTTTGGCTAAGTTATGGGAGTTTGAAAGATCGATTTTTTTTTTGCGTATGTCTAAAAACTTTGGATGTGAAATTAAAGTAGAGGACGAATAATGACCAAAATGACCTCGGGATTAACAATCGGTTCAGTTTTGGCAAAGTTATGGGAGTTTGAAGTCTCAGAAGAAATGTGTAAGGGTCCCCCCTTATAACTTTTTTGCAAAAAAAATCGATTTTTTTTTGCGTATGTCTAAAAACTTTGGATGTGGATTGAAAGCAGAGGACGAATAATGACCAAAATAACCTGGGGATTAACAATCGGTTCAGTTTTGGCTAAGTTATGGGAGTTTGAAAGATCGATTTTTTTTTTTGCGTATGTCTAAAAACTTTGGATGTGAAATTAAAGTAGAGGACGAATAATGACCAAAATGACCTCGGGATTAACAATCGGTTCAGTTTTGGCAAAGTTATGGGAGTTTGAAGTCTCAGAAGAAATGTGTAAGGGTCCCCCCTTATAACTTTTTTGCAAAAAAAAATCGATTTTTTTTTTGCGTTTGTCTAAAAACTTTGGATGTGGAATTAAAGCAGAGGACGAATAATGACCAAAATAACCTGGGGATTAACAATCGGTTCAGTTTTGGCTAAGTTATGGGAGTTTAAAAGATCGATTTTTTTTTTGCGTATGTCTAAAAACTTTGGATGTGAAATTAAAGTAGAGGACGAATAATGACCAAAATGACCTCGGTATTAACAATCGGTTCAGTTTTGGCAAAGTTATGGGAGTTTGAAGTCTCAGAAGAAATGTGTAAGGGTCCCCCCTTATAACTTTTTTGGAAAAAAATCGATTTTTTTTTTGCGTTTGTCTAAAAACTTTGGATGTGGAATTAAAGCAGAGGACGAATAATGACCAAAATAACCTGGGGATTAACAATCGGTTCAGTTTTGGCTAAGTTATGGGATGGTCCCCCCTATCGCAAAAAAATCGATTTTTTTTGCGTTTGTCTAAAAACTTTGGATGTGGAATTAAAGCAGAGGACGAATAATGACCAAAATGACCTGGGATTAACAATCGGTTCAGTTTTGGCTAGGTTATGGGAGTTTGAAAGATCTATTTTTTTTTTGCGTATGTCTAAAAACTTTGGATGTGAAATTAAAGTAGAGGACGAATAATGACCAAAATGACCTCGGGTTAAACAATCGGTTCAGTTTTGGCAAAGTTATGGGAGTTTGAAGTCTCAGAAGAAATGTGTAAGGGTCCCCCCTTATAACTTTTTTGCAAAAAAAATCGATTTTTTTTTTGCGTATGTCTAAAAACTTTGGATGTGGAATTAAAGCAGAGGACGAATAATGACCAAAATAACCTGGGGATTAACAATCGGTTCAGTTTTGGCTAAGTTATGGGAGTTTAAAAGATCGATTTTTTTTTTGCGTATGTCTAAAAACTTTGGATGTGAAATTAAAGTAGAGGACGAATAATGACCAAAATGACCTCGGTATTAACAATCGGTTCAGTTTTGGCAAAGTTATGGGAGTTTGAAGTCTCAGAAGAAATGTGTAAGGGTCCCCCCTTATAACTTTTTTGCAAAAAAAATCGATTTTTTTTTTGCGTATGTCTAAAAACTTTGGATGTGGAATTAAAGCAGAGGACGAATAATGACCAAAATAACCTGGGGATTAACAATCGGTTCAGTTTTGGCTAAGTTATGGGAGTTTGAAAGATCGATTTTTTTTTTGCGTATGTCTAAAAACTTTGGATGTGAAATTAAAGTAGAGGACGAATAATGACCAAAATGACCTCGGGTTAAACAATCGGTTCAGTTTTGGCAAAGTTATGGGAGTTTGAAGTCTCAGAAGAAATGTGTAAGGGTCCCCCCTTATAACTTTTTTGCAAAAAAAAATCGATTTTTTTTTTGCGTTTGTCTAAAAACTTTGGATGTGGAATTAAAGCAGAGGACGAATAATGACCAAAATGACCTGGGGATTAACAATCGGTTCAGTTTTGGCTAGGTTATGGGAGTTTGAAAGATCGATTTTTTTTTTTGCGTATGTCTAAAAACTTTGGATGTGAAATTAAAGTAGAGGACGAATAATGACCAAAATGACCTCGGGATTAACAATCGGTTCAGTTTTGGCAAAGTTATGGGAGTTTGAAGTCTCAGAAGAAATGTGTAAGGGTCCCCCCTTATAACTTTTTTGCAAAAAAAATCGATTTTTTTTTTGCGTATTGTCTAAAAACTTTGGATGTGGAATTAAAGCAGAGGACGAATAATGACCAAAATAACCTGGGGATTAACAATCGGTTCAGTTTTGGCTAAGTTATGGGAGTTTGAAAGATCGATTTTTTTTTTGCGTATGTCTAAAAACTTTGGATGTGAAATTAAAGTAGAGGACGAATAATGACCAAAATGACCTCGGGATTAACAATCGGTTCAGTTTTGGCAAAGTTATGGGAGTTTGAAGTCTCAGAAGAAATGTGTAAGGGTCCCCCCTTATAACTTTTTTGCAAAAAAAATCGATTTTTTTTTTGCGTTTGTCTAAAAACTTTGGATGTGGAATTAAAGCAGAGGACGAATAATGACCAAAATGACCTGGGGATTAACAATCGGTTCAGTTTTGGCTAAGTTATGGGAGTTTGAAAGATCGATTTTTTTTTTGCGTATGTCTAAAAACTTTGGATGTGAAATTAAAGTAGAGGACGAATAATGACCAAAATGACCTCGGGATTAACAATCGGTTCAGTTTTGGCAAAGTTATGGGAGTTTGAAGTCTCAGAAGAAATGTGTAAGGGTCCCCCCTTATAACTTTTTTGCAAAAAAAAATCGATTTTTTTTTTGCGTTTGTCTAAAAACTTTGGATGTGGAATTAAAGCAGAGGACGAATAATGACCAAAATAACCTGGGGATTAACAATCGGTTCAGTTTTGGCTAAGTTATGGGAGTTTGAAAGATCGATTTTTTTTTTTGCGTATGTCTAAAAACTTTGGATGTGAAATTAAAGTAGAGGACGAATAATGACCAAAATGACCTCGGGATTAACAATCGGTTCAGTTTTGGCAAAGTTATGGGAGTTTGAAGTCTCAGAAGAAATGTGTAAGGGTCCCCCCTTATAACTTTTTTGCAAAAAAAATCGATTTTTTTTTTGCGTTTGTCTAAAAACTTTGGATGTGGAATTAAAGCAGAGGACGAATAATTGACCAAAATGACCTGGGGATTAACAATCGGTTCAGTTTTGGCTAAGTTATGGGAGTTTGAAAGATCGATTTTTTTTTTGCGTATGTCTAAAAACTTTGGATGTGAAATTAAAGTAGAGGACGAATAATGACCAAAATGACCTCGGGATTAACAATCGGTTCAGTTTTGGCAAAGTTATGGGAGTTTGAAGTCTCAGAAGAAATGTGTAAGGGTCCCCCCTTATAACTTTTTTGCAAAAAAAATCGATTTTTTTTTTGCGTATGTCTAAAAACTTTGGATGTGGAATTAAAGCAGAGGACGAATAATGACCAAAATGACCTGGGGATTAACAATCGGTTCAGTTTTGGCTAAGTTATGGGAGTTTGAAAGATCGATTTTTTTTTTGCGTATGTCTAAAAACTTTGGATGTGGAATTAAAGTAGAGGACGAATAATGACCAAAATGACCTCGGGATTAACAATCGGTTCAGTTTTGGCAAAGTTATGGGAGTTTGAAGTCTCAGAAGAAATGTGTAAGGGTCCCCCCTTATAACTTTTTTGCAAAAAAAAATCGATTTTTTTTTTGCGTTTGTCTAAAAACTTTGGATGTGGAATTAAAGCAGAGGACGAATAATGACCAAAATGACCTGGGGATTAACAATCGGTTCAGTTTTGGCTAAGTTATGGGAGTTTGAAAGATCGATTTTTTTTTTGCGTATGTCTAAAAACTTTGGATGTGAAATTAAAGTAGAGGACGAATAATGACCAAAATGACCTCGGGATTAACAATCGGTTCAGTTTTGGCAAAGTTATGGGAGTTTGAAGTCTCAGAAGAAATGTGTAAGGGTCCCCCCTTATAACTTTTTTGCAAAAAAAATCGATTTTTTTTTTGCGTATGTCTAAAAACTTTGGATGTGGAATTAAAGCAGAGGACGAATAATGACCAAAATGACCTGGGGATTAACAATCGGTTCAGTTTTGGCTAAGTTATGGGAGTTTGAAAGATCGATTTTTTTTTTGCGTATGTCTAAAAACTTTGGATGTGAAATTAAAGTAGAGGACGAATAATGACCAAAATGACCTCGGGATTAACAATCGGTTCAGTTTTGGCAAAGTTATGGGAGTTTGAAGTCTCAGAAGAAATGTGTAAGGGTCCCCCCTTATAACTTTTTTGCAAAAAAAAATCGATTTTTTTTTTGCGTTTGTCTAAAAACTTTGGATGTGGAATTAAAGCAGAGGACGAATAATGACCAAAATGACCTGGGGATTAACAATCGGTTCAGTTTTGGCTAAGTTATGGGAGTTTGAAAGATCGATTTTTTTTTTTGCGTATGTCTAAAAACTTTGGATGTGAAATTAAAGTAGAGGACGAATAATGACCAAAATGACCTCGGGATTAACAATCGGTTCAGTTTTGGCAAAGTTATGGGAGTTTCAACTCTCAGAAGAAATGTGTAAGGGTCCCCCCTTATAACTTTTTTGCAAAAAAAATCGATTTTTTTTTTGCGTTTGTCTAAAAACTTTGGATGTGGAATTAAAGCAGAGGACGAATAATGACCAAAATGACCTGGGGATTAACAATCGGTTCAGTTTTGGCTAAGTTATGGGAGTTTGAAAGATCGATTTTTTTTTTGCGTATGTCTAAAAACTTTGGATGTGAAATTAAAGTAGAGGACGAATAATGACCAAAATGACCTCGGGATTAACAATCGGTTCAGTTTTGGCAAAGTTATGGGAGTTTGAAGTCTCAGAAGAAATGTGTAAGGGTCCCCCCTTATAACTTTTTTGCAAAAAAAAATCGATTTTTTTTTTTGCGTTTGTCTAAAAACTTTGGATGTGGAATTAAAGCAGAGGACGAATAATGACCAAAATAACCTGGGGATTAACAATCGGTTCAGTTTTGGCTAAGTTATGGGAGTTTGAAAGATCTATTTTTTTTTTTGCGTATGTCTAAAAACTTTGGATGTGAAATTAAAGTAGAGGACGAATAATGACCAAAATGACCTCGGGATTAACAATCGGTTCAGTTTTGGCAAAGTTATGGGAGTTTGAAGTCTCAGAAGAAATGTGTAAGGGTCCCCCCTTATAACTTTTTTGCAAAAAAAAATCGATTTTTTTTTTGCGTTTGTCTAAAAACTTTGGATGTGGAATTAAAGCAGAGGACGAATAATGACCAAAATGACCTGGGGATTAACAATCGGTTCAGTTTTGGCTAGGTTATGGGAGTTTGAAAGATCTATTTTTTTTTTTGCGTATGTCTAAAAACTTTGGATGTGAAATTAAAGTAGAGGACGAATAATGACCAAAATGACCTCGGGATTAACAATCGGTTCAGTTTTGGCAAAGTTATGGGAGTTTGAAGTCTCAGAAGAAATGTGTAAGGGTCCCCCCTTATAACTTTTTTGCAAAAAAAAATCGATTTTTTTTTTGCGTTTGTCTAAAAACTTTGGATGTGGAATTAAAGCAGAGGACGAATAATGACCAAAATAACCTGGGGATTAACAATCGGTTCAGTTTTGGCTAAGTTATGGGAGTTTGAAAGATCTATTTTTTTTTTGCGTATGTCTAAAAACTTTGGATGTGAAATTAAAGTAGAGGACGAATAATGACCAAAATGACCTCGGGATTAACAATCGGTTCAGTTTTGGCAAAGTTATGGGAGTTTGAAGTCTCAGAAGAAATGTGTAAGGGTCCCCCCTTATAACTTTTTTGCAAAAAAAATCGATTTTTTTTTTGCGTTTGTCTAAAAACTTTGGATGTGGAATTAAAGCAGAGGACGAATAATGACCAAAATGACCTGGGGATTAACAATCGGTTCAGTTTTGGCTAAGTTATGGGAGTTTGAAAGATCGATTTTTTTTTTTGCGTATGTCTAAAAACTTTGGATGTGAAATTAAAGTAGAGGACGAATAATGACCAAAATGACCTCGGGATTAACAATCGGTTCAGTTTTGGCAAAGTTATGGGAGTTTGAAGTCTCAGAAGAAATGTGTAAGGGTCCCCCCTTATAACTTTTTTGCAAAAAAAATCGATTTTTTTTTGCGTATTTCTAAAAACTTTGGTTGTGGAATTAAAGCAGAGGACGAATAATGACCAAAATGACCTGGGGATTAACAATCGGTTCAGTTTTGGCTAGGTTATGGGAGTTTGAAAAATCTATTTTTTTTTGCGTATGTCTTAAAACTTTGGATGTGGAATTAAAGCAGAGGACGAATAATGACCAAAATGACCTGGGGATTAACAATCGGTTCAGTTTTGGCTAGGTTATGGGAGTTTGAAAGATCGATTTTTTTTTTGCGTATGTCTAAAAACTTTGGATGTGAAATTAAAGTAGAGGACGAATAATGACCAAAATGACCTCGGGATTAACAATCGGTTCAGTTTTGGCAAAGTTATGGGAGTTTGAAGTCTCAGAAGAAATGTGTAAGGGTCCCCCCTTATAACTTTTTTGCAAAAAAAATCGATTTTTTTTTTGCGTATGTCTAAAAACTTTGGATGTGGAATTAAAGCAGAGGACGAATAATGACCAAAATGACCTGGGGATTAACAATCGGTTCAGTTTTGGCTAGGTTATGGGAGTTTGAAAGATCTATTTTTTTTTTGCGTATGTCTAAAAACTTTGGATGTGAAATTAAAGTAGAGGACGAATAATGACCAAAATGACCTCGGGATTAACAATCGGTTCAGTTTTGGCAAAGTTATGGGACTTTGAAGTCTCAGAAGAAATGTGTAAGGGTCCCCCCTTATAACTTTTTTGCAAAAAAAAATCGATTTTTTTTTTGCGTTTGTCTAAAAACTTTGGATGTGGAATTAAAGCAGAGGACGAATAATGACCAAAATGACCTGGGGATTAACAATCGGTTCAGTTTTGGCTAAGTTATGGGAGTTTGAAAGATCGATTTTTTTTTTTGCGTATGTCTAAAAACTTTGGATGTGAAATTAAAGTAGAGGACGAATAATGACCAAAATGACCTCGGGATTAACAATCGGTTCAGTTTTGGCAAAGTTATGGGAGTTTGAACTCTCAGAAGAAATGTGTAAGGGTCCCCCCTTATAACTTTTTTGCAAAAAAAATCGATTTTTTTTTTGCGTTTGTCTAAAAACTTTGGATGTGGAATTAAAGCAGAGGACGAATAATGACCAAAATGACCTGGGGATTAACAATCGGTTCAGTTTTGGCTAAGTTATGGGAGTTTGAAAGATCGATTTTTTTTTTGCGTATGTCTAAAAACTTTGGATGTGAAATTAAAGTAGAGGACGAATAATGACCAAAATGACCTCGGGATTAACAATCGGTTCAGTTTTGGCAAAGTTATGGGACTTTGAAGTCTCAGAAGAAATGTGTAAGGGTCCCCCCTTATAACTTTTTTGCAAAAAAAAATCGATTTTTTTTTTGCGTTTGTCTAAAAACTTTGGATGTGGAATTAAAGCAGAGGACGAATAATGACCAAAATGACCTGGGGATTAACAATCGGTTCAGTTTTGGCTAAGTTATGGGAGTTTGAAAGATCTATTTTTTTTTTTGCGTATGTCTAAAAACTTTGGATGTGAAATTAAAGTAGAGGACGAATAATGACCAAAATGACCTCGGGATTAACAATCGGTTCAGTTTTGGCAAAGTTATGGGAGTTTGAAGTCTCAGAAGAAATGTGTAAGGGTCCCCCCTTATAACTTTTTTGCAAAAAAAAATCGATTTTTTTTTTGCGTTTGTCTAAAAACTTTGGATGTGGAATTAAAGCAGAGGACGAATAATGACCAAAATGACCTGGGGATTAACAATCGGTTCAGTTTTGGCTAAGTTATGGGAGTTTGAAAGATCGATTTTTTTTTTTGCGTATGTCTAAAAACTTTGGATGTGAAATTAAAGTAGAGGACGAATAATGACCAAAATGACCTCGGGATTAACAATCGGTTCAGTTTTGGCAAAGTTATGGGAGTTTGAAGTCTCAGAAGAAATGTGTAAGGGTCCCCCCTTATAACTTTTTTGCAAAAAAAAATCGATTTTTTTTTTGCGTTTGTCTAAAAACTTTGGATGTGGAATTAAAGCAGAGGACGAATAATGACCAAAATGACCTGGGGATTAACAATCGGTTCAGTTTTGGCTAGGTTATGGGAGTTTGAAAGATCTATTTTTTTTTTTGCGTATGTCTAAAAACTTTGGATGTGAAATTAAAGTAGAGGACGAATAATGACCAAAATGACCTCGGGATTAACAATCGGTTCAGTTTTGGCAAAGTTATGGGAGTTTGAAGTCTCAGAAGAAATGTGTAAGGGTCCCCCCTTATAACTTTTTTGCAAAAAAAATCGATTTTTTTTTTGCGTTTGTCTAAAAACTTTGGATGTGGAATTAAAGCAGAGGACGAATAATGACCAAAATGACCTGGGGATTAACAATCGGTTCAGTTTTGGCTAAGTTATGGGAGTTTGAAAGATCGATTTTTTTTTTTGCGTATGTCTAAAAACTTTGGATGTGAAATTAAAGTAGAGGACGAATAATGACCAAAATGACCTCGGGATTAACAATCGGTTCAGTTTTGGCAAAGTTATGGGAGTTTGAAGTCTCAGAAGAAATGTGTAAGGGTCCCCCCTTATAACTTTTTTGCAAAAAAAATCGATTTTTTTTTTGCGTTTGTCTAAAAACTTTGGATGTGGAATTAAAGCAGAGGACGAATAATGACCAAAATGACCTGGGGATTAACAATCGGTTCAGTTTTGGCTAAGTTATGGGAGTTTGAAAGATCTATTTTTTTTTTGGTGCTTAGAAATGACCAAAATGGGGAAAAATCGGTCAGTTTGGCGAAGTTATGGGAGTTTGAAAGATCGATTTTTTTTTTGCGTATGTCTAAAAACTTTGGATGTGAAATTAAAGTAGAGGACGAATAATGACCAAAATTACCTCGGGATTAACAATCGGTTCAGTTTTGGCAAAGTTATGGGAGTTTCAACTCTCAGAAGAAATGTGTAAGGGTCCCCCCTTATAACTTTTTTGCAAAAAAAATCGATTTTTTTTTTGCGTTTGTCTAAAAACTTTGGATGTGGAATTAAAGCAGAGGACGAATAATGACCAAAATGACCTGGGGATTAACAATCGGTTCAGTTTTGGCTAAGTTATGGGAGTTTGAAAGATCGATTTTTTTTTTGCGTATGTCTAAAAACTTTGGATGTGAAATTAAAGTAGAGGACGAATAATGACCAAAATGACCTCGGGATTAACAATCGGTTCAGTTTTGGCAAAGTTATGGGACTTTGAAGTCTCAGAAGAAATGTGTAAGGGTCCCCCCTTATAACTTTTTTGCAAAAAAATATCGATTTTTTTTTTGCGTTTGTCTAAAAACTTTGGATGTGGAATTAAAGCAGAGGACGAATAATGACCAAAATTACCTGGGGATTAACAATCGGTTCAGTTTTGGCTAGGTTATGGGAGTTTGAAAGATCTATTTTTTTTTTGCGTATGTCTAAAAACTTTGGATGTGAAATTAAAGTAGAGGACGAATAATGACCAAAATGACCTCGGGATTAACAATCGGTTCAGTTTTGGCAAAGTTATGGGAGTTTGAACTCTCAGAAGAAATGTGTAAGGGTCCCCCCTTATAACTTTTTTGCAAAAAAAATCGATTTTTTTTTTGCGTATGTCTAAAAACTTTGGATGTGGAATTAAAGCAGAGGACGAATAATGACCAAAATGACCTGGGGATTAACAATCGGTTCAGTTTTGGCTAAGTTATGGGAGTTTGAAAGATCGATTTTTTTTTTTGCGTATGTCTTAAAACTTTGGATGTGAAATTAAAGTAGAGGACGAATAATGACCAACATGACCTCGGGATTAACAATCGGTTCAGTTTTGGCAAAGTTATGGGAGTTTGAAGTCTCAGAAGAAATGTGTAAGGGTCCCCCCTTATAACTTTTTTGCAAAAAAATATCGATTTTTTTTTTGCGTTTGTCTAAAAACTTTGGATGTGGAATTAAAGCAGAGGACGAATAATGACCAAAATTACCTGGGGATTAACAATCGGTTCAGTTTTGGCTAGGTTATGGGAGTTTGAAAGATCTATTTTTTTTTTTGCGTATGTCTAAAAACTTTGGATGTGAAATTAAAGTAGAGGACGAATAATGACCAAAATGACCTCGGGATTAACAATCGGTTCAGTTTTGGCAAAGTTATGGGAGTTTGAAGTCTCAGAAGAAATGTGTAAGGGTCCCCCCTTATAACTTTTTTGGCAAAAAAATCGATTTTTTTTTTGCGTTTGTCTAAAAACTTTGGATGTGGAATTAAAGCAGAGGACGAATAATGACCAAAATGACCTGGGGATTAACAATCGGTTCAGTTTTGGCTAAGTTATGGGAGTTTGAAAGATCGATTTTTTTTTTTGCGTATGTCTAAAAACTTTGGATGTGAAATTAAAGTAGAGGACGAATAATGACCAAAATGACCTCGGGATTAACAATCGGTTCAGTTTTGGCAAAGTTATGGGAGTTTGAAGTCTCAGAAGAAATGTGTAAGGGTCCCCCCTTATAACTTTTTTGCAAAAAAAATCGATTTTTTTTTTGCGTTTGTCTAAAAACTTTGGATGTGGAATTAAAGCAGAGGACGAATAATGACCAAAATGACCTGGGGATTAACAATCGGTTCAGTTTTGGCTAGGTTATGGGAGTTTGAAAGATCTATTTTTTTTTTTGCGTATGTCTAAAAACTTTGGATGTGAAATTAAAGTAGAGGACGAATAATGACCAAAATGACCTCGGGATTAACAATCGGTTCAGTTTTGGCAAAGTTATGGGACTTTGAAGTCTCAGAAGAAATGTGTAAGGGTCCCCCCTTATAACTTTTTTGCAAAAAAATATCGATTTTTTTTTTGCGTTTGTCTAAAAACTTTGGATGTGGAATTAAAGCAGAGGACGAATAATGACCAAAATGACCTGGGGATTAACAATCGGTTCAGTTTTGGCTAGGTTATGGGAGTTTGAAAGATCTATTTTTTTTTTTGCGTATGTCTAAAAACTTTGGATGTGAAATTAAAGTAGAGGACGAATAATGACCAAAATGACCTCGGGATTAACAATCGGTTCAGTTTTGGCAAAGTTATGGGAGTTTGAACTCTCAGAAGAAATGTGTAAGGGTCCCCCCTTATAACTTTTTTGCAAAAAAAATCGATTTTTTTTTTGCGTATGTCTAAAAACTTTGGATGTGGAATTAAAGCAGAGGACGAATATTGACCAAAATGACCTGGGGATTAACAATCGGTTCAGTTTTGGCTAAGTTATGGGAGTTTGAAAGATCGATTTTTTTTTTTGCGTATGTCTTGAAACTTTGGATGTGAAATTAAAGTAGAGGACGAATAATGACCAACATGACCTCGGGATTAACAATCGGTTCAGTTTTGGCAAAGTTATGGGACTTTGAAGTCTCAGAAGAAATGTGTAAGGGTCCCCCCTTATAACTTTTTTGCAAAAAAATATCGATTTTTTTTTTGCGTTTGTCTAAAAACTTTGGATGTGGAATTAAAGCAGAGGACGAATAATGACCAAAATTACCTGGGGATTAACAATCGGTTCAGTTTTGGCTAGGTTATGGGAGTTTGAAAGATCTATTTTTTTTTTTGCGTATGTCTAAAAACTTTGGATGTGAAATTAAAGTAGAGGACGAATAATGACCAAAATGACCTCGGGATTAACAATCGGTTCAGTTTTGGCAAAGTTATGGGAGTTTGAAGTCTCAGAAGAAATGTGTAAGGGTCCCCCCTTATAACTTTTTTGCAAAAAAAAATCGATTTTTTTTTTTGCGTTTGTCTAAAAACTTTGGATGTGGAATTAAAGCAGAGGACGAATAATGACCAAAATGACCTGGGGATTAACAATCGGTTCAGTTTTGGCGAAGTTATGGGAGTTTGAAAGATCGATTTTTTTTTTTGCGTATGTCTAAAAACTTTGGATGTGAAATTAAAGTAGAGGACGAATAATGACCAAAATGACCTCGGGATTAACAATCGGTTCAGTTTTGGCAAAGTTATGGGAGTTTGAAGTCTCAGAAGAAATGTGTAAGGGTCCCCCCTTATAACTTTTTTGCAAAAAAATATCGATTTTTTTTTTGCGTTTGTCTAAAAACTTTGGATGTGGAATTAAAGCAGAGGACGAATAATGACCAAAATTACCTGGGGATTAACAATCGGTTCAGTTTTGGCTAGGTTATGGGAGTTTGAAAGATCTATTTTTTTTTTTGCGTATGTCTAAAAACTTTGGATGTGAAATTAAAGTAGAGGACGAATAATGACCAAAATGACCTCGGGATTAACAATCGGTTCAGTTTTGGCAAAGTTATGGGACTTTGAAGTCTCAGAAGAAATGTGTAAGGGTCCCCCCTTATAACTTTTTTGCAAAAAAAAATCGATTTTTTTTTTGCGTATGTCTAAAAACTTTGGATGTGGAATTAAAGCAGAGGACGAATAAAGACCAAAATGCCCTGGGGATTAACAATCGGTTCAGTTTTGGCGAAGTTATGGGAGTTTGAAAGATCGATTTTTTTTTTTGCGTATGTCTAAAAACTTTGGATGTGAAATTAAAGTAGAGGACGAATAATGACCAAAATTACCTCGGGATTAACAATCGGTTCAGTTTTGGCAAAGTTATGGGAGTTTCAACTCTCAGAAGAAATGTGTAAGGGTCCCCCCTTATAACTTTTTTGCAAAAAAAATCGATTTTTTTTTTGCGTTTGTCTAAAAACTTTGGATGTGGAATTAAAGCAGAGGACGAATAATGACCAAAATGACCTGGGGATTAACAATCGGTTCAGTTTTGGCTAGGTTATGGGAGTTTGAAAGATCTATTTTTTTTTTTGCGTATGTCTAAAAACTTTGGATGTGAAATTAAAGTAGAGGACGAATAATGACCAAAATGACCTCGGGATTAACAATCGGTTCAGTTTTGGCAAAGTTATGGGAGTTTGAACTCTCAGAAGAAATGTGTAAGGGTCCCCCCTTATAACTTTTTTGCAAAAAAATCGATTTTTTTTTTGCGTATTTCTAAAAACTTTGGTTGTGGAATTAAAGCAGAGGACGAATAATGACCAAAATGACCTGGGGATTAACAATCGGTTCAGTTTTGGCTAGGTTATGGGAGTTTGAAAAATCTATTTTTTTTTTTGCGTATGTCTTAAAACTTTGGATGTGAAATTAAAGTAGAGGACGAATAATGACCAAAATGACCTCGGGATTAACAATCGGTTCAGTTTTGGCAAAGTTATGGGACTTTGAAGTCTCAGAAGAAATGTGTAAGGGTCCCCCCTTATAACTTTTTTGCAAAAAAAAATCGATTTTTTTTTTGCGTTTGTCTAAAAACTTTGGATGTGGAATTAAAGCAGAGGACGAATAATGACCAAAATTACCTGGGGATTAACAATCGGTTCAGTTTTGGCTAAGTTATGGGAGTTTGAAAGATCTATTTTTTTTTTTTGCGTATGTCTTAAAACTTTGGATGTGAAATTAAAGTAGAGGACGAATAATGACCAACATGACCTCGGGATTAACAATCGGTTTAGTTTTGGCAAAGTTATGGGAGTTTCAACTCTCAGAAGAAATGTGTAAGGGTCCCCCCTTATAACTTTTTTGCAAAAAAAATCGATTTTTTTTTTGCGTTTGTCTAAAAACTTTGGATGTGGAATTAAAGCAGAGGACGAATAATGACCAAAATGACCTGGGGATTAACAATCGGTTCAGTTTTGGCTAGGTTATGGGAGTTTGAAAGATCTATTTTTTTTTTTGCGTATGTCTAAAAACTTTGGATGTGAAATTAAAGTAGAGGACGAATAATGACCAAAATGACCTCGGGATTAACAATCGGTTCAGTTTTGGCAAAGTTATGGGACTTTGAAGTCTCAGAGAAATGTGTAAGGGTCCCCCCTTATAACTTTTTGCAAAAAAAATCGATTTTTTTTTAAAAAAAAAAATAATACCAAAATACCTGGATAACAATCGGTTTAGTTTTGGCAAAGTTATGGGAGTTTGAACTCTCAGAAGAAATGTGTAAGGGTCCCCCCTTATAACTTTTTTGCAAAAAAATCGATTTTTTTTTTGCGTATTTCTAAAAACTTTGGTTGTGGAATTAAAGCAGAGGACGAATAATGACCAAAATGACCTGGGGATTAACAATCGGTTCAGTTTTGGCTAGGTTATGGGAGTTTGAAAAATCTATTTTTTTTTTTGCGTATGTCTTAAAACTTTGGATGTGAAATTAAAGTAGAGGACGAATAATGACCAACATGACCTCGGGATTAACAATCGGTTCAGTTTTGGCAAAGTTATGGGACTTTGAAGTCTCAGAAGAAATGTGTAAGGGTCCCCCCTTATAACTTTTTTGCAAAAAAATATCGATTTTTTTTTTGCGTTTGTCTAAAAACTTTGGATGTGGAATTGAAGCAGAGGACGAATAATGACCAAAATTACCTGGGGATTAACAATCGGTTCAGTTTTGGCTAGGTTATGGGAGTTTGAAAGATCTATTTTTTTTTTTGCGTATGTCTAAAAACTTTGGATGTGAAATTAAAGTAGAGGACGAATAATGACCAAAATTACCTCGGGATTAACAATCGGTTCAGTTTTGGCAAAGTTATGGGAGTTTCAACTCTCAGAAGAAATGTGTAAGGGTCCCCCCTTATAACTTTTTTGCAAAAAAAATCGATTTTTTTTTTTGCGTATGTCTAAAAACTTTGGATGTGGAATTAAAGCAGAGGACGAATATTGACCAAAATGACCTGGGGATTAACAATCGGTTCAGTTTTGGCTAAGTTATGGGAGTTTGAAAGATCGATTTTTTTTTTTGCGTATGTCTTGAAACTTTGGATGTGAAATTAAAGTAGAGGACGAATAATGACCAACATGACCTCGGGATTAACAATCGGTTCAGTTTTGGCAAAGTTATGGGACTTTGAAGTCTCAGAAGAAATGTGTAAGGGTCCCCCCTTATAACTTTTTTGCAAAAAAATATCGATTTTTTTTTTGCGTTTGTCTTAAAACTTTGGATGTGGAATTGAAGCAGAGGACGAATAATGACCAAAATTACCTGGGGATTAACAATCGGTTCAGTTTTGGCTAGGTTATGGGAGTTTGAAAGATCTATTTTTTTTTTTGCGTATGTCTAAAAACTTTGGATGTGAAATTAAAGTAGAGGACGAATAATGACCAAAATTACCTCGGGATTAACAATCGGTTCAGTTTTGGCAAAGTTATGGGAGTTTCAACTCTCAGAAGAAATGTGTAAGGGTCCCCCCTTATAACTTTTTTGCAAAAAAAATCGATTTTTTTTTTTGCGTATGTCTAAAAACTTTGGATGTGGAATTAAAGCAGAGGACGAATATTGACCAAAATGACCTGGGGATTAACAATCGGTTCAGTTTTGGCTAAGTTATGGGAGTTTGAAAGATCGATTTTTTTTTTTGCGTATGTCTTGAAACTTTGGATGTGAAATTAAAGTAGAGGACGAATAATGACCAACATGACCTCGGGATTAACAATCGGTTCAGTTTTGGCAAAGTTATGGGACTTTGAAGTCTCAGAAGAAATGTGTAAGGGTCCCCCCTTATAACTTTTTTGCAAAAAAATATCGATTTTTTTTTTGCGTTTGTCTAAAAACTTTGGATGTGGAATTGAAGCAGAGGACGAATAATGACCAAAATTACCTGGGGATTAACAATCGGTTCAGTTTTGGCTAGGTTATGGGAGTTTGAAAGATCTATTTTTTTTTTTGCGTATGTCTAAAAACTTTGGATGTGAAATTAAAGTAGAGGACGAATAATGACCAAAATTACCTCGGGATTAACAATCGGTTCAGTTTTGGCAAAGTTATGGGAGTTTCAACTCTCAGAAGAAATGTGTAAGGGTCCCCCCTTATAACTTTTTTGCAAAAAAAATCGATTTTTTTTTTGCGTATGTCTAAAAACTTTGGATGTGGAATTAAAGCAGAGGACGAATATTGACCAAAATGACCTGGGGATTAACAATCGGTTCAGTTTTGGCTAAGTTATGGGAGTTTGAAAGATCGATTTTTTTTTTTGCGTATGTCTTGAAACTTTGGATGTGAAATTAAAGTAGAGGACGAATAATGACCAACATGACCTCGGGATTAACAATCGGTTCAGTTTTGGCAAAGTTATGGGACTTTGAAGTCTCAGAAGAAATGTGTAAGGGTCCCCCCTTATAACTTTTTTGCAAAAAAATATCGATTTTTTTTTTGCGTTTGTCTAAAAACTTTGGATGTGGAATTGAAGCAGAGGACGAATAATGACCAAAATTACCTGGGGATTAACAATCGGTTCAGTTTTGGCTAGGTTATGGGAGTTTGAAAGATCTATTTTTTTTTTTGCGTATGTCTAAAAACTTTGGATGTGAAATTAAAGTAGAGGACGAATAATGACCAAAATTACCTCGGGATTAACAATCGGTTCAGTTTTGGCAAAGTTATGGGAGTTTCAACTCTCAGAAGAAATGTGTAAGGGTCCCCCCTTATAACTTTTTTGCAAAAAAAATCGATTTTTTTTTTTGCGTATGTCTAAAAACTTTGGATGTGGAATTAAAGCAGAGGACGAATATTGACCAAAATGACCTGGGGATTAACAATCGGTTCAGTTTTGGCTAAGTTATGGGAGTTTGAAAGATCGATTTTTTTTTTTGCGTATGTCTTAAAACTTTGGATGTGAAATTAAAGTAGAGGACGAATAATGACCAACATGACCTCGGGATTAACAATCGGTTCAGTTTTGGCAAAGTTATGGGACTTTGAAGTCTCAGAAGAAATGTGTAAGGGTCCCCCCTTATAACTTTTTTGCAAAAAAATATCGATTTTTTTTTTGCGTTTGTCTAAAAACTTTGGATGTGGAATTGAAGCAGAGGACGAATAATGACCAAAATTACCTGGGGATTAACAATCGGTTCAGTTTTGGCTAGGTTATGGGAGTTTGAAAGATCTATTTTTTTTTTTTGCGTATGTCTAAAAACTTTGGATGTGAAATTAAAGTAGAGGACGAATAATGACCAAAATGACCTCGGGATTAACAATCGGTTCAGTTTTGGCAAAGTTATGGGAGTTTCAACTCTCAGAAGAAATGTGTAAGGGTCCCCCCTTATAACTTTTTTGCAAAAAAAAATCGATTTTTTTTTTGCGTATGTCTAAAAACTTTGGATGTGGAATTAAAGCAGAGGACGAATATTGACCAAAATGACCTGGGGATTAACAATCGGTTCAGTTTTGGCTAAGTTATGGGAGTTTGAAAGATCGATTTTTTTTTTTGCGTATGTCTTAAAACTTTGGATGTGAAATTAAAGTAGAGGACGAATAATGACCAACATGACCTCGGGATTAACAATCGGTTCAGTTTTGGCAAAGTTATGGGACTTTGAAGTCTCAGAAGAAATGTGTAAGGGTCCCCCCTTATAACTTTTTTGCAAAAAAATATCGATTTTTTTTTTGCGTTTGTCTAAAAACTTTGGATGTGGAATTAAAGCAGAGGACGAATAATGACCAAAATTACCTGGGGATTAACAATCGGTTCAGTTTTGGCTAGGTTATGGGAGTTTGAAAGATCTATTTTTTTTTTTGCGTATGTCTAAAAACTTTGGATGTGAAATTAAAGTAGAGGACGAATAATGACCAAAATGACCTCGGGATTAACAATCGGTTCAGTTTTGGCAAAGTTATGGGAGTTTCAACTCTCAGAAGAAATGTGTAAGGGTCCCCCCTTATAACTTTTTTGCAAAAAAAATCGATTTTTTTTTTTGCGTATGTCTAAAAACTTTGGATGTGGAATTAAAGCAGAGGACGAATATTGACCAAAATGACCTGGGGATTAACAATCGGTTCAGTTTTGGCTAAGTTATGGGAGTTTGAAAGATCGATTTTTTTTTTTGCGTATGTCTTAAAACTTTGGATGTGAAATTAAAGTAGAGGACGAATAATGACCAAAATGACCTCGGGATTAACAATCGGTTCAGTTTTGGCAAAGTTATGGGACTTTGAAGTCTCAGAAGAAATGTGTAAGGGTCCCCCCTTATAACTTTTTTGCAAAAAAATATCGATTTTTTTTTTGCGTTTGTCTAAAAACTTTGGATGTGGAATTAAAGCAGAGGACGAATAATGACCAAAATTACCTGGGGATTAACAATCGGTTCAGTTTTGGCTAGGTTATGGGAGTTTGAAAGATCTATTTTTTTTTTTGCGTATGTCTTAAAACTTTGGATGTGAAATTAAAGTAGAGGACGAATAATGACCAAAATGACCTCGGGATTAACAATCGGTTCAGTTTTGGCAAAGTTATGGGAGTTTGAAGTCTCAGAAGAAATGTGTAAGGGTCCCCCCTTATAACTTTATTGCAAAAAAAAATCGATTTTTTTTTTTGCGTATGTCTAAAAACTTTGGATGTGGAATTAAAGCAGAGGACGAATAATGACCAAAATGACCTGGGGATTAACAATCGGTTCAGTTTTGGCTAGGTTATGGGAGTTTGAAAGATCAATTTTTTTTTTGCGTATGTCTAAAAACTTTGGATGTGAAATTAAAGTAGAGGACGAATAATGACCAAAATGACCTCGGGATTAACAATCGGTTCAGTTTTGGCAAAGTTATGGGACTTTGAAGTCTCAGAAGAAATGTGTAAGGGTCCCCCCTTATAACTTTTTTGCAAAAAAAAATCGATTTTTTTTTTGCGTTTGTCTAAAAACTTTGGATGTGGAATTAAAGCAGAGGACGAATAATGACCAAAATGACCTGGGGATTAACAATCGGTTCAGTTTTGGCTAAGTTATGGGAGTTTGAAAGATCGATTTTTTTTTTTGCGTATGTCTAAAAACTTTGGATGTGAAATTAAAGTAGAGGACGAATAATGACCAAAATGACCTCGGGATTAACAATCGGTTCAGTTTTGGCAAAGTTATGGGAGTTTCAACTCTCAGAAGAAATGTGTAAGGGTCCCCCCTTATAACTTTTTTGCAAAAAAAATCGATTTTTTTTTTGCGTTTGTCTAAAAACTTTGGATGTGGAATTAAAGCAGAGGACGAATAATGACCAAAATGACCTGGGGATTAACAATCGGTTCAGTTTTGGCTAGGTTATGGGAGTTTGAAAGATCTATTTTTTTTTTTGCGTATGTCTAAAAACTTTGGATGTGAAATTAAAGTAGAGGACGAATAATGACCAAAATGACCTCGGGATTAACAATCGGTTCAGTTTTGGCAAAGTTATGGGAGTTTGAAGTCTCAGAAGAAATGTGTAAGGGTCCCCCCTTATAACTTTTTTGCAAAAAAAATCGATTTTTTTTTTGCGTATGTCTAAAAACTTTGGATGTGGAATTAAAGCAGAGGACGAATAATGACCAAAATGACCTGGGGATTAACAATCGGTTCAGTTTTGGCTAAGTTATGGGAGTTTGAAAGATCGATTTTTTTTTTTGCGTATGTCTTAAAACTTTGGATGTGAAATTAAAGTAGAGGACGAATAATGACCAACATGACCTCGGGATTAACAATCGGTTCAGTTTTGGCAAAGTTATGGGACTTTGAAGTCTCAGAAGAAATGTGTAAGGGTCCCCCCTTATAACTTTTTTGCAAAAAAATATCGATTTTTTTTTTGCGTTTGTCTAAAAACTTTGGATGTGGAATTAAAGCAGAGGACGAATAATGACCAAAATTACCTGGGGATTAACAATCGGTTCAGTTTTGGCTAGGTTATGGGAGTTTGAAAGATCTATTTTTTTTTTTGCGTATGTCTAAAAACTTTGGATGTGAAATTAAAGTAGAGGACGAATAATGACCAAAATGACCTCGGGATTAACAATCGGTTCAGTTTTGGCAAAGTTATGGGAGTTTGAAGTCTCAGAAGAAATGTGTAAGGGTCCCCCCTTATAACTTTTTTGCAAAAAAAATCGATTTTTTTTTTGCGTATGTCTAAAAACTTTGGATGTGGAATTAAAGCAGAGGACGAATAATGACCAAAATGACCTGGGGATTAACAATCGGTTCAGTTTTGGCTAGGTTATGGGAGTTTGAAAGATCGATTTTTTTTTTTGCGTATGTCTTAAAACTTTGGATGTGAAATTAAAGTAGAGGACGAATAATGACCAAAATGACCTCGGGATTAACAATCGGTTCAGTTTTGGCAAAGTTATGGGACTTTGAAGTCTCAGAAGAAATGTGTAAGGGTCCCCCCTTATAACTTTTTTGCAAAAAAATATCGATTTTTTTTTTGCGTTTGTCTAAAAACTTTGGATGTGGAATTAAAGCAGAGGACGAATAATGACCAAAATTACCTGGGGATTAACAATCGGTTCAGTTTTGGCTAGGTTATGGGAGTTTGAAAGATCTATTTTTTTTTTGCGTATGTCTAAAAACTTTGGATGTGAAATTAAAGTAGAGGACGAATAATGACCAAAATGACCTCGGGATTAACAATCGGTTCAGTTTTGGCAAAGTTATGGGAGTTTGAAGTCTCAGAAGAAATGTGTAAGGGTCCCCCCTTATAACTTTTTTGCAAAAAAAATCGATTTTTTTTTGCGTATGTCTAAAAACTTTGGATGTGGATTGAAAGCAGAGGACGAATAATGACCAAAATGACCTGGGGATTAACAATCGGTTCAGTTTTGGCTAAGTTATGGGAGTTTGAAAGATCGATTTTTTTTTTGCGTATGTCTAAAAACTTTGGATGTGAAATTAAAGTAGAGGACGAATAATGACCAAAATGACCTCGGGATTAACAATCGGTTCAGTTTTGGCAAAGTTATGGGAGTTTGAAGTCTCAGAAGAAATGTGTAAGGGTCCCCCTTATAACTTTTTTGCAAAAAAAATCGATTTTTTTTTTGCGTATGTCTAAAAACTTTGGATGTGGAATTAAAGCAGAGGACGAATAATGACCAAAATGACCTGGGGATTAACAATCGGTTCAGTTTTGGCTAGGTTATGGGAGTTTGAAAGATCTATTTTTTTTTTGCGTATGTCTAAAAACTTTGGATGTGAAATTAAAGTAGAGGACGAATAATGACCAACATGACCTCGGGATTAACAATCGGTTCAGTTTTGGCAAAGTTATGGGACTTTGAAGTCTCAGAAGAAATGTGTAAGGGTCCCCCCTTATAACTTTTTTGCAAAAAAATATCGATTTTTTTTTTGCGTTTGTCTAAAAACTTTGGATGTGGAATTAAAGCAGAGGACGAATAATGACCAAAATTAC